>JARQOD010000002.1:346890781-347093142 GCA_033576555.1 Oophaga sylvatica
CTAGCCCAGGTGCTGACACAGGCCCTGCTGCTGCTATTAAAGTGAAATGAATATTCACTGGGCATGGAATGGGTATGGGCATGGAATGCAGTGAATATCCATGTCTCTCTAGCAGCGGGCACATGCTTTAGTTGCAGCATCTGATTTATGCCTCCTGTCAGTTGCTGCTCCACTGCTGCTGCTCTGCAGGCTTGGCCCCCCTGACTCATGGGCCCCATAGCAGCTGCGTGGTGTGCTGCTATTAGTGACATGCCACTGGCTGAGGGATCCTGGGGCAGCGAGAGCCTAGGCAACTGCTGCCCTATATGCCAGCCTATGTCAGTGCCTGGGCCCACCGGAGAATCCTCCGATTCTCCAGTGGCCCATTCCAATTCTGTATGGATGTGTGCAAAACACACACTCGGATGACACTTACCCTTTACCCTCCCAAGCCTGTTTGCACCTTCATGACCAGGCCAAATTTTACAATTTTGACCAGTGTCAATTTATGAGGTAATAACTCTGAAACACTTTAACGGATCGCACTGATTTTGAGAATGTTTTTTCATGACAAATTGGTAACATTTCTTTGATATGACATGCATTTATTTGTAAAAAACAGCTAAAATTTGGTGAAAGTTTTATGTCACACAAATTAACTAATAAATAACATTTCCTAAATGTCTACTTTACATCAACACAATTTTTGAAACATAATTATTTTTTTTGTTAGGAAGTTCTAAGGTTTAAAAGCGATTTCTCATTTTACCAACAAAATTTACAAAACCATTTTTTTAGGGACCACATTACATTTGAAGTGACTTTGAGGGGTCTATATGACATAAAATACGCAAAAGTGATACCATTCTAAAAACTGCACCCCTCAAGGTTTATTAACCCTTCTGGTGCTTTACAAGAATTTTTGGAATGTAGAAAAAAATAAAGGACATTTAACTTTTTTCACAAAAATTTTATTTCAGACCCAAGTTTTTTATTTTTGCAAGGATGATGGGAAAAAGTGGACCACAAAATTTGTTGTACAATTTCTCCTGAGCATGCCGATACACCATATGTGGAGGAAAACCACTGTTTGGGTGCATGGCAGAGCTTGAAATGTAAGGAGCTCCATTTGACTTTTTGAATCCTAAATTTGCTGGAATAATTAACAGATGCCATGTCGCATTTGGACAGCCCCTGATGTGCCTAAACAGTGGAAACCGCCCACAAGTGACACAATTTTGGAAACTAGACCCCTTAGGGAACCTATCTAGATGTTTGGTGAGAGCCTTCAACCCCCAGGTGCTTCTCAGAAGTTTATAATGTTGAGCTCTAAAAATAACAAAATCACATTTTTCTCACAAAAATATTTTTTGGCCCCAAATTTTACATTTTCACAAGGGTAACAGGAAATAATGCACCATACAATTTGTTTTCCGGGAGGGACGGAGCATTTTTGCCTCATGGAGTGCAGATTTTCCTAGAGTAGTTTGCGGACTTCATGTACCGAGCTCCTAAGTGGTAGAAGAGCAGAATCTCACCTCAAGTGACCCAATTATACCCCTTTGGAAATTTATCTACAAGTGTAGTGATGATTTTGACTCCATGGGTGTTTCCCAAAAACAAGCAGCAGTGGATATTGCTGAGTGAAAATTGATAACTGCCGTTGTAGTGACCATTGCATTGCAGTGACAAGTATGTTATAGTAACCAGTACGTTGAAGTGACCAGTAAGTTGTCCCCAGCTCATGTTTCTGGAGACACTCACTGGTAAATTAAGCAAGCTCTCATCTGCACAGAAATACCAAACATGAAGTTGGTAAATGTGGTTTAGGCACTCTGGGGCTCAGCAAGGAAGGGGCATTTGGATTTGGGAGTGCAGAATTTGCTGGATTTCTTTTGGGGCCAGGAGCCATTTTGCATTTCCAGAGCCTTTGTACTTCCAGTAACATGGAAGCCCACTATATTTCTTTTGACAGATGATGGACTTGAAAGGGGGCTTTTTTTGGATTGAAATGACATAACGTTTGGGATCACATTTATCCTGCGTTCTACGCTGAGCACTGAAGTCAGGGTTTCCATCTAAATCTGAGTGACGTGATTCTGATGAAACCCCCAAGAGATTCATTCACTATAATGAGGCAGCAGAGTAACTCTGGACTCCGTCTGGTCTCTGTTCAGAAGTGCACAAAACTGTGGAATTTTTATGCACTCCTAAAAAGATGAACATCGCCGGATCACAGGTCAGACAGCGTCCACAGTGATTCCATCTGTCTCATTATAGGGAATCTTCCATCTAAATCACGTATTTCAGAGATTTACATGAAATCCCAGTGTAAGCGCTCTGCACAGAGGGCAGGATAAATGTGAGCCGAACCTTACTGCGATCTTTGGGAGGCAGAATGAACAAATCAACAGCAGGTGAAGAATTGGTTTTATTTATATTTTACGCAGTTTCCCGTGCAGTATAAGTGATTAGACAACTTTATTTTTCGGATCAGTGTGATTATAGCGGTACCATATATACTTTAGGTTTGGCTGCTGTCTCACACTGAAAGACGCTTTTCTTTGCAAAAACAAGTTTTTGCATCGCCATATTTTGATAACTATAATTTTTCCATATTTCTGCTGACAGAGTTATGTGATAGCTTGATTTTTAATGCCGTTCTGTGTGTGGTAAAATTAATAAAGAAGCTTTATTCTTTGGGTCAGTACGATTACTGTGATCCCACACTTATATCTTTTTTTGTGATATGACGCTTTTAAGCAAAAAAAACTACTTTATAGAAAAAATAAGTATTTTTGCGTCGCTTTATTCTGAGAGCTATAACTTTTTTATTTTTCTGCTGATGGAGCTGTACAGTGGCCTGTTTTTGTGGACAAGATGTCGTTTTCAGCTATACCATTATTATTTACATTTGTCTTTTTGATCGCGTTTTATTCCACATTTTGTTTGGCGGTATGATGAAAAAGCATAATTTTTTCTCTGATTTTTTTTTGTTTGTGCTTTGCTTTACGGTGTTCACTGAAGGGACTAATTGGTGGGACAGTTTTATAGTTTGGGTTGTTCCAGAAGCGGCAACACCAAATATGTGTGGGTTTTTTTGTTTTGTTTTTTTCTCATAAAAATATTTATTTATGAGTACAATATATATATTTTATTATTTTGTGATTTGTTTTTAATATTTTTACTATTTTCATTACTTAGTCCCACTAAGGAACTTTCACTTTCTGCAGTCTGATTGAAGTTCTAGTGCACTGCAATGCACCAGCGGCTGTTACACTGGTGGGAGACACATACAGTATGTGTGCACATGGAGAGAGCAAAGCAAGTGCTATAAATAAACAGGCGATGTGAGATTACCTATGTGGTCCACGG
Source organism: Oophaga sylvatica (assembly GCA_033576555.1). Classification (NCBI taxonomy): domain Eukaryota; kingdom Metazoa; phylum Chordata; class Amphibia; order Anura; family Dendrobatidae; genus Oophaga; species Oophaga sylvatica. The sequence continues at coordinate 346,894,136 of JARQOD010000002.1, forward strand.
TGCACACCCCTATGTGCTTTTTGGAACATGTTTTCCATTCCCTAAATAGAAGTTTACTAATATATTTTCACTGATTTCTTTAGTAACTATAAGAAAAACCAGGGAAGGGTCGAAACGTTTCTGCTTTGTTGCAATTATTCTCACATCTTTTGATGTACATTTTGTGCCTGTTATATTAATAAAACTGAATGAAAAAAATTCACTTGATTGTTTGAACTCAAGAATTTGTTAGAGGGCTGTTGCTTTTTTCTCTCTCTAAGCGTGTGACAACAGAGCTTCTTTATCCAGGAACAATATAAGATAAGCTTAATAGATCAGGAATAAATCACTTGTGTGTCTATATCTGTGCAGCATCTACAGCAGGCTGCTTCTCTCATACACAGACACAGGAAAACAAGAAATACAGTCAAATGCTCTCCCTGTGTGAGCCTCTGGGATTTTTTTTTTGTTCTAACTTTATGAACAGCATACAAATCTAGCAACTAAACACTCATAGACAGGGATGGAGTTGTTGCACCAAACATATTCCAACATCCCACTCAACAACTACTTATCCTGTTAGGCTGGAGTCACACACACTGTCTAAAAAAATCGCAGAAATGTTTCATGAACATTGATCAGTCTGTCATCCGATTTGAATGCGAGGATGCGATTTTGTCGCATCTGAGCGTACATTTGACATCCGTTTGACATCCATCTGGCGAGATTTTGTCGGTGGCTAGCAAAACCGACAAATAATGGATCCAGATGAATAGTTTTAAAATCGCAAAAGAAAGAATAGATATATACACATAGAAGGCATATATATATGTCATTGAGACATATATATATATATATATACATATATTTATAGTTCATACACTTCTACATAGTATAATAGCCGCTAATTCAATTGCCGGATTTTGTGAAATTACAGAACCCGACATGAAATGACACATGGTTTACATACAGTTAACCATGTCATTTCATGTAGTTTGATATATGGTTTTCACTAAAAATTACATGAGTGTATGTGTGCAAAATTTCATACATGTAGGGGTTAACTAAATGTGTAACTTCGTTGAAAAAAAATGTGTGGGCTCCCGCTGTATTTTCTCCACCAGACAGGCAAAGCCAGCGAGTGGGGGCAGATAATAATAGCCTAGGGAGGGTGCATTTATTTTGTGCCCCCCTGGCTTCTAACATCTGCCCCCAGCCACCCCAGAAAAGGCAAATCTATAATTAGATTATATAAGCACTCCCACACCATCACACCACCTCCTCCATGCTTCACGGTGGGAACCAGGCATGTAGAGTCCAGCCGTTCACCTTTTCTGCGTGCAAAGAAGTAATCAAAGCAAAAGGTGGCTACTTTGAAGAACCTAGAATATAAGACATATTTTCAGTTGCTTCACACTTTTTTGTAAAGTATAATGTATAATTCCACATGTGTTAATTCATAGTTTTGATGCCTTCAGTGTAATTCTACAATTTTCATAGTCATGAAAATACAGAAAAATCTTTGAATGAGAAGGTGTGTCCAAACTTTTGGTCTGTACTGTACCATGGATACAGTTCTTATGCAGATCTTATCTAGCACTGTACACTCTTTCTATGCATTTTAGCTTATAAAGTTCATCTAGGATTTTTCCTTCTGCAAGAGTGTGACCCTTCTTTGAGATGATGAAGCTCATATCTCTAAAAGTAACTACATTCTCCTTTTGCTGGAGTTTCTTTACTGACAGAAGATTGCTTTCAAGGCTGGGAACATAGAGAGCATCCTTTCTTTTGATCTTTCTCCTTTGTGCTGAGGAAACTGGACAGTTGAGGTAGTAATTTCCTACTTCTTCTGAAGTTACATAGCGACAATTAGCTAAGATGACCTTTTCTGACTTGCTTTCATTAAGGTCAGTGAAGAAATTCTTGTTATTTGTCATATAACTGCTTGCACCAAAATCTATACATCATATATGCTTTAAGTGGTGGGACATAGATCTCGTGTTGGGGAATTGGATTCTCTCACAATTGTTTCTATATTCATTAAGGGGTAGATAGCAGTAACCCAATCTAAGGGTGGGGAGCTGGATAAATAGCTGCGATATATAGAATTTGAGCTAATGTGAATGAGTGTCTACAAGGCAGATATTTGATATACAAGAGTCTGAAATGTCCCTGGAGTCAAATCTTGCATCCTTTTTTGGTGTTTATATGTGTTTTGATACTGTTTTATGGAAATAAAGTTGAATTGTGATATTCAAAAAAACTTTTCTGAAAAATTTATTTATATGCTTAAACAGATCCCGGTTTGATTGTGTACTGGGACATTGGTGTTTATCATATATGCTTTGCAGATGGGCTTGTACTGGTATTAAATGCAGCTTCAGCACATGCATAATCTTCCTTTACATTTGTTTTAACCTTTTTGATGACTGTTCTGCTTTTTAAGCTGACTCATTGTTGTTTTCCAAATTCTGCAGTCTGCTTTAACCCCTCTCTGCCATCCGACGTACTATCCCGTCCATGAAACCCGTGACAATCTGCCCATGGACGGGATAGTACGTCGGGGGGAGCACAGCTGACACCCGGCACTATGTGCCAGGAGCGGTCACAGACCGCTACGGGCATATTAACCCCTGGCACAATGCGATCAAACATGATCGCGGTGTACCGGGGGCACAGGGGAGCATCGCGCAGGGTGGCGGCTCCCTATGTGCTCCACTGAGGCCCTCAGAACAGCGAGATGTGACATCGCTGTTCTGAAGGCCTTTTCCCTGCAGGACCCCATATCCAAGATGGCCACCGGGTCCTGCAGGGAGTCGGCTTCCTCAGCGCCTGCTGAGAGCAGGCGCTGAGGAAGCCTGTAGCACTGCCTGTGCACACTGTGTGACCAGCGATCTGACCCCATACTGTAATGTCCCACCCTGAGACAAAGTAAAAAAGTTAAAAAAATAAAAATAACAAGTGTAAAAAAAATTCCAAAACAAGAAAAAAAATATTCCCCAATAAATTAATTTCTTCCTGTAAATAAAAAAACAAACCAATAAAAGTACACATATTTAGTATCGCCGTGTCCGTAACAACCCCCCCTATAAAACTGTCCACTAGTTAACCCCTTTAGTAAACCCTTTAAAAAAAAAACAAAGCAAAAAATCAATGCTTTATCATCATACCGCCGAACAAAAAGTGGAATAACACGCAATCAAAAAGACTGATATAAATAATCATGATACTGCTGAAAATGTCATCTTGTCCCACAAAAAAGGAGCTGCCATACAGCATCATCAGCAAAAAAACAAAAAAGTTATAGCTCACAGAATAAAGCGATGCAAAAATAATATTTTTTATATAAAATTGTTTTTATTGTATAAAAGCGCCAAAACATTAAAAAATGATATAAATGAGGTATCGCTGTAATCGTACTAACCCGAAAAATAAAACTGCTTTATCAATTTTACCACACGCGGAACGGTATAAACGCCCCCCCAAAAGAAATTCATGAATTGCTGATTTTTGTTCATTCTAACCTCCCAAAAATCGAAATAAAAAGCAATCAAAAAACGTCACGTGCTTAAAAATGGTACCAGTTAAAACGTCAACTCGTACCGCAAAAAATAAGACCTCACATGACTCTGTGGTCCAAAATATGCAAAAATTATAGCTCACAAAATGTGGTGATGCAAAAATTATTTTTTGCAATAAAAAGCGTCTTTTAGCGTGACAGCTGCCAAACAGAAAAATTCCGCTATAAAAAGTAAATTAAACCCCCCTTTATCATCCCCTTAGTTAGGGAAAAATAATAAAATTAAAAAAAATTATTTATTTCCATTTTCCCATTAGGGTTAGGGTTGTGGCTAAAGTTAGGGTTAGGGTTGGGATTAGGGTTAGGGGTGTGTTAGGGTTAGGTTTGTGGTTATGGTTATGCTTAGGGTTGGCACTAGGGTTAGGGGTGTGTTGGGGTTAGGGTTGGAGTAAGAATTGGGGGGTTTCCACTGTTTAGGCACATCAGGGGCTCTCCAAATGTGACATGGCGTCTGATCTCAATTCCAGCCAATTCTGCGTTGAAAAAGTCAAAGGGTGCTACTTCCCTTCTAAACTCTGCCATGTGCCCAAACAGTAGTTTACCCCACATATGGGGTATCAGCGTACTAAGAACAAATTGCACAATAACTCTTGGGGTCCAATTTCTTCTGTTACCCTTGAGAAAATAAAAAATTGGGGGCGAAAATATCTTTTTTGTAAAAAAAACTGATTTTTTTGTTTTTACGGCTGTACGTTATAAATTTCTATGAAGCACTTGGGGCTTCATAGCGCTCACCACACATCTAGATAAGTTCCTTGTGGGGTCTATTTTCCAAAATGGGGTCACTTGTGGGGGGTTTCCACTGTTTAGGCACATCAGGGGCTCTCCAAATGGGACATGACGCCCGCAGAACATTCCATCAAAGTTTGCAATCCAAAACGTCACTACTTCCCTTCCGAACCCCGACGTGTGCCCATACAGTAGTTTTCTCCCACATATTGGGTATCAGCATACTCAGGACAAATTGGACAACACATTTTGGGGTCCAATTTCTCCTGTTAAGCTTGAGAAAATAAAATATTGGGGGCAAAAAAATCATTTTTGAAAAAAAAAAAGATTTTTTATTTTTATGGCTGTACGTTATAAATTTCTGTGAAGCGCTTCGGGGTTCAAAGTGCTCACCACAGATCTAAATAAGCTCCTTGTGGGGTCTATTTTCCAAAATGTTTTCTCCCACATATGGGGTATCAGCATACTCAGGACAAATTGGACAACAACTTTTGGGGTCCAATTTCTCCTGTTACCCATGGGAAAATAAAAAGTTGGAGACTAAAAGATAATGTTTGCGGAAAAAATATGATTTTTTTATTTTCATGCTCGGGCGTTATAAACTTTAGTGAAACACCTGGGGGTTCAAAGTTCTCACAACACATCTAGATAAGGGGTCTAGTTTCCAAAATGGTGTCATTTGTGGGGGTTTCCACTGTTTAGGCACATCAGAGGCTCTCCAAATGCAAAATGGCGTCCAATCTCAATTCCAGCCAATTTTGGTTGGAAAAAGTCAAATGGTGCTCCTTCCATTCTGAGCTCTGCCGTGCGCCCAAACAGTGGTTCCCCCCACATATGGGGTATCAGCGTATTCAGGACAAATTGGACAACAACTTTTGTGGTCCAATTTCTCCTGTTACCCTTGGGAAAATAAAAAATTGGTGACTAAATATAATTTTTGTGGGAAAAAAATAGGATTTTTTATTTTCATGCACCAGGCATTATAAACTTGTGTGAAGCACTTGGGGGTTCAAAGTGCTCACCAAAGATCTAGATAAGTTCCTTAGGGGGTCTAGTTTCCAAAATGGGGTCATTTGTGGGGGATTCCACTGTTTAGGCACATCTGGGGCACTGCAAACGGAGCATGACCCCATAGACGTCTGCATTCCAAAACATTATTACTTCCTTTCCAAGCCCTGCCGTGCGCCCAAACAGTTTCCCCCCTCACATATGGGGTATCAGCATACTCAGGACGAATTGGACAACAACTTTTGGGGTCCAATTTCCTTGGGAAAAATCAAAAATTTGGGACTAAAAAGTCATTTTTGTGGAAAATTGTTATTTTTTTTCTCACCCAGGCATTATAAACTTTTGTGAAACACTTGGGGGTTCAAAGTGCTCATAACAGATCTAGATAAGTTCCATAGGGGGTCTAGCTTCCAAAATGGTGTCACTTGTGGGGGGTTTCCACTGTTTAGGCGTACCAGAGGCTCTCCAACCGCGACATGGCGTCCAATCTCAATTCCAGCCAATTTTGGTTTGAAAAAGTCAAACGGCGCTCCTTCCCTTATGAGCTCTGCCTTGTGCCCAAACAGTGGTTTTACCCCACATATGGGGTATTGGCGTACTCAGGAGAAATTGCACAACAACTTTATCTGTCCATTTTCTCCTTTTACAATTGTGAAAATTAAAAAAAGTTTGTAAAAGATCATTTTTGTGACTAAAAAGTTAAATATTCATTTTTTCCTTCCACGTTGCTTCAGTTCCTGTGAAGCACCTGAAGGGTTAATAAACTTCTTGAATGTGGTTTTGAGAACCTTGAGGGGTGCAGTTTTTAGAATAGTGTCACTTTTGGGCATTTTCTGCCATATAGACCCTCAAAGTGACTTCAAATGTGAGGCGGTCCCTAAAAAGAATGGCTTTGTAAATTTTGTTGTAAAAATGAGAAATCGCTGCTCAAATTTAACCCTTATAATTTCCTAACAAAAAAAAAATGTTGGTTCCAAAATTCTGCTGATGTAAAGTAGACATGTGGGAAATGTTATTTATTAACTATTTTGTGTGACATATTTCTCTGTTTTAAGGGAATAAAAATTAAAATTTTGAAAATTGCAAAATTTTCAAAATTTTCGCCATATTTGCGCTTTTTTGAAAAATAAACGCAAGTTATATCGAAGAAATTTTACCACTAACGCGAAGTACAATATGTCACGAGAAAACAATCTCAGAATCGCAAAGATCCGTTGAAGCGTTCCAGAGTTATAACCTCATAAAGAGACAGTGGTCAGAATTGTAAAAATTGGCCCGATCATTAACGTGCAAACCACAGGATTTCGCTAAATATAAGAGCATCTAAGAGAAACTCGTGAATGTTTTGTTCTAAGATCTGGGCAGGTAAGTGTTACTGCCTTTTTGTTTGCTGTTTAAATTGAATTTTTGGAGACTTTGAGTCTTCTTTAGTGGCTTTGTTGAATAGTTTAGTGTAGGGACTCGTAAGCGTGGGGACCTTTGGCGCAAGTTACAAGCTTACGTATTTTGGCCAAAATATCAACTAATACCTCACCATTTTTGTATTTTTTGCACTGTATTTTTCGGGGTGCAGCAAAGCCCAAACACGTCTGTTCTCGCATGAGGGGTGTTCACATTGTGATGCATTGAGAGTGTGCTGGCCAGCCCACCTAATCGAATAGTAAGGGCGTGACTAATAGGCTGTGAACCAGATACTATGCATTAACCTTGTGTGAACGGCACACTATGTGGTCCTTTATTGTGAAATTGTATACTGAGCAGCCACCCCCTCCTAGAATGGGTATGTGGAGGGTGGCTGTTGATGTGGTATTTTGCACCTGTGTTGCTATCATCTTGCTTTATGGGCTGGCTGCACCCTGTAGTGCATTTGTTCTAAGATCTGGCCAGGTAAGTGTTGCTGCCTTTTTGTTTGCTGCTAAACCAAACCAATTTTTTTTTTTAAAGGGAAAAATGCTAAGAAAAATGTTTCCTTCATAATTACATGTATATAAAGCAAAATAAAATAATAATAATAAAAAATGATACATCCCCATTAGCATATGTTCACACAGTGTTTTGGCTTTAGTTTTTCCTTTAACATTTGTGAGGGCTGTCACTTCTACATTTGGGAGGTCCTCCTTCATGCCAAATAGTTAGCAAAATAGTGGAAAACATATTCTCCATCTCTTTACAATGCCATTTCAAACATGCCCATTTGAATTTCTGGCTTTGCTCGCCACCACCATCCTGTCCACCACCATGTCATTTATGCGGACCTCACTTACAATTTGCAGAGTGACAGCAGATGCTGTGAAACCTGAGTTTGGTGGCCCTGCATCATACATTTAGTAGAGCTTTCACTCCTACATTAGGAAGGTCCCTCCCTCATACAAAATAGTTAGCAAGATAGTGGAATACATATTCCCCATCCATTTACAATGCCATTTCAAACATGCTCATTTGAATTTTGGCCTTCGCCAGCCATCACCACCATGTCCACCGCCATGTAATTATGCGACCCTTGCTTCAAATTTTCAGAGGGCCTGCAGGTGCTGTGAAACCTGCATTTAGTAAGCTCCACAGTTAATGTTTGAAAACGGATCCCAATGGAACGACTGTCATAGCAGGTGAAGCCGCTGTAAGGTGAGTATAATACAGGAGTTGGGGGAGTGGTATGATCAATGTCAGCAAATTTGATTCAACCAGACACCAAAAGCATTACAATTAAATTTTGAATACAGTATATGCAAGCGATGGCCTGTGTTGTGCTCAGTCTGTCAGGCTTGAAACCCATGTCAGGAATATGTACAAGCCTCATTTTACTTGGAAACAGCCTCCTCAAGGGAAAGAGACAGGAGTGCCATTGACCCATCTGCACAAGCCTATGCACTTCTGGAAACTACCCAACCAGGCAGAATGTATATTTTGCATGGTTTTGAGCAACAACGGAGTAATTACAGGATATGTCCCAGAGAGTGTCATGGTCTGTGGAGTGTATTACTCAGGTGACAGGTAGTGCTACAGAGCTCAGGTAAAGGCCTTAGTGTGGCAATGACCCCGTTCCAATATGTGTAGGGCTACAGCCTGAACAAGTCTGTGGAGCGTATTAACCAACTCTCTAAGACGTGCTTAAAATGTACATAAACTGGCCAATGCCCCCCACCGTTCTTTTTGTAAGGACCCTATTTTAGAAAATGTAACGGAAGCGACAGTTTAATAAAGAGACAGAAGTCTTGTTTAGGAGCCTGGAAAAGTCAGCAATAGTCTTTGTCTAGCATCGGACAATGCAAATTGCTTACGAATATGTATGCCCTATCTAACTAACAATTTGTGAACAGACATATATGCTGACAAGGGACAACTGAACACTGCACTGTAACAACAAACTGGATGCGGTTGCTGACTGTTGTGTCTGTGCAACTGCAGGTTGTGAACAGGAGGCATTAGCGCCTACTTCTTGGACAGCAGATTGGGAATGACGTAACACAGGGGAAGGGCCAGTGGTTTCACCATTAGACACAGATTTTGTACCCAGGCGTTCTGCCCACCTACTGGTGTGCTGCATATATGGGCAATATATTGCGTATGCTAACAGAGGTATTATGTCGAATTTCCCTTAATAAAGGGATGTGTGGGTAACATTTTCAAACTAGCAGCATATATATACAGTATATAGCGCATGTTTCATTGCTCATATTATTTTGTATAAGGCTGAAACCTGAAGAATTGAGTGGAGCATGTTAATGCATTTATGTTCCAAAATGTCCAAGTGCAGACCCAAAAAACAACATCAGGCTACCAGATACTGTTAGCATATGCAACAGATTAGGACTTATTATAAGTAAAAGGAGGACTTTATGCTGACCTGACAGTAGATGGCGATGTTGTGTAACTTTCCTTCTGTTTAATGTATTGTATAAGAAATAGTCTCACTAGTTGTTTCACTTTTGTTTTGTTCCTGTTTTCCTGATGCAATGCTGAAATGACTGCATTCTTCCTTTACCTCATATTGTTAGAAGTAAAAGCTTGTTATCCCATGCAGCCTGCTCTGTGAAGTTTTCTACTGTTTAGGTGTGGATTCAGAAGCTGTGCAACAGGTTATGGGCCCAGACACCCAGACACCCAGAGAATCCAGGCACCAGAGAATCAAGACACCACAGATCCCAAGCACCAAGAATACCAGATGCCCAGGACACTGGAACTCTCAGCAAGACCCTGGTGAATGCAGAAGAATTCTTCAGTGCAAGTCTCTCCAAACAAGTAAGATAAGTTAAAAATGACAAGTAGCACAGAGCTAAAACTCACAGTAGCTAAACTGAATGATGAGAACTATATGCACTAGAGACAAGACCTGAAACAGACATTACATTAGAGTTTGTGAAAACAAGACTCATAGATGAATATCAGAGAAGAAAAGAACAAAGCAATGATTCTTCTACTGAAAAAGACAGTGAAAACGCTCTTAAAGCTACAGAATTTAAAAAACCCTATAATAAAGAGACAAGAGAATGCTTCAGATGTAAGTAAAAAGGTCACTTAAAGAAAGACTGTACCATATGGAAAGCAGAACAACAAAAATTACAAATAAAAAGCATACACAGAAAGTAAAAAACACAATTTCCGATTTGTGTGAGAATAATTGGAATGGCACATTCAAAATAACAGACAAGAAATCATCACTTGGTTGGTTTATTGATTCAGGAGCAACGAGTCATATGACAAGTGACAAGAATTTCTTTACTGATCTTGATTTAGATAAGAAAGAAGCCATTTATCTTGCAAAAGGTATCGGACAAGGTATGCTAAATTGTTCAAACAAGTTCGGACAAGATTCAAAGATACTTGTACAGGATGTGTTGTATGTTCCAAAATTGGAAGGCAGATTATTATCTGTGAAATGTTTAACAGCAAAAGGACTTACAGTAAAATTCAAAGATAATGAGTGTGCAATTATTGCAGTAAACAAGATGATAACCAAAGTCAAGGCAGATGAACAATTATATCATTTTGACAAACCAAGGAACAGATGAAGGTATGTACACATGATCACAAAAACTGTATTCACATGTGGCATAGACGTCTAGGACATAGACACCCGGACAGTATAAGGGAACTACAGAGAAAAGAATTGACAAAAGATTTAAAGATATCAGAATGCTCAATTACCATAAGATGTGAATGTTGTATAAAATCCAAAGCCACAAGGATATCTATTCCAAAAGAAAGTGAGATGAAAAGCGAAACGCCACTTGATTTGGTGCATACTGACGTATGTGGACCCATGAAAGTGACTACATCAGGAGGCAATAGATACATGTTGACTTTTATAGACGACTACTCAAGATACACAGTCACATACTTAATTAAGAACAAAAGTGAAGTTTTTGATAAACTTGTAGACTATGTAACAAGATCAAGTAACAAATTTCAAAAGAAGCCAAATGTCATCTGAAGTGATAATGGAGGTGAATTTACAGGTCACAGAATAGAAGACTACTTAAGACAAAATGGAATAGAACATCAGAAAACTGTTCCATACACACCTGAACAAAATGGAGTAGCAGAAAGGAAAAACAGAACTCTAACAGAGATGATGAGATGTATGCTGACAGATTCTAAACTACCAGAGAAATATTGTGGTGAGGCAGCAATGACAGCAACATATCTACAGAACCGACTTTTTTCCAGAAAACTGAAGAAAACTCAATATGAACTGTGGCAAGGTATGAAACCAAGTGTCAATCATTGAAAAGTTTTTGGGTATAAAGTTTTGTTATATTCATTCCAACAGAAAAATGTTCCAAACTTCAAAACAGATCCATGGAAGGAATATTCATTGGATATAGTGAAAACTGCAAAGGATATAGAATATTAGATCCTAAAACAGACAGAGTTACAGTGAGTAACAGTGTGACATTCCTTGAAGATTTAAATGAAGACATTATGATTTCAGTTGAAACAAAAAATGAGAAAAACAATAGTGACATAACTGAAGAAATATCTGATGAGAAAGAAGTAGAAATTAATGAAGAACAAAATACTGAAAGTGAAGAATCACAACTACAAACAGACACAGAACCAAGACGTTCAATAAGAGAGAACAAAGGAAAACCACCAAAACGCCTCATACAAGGCAAGAACAAGTAAAATGTAAGAACCTACCTCTTGGGAAGACATATCTAAACTTCCTGAAGAAGAAGCTAATAAATGGATAGAAGCAACAGAAACAGAAATTAAATCCATGCATGATTCAAATACATGGACACTAACAGATTTGCCAGAAGGAAGAAAAGCCATAGGATGTAAATGGATTTTTAAAGTAAAATACCAAACAGATGGCACACCTGAAAGATATCGAGCAAGACTCGTAGCTAAAGGGTATTCTCAAAAATATGGAGAAGACTATGAAACATTTGCTCCAGTTGTCAAACACACTACAATTAGAACTTTACTTACAGTTGCAGCAATGGAACAGATGGAACTAAGACATCTGGATGTAAAGACAGCTTTTTTGAATGGAGATTTAACAGAAGACATTTACTTGAAACAACCTCCAGGATTCAAAGATGAAAGAAATCCAAACAAAGTCTGTAAACTACAGAAAAGCATATATGGTTTAAAAAAAGCAGCTAAAGCGTGGAATGACAAAATCACGGAAGTACTAACAAATGAAAAATTTAAAAGAAGCAAAGCTGATCCATGCTTGTACACAAAAAGGCTGAGTAATAGATGGATTTATGTACTCATATGTAGACGACATTTTGATTTGTTTTAAACAAGAAAGGGATAAAGAAAACATTCTAAAAACCCTGAAGCAACATTTTGAAATCAAAGACTTGGGAAATGTAAAACAGTACCTAGGATTACAGATAGAAAGAGAAGAAGACGGAAGTTTCCTACTGAATCAGAATCACATGATTCAAGACATAACAGAAAAATTTGGACTAAAGGATGCAAAAACAGTAAAGTCTCCTGTTATGAATGTGCTAGAGATGGTTTCTTAGCAGAGGCTCCCTCTGGTGGTTACAGACAGCACTGAACCTTTCAGCGAGGAGTGGCAATCTGGGATTACGGATTGGTCTGATATAAGGGAGGTTCCCTCCCATGATGGTTGCCAGTGATCAATTGTTCTTGTCTCAATTGTGGTTCCTGGTTCATTTGGAAGTTTGCTGGAGCCTTGCCTGCATCTCCTGCTTTCAGATAAGATATTTTTTGCTTTTCTTTTTGTGCTTGCTTTTTGCATTGTTTTCTGCACTTTTGTGGAGGTCAGTCAGGTCCCCTCCTGGGGCCTGAGCTCCTCACAGTTTATCTGCAGCCACTATTGTTTGCTCATTTGCTTTTTCCTGTTTTTTCAGCGGCTGCGGCTTGGTTTTTGTTCACACTGAGATCTGATTTAGTGGGTGGCGAGATCGTGTGATCTCAGTATTTTTGTAATCAGAATTGTTGGATTTTTGTAGGGTTTTCTGGGTTGCAGAAAGTAATCTCTCCTGTCCTATCCTATTTAGTCAGCTTGTGGCCCCAGCATATGCTCAGTCTATATTCTGCCTATGTTTGTATTTTCATCTTGTCTAACCGCCATTATATGTTTGGGGGCTTCCAATTTTCTTTGGGGATCTGCTCCGGGGCAGATAGCTTTCATCTTTCTGCCTTTAGGTGTAGTTATTTCTCAGGCTGTGACGAGGCGTCTAGGATCAACGTAGGAACGCTCCACGGCTACCTCTAGTTGTGTCGTTAGTTTAGGAATCCCATCAGTTACCAACATCTCAGGTGTTCGGCTGCCCTGCTGTTGTTCCTGTCCTCCTCAGCTACCGAAACATAACAGTCTCCAAAGAAAGCTAATTATCTCAAAGAAATGAACAGTGAAAAGAATATGCTGCCAAACAATGAAGAATACAGAACAGCAATAGGAAAACTACTGTATCTAGCGACCGTTACAAGACCAGACATCGCAGCAGCAGTAGGAATCCTGAGTAGAAAGGTATCAAAACCAAATAAAGCTGATTGGAATGCCGTGAAGAGAGTAATACGTTATTTGAAAGGAACTAGCAATGTTAAGCTGAAATTACCCACAGGTGATAATTGCATTTTAACAGGATATGTTGATGCAGATTGGGCTGGAGATCCAACTGACAGAAGATCTACCAGTGGACATATTTTTTTTCTCTCAAGTGGACCAATAAGTTGGACAAGTAAGAAACAGTCAATTGTGACACTATCTTCAACAGAAGCAGAATATGTTGCAGCAGCACATGCGAGTCAAGAAGTACTGTGGTTAAGACAATTGTTGACAGACCTAGGACAACCACAGTTGGAACCAACAAAACTAAAAGAGGACAATCAAGGATGTCTTGTTCTTGCTCAGATGGAAAGAGTCAATCCAAGAACCAAGCATATTGATGTGAAATATAATTTCTTGAGATATCATCAGGACCAAGGAGTCTTGAAGTTGGAGTATTGCCCTACTGAAGAAATTACAGCAGACATTTTCATGAAGGCATTGAATGCTGATAAACATCAGAGACTAATAAAAAAGTTGGGTTTGATTGAATAAGTCCTTATTGTTGAGAAGGGGTGTTGGTATATGCAACAGATTAGGACTTATTATAAGTAAAAGGGGGACTTTATGCTGACCTGACAGTAGATGGCGATGTTGTGTAATGTTTCCTTCTGTTTAATGTATTGTATAAGAAAAAGTCTCACTAGTTGTTTCACTTTTGTTTTGTTCCTGTTTTCCTGATGCAATGCTGAAATGACAGTGCATTCTTCCTTTACCTCATATTGTTAGAAGTAAAAGCTTGTTATCCCATGCAGCCTGCTCTGTGAAGTTTTTTACTGCAAAGGTGTGGATTCAGAAGCTGTGCAACAGATACATGCTTAAAGAGACTGTGAGAATGGCAACAAAATAAAAAATATATAATAATAGAATATATAGAGATTGAGTGTAGAAATTTGACCTTTGCACAATGTACACAGGATTCCAAAAATTACCCCAAAGGGTCTGTATCATGCATGCTGAAAGAGGCCATGATGGGGACCTCACAATAGATTTAGCAGTTATTTCAAGACGTAGAGATAGGGAGTACAAGTTTCACCATTGCACAATGTGCAAAGTTTTCCAAAAATTAACCAGGGGGCTTTATCATACATGCTGATAGACACTGTAATGGGGACATTACAGTACACTTTGCAGTTATTATTACAAGAGGTAATAATAACTGCAAAGGGACTCGGGAGTACAAGTTTCACTGTTTCACAATGTGCAAAGTTTCAAAAAGTACAAAAAAATTACATGAGAAAATGAAGGAAAAAGGGATCCAGCTTCAATAAAATCTTCATCTTTATTGATTCATAAAAACATGAATAATGGCATGCTCCTGGACAAGCTCAGGACAAGGCTACGCGTTTCGATCACAGGGATCTTTATCACAGCTGACATATTCAGACAAAGGCACATATTTAAGACAAAGGAAGACCAATCACGATTAGAAAAAATGTCATGTGATTTTTGACAAGTCCTTTAACAATTTGCACATAACGAATAAAGAAAAAAAAAAAAAAAAACCAATATTTGCACAAATAAAATCAATGCAAAGAAATAAAATTAATAATGGAACATCAATTCGTTTCTTTTGTTGAGACCAAATGGATGTCTGGTATGTAGATTAAAGATCCAGAAAGCTTCACGTGTGAGGAGTCGCTGATGTGCATCTCCACCTCGGGCAGACAGGTTAACACTTTCAATACCTGTGACTTGGAAGGAAGAAACATTGCGAGCATGCTGAAAAATAAAATGTTTAGCAGCAGCAGAAATATTGCGATTCGAAGAAACATTCTTTATATCCTGCAAATGTTCAGCGATCCTGATTTTTAGATTCCTAGTAGTGCAGCCTATATAAGATAAATTGCAAGTAGTGCACATAATTTTATATACCACATAGCATGAATTACAATTGATATATTTGTTAATGGTATAAATCGCAGTGCTGTCATTATTTTCAAAGGTTTTCGTTACACAAACATATTTGCAAAGTGCACATCTATTGTGGCCACATTTATAAAAACCTTTATGTTCTAACCACAATGTTTTATGAGAAGAGAAATTATTACTGAACATGCTTGGAGAAACTTTGTTACCAATAGATGGCGCTTTCCTTGAAACAACATTAATACCTGATGAAAGAATGTCAGCAAGAGAGGGATCTTCAAATAAAATAGGCAGCGATCTCAAAATGATTTTTTTTGATGTCCCCAAATTGAGGACTATATTGAGCACAAAAATATGGTTTCACTGCAAGATCATTTTTTTGTTGTCGCCCTCCACTAATGAGATCCTCTCTGTTTTTATTACTTACAATTGTTCGTGCTCTTTTTAATGACCATTTAGGATAATTTCTGTTTTTTAATTTTGTATCCACACAATTAAATTCCGTTTCCAAAGCTGTAGGATCGCTGCAGTTTCTCAAAATTCTGGTATATTCACCCAAAGGAATCGATTTAATAGTATGTTTGGGTGACTGCTTGCTGCATGCAAGATAGAATTACCAGCACAAGGTTTGCTGAACGTTTTGGTAATAATAACAGAGTCATGTACCCCATATAAATCAAGATCCAAAAAAGAAATTTTTTTATGATGAAATTTATGAGTAAAATGTATGTTGAATGAATTAGAATTGATATAATCAATAAATCCGGATATGGCAGGTACATCACCACTCCAAATGATGAGTAAATCATCAATATATCTACCATACCAAGCAATCGAGTCAATAAATGGATTAGTAGCTGAAAAAATAAAAAAATATTCCCAATATGACATAACAAGATTAGCTAGGGATGGCGCAAATTTCGCACCCATCGCCACGCCAGATTTTTGTAAAAAAAATTTATTGTCAAATGAGAAAAAATTGTGGGTTAATAAAAATTGAATAACTTGTAAAATATAATTAATGAGATCCTGGGAATAATTACTGAATTTCGTTCAGACAAACTGCAGCGCTGTCATGGCAACATTGTAAGATATACAGGTATATAAAGAAGTCACATCACAACATAACCAAGTATATTCTTTAAACCAGATTTTCTTGGAAAACATTCTCAGCACTTCTTTAGAATCTTTAATATAACCAGGAGTGATTTGTACTAGTGGTTGAAGTAGTGAGTCAACCCATTCACCCAGATGTTCATTTAAAGATCCAATCCCTGAGACAATAGGTCTCATGGGGGGGATTTTCATATCCTTGTGAATTTTTGGGAGACCATGCATGATAGGGATAATAGGATGAGACACTGTGAGATAATTAGTTTGTTTTTTGGTTAGAATGCCAAGGCTGAAGGTACTGCCACACTACTCGATCCCGCTAGCGATCTCGTTAGCGTTGCATACTAATGAGATCGCTAGCGGGATTGTTTCTATATCGCTAAATGCTGCCGCATTTAGCGATATAGTTAACGACGCTATCGCCGTTAGCGATCTTCTTAACGACTTTAGCGGTACAAAAGTACCGCTAAATCGCTAAGAAAAGGTGCCACACAGCGATTAGATACTTACCCAGCGGGAGCGCCAGCGATGAAATAGGGTCCGGAACGATTCCAGCGACGAGCGAGATCACAGCAGGAAGCTCGTTGCTGGAAGCTGCCGCACTGAACAATATCGCTAACGGGATCGCTAAATAGTGACGTTTTTTAGCGATCCCGTTAGCGATATTGTTTAGTGTGGCATACCCTTGAAACCCTCATTGATAATTTGGATAATCTCACTTTTAAATTTATCAGTGGGATTTGTATGGAGTTTTTCATATACATCACTGTCAGACAAGAGAGACATAATTTGAGAATGATAATCCTCTTTATTCAGGATAACTACCATGCCACCCTTGTCCGACATTTTAATTATTATATCTGACATACTTTTGATCTCATCTAATGCAGTTTTCTGGGCTTTTGTTAAATTGGAATGATTTCTGCTGCTGCCCATTTTAACCCTATCATGAAGGATTTTTAAATCCCTCTCTATCACCTCCTGGTATTTAGTCATGCAATCAGGCCTGGATTGAATGGGATAAAAAGAGGGATTTTTTGTTTTAAACACAGGTGCATGAATGGTATCAGATTCATTATCATAGGAATGAGTGGACAAACTAAACAAAGTGTTGAGAGATACCTGTTCTCTGAAAGACAAGTCAGTAAATTCATTATTATATGTCAGCGACTCCTGCGAAGGGGTCTCATCAGAATGATTTAAAAAATGCTTTTTGATGGTAAGGTCTCGCATAAACTTATTGACGTCCAAAATAGTAGAAAAAAGATTGAAATTCTGATCGGGCACAAAATTCAGACCTAAGGACAAAACATCTAATTGCGTTTTGGTAAAGTCTCGTGCAGATAAATTCAAGACATTATCATGGTTTATTATTTGCGATAATTCTTCCTGCGGCGTGTAATCATGACATGATCTTTGTCGGTGTTTTCTGCCACCCCGCCTTTTACGTTTTTTGAATGACGAAAAAACTTCAGTAATTATTCCCAGGATCTCATTAATTATATTTTACAAGTTATTCAATTTTTATTAACCCACAATTTTTTCTCATTTGACAATAAATTTTTTTTACAAAAATCTGGCGTGGCGATGGGTGCGAAATTTGCGCCATCCCTAGCTAATCTTGTTATGTCATATTGGGAATATTTTTTTATTTTTTCAGCTACTAATCCATTTATTGACTCGATTGCTTGGTATGGTAGATATATTGATGATTTACTCATCATTTGGAGTGGTGATGTACCTGCCATATCCGGATTTATTGATTATATCAATTCTAATTCATTCAACATACATTTTACTCATAAATTTCATCATAAAAAAATTTCTTTATTGGATCTTGATTTATATGGGGTACATGACTCTGTTATTATTACTAAAACGTTCAGCAAACCTTGTGCTGGTAATTCTATCTTGCATGCAGCAAGCAGTCACCCCAAACATACTATTAAATCGATTCCTTTGGGTGAATATACCAGAATTTTGAGAAACTGCAGCGATCCTACAGCTTTGGAAACGGAATTTAATTGTGTGGATACAAAATTAAAAAACAGAAATTATCCTAAATGGTCATTAAAAAGAGCACGAACAATTGTAAGTAATAAAAACAGAGAGGATCTCATTAGTGGAGGGCGACAACAAAAAAATGATCTTGCAGTGAAACCATATTTTTGTGCTCAATATAGTCCTCAATTTGGGGACATCAAAAAAATCATTTTGAGATCGCTGCCTATTTTATATGAAGATCCCTCTCTTGCTGACATTCTTTCATCAGGTATTAATGTTGTTTCAAGGAAAGCGCCATCTATTGGTAACAAAGTTTCTCCAAGCATGTTCAGTAATAATTTCTCTTCTCATAAAACATCGTGGTTAGAACATAAAGGTTTTTATAAATGTGGCCACAATAGATGTGCACTTTGCAAATATGTTTGTGTAACGAAAACCTTTGAAAATAATGACAGCACTGCGATTTATACCATTAACAAATATATCAATTGTAATTCATGCTATGTGGTATATAAAATTATGTGCACTACTTGCAATTTATCTTATATAGGCTGCACTACTAGGAAACTAAAAATCAGGATCGCTGAACATTTGCAGGATATAAAGAATGTTTCTTCGAATCGCAATATTTCTGCTGCTGCTAAACATTTTATTTTTCAGCATGCTCGCAATGTTTCTTCCTTCCAAGTCACAGGTATTGAAAGTGTTAACCTGTCTGCCCGAGGTGGAGATGCACGTCAGCGACTCCTCACACATGAAGCTTTCTGGATCTTTAATCTACATACCAGACATCCATTTGGTCTCAACAAAAGAAACAAATTGATGTTCCATTATTAATTTTATTTCTTTGCATTGATTTTATTTGTTCAAATATTGTTTTTTTTTTCTTTATTCGTTATGTGCAAATTGTTAAAGGACTTGTCAAAAATCACATGACATTTTTTCTGATCGTGATTGGTCTTCCTTTGTCTTAAATATGTGCCTTTGTCTGAATATGTCAGCTGTGATAAAGATCCCTGTGATCGAAACGCGTAGCCTTGTCCTGAGCTTGTCCAGGAGCATGCCATTATTCATGTTTTTATGAATCAATAAAGATGAAGATTTTATTGAAGCTGGATCCCTTTTTCCTTCATTTTCTCATGTATCTTCACGTTTGATCAAGCGGAGGATCCGTGCTTCTACAAACCGGTGAGCTGGTTAGCGTTCTTATATTTGTACTTTTGATTACCGTGCCCCCGGTTTCATGCTCAATATTTTCAAGTATTTTGAAAGTGGACTCAGTCATTAAGCTCAGGCACCAGCTTTATTATGGCATCTATTTTTGTTCAAGACAGATCTGTCAAAGCGGCACAAGTGTTTTCTGGTGATATTAACGAAATTCCAGACATGCCTGATCTGAATGAAAATATCAACAAAATGGAAAAACTTTTGCTTCAAGAAACAAAGTTTTGGTGGGATCATACTACCCTCCAAAATTATCTAGCTAAGGATATGATTCCAAGGGGGCTTCGTATTAAAAAAATCCCCACTACAATTTTTTCTGACATTTTCATTGAAGAGTGGAATCAGATACTCAGTAATTGTTCTTCCAAACTAATGCAACTCATAGTCAAATATGAGAGTAATAAATTGGAGGATATTCAGAAACAAATGAATGATGCAGATACTGCGCTCACTGAATTTAAATCGTTGACTCAGTATGACTCACTTGTGGCTAAAATGCAAGATAATGTCTCTAGCCTAGAAAAGGATATCATGGACCGGAAAAAACGAAAATTTTCTCGTGATCTAAGAGACTATTCAACCAAGAAAGTCTATGACTGGGGCCATTGGGAGCGGGGTCATAGAACTCCTAAATCTATTTTAAAACGCAACCATGCTCTCAATGAACCGGTATCTAAACCACATGTCTGTTTTACATCCTCTGAGTTGGATTCATCTGACAATAATCTGAGTGTTTCCTCTAATGACAGTGATCACACCACAAAGTTTTTTCGTCATTCAAAAAACGTAAAAGGCGGGGTGGCAGAAAACACCGACAAAGATCATGTCATGATTACACGCCGCAGGAAGAATTATCGCAAATAATAAACCATGATAATGTCTTGAATTTATCTGCACGAGACTTTACCAAAACGCAATTAGATGTTTTGTCCTTAGGTCTGAATTTTGTGCCCGATCAGAATTTCAATCTTTTTTCTACTATTTTGGACGTCAATAAGTTTATGCGAGACCTTACCATCAAAAAGCATTTTTTAAATCATTCTGATGAGACCCCTTCGCAGGAGTCGCTGACATATAATAATGAATTTACTGACTTGTCTTTCAGAGAACAGGTATCTCTCAACACTTTGTTTAGTTTGTCCACTCATTCCTATGATAATGAATCTGATACCATTCATGCACCTGTGTTTAAAACAAAAAATCCCTCTTTTTATCCCATTCAATCCAGGCCTGATTGCATGACTAAATACCAGGAGGTGATAGAGAGGGATTTAAAAATCCTTCATGATAGGGTTAAAATGGGCAGCAGCAGAAATCATTCCAATTTAACAAAAGCCCAGAAAACTGCATTAGATGAGATCAAAAGTATGTCAGATATAATAATTAAAATGTCGGACAAGGGTGGCATGGTAGTTATCCTGAATAAAGAGGATTATCATTCTCAAATTATGTCTCTCTTGTCTGACAGTGATGTATATGAAAAACTCCATACAAATCCCACTGATAAATTTAAAGGTGAGATTATCCAAATTATCAATGAGGGTTTCAGCCTTGGCATTCTAACCAAAAAACAAACTGATTATCTCACAGTGTCTCATCCTATTATCTGTTGTGAATGGGTTTGAGATGAGTTCTGAGCAGAGGCTCCCTCTGGTGGTTACAAGCGGTACTAGTGAGGATTGTGAGGACTGGGAATCAGGTGTTACTGATTGGTCTTATATAAGGGAGTCATTTTCCCATCAGGGTTGCCGGTGATCAATTGTTCTGGTCTGAATCCTTCTTTCCAGTTTCCCTTGTAGCCTGCTGTGTCGTGTCTGCATCTCCTGCTATCAGATAAGACAATTTCTTATTTTGTGTTTTTGCTATTTTTTTGCATTTTGTCCTGCACTTCTGTGGGGGCCTTCAGGGTCACCTCCGGGGGCTTTTGCCCTCTCAGTTTAGTCCAGCCACTGTGTTTTGTACTTTTGCTTTTTCCAGTTTTTTTTCAGTGGCTGCTGTTTTGTTTTTGTTACACCAGAGAACTAATTTAGGTGGTAGAGGTCGTGTGATCTCAGGTGATTTTGAAATTAGTAGAGTTGGTGTTTTTTCAGGGTTTTCTGAGATTGCAGTAAGTACCCTTCCTATCCTTTTCTATTTAGATAGTTTGGGCCCCAGCGTTTGCTCATACTATTTTCTTTCTGTGTCAGTATTTCCTCTTGTCTAACCGCCATTACATGTTTGGGGGCTTTCTATTATCTTTGGGGTTCTGCTCCGGGGCAGATAGCTTTCCTATTTCTATCTTTAGGTGTAGTTAGTTTCTCAGGCTGTGACGAGGCGTCTAGGACCAACGTAGGAACGCTCCACGGCTGCCTCTAGTTGCGGTGGTTAGTCAGGGTACTGCAATCTCATAGATTCCAACTGCTCTGGTGTATTTCCTTTTTTACCTGCACTCCTCAGCTACCGTAACATAACAATTATCCCTATCATGCATGGTCTCCCAAAAATTCACAAGGATATGAAAATCCCCCCATGAGACCTATTGTCTCAGGGATTGGATCTTTAACCCCTTCACCCCCAAGGGTGGTTTGCACGTTAATGACCGGGCCAATTTTTACAATTCTGACCACTGTCTCTTTATGAGGTTATAACTCTGGAACGCTTCAACGGATCTTCGCGATTCTGAGATTGTTTTCTCGTGACATATTGTACTTCATGATAGTGGTAAAATTTCTTCCATATAACTTGCATTTATTTATGAAAAAAACTCAAATTGGGCAAAAATTTTGAAAATTTTGCAATTTTCAAACTTTGAATTTTTATTCCCTTAAAACAGAGAAATATGTCACACAAAATAGTTAAGAAATAACATTTCCCACATGTCTACTATACATCAGCACAATTTTGGAAACAAAATTTTTTTTTGTTAGGAAATTATAAGGGTTAAAAGTTGACCAGCGATTTCTCATTTTTACAACAAAATTTACAAAGCCATTTTTTTTCGGGACCACCTCATATTTGAAGTCACTTTGAGTGGTCTATATAGCAGAAAATACCCAAAAGTGACACCATTCTAAAAACTACACCCCTCAAGGTACTCAAAACCACATTCAAGAAGTTTATTAACCCTTCAGGTGCTTCACAGGAGCTGAAGCAACATGGAAGGAAAAAATTAACATTTTACTTTTTAGTCACAAAAATGATCTTTTACAAACATTTTTTTTATTTTCACAAGGGAAAAAGGAGAAAAAGGACTGATAAAGTTGTTGTGCAATTTCTCCTGAGTACGCCGATACCCATATGTGAGGGAAAACCACTGTTTGGGCACACGGCAGAGCTCGGAATGGAAGGAGCGCAGTTTGACTTTTCCAAACCAAAATTGGCTGGAATTGAGAACGGACGCCATGTCGCGTTTGGAGAGGCCCCGATGTGCCTAAACAGTGGAAACCCCCCACACGTGACCCCATTTTGGAAACTAGACCCCCTAAGGAACTTATCTAGATGTGTGGTGAGTAGTTTGAACCCTCAAGTGCTTCACGCAAGTTTGTAATGTAGAGCCGTGAAGAAAAAAAATCATATTTTTTCCACAAGCATGATGTTTTAGTCCCCAAATTTTTATTTTCCCAAGGGTAAGAGGAGAAATTGAACCACAAAAGTTGTTGTCCAACTTATCCTGAGTACGCTGATACCCCATATGTGGGGGGGAACCACTGTTTGGGCGCACGGCAGGGCTTGAAAGGGAAGGAGCGCCGTTTGACTTTTCCAAACCAAAATTGGCTGGAATTGCGAACGGACGCCATGTCGCGTTTGGAGGGCCCCTGATGTGCCTAAACAGTGGAAACCCCCCACATGTGACCCCATTTTGGAAACTAGACCCCCTAAGGAACTTATCTAGATGTGTGGTGAGCACTTTGAACCCTCAAGTGCTTCACGCAAGTTTGTAATGTAGAGCCGTGAAGAAAAAAAATCATATTTTTTCCACAAACATGATGTTTTAGTCCCCAAATTTTTATTTTCCCAAGGGTAAGAGGAGAAATTGGACCACAAACGTTGTTGTCCAACATGTCCTGAGTACGCTGATACCCCATATGTGGGGGGAACCACTGTTTGGGCGCACGGCAGGGCTCGAAAGGGAAGGAGCACAGTTTGACTTTTCCAAACCAAAATTGGCTGGAATTGCGAACGGACGCCATGTCGCGTTTGGAGGGCCCCTGATGTGCCTAAACAGTGGAAACCCCCCACATGTGACCCCATTTTGGAAACTAGACCCCCTAAGGAACTTATCTAGATGTGTGGTGAGCACTTTGAACCCTCAAGTGCTTCACGCAAGTTTGTAATGTAGAGCCGTGAAGAAAAAAAATCATATTTTTTCCACAAACATGATGTTTTAGTCCCCAAATTTTTATTTTCCCAAGGGTAAGAGGAGAAATTGGACCACAAAAGTTGTTGTCCAACATGTCCTGAGTACGCTGATACCCAATATGTGGGGGGGAACCACTGTTTGGGCGCACGGCAGGGCTTGAAAGGGAAGGAGCGCCGTTTGACTTTTCCAAACCAAAATTGGCTGGAATTGCGAACGGAAGCCATGTCGCGTTTGGAGGGCCCCTGATGTGCCTAAACAGTGGAAACCCCCACATGTGACCCCATTTTGGAAACTAGACCCCCTAAGGAACTTATCTAGATGTGTGGTGAGCACTTTGAACCCTCAAGTGCTTCACGCAAGTTTGTAATGTAGAGCCGTGAAGAAAAAAAATCATATTTTTTCCACAAACATGATGTTTTAGTCCCCAAATTTTTATTTTCTCAAGGGTAAGAGGAGAAATTGGACCACAAAAGTTGTTGTCCAACATGTCCTGAGTACGCTGATACCCCATATGTGGGGGGGAACCACTGTTTGGGCGCATGGCAGGGCTTGAAAGGGAAGGAGCGCCGTTTGACTTTTCCAAAACCAAAATTGGCTGGAATTGCGAACGGACGCCATGTCGCGTTTGGAGGGCCCCTGATGTGCCTAAACAGTGGAAACCCCCCACATGTGACCCCATTTTGGAAACTAGACCCCCTAAGGAACTTATCTAGATGTGTGGTGAGCACTTTGAACCCTCAAGTGCTTCACGCAAGTTTGTAATGTAGAGCCGTGAAGAAAAAAAATCATATTTTTTCCACAAGCATGATGTTTTAGTCCCAATTTTTTATTTTCCCAAGGGTAAGAGGAGAAATTGGACACCAATAGTTGTTGTCCAACATGTCCTGAGTACGCTGATACCCCATATGTGGGGGGGAACCACTGTTTGGGCGCACGGCAGGGCTTGAAAGGGAAGGAGCGCCGTTTGACTTTTCCAAACCAAAATTGGCTGGAATTGCGAACGGACGCCATGTCGCGTTTGGAGGGCCCCTGATGTGCCTAAACAGTGGAAACCCCCACATGTGACCCCATTTTGGAAACTAGACCCCCTAAGGAACTTATCTAGATGTGTGGTGAGCACTTTGAACCCTCAAGTGCTTCACGCAAGTTTGTAATGTAGAGCCGTGAAGAAAAAAAATCATATTTTTCCACAAGCATGATGTTTTAGTCCCCAATTTTTTATTTTCCCAAGGGTAAGAGGAGAAATTGGACACCAATAGTTGTTGTCCAACATGTCCTGAGTACGCTGATACCCCATATGTGGGGGGGAACCACTGTTTGGGCGCACGGCAGGGCTTGAAAGGGAAGGAGCGCCGTTTGACTTTTCCAAACCAAAATTGGCTGGAATTGCGAACGGACGCCATGTCGCGTTTGGAGGGCCCCTGATGTGCCTAAACAGTGGAAACCCCCACATGTGACCCCATTTTGGAAACTAGACCCCCTAAGGAACTTATCTAGATGTGTGGTGAGCACTTTGAACCCTCAAGTGCTTCACGCAAGTTTGTAATGTAGAGCCGTGAAGAAAAAAAATCATATTTTTTCCACAAGCATGATGTTTTAGTCCCCAATTTTTTATTTTCCCAAGGGTAAGAGGAGAAATTGGACACCAATAGTTGTTGTCCAACATGTCCTGAGTACGCTGATACCCCATATGTGGGGGGGAACCACTGTTTGGGCGCACGGCAGGGCTTGAAAGGGAAGGAGCGCCGTTTGACTTTTCCAAACCAAAATTGGCTGGAATTGCGAACGGACGCCATGTCGCGTTTGGAGGGCCCCTGATGTGCCTAAACAGTGGAAACCCCCCACATGTGACCCCATTTTGGAAACTAGACCCCCTAAGGAACTTATCTAGGTGTGTGGTGAGCACTTTGAACCCCAAGTGTTTCACTAACGTTTATAATGCCCTGGCGTGAAAAAAAAAAAATTTTTTTTTTTTCCACAAAAGTGATGTTTTAGTCCCCAATTTTTTATTTTCCCAAGGGTAAGAGGAGAAATTGGACCCCAAAAGTGGTTGTCCAATTTGTCCTGAGTATGCTGATACCCCATATGTTGGGGGGATACACTGTTTGGGCACACGGCAGGGCTCGGAAGGGAAGCAGTGACGTTTTGGAATGCAGACTTTGATGGAATGGTCTGCGGGCGTCATGTTCCGTTAGCAGAGCCCCTGATGTGCCTAAACAGTGGAAACCCCCCACATGTGACCCCATTTTGGAAACTAGACCCCCTAAGGATCTTATCTAGGTGTGTGGTGAGCACTTTGAACCCCCAAGTGTTTCACTAAAGTTTATAATGCCCTGGCGTGAATAAAAAAAAAAAAAAAATTTCCACAAATATGATGTTTTAGTCCCCAATTTTTATTTTCCCAAGGGTAACAGGAGAACTTGGACCACAAAAGTTGTTGTCCAATTTGTCCTGAGTACGCTGATACCCCATATGTTGGGGGAACCACTTTTTTGGGGCGCATGGCAGGGCGCAGAAGGGAAGCAGTGACGTTTTGGAATGCAGACTTTGATGGAATGGTCTGCGGGCGTCATGTTCCGTTAGCAGAGCCCCTCATGTGCCTAAACAGTGGAAACCCCCACAAGTGACCCCATTTTGGAAACTAGACCCCCTAATGAACTTATCTAGGTGTGTGGTGAGCATTTTGAACCCCCAAGTGTTTCACTAAAGTTTATAATGCCCTGGCGTGAATAAAAAAAAAAATAAAATTTCCACAAATATGATGTTTTAGTCCCCAATTTTTTATTTTCCCAAGGGTAACAGGAGAAATTGGACCACAAAAGTTGTTGTCCAATTTGTCCTGAGTACACTGATACCCCATATGTTGGGGGGAACCACTGTTTGGGCGCATGGCAGGGCGCAGAAGGGAAGCAGTGACGTTTTGGAATGCAGACTTTGATGGAATGGTCTGCGGGCGTCATGTTCCGTTAGCAGAGCCCCTCATGTGCCTAAACAGTGGAAACCCCCACAAGTGACCCCATTTTGGAAAATAGACCCCCTAAGGAACTTACCTAGGTGTGTGGTGAGCATTTTGAACCCCCAAGTGTTTCACTAAAGTTTATAATGCCCAGGTGTAAAAATAAAAAATCCTACTTTTATCCTTACAAAAATGATGTTTTAGTCCCCAATTTTTTATTTTCCCAAGGGTAAGAGGAGAAATTGGACACCAAAAATTGTTGTCCAATTTGTCATGAGTACACTGGTGCCCCATATGTGGGAAAAAACTGTTTGGGCACAAGTCGGGGCTCAGAAGGGAAGTCGTGACGTTTTGGAATGCAGACTGATGGAATGGTCTGCGGGCGTCATGTTCCGTTTGCAGAGCTCCTGATATGCCTAAACAGTAAAAAAAAACCACAAGTGACATAATTTTGGAAAGTAGACTCCCAAGGAACTTTTCTAAATGTGCCCCCCTTCTGGAACTAATCTTTCCTGTAAAGTAAATTAGTAGTGCATTGAGGTGTGGTACAATTTGAAACAATCCTTCATACACAGGCCAGGTTTTTTCGGGGCAGGTGTCGCATTGGTAAGTGGTGTCCTTGCGTATTCCCCTTTTGTAACACACTCGGCACCTTTTTTGCGGCTTACCTTTGCTTCCAGTTGGCGGGACCACCCCCGGGAAATGCTGACCTGGTATGATACGAGCACCTTCAGTTCCAGAAGTACTGGGGCCCGCTGTTTCCTGAGCGCCAAACATCAGGGCCTTAACCACTACCTCCTGGAACTGAAGGTACGTCGTATCGCTGTTGCGTGCACATCGTGACAGCAGGAAAGCGTTGAGCATTGCCATTTGGACGATGTGCATGGACAGCTTCTTGTACCACACCTTGGCCTTTCTCAAAGCACTGTACGGTTGGAGGAGTTGATCAGAGAGATCAACACCCCCATGTATTTATTGTACCCCAGTACACAGTCCGGTTTGCGGACCTGTGTAGAGGTACCCCGTACAGTGCTGAGGGCGCTGCCATCACCATGTATGGTGGTCAAGAGAAGGACATCCCTCTTGTCCTTGTACTTGACCACCAACAGGTGGTCGCTACATTGGGCTCTGCTCTCACCCTTTCTGAGCATCTGCCCAAGTAGCGTCTTCGGGAGGCCTCTCTGATTTTTGCGGACGGTACCGCAAGCTGCGGTACCTCGCGCAGAGAGGGATTTGTAGAGTGGGACGCTGGAATAAAAGTTATCGGTGTAAAGGTGATAACCTTTATCCAGCAGTGGGTGCACCAAATCCCACACAATTTTCCCACTCACTCCCAGGACGGGGGGACACTCAGGGGGTTCAATCCTGGTGTCCTTTCCTTCGTAAACTCTAAAGCTGTGCGTGTACCCTGAGGTACTCTCGCACAGCTTGTAGAGTTTAATTCCGTACCTTGCCCTCTTGCTGGGCAGGTACTGGCGGAATCTGAGCCGTCCCTTAAAATGAACCAAGGACTCATCCACGCAGATGTCCCTTTGGGGCACGTACACTTCAGCAAACTTTTTGCTGAAGTGTTCGATGACCGGCCGAACTTTGAACAGACGGTCAAAGTTGGGGTCATTTTGTGGGGGACACTGGGCATTATCATTATAATGCAGGAATTTGTGGATGGCCTCAAAACGCGTCCGAGCCATGACCATTCGGAACAGTGGAGGGAGTGTTGTATAAAATATCAACACTCCAATATTGCCGAAGTTCTGGCTTCTTCAGGATCCCCATATGGAGGACCAGGCCCCAAAACTGCATCATTTCACCTGCGTCTACAGGAGACCAGTTGGAAAATGATGACACTGGGTTTTGCGCCAAAAATTGCCGAGCGTACAAATTAGTTTGCTCCACCACGAGGTTAATAAAATCCTCAGAGAAAAAGACTTTGAAAAAGTCTATTTCTCTGAGGCCCGTGGTGTCAAACTTGATTCCTGATTCTGCCACAAAATCAGGAATCAGTGGCTCGTAATTTTCGGGGGGCGGGGTCCATATGGGGTCCGAAGAGGGGTGCGCTGGTTCATTTTCAGGGGTGGGCGCTGCCTCATCTTCTGTCCTGGGGCGTCTGCGTGGCGGTTCCGCAGGACCCGAGGAGGAAGATGAGGAAGAGGAGGAAGAAGAAGAAGAGGATGAAGAATCTGAAAAGTAAAGAAATGTGGGATCCTCTCCCTCGCTATCAGTGTCGGAGGCAAGTAAAGCGTATGCCTCTTCCACTGAATAGCGCTGTTGGGAAGAACGTGACGAGCGGGACATTTTTTTTGTGAATGTGGTGCTTTGTGTGAACTTTATTTATAACTGTGTGTGTGTGTGGGGGGGGGATAGTGGTTGGTGCAAACTATGCTGAAAGGAAAAAGCTAAAAGAAAAGAAAGAGAATAGGGAAAAAAATGCCTGTGAAAAAAAGTCTAAACCAGCAGGCACGAGCTCTGATAAGTGACCGGTGTCACTTATCAAAGTTCCGCGGCTGCCGGATGTGCGCACAGGAGTGGCGGAAAGGGAAGTGAAAAAAAAAAAAAACGGCAGGAACGAGCTCTGATAAGTGACCGGTGTCACTTATCAAAGTTCCGCGGCTGCCGGATGTGCGCACAGGAGTGGCGGAAAGGGAAGTGAAAAAAAAAAAACGGCAGGAACGAGCTCTGATAAGTGACCGGTGTCACTTATCAAAGTTCCGCGGCTGCCGGATGTGCGCACAGGAGTGGCGGAAAGGGAAGTGAAAAAAAAAAAAAAAACGGCAGGAACGAGCTCTGATAAGTGACCGGTGTCACTTATCAAAGTTCCGCGGCTGCTAGATGTGCGCACGGGAGTGGCGGAAAGTGGAGTGAAAAAAAAAAAACTGCAGGAACGAACTCTGATAAGTGACTGGTGTCACTTATCAAAGTTCCGCGGCTGCTGGATGTGCGCACAGGAGTGGCGGAAAGGGGAGTGAAAAAAAAAAAGCGGCAGGAGCGAGCTCTGATAAGTGACCGGTGTCACTTATCAAAGTTCCGCGGCTGCTAGATGTGCGCACGGGAGTGGCGGAAAGTGGAGTGAAAAAAAAAAAAACTGCAGGAACGAACTCTGATAAGTGACTGGTGTCACTTATCAAAGTTCCGCGGCTGCTAGATGTGCGCACAGGAGTGGCGGAAAGGGGAGTGAAAAAAAAAAAAAAACGGCAGGAACGAGCTCTGATAAGTGACCGGTGTCACTTATCAAAGTTCCGCGGCTGCTAGATGTGCGCACGGGAGTGGCGGAAAGTGGGGTGAAAAAAAAAAAACATGCAGGAACGAGCTCTGATAAGTGACTGGTGTCACTTATCAAAGTTCCGCGGCTGCTGGATGTGCGCACAGGAGTGGCGGAA
This sequence comes from Oophaga sylvatica, assembly GCA_033576555.1. Classification (NCBI taxonomy): domain Eukaryota; kingdom Metazoa; phylum Chordata; class Amphibia; order Anura; family Dendrobatidae; genus Oophaga; species Oophaga sylvatica. The sequence continues at coordinate 346,924,349 of JARQOD010000002.1, forward strand.
AGGGAAGTGAAAAAAAAAAAAAACGGCAGGAACGAGCTCTGATAAGTGACCGGTGTCACTTATCAAAGTTCCGCGGCTGCCGGATGTGCGCACAGGAGTGGCGGAAAGGGAAGTGAAAAAAAAAAAACGGCAGGAACGAGCTCTGATAAGTGACCGGTGTCACTTATCAAAGTTCCGCGGCTGCCGGATGTGCGCACAGGAGTGGCGGAAAGGGAAGTGAAAAAAAAAAAAAAAAAAAACGGCAGGAACGAGCTCTGATAAGTGACCGGTGTCACTTATCAAAGTTCCGCGGCTGCTAGATGTGCGCACGGGAGTGGCGGAAAGTGGAGTGAAAAAAAAAAAACTGCAGGAACGAACTCTGATAAGTGACTGGTGTCACTTATCAAAGTTCCGCGGCTGCTGGATGTGCGCACAGGAGTGGCGGAAAGGGGAGTGAAAAAAAAAAAGACGGCAGGAGCGAGCTCTGATAAGTGACCGGTGTCACTTATCAAAGTTCCGCGGCTGCTAGATGTGCGCACAGGAGTGGCGGAAAGGGGAGTGAAAAAAAAAAAAAAAACGGCAGGAACGAGCTCTGATAAGTGACCGGTGTCACTTATCAAAGTTCCGCGGCTGCTAGATGTGCGCACGGGAGTGGCGGAAAGTGGGGTGAAAAAAAAAAAACTGCAGGAACGAGCTCTGATAAGTGACTGGTGTCACTTATCAAAGTTCCGCGGCTGCTGGATGTGCGCACAGGAGTGGCAGAAAGGGGAGTGAAAAAAAAAAAAAACTGCAGGAGCGAGCTCTGATAAGTGACTGGTGTCACTTATCAAAGTTCCGCGGCTGCTGGAAGTGCGCACAGGAGTGGCGGAAAGGGGAGTGAAAAAAAAAAACAAAAACGGCAGGAACGAGCTCTGATAAGTGACCGGTGTCACTTATCAAAGTTCCGCGGCTGCTAGATGTGCGCACGGGAGTGGCGGAAAGTGGTGTGAAAAAAAAAAAACTGCAGGAACAAGCTCTGATAAGTGACTGGTGTCACTTATCAAAGTTCCGCGGCTGCTAGATGTGCGCACGGGAGTGGCGGAAAGTGGGGTGAAAAAAAAAAAAAACCTGCAGGAACGAGCTCTGATAAGTGACTGGTGTCACTTATCAAAGTTCCGCGGCTGCTGGAAGTGCGCACAGGAGTGGCGGAAAGGGGAGTGGAAAAAAAAAAAAAACTGCAGGAACGAGCTCTGATAAGTGACTGGTGTCACTTATCAAAGTTCCGCGGCTGCTGGAAGTGCGCACGGAGGGGGGTGCAAAAGAACAACGAGCACGAGTGTTGATCGGTGAACTGCGTCACCAATCAACGCTCGGCGGCTGCTAAATGTGTGCAAAGGGGGGGTAAAAAAAGGGGGAAAGGGAAGGGGGGGAGGGGGAAATGGGGGGATTGGGGTGGATCGGGCAGGGATCGGGGCTCAAAAACTCACGTTTGTAGTCTCTCTTCTTTCTCTCTTCTTTCTTCTCTCTTCTTTCTTCTCTCTTCTTTCTTCTCTCTTCTTTCTTCAGCAGGAGTTGTGGTGTCACAGGCTACTGTGGCACCACAAGGCCCAGCACAGGAGGAGATCTGGCGTGTGACCGCACTGCAGGAATCCTCAGCAAGTGTGAGGACCCCTGCAGTGCGGTCAGACAGGTCAGATCCAGTTTGCAGACAGGTCACAGAGCGGTCACATCGCTGCTGTGACCTGTCATTGGTGGGATCGATGATCACATCGATCCCACCAATCAGAGGAGACCCTTGTTTTGCCGGTTGCTAGGCACCGGCCTAGTAATCGGAGCTCACTGCTCCGATTCCTAGGCAGGTCACCGGCAGGTCAGGAAGCAGGGCACAGAGCGGTCACACCGCTGCTGTGCCCTGTGATTGGCGCGATCGTCGATGACATCGATCGCGCCAATCAGCAGCTGCAGGCCCTACTGTGCCTGTCCTAGGCTCCGGCCTAGGATCGGTGCTATTACTGCACCGATCCAGGCAGGTACAGGCAGGGCACAGCGCGGATACACCGCGGCTGTGCCCTGCGATTGGCGCGATCGATGTGATCGGCGATCGCGCCAATCCAGGGGGGGTCTGCTCCTTTCTATGCCCAGGCCTAGGATCGAGTACATCGGTACTCGATTCTAGCCTGGGATCTCACTGTTTCAGCCCATCGGATTGGCTGAAACAGTGAGAAAGGCTGCGATTGGCTGTTCAGAATTGAACAGCCAATCACAGCGATCGGGAGTGAGGGTGGGCGGTGACAGACCCCGGGATGCCGGCGCCATCTCTCCTGAGGTAAGATGGCGTCGGAATTTTAATGCGATCATTGCGACTTAAGTCGCAATGTCGCATTAAAGGGCTGGACGTACTATCCCGTCCCCGGTCATACGGGCCCAGGTACCATGGACGGGATAGTACGTCCGATGGCAGTAAGGGGTTAAATGAACATCTGGGTGAATGGGTTGACTCACTACTTCAACCACTAGTACAAATCACTCCTGGTTATATTAAAGATTCTAAAGAAGTGCTGAGAATGTTTTCCAAGAAAATCTGGTCTAAAGAAAATACTTGGTTATGTTGTGATGTGACTTCTTTATATACCTGTATACCTTACAATGTTGCCATGACAGCGCTGCAGTTTGTCTTAACGAAATTCAGTAATTATTCCCAGGATCTCATTAATTATATTTTACAAGTTATTCAATTTTTATTAACCCACAATTTTTTCTCATTTGACAATAAATTTTTTTTACAAAAATCTGGCGTGGCGATGGGTGCGAAATTTGCGCCATCCCTAGCTAATCTTGTTATGTCATATTGGGAATATTTTTTTATTTTTTCAGCTACTAATCCATTTATTGACTCGATTGCTTGGTATGGTAGATATATTGATGATTTACTCATCATTTGGAGTGGTGATGTACCTGCCATATCCGGATTTATTGATTATATCAATTCTAATTCATTCAACATACATTTTACTCATAAATTTCATCATAAAAAAATTTCTTTTTTGGATCTTGATTTATATGGGGTACATGACTCTGTTATTATTACCAAAACGTTCAGCAAACCTTGTGCTGGTAATTCTATCTTGCATGAAGCAAGCAGTCACCCCAAACATACTATTAAATCGATTCCTTTGGGTGAATATACCAGAATTTTGAGAAACTGCAGCGATCCTACAGCTTTGGAAACGGAATTTAATTGTGTGGATACAAAATTAAAAAACAGAAATTATCCTAAATGGTCATTAAAAAGAGCACGAACAATTGTAAGTAATAAAAACAGAGAGGATCTCATTAGTGGAGGGCGACAACAAAAAAATGATCTTGCAGTGAAACCATATTTTTGTGCTCAATATAGTCCTCAATTTGGGGACATCAAAAAAATCATTTTGAGATCGCTGCCTATTTTATATGAAGATCCCTCTCTTGCTGACATTCTTTCATCAGGTATTAATGTTGTTTCAAGGAAAGCGCCATCTATTGGTAACAAAGTTTCTCCAAGCATGTTCAGTAATAATTTCTCTTCTCATAAAACATCGTGGTTAGAACATAAAGGTTTTTATAAATGTGGCCACAATAGATGTGCACTTTGCAAATATGTTTGTGTAACGAAAACCTTTGAAAATAATGACAGCACTGCGATTTATACCATTAACAAATATATCAATTGTAATTCATGCTATGTGGTATATAAAATTATGTGCACTACTTGCAATTTATCTTATATAGGCTGCACTACTAGGAAACTAAAAATCAGGATCGCTGAACATTTGCAGGATATAAAGAATGTTTCTTCGAATCGCAATATTTCTGCTGCTGCTAAACATTTTATTTTTCAGCATGCTCGCAATGTTTCTTCCTTCCAAGTCACAGGTATTGAAAGTGTTAACCTGTCTGCCCGAGGTGGAGATGCACGTCAGCGACTCCTCACACGTGAAGCTTTCTGGATCTTTAATCTACATACCAGACATCCATTTGGTCTCAACAAAAGAAACGAATTGATGTTCCATTATTAATTTTATTTCTTTGCATTGATTTTATTTGTGCAAATATTGTTTTTTTTTTTTTTTCTTTATTCGTTATGTGCAAATTGTTAAAGGACTTGTCAAAAATCACATGACATTTTTTCTGATCGTGATTGGTCTTCCTTTGTCTTAAATATGTGCCTTTGTCTGAATATGTCAGCTGTGATAAAGATCCCTGTGATCGAAACGCGTAGCCTTGTCCTGAGCTTGTCCAGGAGCATGCCATTATTCATGTTTTTATGAATCAATAAAGATGAAGATTTTATTGAAGCTGGATCCCTTTTTCCTTCATTTTCTCATGTATCTTCACGTTTGATCAAGCGGAGGATCCGTGCTTCTACAAACCGGTGAGCTGGTTAGCGTTCTTATATTTGTACTTTTGATTACCGTGCCCCCGGTTTCATGCTCAATATTTTCAAGTATTTTGAAAGTGGACTCAGTCATTAAGCTCAGGCACCAGCTTTATTATGGCATCTATTTTTGTTCAAGACAGATCTGTTAAAGCGGCACAAGTGTTTTCTGGTGATATTAACGAAATTCCAGACATGCCTGATCTGAATGAAAATATCAACAAAATGGAAAAACTTTTGCTTCAAGAAACAAAGTTGTGGTGGGATCATACTACCCTCCAAAATTATCTAGCTAAGGATATGATTCCAAGGGGGCTTCGTATTAAAAAAATCCCCACTACAATTTTTTCTGACATTTTCATTGAAGAGTGGAATCAGATACTCAGTAATTGTTCTTCCAAACTAATGCAACTCATAGTCAAATATGAGAGTAATAAATTGGAGGATATTCAGAAACAAATGAATGATGCAGATACTGCGCTCACTGAATTTAAATCGTTGACTCAGTATGACTCACTTGTGGCTAAAATGCAAGATAATGTCTCTAGCCTAGAAAAGGATATCATGGACCGGAAAAAAACGAAAATTTTCTCGTGATCTAAGAGACTATTCAACCAAGAAAGTCTATGACTGGGGCCATTGGGAGCGGGGTCATAGAACTCCTAAATCTATTTTAAAACGCAACCATGCTCTCAATGAACCGGTATCTAAACCACATGTCTGTTTTACATCCTCTGAGTTGGATTCATCTGACAATAATCTGAGTGTTTCCTCTAATGACAGTGTTCACACCACAAAGTTTTTTCGTCATTCAAAAAACGTAAAAGGCGGGGTGGCAGAAAACACCGACAAAGATCATGTCATGATTACACGCCGCAGGAAGAATTATCGCAAATAATAAACCATGATAATGTCTTGAATTTATCTGCACGAGACTTTACCAAAACGCAATTAGATGTTTTGTCCTTAGGTCTGAATTTTGTGCCCGATCAGAATTTCAATCTTTTTTCTACTATTTTGGACGTCAATAAGTTTATGCGAGACCTTACCATCAAAAAGCATTTTTTAAATCATTCTGATGAGACCCCTTTGCAGGAGTCGCTGACATATAATAATGAATTTACTGACTTGTCTTTCAGAGAACAGGTATCTCTCAACACTTTGTTTAGTTTGTCCACTCATTCCTATGATAATGAATCTGATACCATTCATGCACCTGTGTTTAAAACAAAAAATCCTTCTTTTTATCCCATTCTATCCAGGCCTGATTGCATGACTAAATACCAGGAGGTGATAGAGAGGGATTTAAAAATCCTTCATGATAGGGTTAAAATGGGCAGCAGCAGAAATCATTCCAATTTAACAAAAGCCCAGAAAACTGCATTAGATGAGATCAAAAGTATGTCAGATATAATAATTAAAATGTCGGACAAGGGTGGCATGGTAGTTATCCTGAATAAAGAGGATTATCATTCTCAAATTATGTCTCTCTTGTCTGACAGTGATGTATATGAAAAACTCCATACAAATCCCACTGATAAATTTAAAGGTGAGATTATCCAAATTATCAATGAGGGTTTCAGCCTTGGCATTTTAACCAAAAAACAAACTGATTATCTCACAGTGTCTCATCCTATTATCCCTATCATGCATGGTCTCCCAAAAATTCACAAGGATATGAAAATCCCCCCCATGAGACCTATTGTCTCAGGGATTGGATCTTTAAATGAACATCTGGGTGAATGGGTTGACTCACTACTTCAACCACTAGTACAAATCACTCCTGGTTATATTAAAGATTCTAAAGAAGTGCTGAGAATGTTTTCCAAGAAAATCTGGTCTAAAGAAAATACTTGGTTATGTTGTGATGTGACTTCTTTATATACCTGTATACCTTACAATGTTGCCATGACAGCGCTGCAGTTTGTCTTAACGAAATTCAGTAATTATTCCCAGGATCTCATTAATTATATTTTACAAGTTATTCAATTTTTATTAACCCACAATTTTTTCTCATTTGACAATAAATTTTTTTTACAAAAATCTGGCGTGGCGATGGGTGCGAAATTTGCGCCATCCCTAGCTAATCTTGTTATGTCATATTGGGAATATTTTTTTATTTTTTCAGCTACTAATCCATTTATTGACTCGATTGCTTGGTATGGTAGATATATTGATGATTTACTCATCATTTGGAGTGGTGATGTACCTGCCATATCCGGATTTATTGATTATATCAATTCTAATTCATTCAACATACATTTTACTCATAAATTTCATCATAAAAAAATTTCTTTTTTGGATCTTGATTTATATGGGGTACATGACTCTGTTATTATTACCAAAACGTTCAGCAAACCTTGTGCTGGTAATTCTAACTTGCATGCAGCAAGCAGTCACCCAAACATACTATTAAATCGATTCCTTTGGGTGAATATACCAGAATTTTGAGAAACTGCAGCGATCCTACAGCTTTGGAAACGGAATTTAATTGTGTGGATACAAAATTAAAAAACAGAAATTATCCTAAATGGTCATTAAAAAGAGCATGAACAATTGTAAGTAATAAAAACAGAGAGGATCTCATTAGTGGAGGGCGACAACAAAAAATGATCTTGCAGTGAAACCATATTTTTGTGCTCAATATAGTCCTCAATTTGGGGACATCAAAAAAATCATTTTGAGATCGCTGCCTATTTTATATGAAGATCCCTCTCTTGCTGACATTCTTTCATCAGGTATTAATGTTGTTTCAAGGAAAGCGCCATCTACTGGTAACAAAGTTTCTCCAAGCATGTTCAGTAATAATTTCTCTTCTCATAAAACATCGTGGTTAGAACATAAAGGTTTTTATAAATGTGGCCACAATAGATGTGCACTTTGCAAATATGTTTGTGTAACGAAAACCTTTGAAAATAATGACAGCACTGCGATTTATACCATTAACAAATATATCAATTGTAATTCATGCTATGTGGTATATAAAATTATGTGCACTACTTGCAATTTATCTTATATAGGCTGCACTACTAGGAAACTAAAAATCAGGATCGCTGAACATTTGCAGGATATAAAGAATGTTTCTTCGAATCGCAATATTTCTGCTGCTGCTAAACATTTTATTTTTCAGCATGCTCGCAATGTTTCTTCCTTCCAAGTCACAGGTATTGAAAGTGTTAACCTGTCTGCCCGAGGTGGAGATGCACGTCAGCGACTCCTCACACGTGAAGCTTTCTGGATCTTTAATCTACATACCAGACATCCATTTGGTCTCAACAAAAGAAACAAATTGATGTTCCATTATTAATTTTATTTCTTTGCATTGATTTTATTTGTGCAAATATTGTTTTTTGTTTTTTTTTCTTTATTTGTTATGTGAAAATTGTTAAAGGACTTGTCAAAAATCACATGACATTTTTTCTGATCGTGATTGGTCTTCCTTTGTCTTAAATATGTGCCTTTGTCTGAATATGTCAGCTGTGATAAAGATCCCTGTGATCGAAACGCGTAGCCTTGTCCTGAGCTTGTCCAGGAGCATGCCATTATTCATGTTTTTATGAATCAATAAAGATGAAGATTTTATTGAAGCTGGATCCCTTTTTCCTTCATTTTCTCATGTATCTTCACGTTTGATCAAGCGGAGGATCCGTGCTTCTACAAACCGGTGAGCTGGTTAGCGTTCTTATAAAAAAAAATTACCCACCTGAACACTAAGTACTTGTTGCAGAAGCAGGAGGAGGAGGATGTGATTTCCTGAACAAAATGGGTTTGGATGATAAGGGGTGGAAGTTAAAACAACTTCCAAAAAAAAAATAGGCCTGCATTTTCATTATGTTTCTGTCATCCATAGGGCTTACAAAGTCGGAGGAAATCCAGCCCTTGTTCAATTTTAGGAGAGTCAGCCTGTCTGCATTTTCCATTGACAGCTGTGTGTGCCTATCCATTATGATTGCATCGGCCAAACTAAAAACCCACTCATACAACACACCTGCGGCAGGGCATGGCAGCACCTCCAAGGCGTACAAGGAGAGATTGGGCCAAGTGTGCAGCTTGGACAACCAATAGTTAAAGGGCACTGGTATGATCACTTAAGTACTTCTTGACCATCTTGGTCAACTTCTCCCTCCTCGTCATAGTTACACCCACAGATTGCCTTTACTGATGTGATAGTCTCATGAAAATTTCCCAGTTGGTGGGCATTTTCCGACCCTCTGAGTTGCACCTGATGTGCGTGGCCCTCCTCTGTAAAACTTGTGAGTGAATAAAGCCGCTACCTCTGCCATCAGCGTTGCCTGAGGGTAATCTTTTTAGCAAGTCTTCCACAACCGCCCTCTGGCATGCATGCACTGAAAATGGCACATCTGCCTCCGACAGGAGAGAAGAAAATTTCTCCTTGTACTGTAGGTCCAGAAAGGTGCACAGCCAGTATTTCATGTTGGACAAAATGTGTTTCAAGCGAGGATCTTGGGAAAGGCATCTGGACATGAACTCTGCTATGTGTGGCAGACTACACAGAGTCAAACGATCAGTGTCCTCACCAGGATGAACCCTAACCATCCTCTCCTCCTCATGATGCATAGCCTCCTTCTCCTCTTCAGGCCATCCATGCTGGACAGGCATGAAGCTGGGATTAGGAGTTCCCTCTGTAGCGCAGAGCAAAAACTCCTGTTCCTCCTCATCCTCCTCCTCCTGTTCCTTGTCATCACCCAATGTGGCCTGAGAATGTTGTGAGAGGCTGGGCTGTGTGGTATAATTCACTTTAAAATCTTGATCCATAGCCAACTGCTCGACATTCAAAGCTTCCTCTTTGAGATTCTGCAGCGAATGTTTTAATACACAGAGCAGCGGGATGGTTACACTGATAATAGCATCATCAGCGCTCACCATCTTGGTGCAGTACTCAAAGTTTTGAAGAACCTCACATATGTCAGCGATCCACATCCAGTTGTTATGTGTGGGGGCTGAGTGTTACTCTGATGGGCATTGAGAAGCTGGAATTCTAACACTGCCCTCTGCTGTTCTCTACGCCTTGCCAACATACGAAAGGTCGAATTCCAGCATGTGGGCAGGTTACAAATTAGTCAGTAACGAGGTAAATTAAAGCGCTGCTGAAACGAAGATAGACTGGTGAAAGCCTGAGATGACTTTTGGAAATGTGCGCTGACACGGCGTACCTTGGCAAGTAGGTCCGACAAGTCAGGGTATGTTTTTAAACCAGCTGTACTACCAAGTTCAGCACGTGGGCCATGCATGGAATGTGTACCAGCTTGTCGAGCTTTAAAGCTGCCACCAGGTTATGACCATTATCGCACACAAGACCCAGTTGGAGGTTCAGCGAGGAGAGCCACTGATCGGTGTGTCCTTTTATCCCTTTCAACAGCTTGGCTGTGTTGTGAGCTTTATCACCTAAACAGATGAGCTTCAGGGGAGCGTGCTTCCGCTTCGCTAAGGCAGTGCTGCAGACATCCCAGCTGGGAAGAGATGGAGAGGCTAGTTCTGCTGAGGATGAGGAGGAGGAGACAGGAACTGGAATGCGAAGAGACTGAAACCCCGATAGAAGTTGGGCCCACTATTCTTGGTGTGGGTAAGATGTGTGGTATCCCAGCCTCTGACTCTGTCCCAGACTCCTTAAGGTTAACCCAGTGTGCCATCAGGGAAATGTAACGCCCCTGTCCACAAGAACTTATCCACATGTCTGTGGCTAGGTGGACCTTCCCTGTGACTGTATTGGCCAGAGCACGGCTGATATTGTGTAATACGTGCTTATGTAAAGCAGGGACGGCACACAGGGAAGAATAGTGGCAGCTGAGAATTGAGTACCGTGGGGCTGCCACTGTCAAGAGGTCACGGAAAGACTCAGTTCCCACAAGTTGAAATGGCAACATTTCCAGGGCTAGCAATCTGGCAATGTGGGTGTTTATAGTTTTTGCCTGTGGGTGGGTGTATATTTCTGCTTTGTGTTAAACGTCTGGGGCAGGGAAAAGTGAACGCTGCACTGGGACAACAAACTGGACGTGGTTGATGACTGTTGAGTATTTGAAACTGCAGGTTGTGGGCAGGAGGCATCAACACCTTCTTCATGGTCAGCAGATTGGGAAGGCCGTAACACAGGGGAAGGGGCAGTTGTTTCACCCTCAGACACAGATTTTGTACCCAGACGTTCCGCTCACCTACTGGGGTTCTTGGATGTCATGTGATTTTGCATGCTGGTGGTGCTCAGGTTGGCAGTGTTCTTGCCTCTTAGCTTGGTTTGACAAATGCTGCAAATTACAGTTATTTTGTCTGAAGGAGTTTAAAAAAACTGCCATACAGGAAAGCAACGCACCATTGGCCTGTTATCTAGCCGAGTGGGGGGGACTCTGTGGAACAGTTGACCGAGTTCTTCCTCCGGTCAAACCACTACCTCTTCTTGCCTGTTTTCGTACTATTGATCCATCCTTCTCTGCATTGCTGTGCTCGCTCAGCATCCCACCTTGCCAGGTTGGATCAGTGGCCTCATCATTGACCATGTTGTCTTCCAATTCCTCAATCTGATCCTCCTTGTGAGTTGCGATTTGAGGCTGAACTGATTATTATTATTATTATTATTATACATTTATATAGCGCCATTTATTCCATGGCGCTTTACATATGAAAAGGGAAAAATATAGACAGATACAATAAACATGTGCTAGACAAGGGACACACAAGTACAGAAGGAGAGAGGACCCTGCCCGCGAGGGCTCACAGTCTACAGGGATGGGTGAGAATACACTAGGAGAGGGTAGAGCTGGTCGTGCGATGGTTCAGTAGACTGAGGATCATTGCAGGTTGTAGGCTTGTCGGAACAGGTGGGTCTTCAGGTTTTTCTTGAAGGTCTCCGTTGTTGGTGAAAGTCTGATGTTTTGCGGCAGGGAGTTCCAGAGTATGGGGGAAGCCCGGGAGAAGTCTTGTATGCGGTTGTGGGAAGAAGAGATGAGGGGGGAGTCGAGAAGGAGATCTTGAGAGGATCGAAGGTTGCGTGTAGGTAGGTAGCGGGAGACCATGTCACAGATGTATGGAGGAGAAAGGTTGTGGATGGCTTTGTATGTCATGGTTAAGGTTTTGAACTGGAGCCTCTGGGCAATAGGAAGCCAGTGAAGGGCCTGGCATAGTGGGGAGGCTGGGGAATAGCGGGAAGACAGGTGGATTAGTCGTGCAGCAGAGTGTAGGATGGACTGGAGTGGTGCCAGAGTGCTAGAGGGGAGGCCAGACAGTAGGAGGTTGCAGTAGTCGAGGCGGGAGATGATAAGGGCGTGCACTAGTGTTTTTGTGGTTTCATGGTTGAGGAATGAGCGGATCCGGGAAATATTTTTGAGTTTGAGGCGGCAGGAGGTGGCGAGGGCTTGGATATGTGGTTTGAAAGAGAGGGCAGAGTCGATGATCACCCCAAGGCACCGAGCATGTGGGACTGGGGAAAGCGAGCAGCCATTGACATTGATAGATAGGCCTGGTGGAGGGGTAGAATGAGGTGGGGGAAAGATGATGATGATGATGGCAACTTTGCATCAAGATTATCCTCCACCTCTTCAGACATGAATTTACCTTCCCCAACGTGGCTTTCTCCTAGCAGCGGGTGCTCAAATGTTTGGGCATCACTGCACTCTGCCTCCTCATGACCCTCTTTAATGGTGCACGTTGAGAGGCCTAACAAATTACAAGGGAACGTAAACAGTTCCTCAGAGTGGCCAGCGTTGGGGTCATATGTCTCCTGGGACTCTTGATGGTTGAGGTTGAGGATTCAGAGGGCCAGCCCTTGACTACTGAGACTGGACCATGTGGAAGACTTCATGTTGCTGTTTGTCAACACACTGGAGCCTTTGTCTGCCATCCAACCCACAACATCCTCATAGTGGTGTAGCGTGCTGACCAAATTTTGACAGGAAACTAGAACGAGATACATTCACCTTTGCATCTGTCACATGGCCTTGGCGGGCACCATCACTTTCACGTTCCTTAACGTCACCCTTTCTCATGTTGAATGCGTTATGCTTAAGAAAAAATAAAATACTAGCTTTATTTTTCATAAGTACCTTCACATAGGTCTTATGTACAAATTCACTGTATCTAGCAATGTGTGGCGATTTTTTTCGGATCTCAGCTTTATTTTACATGGCAACGGCAGACTGACATAATTTCCAGGTTAACAATCATGTTTGCGTATCTCTGCAGGCTTTGTGCCAGTCACACAACTGCTAGAAAAAGATACGCTATTTTTTAAACCAATAGAAAATTATGATTTTTTAAAGATTGCCTTGCTGACACACTGCAGCAATGAAAATTAGTGCCTCTGCTAAATTGTCATGTTTGATTATCTGTACCCGGATTGTGCCAGTTGCACAACTGCTAGATAAAGATATGCTATTTATGAAAGCAATAGAAAAATTATGATTTTTTTTATAGATTGCCTTGCTGACACACTGCAACAGTGGAGTAATGAAAATTATTGCCACTGCTAAATTGTCATGTTTGATCTCTACCAGGATTGCGCCAGTCGCACAACAGCTAGATAAAAATTTGCAATTTTTTTTAAACCAATAGAAATTTTTTGGGATTTTTTTTAAATTGCCTTAATGAGACACTCCAACAGCAGACTCATGGAAATTGATCGTAAATAGTGACGTTTCAGTACCTCAACAGATTTTGAATCAGTCGCACAACTGCTAGCAAAATATTAGGTATTTAAGCAATAGACAAAGAATATTATTTAGCAATTAGCATTTAAAATAGATGTTACTATATGCTGGCGCAGAGGAGTAATATTTATAAAATTTTATGGGCTGCTATGCAAGAATATTATGTAGCTCTAAAGAAAAGGGTTTTTATGTGCTGGTATTACCTAATATTATTTGCCTCTAAAATTAGCTGATTTTTATATTTTGGTAGTAGATTAAACCCTCCCTCTTTCACCCTAATCTCATAGTCTGTTCCTAATACTAATTGTAAAACACAGTGGAAAATAGCAGAGATCTGCAGCATGTACTTGCAATGATGATAAAACACCCAGGTGCTTGCCTTTTACTTTCCCGCCTATTAAATCTCTCCGTACGCTATCCCCACCTAACAAAGAACTAATCTTCACAATCTTCTGCTCTTAAAAGAGCTTTTTAGAATGAAAAATGCTCCCTATAGGCTCCTATCACTCTCTCTACGCTCACACTATGCTCTCCCTACGCTGTTTAACCCCTTTCTTCCATCTGACGTACTATTCTGTCCAGGTGACCTGGGACTTAATTGCCATGGATGAAATAATACATCATACGCGATAAGCCGTGATCACGGGGGGAGCGCGGCTGATTGCGGCTGGATGTCAGCTGATTATCACAACTGACACCCGGCACTAAGTGCCAGGAGCAGTCACGGATTGCTCCCGGCACTTTAACCCCCGGCACACTGCGATCAAAGATGATCGCAGCATTCCGGCAGCATAGGGAAGCATCGCGCAGGGAGGGGGCTCCCTGCGTGCTTCCCTGAGACCCTCAGAACAACGCAATGTGATCACGTTGTTCCGAGGACCTCCTCCCTGCAGTCCCCCGGATCCAAGATGCCCGCGGGGTCATTCTGGGTCCTGCAGGGAGGTGGCTTGTCAATGCCTGCAGAGAGCAGGAGCTGGCAAGCCTCCTGCACTGCCTGTCAGATCGCTAATCTGACAGAGTGCTGTGCAAACTGTTAGATCAGCGATCTGACACTATACAGTGATGTCCCACCCTGGGACAAAGTAAAAATGTTAAAAAAAAAAAACATATGTAAAAATATTTTTAAAAAATCCCTAAATAATTGAAAAAAAATATTTCCCCAATAAACACATTATTAAGTAAATAAAAAAAACAATGAATGTACACATATTTAGTATCGCCGCGTCCGTAACGACCTGCCCTATAAATGTCCCACTAGTTAATACTTTTAGTGAACCCCTTAAAAAAAAGGCAAAAAAACAATGCTTTATCATCATACCGCCGAACAAAAAGTGGAATAACATGATATCAAAAAGACGGATATAAATAAGCATGGTACCACTGAAAACGTCATCTTGTCCCGCAACAAACGAGCCATGACAGAGCATCATCAGTGAAAAAATATAAAAGTTATAGCTCGCAGAATAAAGCGATGCATAAATAATATGCAAAAAAATGATATAAATGAGGTATCGCTGTAATCGTACTAACCCAAAGAATAAAACTGCTTTATCGATTTTACCACACGTGGAACTGTACAAATGCCCCCTCAAAAGAAATTCATGAATTGCTGGTTTTTGTTCATTCTGCCTCCCAAAAATCGGAATAGAAAGCGATCAAAAATGTCTTGTGCCCAAAAATGGTACCAATAAAAACGTTAACTCGTTCCGCAAAAAATAAGACCTCACATGAATCTGTGGGCCAAAATGTGGAAAAATTATAGCTCTCAAAATGTGGTGATGTAAAAAACTATTTGTTGCAATAAAAAGCGTCTTTTAGCGTGTGACAGCTGCCAAACAAAAAACCCCGCTATAAATAGTAAATCAAACCCCCTTTTTCACTCCCTTAGTTAGGGAAAAATAATAAAATAAAAAAATGTATTTATTTCCATTTTCCCATTAGGGTTACAGTTAGGATTAGGGGTGGGATTAGGGTTATTTTTGTGTTAGGGTTAGGTTTGTGATTAGGGTTAGGGTTGGGATTAGGGTTAGGGGTATGTTGGGGGTAGGTTTGGAGTTAGAATTGGGGGGGATTTCACTCTTTAGGCACATCAGGAGCTCTCCAAACATGACATGGCGTCTGATCTCAATTCCAGCCAATTCTGTGTTGAAAAAGTCAAACTGTGCTCCTTCCCTTCCGAGCTCTGCCATGCGCCCTATCAGTGGTTTACCCCCACATATTGGGTATCAGGGTGCTCAGGACAAATTGCACAATAAATATTGTGGTCCAATTTCTTCTGTTACACTTGGGAAAATAAAAAATTAAGGGCAAAAATATCATTTTTGTGGAAAAAAATATTTTTTATTTTTATGGCTCTATGTTTTAAACTTCTGTGAACCACTTGGGGGTTCAAAGTTCTCCCCACACATCTTTACAAGTTCCTTGGGGGGGTCCAGTTTCTAAAATGGGGTCACTTGTGGGGATTTCCACTGTTTAGGCACATCAGGGGCTCTCCAAACGCGACATGACGCCCGCAGACCATTCCATCAAAGTCTGCATTACAAAACGTCACTACTTCCCTTCTGAGCCCTGACGTGTGCCCATATGGTAGTTTTCTCCAACATATGGGGTATCAGCGTACTCGGGACAAATTGGACAACAACTTTGGTGTTCTAATTTCTCCTGTTACTCTTGGGAAAATAAAAAATTGGGATCTAAAAGATCATGTTTGTGGAAAAAATATGATTTTTTTTATTTTCACGACCTGGCTTTATAAACTTCTGTGAAGTACTTGGAGGTTCAAAGTGCTCACCACACATCTATATAAGTTCCTTTGGGGGTCTAGTTTCCAAAATGGGGTCACTTGTGGGGGTTTCAACTGTTTAGGCACATCAGGGGCTCTCCAAACGTGACATGACGCACACAGACCATTCCATCAAAGTCTGCATTCTAAAACGTCACTACTTCCATTCCGAGCCCCGACGTGTGCCCATACAGTAGTTTTCCCCCACATATGTGGTATCAGTGTACTCAGAACAAATTGGACAACAAATTTTGGGGTCCAATTTCACCTGTTACTCTTAGAAAAAAATAAAATTGGGGATTAAATGATCATGTTTGTAGTAAAAATGTTTTTTTTTATTTACACGCTCGGGCGTTATAAACTTTAGTAAAACACCTGGGGGTTCAAAGTTCTCACCACACATCTAGACAAGTTCATTGGGGGGTCTAGTTTCCAAAATGGGGTCACCTGTGGGGGTTTCCACTGTTCAGGCACATCAGGGGCTCTACAAACGCGACATGGCGTCCGATCTCAATTTTAGCCAATTTTGCATTGATAAAGTCAAACGGCGCTCCTTCCCTTACGTGCTCTGCCATGCTCCCAAACAGTGATTTGCCCCCAAATATGGGGTATCAGCGTACTAAGTACAAATTGCACAACAACTTTTGTGGTCCAATTTCTCCAGCTACCCTTGGTAAAATAAAAAAAATGGCTCTCAATTAAAAATTTTGTGCAAAATTGTAAAATGTTCATTTTTTTTTTAAACATTCCAAAAATTCCTGTGAAGCACCTGAAGGGTTAATAAACTTCTAGAATGTGGTTTTGAGCACCTTGAGGGGTGCAGTTTTTAGAAGGGTGTCACTTTTGGGTATTTTCTATCATAGAGACCCTCAAAGTGACTTCAAATGTGATGTGGTCCCTAAAAAAATGGTGTAAAAATGAGAAAATCGCTGGTCAACTTTTAACCCCTCTAACTTCCTAACAAAAAAAATTTTGTTTCCAAAATTGTTCTGATATAAAGTAGACATGTGGGAAATGTTATTTAGTAACTATTTTGTGTGACATATTTCTGTGTTTTAAGGGCATAAAAATCCAAAGTTTGAAAATCGCTAAATTTTCTAAATTTTCGCCATATTTCCATTTTTTTCATGAATAAACGCAAGTTATATCGAAGAAATTTTACCACTAACATTAAGTAAAATATGTCACTCAGAATTGGCACGATCTGTTGAAGTGTTCCAGAGTTATAACCTCTTAAAGGAACAGTGGTCAGAATTGTAAAAATTGGCCCGGTCATTAACATGCAAACCACCTATGAGGGTTAAGGAGTTAAATATCCCCTATGATGCTGTAAGGCCAGACAATCGCAGTAAAGGGTATGCCACACTGAACAATATCGCTAACGGGATCGCTAAAAAACGTCACTATTTAGCGATCCCGTTAGCGATGTTGTTCAGTGCGGCAGCTGCCAGCGACGAGCTTCCTGCTGTGATCTCGCTCGTCGCTGGAATCGTTCCGGACCCTATTTTCTCGTCGGCGCTCCCGCTGGGTAAGTATATATCGCTAGTGTGGCACCTTTTCTTAGCGATTTAGCGGTACTTTTGTACCGCTAAAGTCGTTAAGAAGATCGCTAACGGCGATAGCGTCGTTAACTATATCGCTAAATGTGGCCGCACTTAGCGATATAGAAACAATCCCGCTAGCGATCGCATTAGTATGCGTCGTTATTGTGATCGCTAGCGGGATTGTTTAGTGTGGCAGTACCCTAATGCCACATCAAAGATGGCGCTGGCATTTCTGTGATTGGCAAGCCAGCCCAGCATGTTCATTGGCTGCAAATGAAGCGCCAAACATGCTGGGCGGGTTATTCAAATATACCGAGGCGAATACCAAATTACTCACTGAGTAACGAATAGCCAAACAGCGTACTATTTATGCGAGTAACGAATAGTGCCGAATGTATTCGCTCATCACTAGATATTACCACAGCTAACAATATCCTATCAAGAGTGATGAACTCAGGAAATTTCCTTAGAATTCCTAATAACGAACATCGCACTAGTGACTATGAAAAGGAAAAACAAAAATGAATATCCTATGATTTTGCACAATATAACATTGACTGAATACCACAGAAAGAATAAAATTCCTTTATGCCTCGAGTGCCATTTAGGTCCTACACTATTTGCAAAAAATTAAGATTACTGTGAGAAATTCAAGAAAATCCAAAGCAAATATTCTCACGATATCATCATCATGGTTAAATTTCTACAGCAAGTGATCCTGGAATCTTAAGAAAATAAAACCTCCATTGAAACTCAATTGGCAGCCACTAGAGATGAGCGACTTTGCCTCCGGGAGGGTCGATTCGGGTTTCGGACCACCCAACTTTCACAAAAGTCGAGTCGAACGAAATCGGCCGACTATCGGAAAAAGTCGAAGGTCCGACTGAAACACGAAACTCAATGCAAGTCAAAGGGGAAGCAAAATTGGCAGGGAGTGGAGGACAGTAAACACACCTACAGTGCCCATTTCAATGCCAACGACATCAATTCTTATAACTTAAGCTTGTCAACCTTAATTTACTTTAAAATAATAGTTACGCATTGAAAACTGGTGGTTATTTGGCTAAAGTTGTGGGGGGGGCAGGGCTGGCTCCAGGTTTTCGTGGGCCCCGGGCCAAAGAGTGTCAGTGGGCTCCTTTAACACATACCACAATTCATGATGCTCCGATACGGCAGAGAAATATAGGTATAGTACAATGCCAAATACTTCACTTCTTACATTACATGACTGATATCTATTTTAAATTCTACAATAGCTCAAAAACCGGACAGAATATACCTCCATACAGTATTATGGCCACCACATAGTGCGCCATGCAGAATAATGAGCCCCATATATTGCTCCATACACAATAATTGGTCCCATATAATGTTCCATACAGTATATGATGAGCTCCACATATTGCTCCAGTATATGATGGTCCCCATATAATGTGCCATACAGTATAGGACGGTCCCCATAGAGTATAATGAGCCCCACATATTGCTCCATACAGTATAATGAGTCGCATATAAAGCTCCTTACAGAATATGATGGGCCCCATATATTGCTTCATACAGAATGGGCTCCATATAATGCTCCATACAGAATAGGCCCTATATGTGCTCCATATGATGCTCCATACCCTACAGTCATGGCCAAAAGTTTTGAGAATGACACAAATATTAATTTTTACAAAGTCTACTGCTTCACTTTTTCTAATGGCAATTTGCATATACTCCAGAATGTTATACAGAGTGATCAGCTTAACAGCAATTACTTGCAAAGTCAATATTTGGCTAGAAAATGAACTTTATTCCCAAAACACATTTCAACATCATTGCAGCACTGCCTTAAAAGGACCAGCTAACCTCTTTTCAGTGATTGCTCCATTAACACAGGTGTGGGTGTTGATGAGGACATGGCTGGAGATCAATCTGTCATGATTAAGTAAGAATGACACCACTGGACACTTTGAAAGGAGGCTGGTGCTTGGCATCATTGTTTCTCTTCTGTTAACCATGGTTATCTCTAAAGAAACACGTGCAGTCATCATTGTAATGCACAAAAATGGCCTAACAGGGAAGAGTATCGCAGCTAGAAAGATTGCACCTCAGTCAACAATCTATCGCATCATCAACTTCAAGGAGAGAGGTTCCATTGTTGCCAAAAAGGCTTCAGGGCACCCAATAAAGACCAGCAAGCGCCAGGACCGTCTCTTAAAAGTGTTTCAGCTGCGGGATCGGGCTACCAGCAGTGCAGAGCTTGCTCAGGAATGGCAGCAGGCAGGTGTGAGTGCATCTGCACGCACTGTGAGACGGAGACTCTTGGAGCAAGGCCTGGTCTCAAGGAGGGCAGCAAAGAAGCCACTTCTCTCCAGAAAAAAGATCATGGACAGACTGATATTCTGCAAAAGGTGCAATCAGTGGATTGCTGAGGACTGGGTAAAGTTATTTTCTCTGATGAATCCCTTTTCGATTGTTTGGGACATCAGGAAAACGTCTCATTCGGAGAAGACAAGGTGAGCGCTACCACCAGTCTTGTCTCATGCCAACTGTTAAGCATCCTGAAACCATTCATGTGTGGGGTTGCTTCTCAGGTAAGGGAATCGGCTCTCTCACAGTCTTGCCTAAAAACACAGCCATGAATAAAGAATGGTACCAGAATGTCCTCCAAGAGCAACTTCTCCCAACCCTCCAAGAGCAGTTTGGCGATCAACAATGCCTTTTCCAGCATGATGGAGCACCTTGCCATAAAGCAAAGGTGATAACTAAATGGCTCAGGGAACAAAACATAGAGATTTTGGGTCCATGGCCTGGAAACTCCCCAGATCTTAATCCCATTGAGAACTTGTGGTCAATCATCAAGAGACGGCTGGACAAACAAAAACCTAAAAATTCTGACAAAACTAAAGCATTGATTGTGCAAGAATGGACTGCTATCAGTCAAGATTTGGTCCAGAAGTTGATTGAGAGGATGCCAGGGAGAATTGCAGAGGTCCTGAAGAAGAAGGGTCAACACTGCAAATATTGACTTGCTGCATTAACTCATTCTAACTGTCAATATAAGCTTTTGTTACTCATATGTTTGCAATTATTATATTTCTGTCTGTGATAAAAACATCTGTCAAACACACATAAAAACCAGAGGGCAGCAGATCATGTGAAAATAAAATATTTGTGTCATTCTCAAAACTTTTGGCCATGACTGTAGATAGGGCCCATTATACACTGGAGCATTATAAATGGGGCCCATTATATAAAAAAAAACGTTACAGCAACCGTCTTGTCCGGCCGACGGAATGTACAATTCCGACGGATCTGGCCAAAAACGGATGCAATGCAGTGACATCAGGCGCGATCCGGCGCTAATGTAAGTCAATGCTAAAAAAACTTATCCGGTACCTGATCCGTTTTTTTAGAAACACGCCGGATCGTGCCTGTTTCAAAAAGCCTGATGTGTGAAAGCAGCCTTAGAGATAACCATGGTTAACAGAAGAGAAACAATGATGCCAAGCACCAGCCTCCTTTTAAAGTGTCCAGTGGTGTCATTCTTACTTAATCATGACAGATTGATCTCCAGCCATGTCCTCATCAACACCCACACCTGTGTTAATGGAGCAATCACTGAAAAGAGGTTAGCTGGTCCTTTTAAGGCAGGGCTGCAATGATATTGAAATGTGTTTTGGGGGATAAAGTTCATTTTCTAGCCAAATATTGACTTTGCAAGTAATTGCTGTTAAGCTGATCACTCTGTATAACATTCTGGAGTATATGCAAATTGCCATTAGAAAAAGTGAAGCAGTAGACTTTGTAAAAATTAATATTTGTGTCATTCTCAAAACTTTTGTCCATGACTGTATGATGCTCAAATGAATGATGTGCCCCATATATAATTCTCCAGTGTATAATGCTCCCCATATATTGCCCCAAACATTCAAAAAAATGAAATGCCTCTCCTCGCTGGGCACTGCTGTACTGTGGACTCCTCAGCATCGCCATGTTCCAGCTCTCTGCACTTGGACTGTTCAGGCAGAGGGCATACAGACATGACATCATCGCGCTCTCTCACCTGAAGGTCACTGTCAGGAAACGCGCAAGACGTCACAGCGGTTGAGCAGGGAGAGGTAAGTATTGCAAGTGCTGGGGCCCTGAGCAAGCAGGGGGGGCCCACTCGTGGGCGACGGCACTGGCACAGGGCACCTCTAAGTACGCCGGTGTCTCTGACAGAAAGTGGGCCCCCCCACAGTCAGAGACACCGGCACACTAAGAGGGGCCCTGTGCCAGTGCCGTCGCCCAAGTGTGGGCCCCCCACCTGCTAAGGGCACCGGCACTTGCTCGGGTGCGCCGGGTGCTAACCCTGGCCCTGGGGGGGGGACAGCCCAGTTAGGGAGGTGGAAAAACTGGCATATGTTGAGGTGTAGGCTGGACGTTGAGCAGCTGCAAATGGAGGAATTGGAGAAGTCGGAGGAAGAGGAGGACAAAGCGAGCCATTTTGCTGGCAACCTATGTGTCATCAGGGGAAGGTGGTACAAATCCTTTGAAACCCAAGCAAGGTTCATTTTAATGAAGGTGAGATCACCAACATTTTGGGTCGACAGCCGGGTCCTTCTTTCTGTCAGGATTGATCCAGCAGCTCTGAAGACTCTTTCTGATAGCACACTACCAGCATGGCAAGCGAGCTCCTGTAAGGCATATTGTGCCAATTCAGGCCAGGTGTCCAGTTTACAGGCCCAGTAGTCAAAGGGGAATGAATTGTGAGGGAGAACATCGATAGGGGAGGAGAGGTAATTTAGAACCATAGCTGACAACTGCTGTCTCCTGTCTGTTGCAATCGATTCAGTATTAACAGTCGTGTGAGCGGTACTCGAGAAATCAGTACACAACATGGTCATGAAACCCCTGTCTCCAGCGCCACTTCGGCTGTGTGCACCATGAACACCTCTTCCATTTGGCCCAGTACGGCTCGTGGTAGAACCTGCACCGCTGCTGTGTGCTGGGAATGCCTCTAACAAACGGTTTACCAGAGTTGCTTGTTTGTTCGCCAATATTAGCTGTAGGTTCTCCTGTGGCATGATGTTCTGTAATTTGCCTTTATAGCGTGGATCGAGGATGCTGGCCAACCAGTAGTCGTCATCCTTCATAATTTTGGCAATGCGGGGGTCCCTTTTTAGGAACCGCAAGACATAATCACACATGTGAGTCAATGTTTCAGGTGTCAATGATGCACTGCCAGTGGTGGGTGGAGGAGCACTTTCTGCCAAATCCACATCCCTCCACTCACGCACAAACCCTGTACCTGACCTTGGCAAGCCAACTTTTCGCTTGCCCCCTGAGAAGCATCCTCCTCCCCAAAATAATCATCCCCCTCATCCTCCTCCTCTTCCTCTTCCTCTTCTTCCTCCACCTCATCCAGGACAGTTCCCTGAGCAGACAATGGCTGACTGCCATCAAGGCTTCCCTCCTACTCCTCCTCTTCCTCCTCTGCTGCTGCAGACGCCTGATCCTTAATGTGCGTCAAAGTTTGCATGAGCAGACGCATAAGTGGGATGCTCATGCTTATGATGGCGTCGTCTGCGCTTACCAGCCATGTGCATTCCTCAAAACACTGAAGGACTTTACAGAGGTCTTTCAGCTTTGACCACTGCACACCGGACAACTCAATGTCTGCCCTCAAACTGCCTGCCCGTGTATCCTCCCACAAATGCATTACAGCCTGCCTCTGTTCACACAGCCTCTCAACCATGTGCATGGTGGAGTTCAACCTTGTTGCAAATTCTATGATTAGGCAGTGCTTGGGGAGGTGGAGCGATCGCTGCAGCCTCTGCATGCGACTGGAGTCTACGGGCGAGCGACGGATGTGCGAGCACAGTCTTCGCACCTTATGGAGCAGGGCTGTTAACTCCGGATAATTATTTAAGAAGCACTGTACCATCAGGTTCAAGGTGTGAGCCAGGAAAGGTATGTGTCTGAGTTTTGCCAGGTCTATGGCCGCCACAAAATTGCGGCCGCTATCACTGACTACCTTGGCTGGCTCAAGATGGGGCAGCACGGTGGCTCAGTGGATAGCACTACAGCCTTGCAGCGCTGAAGTCCTAGGTTCAAATCCCACCAAAGACAACATCTGCAAGGAGTTTGTGTGTGTTACCTCCCGGTTCTCCAGTTTCCTCCCACATTCCAAAAACATACAGATAGGGAATCTAGATTGTGAGCACCTTCAGGGACAGCGACGATAATGTGTGCAAACTGTAAAGCGCTGCGGAATATGTTAGCGCTATATAAAAATAAAGATTATTATTATGTAGACTGCCTAGTCATGACTCAGTTTCTCGCTGCAAGTAGTCGGCCAGTACCTCCGCGGTGTGTCTGTTGTCGCCCAAAGACATCATTTTTAAAACAGCCTGCTGACGCTTACCACTAGCTGTTCGATAGTAGGACACCTCGTGTGCAACACTGGCAGCTGCGGATGGAGTGCTTGTGCGACTGCGCTCTGTCGACGAGCTTTTGCTTCTGGAGGAGGAGGGTCGAACGCCTACAGCCAACTGTTGCCTATACCGTGGGCTAGGCAGCACTGTCCCACAGCCGCTGTCCTCTGTGGACCCTGCATCCACCACATTAACCCAGTGCGCAGTGATGGACACGTAACGGCCCTGGCCATGCCTACTGGCCCATGCATCTGTTGTGAGGTGCACCTTTCTAATCACTGACTGTTTGAGTGTATCGACAATGCGGTTTTTCACATGCAGGTGGAGTGCAGAGATGGCTTTTCTAGAAAGAAGTGCCGACTGGGTAGGTCATAGCGTGGGACAGCGTAGGCCATGAGCTCTCAGAATGCTGCGCTTTCAACCAAACGGAAGGGCATCATCTCTAATGAGATCAGTTTGGCAATGTAGGCATTCAAAGTCAGTGTACACGGATGAGAGGATGAGCACTTTCTTGTCCTACTCAGAGTGTCTGCTAGGGTGAGCTGGCCTTGAGAGCTGCATATGGGGGAACTAGCGGTTGACATGGTGGACTGAGAGGGGGTTGGTGATGGTGATGGTGGTGGTGGTGGTGGTGGTGATGGCCTAGATTCAGTCTTTCCTTGCAAAAACATTGTGATTCCATGACTGCTTTTGCCTTGCGACGACACCTCAACATTTGTTGCTGGTGTGTGCTAACCGGTGGGCTTACAGTGGGGGAAGCAATGTAGCGTTGCTGGCTACCTTCAGTCGGAGCAGGTGCACATGCGCTACCTAAGGTTTTGTAGTCCGTCCACGCTTGCAAGTGCATGGTGTTTAAATGTCTAAGCATGCAACTGGTATTCAAATTTCGGAGATTTTTCCCTCGGCTAAAGGTCCTTCCACACTTCTTACAGATAACCTTTGCCTCATCAATAGGATTTTGGTAAAAAAAAGTGCCACACTGCACTCTTCCTACTATAGGATAAATTTTCAGGGCTTGCACGCTGTGCTAATTTGACCGTCTGGCCAAGCTGTCCTGCAACTCTTTTTGTTTTTTTAACACGTCTTTGGACTGCTACGGGCCTGCCAGATAACCCAGCTGCGATGTCGATGCCTACTGAGGATCCTCCTCCTCTTCTGAGCTATTGCCAGCGGCAACTTCTTCCCCCAATGGATGCCAATCTGGGTCAACAACTGGGTCATCCATCACCTCCTCTTCAATTTCATCTGCACCTTCCTCTGTGTCACCGTGTAAGTTGGTAGAGTATTCAGGAAGGAGCACCTGAGTTTCATCAGGGTCAGATTCTGGCTCAGTTGACTGCGAGGGCAATGTAGTGCTCTGGGTGAATGTACCAGCAGAATCATATAGCAGTGGCTGTGCATCAGTGGACTTCATGTCAGATTCATCTTGGACTGGCGAATTCAGGATTTGACTTGATAACCCAGGCATGGTATGTGAAAAGTGCTCCAGCTGGAAGCTGTATTGGCAATGTAAGCTAAAACCTGTTCCTAATGCTCCGGCTTTAAAAGTGGTTTACCTACTCCCAGAAAAGGAGCCTTCCAGGCCTTCTGGAGCCAGACGATGACCCAGGCTCAACACCTCCTGCCTTAGGTGAAATTGTGCTTTTGGCACTACCAGCAGATGCACCACCACCACCATCAGAACCTGCTGCCCCCCCGCACACGTCCGCGGCCTCTTCCACCATACTTCCTCATGCTTGGGAAAATGTACCAAAAATACCGGCAGATATATAGTACTGTATCAGAAGCGTACATCTGTATACGGTGAAGGGGAAAACTGTAAAAGCTGAAAAAGGGTACTGTATCACAAGATACCAGGTGTATAAAGTATAGGGGAAAATTGTAAATCTCCGTATATACACTGTGTTCCAAATTATTATGCAAATAATACTTTCTCAGATTTTCCCAAATTACCTATATGAATTTCAGTCATTGTAATTTTCCAGTCAACTATTAGAGTACAATTGAAAGGTTTTTGTACAAACTGCCTATGATAATAGTATATTTTTTAAAAAATAAAACACTCAAACTGCACTCAAAATGCATGTTCCAAATTATTATGCACAGCAGAGTTTTCAACCTTTTCATTTTAATAAAGAACATAAAAATGGTCATTTTTGAAATTATAAGCATTAGCAGGTTATTACAAACTGAAATCAAACAGTTTTCAACTCAAAACTTTATTCTAGGTGATGTTACATTTGCACATAGGACCCCTTGTTCGAAAGGAGCTTCTGAACTCTCTCGTCCATTGAATTTGTCAGGTTTTGGATGGTTTCTGCTTCAATTGTTTTGCATGAGGACAGAATACCCTCCCAGAGCTGTTGCTTAGATGTGAATTGCCTCCCGCCATCATAGACACTCCTTTTGATGATGCTCCTGAGGTTCTCAATGGGGTTGAGGTCAGGGGAGCATGGGGGCCACACCATAAGTTTGTCCCCTTTTATGCCGTAGCAGTCAGAGATGCAGATGTGTTATGTGCAGCATGAGACGGTGCATTATCATGCATGAAAATGATCTTGCTGCGGAATGCACGGTTCTTCTTCTTGAACCATGGCAGGAAGTGCTGTTTGAGAAACTCAACATACACTATGGAGTTCATCTTTACCCCTTCAGGGATTCTAAAGGGGCCGACAATCTCTCTCCCCATGATTCCAGCCCAAAACATTACTCCACCTCCTCCTTGTTGGCGCCGTAGCCGTGTTTGCATGGGGTGTCCATCAACCAGCCATCCTCCACTCCATCCATCTGGACCATCGAGCGTTGCACGGCACTCATTGGTGAACAAAACAGTTTGTAGTCAGTCTTCATGTATTGTTTGGTCCACTGGAGCCGTTTCTGCTTGTGTGCAGTGGATAGAGGAGGTCGACAGGATGGCTTACGCACAGCTGCAAACCTCTGAAGGACCCTGCATCTTGTTGTTCGAGGGACGTTGGAGGCACCAGCAGCTTCAAAAACTTGTCTGCTGCTATGACAAGGCTTTTTTGCCGCTGCTCTTTTAACCTGACGAAATGGCCTGCAGGAAAGAGTCCTCAATTTTCTCTTATCAGCACGCACACGTGTGTACTGTGAATCAGCTACATACTTCTTGATTGTGCGATGATCACGATGAAGTGTCTTGGCAATGTTGATTGTAGTCATGCCTTGACCTAAACACTCCACAATTTGTTGCTTCTCAGCAGCCAACACATCCTTTTTCTTTCCCATTTTGGCAGAAAATGTAGGCTGCTTAATAATGTGGGACAGCCTTCTTAAGTAGTCTTGCCTTTCATTGGACACACCTGCCAAACTGATTAGCACAGGTGTCTGCAATTGCTTACAGTGATATAAAGAGACCTGACACACATCACCATCAATGAGTTTAACTGACAAACAAAAAAAATCTTACCTTATCACTCCTAAACAATTTTTGCATAATAATTTGGAACACAGTGTATTTGCGCAGTCACAGACAGACGCTCTCAGGCTCAGTATGGATTAGACCAGAATATAAAAAGCAGAAAAAGGGTACTGTATCTGAAGATACCAGGTGTATATAGTATAGGGGAAAATTATAAATCTCCGTATATATTTGCGGAGTCACACTCAGACGCTCTTAGCCTCAGTATGGATTAGACTAGAATATAAAAAGCTGAAAAAGGGTACTGCATGACAAGATACCAGGTGTTAGGGTTCGAGTTCCCAATGCAGCACAGGGGGAATCTCGAGCCATTCCCGCTGCGGACCCCCATCCGTCTCTGGCCGCAGTGGAGCCTGCTCAGAAGAGACGTCGGTCCCAGCGTCTTGCCCATTCCAATACTGTGCAGAGACTTGCTGCTGCCCCTCCTGGATCTTCTATTATAGCCAGTGCTGGAGCAGACGTCTTTAGGACGAAGTCCTGTGTTTCCCCTTCTGAGCATGCCCAGGGTAAGATCTCTCATTGGAGATCAGGGGTCACATGTTCAGGTACTGCAGCAGCTCCTATTGGTCCACCAGGAAGGTAATGAAACTACATGTGTTTTGGAATAGTTTCTCATTGGTCCTTTTTCTGGCAGGTCCTGTAGCTGTTACTATAAAAGGGTGGCACGGCTGGGCCGCCATGCGCTAGTATCAAATCTGTTACATGCTTGTGCCAGTGAGGTCATGTAAGCATGTGGTTAGGTCTGACTGAAATAAGCCCCTAGAATACCGGCACCTCCGGTGAGGAGATTGTATGCACGTGTTTAGGGCTCGGCTGAAAACGCCATTAGAATACCGGCTACTCCGGTGAGGAGATTGTTGCTTGTGTTCTGACTGCATGACCTCAGACTGCAATCCGCTTAGCAGTCATCTGTGTTCCCTGTGATTCTAACAGGACACAGTCTTTTTCTCAGTGGCTCTGTGACGCAACAGGGTTAGCTTTATAACGCTGGTTCAGCGCCCTAGCGTTTTACTTTGCGGCTCACTGAATCTAAGTGAGTTCGTACTTATCGCCATATAGCGCTGTGGCATTTCCGTTAGCAGCTCTGGGGATTAACAGAATTCGCACTAACTGCCACAGCACGCTACGGCGTTTATTTTAGCGACTCTGCGGGATAACAGAGTTCGCTACTTTCGCCATCTTACTAGCAGCGGGCTTCGCCTGCATGGTGGACCCCAGGCTGCGAACGCACCTCTCTACAATATCTATTAGGTGCGTTCCGCAGACCCTAACATAATACTAGCGCCAGGGTCTGGCTAGTAAAATGGTGGACGACCAGTGCCTATGTCAGTTCATCCAGCAACTGGAGGGTAGGTTGGCGGCTCTCGAGCGCACAACCTCAGCTGTGGATGTGACCGCAGTCGCTGTTCAGGCTGCTAGCACAGCGGCAGCCAATTTGTCCTCCAACACCTCTGCTCCGACCTTGTCCCATCTTCCGCTTCCAGACAAGTTTTCTGGCGACGGCAGGCATTGTCGGGGATTCGTGAGTCAGTGCTCTACACAACTCAAGCTTCTGGCCGCTCGTTTTCCCACAGAGCGGTCACAAGTGGGTTTCATAGTGTCACTTCTGTCGGGCAGAGCTTTGGAATGGGCAACACCACTGTGGGAGTGTGACGATCGCGTGGTGCGGAGTGCCCCTCGGTTTCTGGAGGCTCTTAAAAAGGTCTTTTTAGGCCTTCAGGTCACCCACGATTCAGCGCTCCAACTGCTGGCAATGTACAGGGTTCGAGCTTGGTCAGTCAGTTTTCAGTCCAATTTCGAACTCTGGCCTCCGAGTTAGAGTGGCCGGATAAGGTCCTTATACCGGTATACTGGAGAGGTCTGGCGGACCATGTAAAGGACGCCTTGGCCACCAGGGAGATTCCTACCTCACTGGAGAAGCTTATCTCCATATCTACCCGCATCGAACTTCGCTTTTACGAGCGGAGGTTGGAGCGGGCCCAGTGTAGATGGAGGTTTCGGCTAGCTCCCACCTTTGCCAAACCTCTAGAATCTCCCATTCAAGCGCCTGACTCCCCAGAGGTCATGGAGGTTGTTCGAACGGTACCTAAGTCACAGCCCGTGGTTTGTAACAATTGTCAGCAGTTAGGACATTATGCCTATAGATGTCCCCAGCGATCGGGAACACGATCGCGTCTAGTGACAATGGGAGGAGGTTCACTAGAGTCAGCAGCATTCGCCTCCAAGCTGTCCTTTAAAGGGACAATCTCTTTTGGTCAATCCACTTTAACAGTTGAGCTTTGTGTGGATTCTGGAGCAGAGGGGAACTTTATGTCCTCTGCTTTTGCTCTCCGTCACACAATACCTCAGGTGATGCTCGCCAAACCGGTGACTGTTCGAGTGGTGAATGACTCCATACTGCCCTCACAGATCACACATCAGGCAATCCCTCTCACATTAGCTATGTCTCCTTCCCATCAGGAGATTATTTCTTTCCTTGTCCTTCCTGAGGGTATAGATGAGGCTCTGCTGGGAGTACCCTGGCTTCATCTTCACTCCCCACATATTGAGTGGTCCTCTGGGAAGATACGGGGTTGGAGTGAGTCTTGTAGAGGTAGATGTGTGAGGGAGTGTGTTCAGGTTGCTACTACAGGGATACCCGCAGATCTCACTTCCCTGCCCAAGTGCTATTGGTCCTATGTAGATGTGTTCTCCAAAAAGGCTGCGGAGACGCTTCCGCCTCACCGCCCCTATGACTGTCCTATTGACCTCTTGCCTGGAGCAGAACCTCCCAGGGAAGGGTCTATCCTCTCTCTCTCCCAGAGACGTAGGCTATGTCCCAATACATTCAGGAAAATCTGGCAAGAGGGTTCATTAGGAAGTCAGTGTCACCTGCTGGGGCAGGGTTATCTTTGTGCAAAAGAAGAATGGAGAATTACGTCCCTGCATAGATTACAGGGGTCTTAACGCCATTACCGTTAAGAATAAATACCTGCTGTCTTTAATTTCTGAGCTCTTTGATAGGCTCCGGGGAGCAAGGGTATTTACCAAATTAGACCTGCGGGGTGCTTACAACCTGATTTGCATCCGCGAGGGGGACGATTGGAAGACGGCTTTTAATACCAGGGATGGGCACTATGAATATCTGGTGATGCCCTTCGGGCTCTGTAATGCCCCAGCCGTTTTCCAAGACTTTGTCAATGACATCTTCCAGGATATGCTTTCCACCTCGGTTGTGGTCTATCTGGATGATATTCTCATCTTCTCTCCAGATATTGACTCCCACTGGAAAGATGTCTGCAGAGTCTTCGACCTCTTGCGGGCAAATTCCCTTTATGCAAAGTTGGAGAAATGCGTGTTTGAGCAGGAGTCTTTACCATTCCTGGGCTATATCATCTCCGCCCAGGGATTGGCTATGGATCCTGCCAAATTACAGGTTGTGATGGACTGGAAAGAACCCCATTCCCTTAAAGCAGTGCAGCGCTTTATGGGGTTCATTAATTATTATCGTCAGTTCATTCCCCATTTCTCAACTTTGGTAGCTCCCTTGGTAGCCGTCACCAAGAAGGGAGCAAATCCAAAATTGTGGTCCGAAGAAGTTTCCAAGGCTTTCACCTCAATTAAGTCTCATTTTGTTAGCGCTCCCATCCTACACCGCCCTGATGTTGATATGCCATTTGTATTGGAGGTGTATGCCTCATCCGTTGGTGCTGGAGCAGTCCTCTTTCAAAAGGATGCTCAAGGTCGGAAGCATCCTTGCTTCTTCTTCTCCAAGACCTTCACACCAGCGGAGAGGAATTATTCCATCGGGGACAGGGAGTTGCTAGCAATGAAGTTGGCTTTCTCTGAGTGGAGACATCTGTTGGAGGGGGCTCGCTTTCCCTTCCAAGTCTTCACCGACCACAAGAATTTGGTATATCTTCAGACAGCCCAGCGGCTTAATTCTCACCAGGCCAGATGGTCCTTGTTCTTCTCCCGGTTTCACTTCACCCTACATTTTCTCTCGGGAGAGAAGAACATCCGTGCCGACTCTCTCTCTCGCTCTGTGGTGTCCTCTGAGGAGGAGGAGGAGCCTCTGCTTATTGTCCCCACAGAGAGCCTGAGAACAGTGGCCCCGGTTCCGCTAGAGTCTGTGCCCCCGGGCAAAACTTTTGTGCCTAACAATTTGCGACCGGAGGTACTCTCTTGGGCACATTCGTCCAGGGTGGGTGGACACTTTGGGGCAAAGAGGACATCTGAGTTGCTGGCGAGGACACACTGGTGGCCGCATATGGTCCGTGACATTGGGGACTATGTTCGGGCGTGTGTCTCCTGCACCAAGAATAAGTCTCCCCGACAACGGCCAGCTGGGTTATTTTACCCTTTGCCGGTGGCAGACAGACCCTGGGAGATGGTTGGGATGGACTTTGTGGTGGGCTTACCCAAGTCTCGGGGTTGCACCATCATTTGGGTAATCACCGACCATTTTTCCAAAATGATACACCTGGTGCCACTACCACGGTTACCTTCTGCACGGGCTCTGGCAGCGTTGTTCGTTAGGCACATCTTCCGTCTACACGGCATGCCGGACAAAATTGTCAGTGACCGAGGTCCCCAGTTTGCGTCTCGGTTCTGGAGAGAGCTTTGTCGTCTACTCAGTATTGAGCTAAATCTCTCTTCAGCATATCATCCCGAGACGAATGGGTTGGTAGAGAGGGCCAACCAGACCTTGGTCACCTATCTATGACATTTTGTCTCTGCCAGGAAGGATGACTGGGCATCCTTGCTATGGTGGGCTGAGTTTGCACTAAACAATGCTGTGGCTGACTCCACCGGACAGACTCCATTCCTCCTAAACTACGGTCAGCATCCGCGGGTTCCGGTGCCCATGCCCGTGTCTTCCGCCGACTCCAGGGTAGCAGGCTGGGCTGTGGAGGCACGGGACATTTGGGACCATACCCAGGATGCCATTCAGGCGTCCAAGGAGAGGATGAGGTCCTCCGCCAACGCACATCGGCGCCCCGCTCCAACTTTTGCTCCTGGGGACTTGGTGTGGCTCTCCGCTCGTAACATTAGGCTGCGAGTTGAGTCCACTAAGTTGGCACCCCGCTGCCTGGGTCCTTTCAAAGTCCTCGAGCAGGTTAACCCTGTGGTGTACCATTTGGCTCTTCCACCACGCCTGGGTATCTCCGACACCTTTCACATATCCCTCCTGAAACCCGTGCTCATGTCCCGGTTTTCCGAGTCATCTGCCGGGACATCAGGTTACGGACAACCATGAGGTGAATGCCATCGTAGGGTGTAAGGTGGTACAGGGCAAAAAGTTTTATTTGGTGGACTGGAGGAGCTATGGGCCTGAGGATAGGTCTTGGGAGCCTGCCGAGCATGTTCACGCTCCGCAGCTCATCGCTGCCTTTGAGCGCAGCGAGGCCCAGAGAAGGGGGGCCCTAGGAGGGGGGTTCAAGTTCCCAATGCTGCACAAGGGGAATCTTGAGCCATTCCCGCTGCGGTCCCCTATCTGTCTCCGTCCGCAGTGGAGCCTGCTCAGCAGAGACATCGGTCCCAGCGTTTTGCCCATTCCAATACTGTGCAGAGACTTGCTGCTGCCCCTCCTGGATATTCTATTATAGCCAGTGCTGAAGCAGATGTCTTTAGGACGAAGTCCTGCGTTTCCCCTTCTGAGCATGCCCAGGGTAAGATCTCTCATTGGAGATCAGGGGTCACTTGTTCAGGTACTGCAGCAGCTCCTATTGGTCCGCCAGGAAGGTCCTGAAACTACATGTGTTTTGGAACAGTTTCTCATTGGTCCTTTTTCTGGCAGGTCCTGTAACTGTTACTATAAAAGGGTGGCATGGCTGGGCCGCCATGCGCTAGTATCAAATCTGTTACGTGCTTGCGCCAGTGAGGTCAGGTATGCATGTGGTTAAGTCTGGCTGAAATAAGCCCCTAGAATACCGGCACCTCCGGTGAGGAGATTGTATGCACGTGTTTAGGGCTCGGCTGAAAACGCCATTAGAATACCGGCTACTCCGGTGAGGAGATTGTTGCTTGTGTTCTGACTGCATGACCTCAGACTGCAATCTGCTTAGCAGTCATCTGTGTTCCCTGTGAGTCTAACAGGACACAGTCTTTTTCTCAGCGGCTCTGTGACGCAACAGGGTTCGCTTTATAACGCTGGTTTAGCGCCCTAGCATTTTACTTTGCTGCTCACTGAAGCTAAGTGAGTTCATACTTATCGCCATATAGCGCTGTGGCATTCCCGTTAGCGGCTCTGAGGATTAACAGAGTTCGCACTAACTGCCACAGCGCGCTATGGCGTTTATTTTAGCGACTCTGCAGGATAACAGAGTTCGCTACTTTCGCCATCTTACTAGCATCGGGCTTCGCCTGCACGGTGGACCCCGGGCTGCGAACGCACATCTCTACAATATCTATTAGGTGCGTTCCGCAGACCCTAACACCAGGTGTATATAGTATGGCGGAAAACTGTAAATCTCCATATATATTTCCGGAGTCACAGACAGACGCTCTCAGGCTCAGTATAGATTAGACCAGAATATAAAAAGCTGAAAAAGGGTACTGTATCACAAGATACCAGGTGTATATAGTATAGGGGAAAATTGTAAATCTCCGTATATATTTGCGGAGTCACAGAAAGACGCTCTCACGCTCAGTATGGATTAGACCAGAATATAAAAAGAAGCAGAAAAAGGGTACTGTATCTGAAGATACCAGGTGTATATAGGGGAAAATTGTAAATCTCCGCATATATTTGCTGAGTCACACACAGACGCTCTCAGGCTCAGTATGGATTAGACCAGAATATAAAAGGCTGAAAAAGGGTACTGTATCACAAGATACCTGGTGTATATAGTATAGCGGAAAATTGTAAATCTCCATATATATTTGCGGAGTCACTGAAAGACTCTCTCACGCTCAGTATGGATTAGACCAGAATATAAAAAGCAGAAAAAGGGTACTGTATCACAAGATACCAGGTGTATATAGTATAGGGGAAAATTGTAAACCTCCGTATATATTTGCGGAGTCACAGACAGACGCTCTCTCAGTATGGATTTTACCGTAATGCAAAAGTCATAAAAAAGGTACTGTATCAGAAGATACCAGGTGTATAGAGTGTTGGGGAAAATTGAAATCTCAGTATATATTTCTGGAGTCACACACAGATAGTCAGCATGTATTTGTCCGTGATCCCAGCCGGTACACGGTCGTGTGTGAGGAGCGTACAGCTCTATGCGGTGTGGGAAAAAATGAACGCTCGGTAACTGTGCAGAAAAAAAGAATAAAAGTATTAGTGCTGTGTGAAAAGTAGTCTGCACAGCAGTGTACACACAGCAATACAGCTAGCAGGCAGCCTATTAACCAGTGCTGCTGCGCACAAGAAAATCCTCCCCTGTCACTGGCAGACAGCCTAATAACCAGAGCTGCTGCACACAAGAAAATCCTCCCCTGTCACTGCACACAAACTGTACAGCACAATTGCTATCAGCACAAGCACAGAAGAACTTCTCTTTCCTGCCCTAACTCTCTCCCTACTGATAAATAGCGTCAGCAACCTCTCCCTACTGTTAAGATCGGCAGAAGTAAAATGGCGGTTGGCAGTCAGGGCTTTTATAGCCACTATGACACCCCCAAAGCAAGCTAATCACTGCCATACCCTTCTCTAAGATGGTGGTGGACGCTGCCCATGTCATCTCGTTGCCCACAGTGTACGTCCTTGCTCATTGGCTGAAAAAAAGGCACCTGTAAGCATTATGGGAAAACCGACTTTGGTGCTCGGGTCGACAACCGCATGGCAGACTTCACGCTATGGTCGGGTTTCGCTCGGCGAAACTCGACTTTAGCGAAAGTCGGCGACTTATGAATCTGACCGACCTGTTTCACTCAACTCTAGCAGCCACTTTATCAACCACTGATTGGGACAAGCTCAATAGCAAAACTGAAACAATCATTCAAGATCACTATAAAGTATTACAGCAAAGGAAGAGGCAGAAGTTTCATAAGAATACCAAATACTAAAATGAAGGCAGAGTTTACAAATGGAACGATTCCTTTACATCAGCGACTTGGTGATCCAACTTCAGATTAAGATGACAAGGTTGCAACAGCTCCACTGATCAGGCGAACAGATCTAGTTTTTTAGCCAAACAACCAAGAGGTGGAAACCCGTGCGGAGGTCATCACGTTGATCCAGGAGAATGCAAGACAATGTGATCCCAGGTAAGACTTCAAACCTTTTTTCCCAACATTTCATCCTACACCTTATGTCCCACAGAACTAACTGTTCTACAGAAGGGTTTATCCTTCTGTCCATTCCCCTTTGTGACACATTACAATTAAAACAAGACCTTAAGTGATTTTATTGCCTTGGCAGACTCAAAACTCATTATAGACTACAAGAAGGATTTTCCTTCTTCTAATATAAATGGATGCCACACATGAAAAAGGAACACACAGGTGGCACACGGATGACAATATGGATCAAAGTAGTCTGAGTTTTCTCTATGAAACACAGACAATTTTTCATACATTCATCTTACCCTGGACTAATTTTAAGAGAATTTCTACTTTCCCACCTAGATGCCTGAACTGTTATCAAGTATGATAAAATAACAATGTTAGCTAGTACAATTAATAGTTAATGATAATTGATGAGTACATTATTTGTTACAATGAATGGGTGAAGCTAAGAAGCACATTTAGAAGATTTTCATCATGCACTTACTAACATGGCTAATCACAAACTTTATCTGTAAGTTGTAACTGCGTTTTGGCATCTCAGCTGTTGTTTTCTACAACCCATAGAAGGACAAGGAGTTCTCAACCATTTATGCGCTATGGAGAGGCTGTGTTGTAATCTTGTGTAATCGCTAACAGCTCTGCTCAAAGCTGGGAGAAGTCCTCTCACAGAAGACAAAAGGTTGTCATGCGTTATGCAGATCTGTTTGAGTCGATGAAGAAAAATAACAAGAATTGAAAAACACAAAAGATACTGAAGCATATGTACGAGAAAAGCCACATTGCCTCATTTAGGCTGATCATGCTTGATTCTGTGGGGGAGGCAGCTTGCATCATGAATAGGCATTTGTATCTACTTCCACCCACCCACTTGCTCACGATTGGCCAACACTCAAGAAAGCTGACAAAAGGCAGTTTTGTTGCAATGTGATCCAAGAGTGAACATTTCCAAGTTCGGGGGATTGAGGTGGGGGATAAAATAAAAATGGTAATAAAAATATTACAAACTAGCAACAGACGGCAACAGATTGTGCCCCAGAAGCTGAAACTTGGGTTTGTGTTTGCATTGTGATGTGAAATAATATATGGTAACTTCTGAATTGGCAGTTTGCTAACAGTACTGCTGTCTGTCAAGTTTAAAATAGTATTTATCTATGTGCAGCTGATAAATTATACGAGAAATTGAAAAGGAAGAACAAGAATGCAAAGAAATTCTTTGCAGTAACTGGAAACTACACTTTAGATACATCCTCAGTGGAACTCTCAAATAGAAATTTATTTATATACAGTGTATTTTTCATTTTAGAAAGAACTTTCTTAAAAGTATCATCGTTTACATGTTCTAATGTTCTATGTTCTCATTTCATTCTTAGAAGTGGTTTTTAGTTAACGTTTTGAAATATAATAATAAACTCAGTTCAATAAAACCATGCAGAGGACGAGGTTTTACACCTGCAAAATAGAAAAACCCTGCACTGAAGGGCTTAGGGTCATATGAGTGATGATTCTCTCATGCGAGAGAATTGGACCCATTATGCTAGCCACATTCTGCTCAAACTCTATCAGAGTTTGAGCCAAGTGTCATCGTAGTGTAGTATGATTCTCTCGCATAGGAGAATTGAATTACAGGTGTGAAGAAGATGGAGAACTTAATTTCTCCATCTTCTTCATTGTCTGAGTCTGTGGATGTCAGACTGCACTTCGAGGACATTTCAGTGCAGTCCGATGTTTTACAAGTAACCATACAGTCATGGCCAAAAGTTTTGAGAATGACACAAATATTATATTTTCACATGATCTGCTGCCCTCTGGTTTTTATGTGCGTGTTTGACAGATGTTTTTATCACAGACAGAAATATAATTGCAAACATATGAGTAACAAAAGCTTATATTGACAGTTAGAATGCGTTAATGCAGCAAGTCAATATTTGCAGTGTTGACCCTTCTTCTTCAGGACCTCTGCAATTCTCCCTGGCATGCTCTCAATCAACTTCTGGACCAAATCCTGACTGATAGCAGTCCATTCTTGCACAATCAATGCTTTCATTTTGTCATAATTTTTAGGTTTTTGTTTGTCCACCCGTCTCTTGATGATTGACCACAAGTTCTCAATGGGATTAAGATCTGGGGAGTTTCCAGGCCATGGACCCAAAATCTCTATGTTTTGTTCCCTGAGCCATTTAGTTATCACCTTTGCTTTATGGCAAGGTGCTCCATCATGCTGGAAAAGGCATTGTTGATCACCAAACTGCTCTTGGAGGGTTGGGAGAAGTTGCACTTGGAGGACATTCTGGTACCATTCTTTATTCATGGCTGTGTTTTTAGGCAAGATTGTGAGAGAGCCATTTCCCTTGGCTGAGAAGCAACCCCACACATGAATGGTTTCAGGATGCTTAACAGTTGGCATGAGACAAGACTGGTGGTAGCGCTCACCTTGTCTTCTCCGAATGAGGCGTTTTCCTGATGTCCCAAACAATCGAAAATGGGATTCATCAGAGAAAATAACTTTACCCCAGTCCTCAGCAGTCCACTGCCTGTACCTTTTGCAGAATATCAGTCTGTCCATGATGGTTTTTCTGGAGAGAAGTGGCTTCTTTGCTGCCATCCTTGAGACCAGGCCTTGCTCCAAGAGTCTCCGCCTCACAGTGCGTGCAGATGCACTCACACCTGCCTGCTGCAATTCCTGAGCAAGCTCTGCACTGCTGGTAGCCCGCAGCTGAAACACTTTTAAGAGACGCTCCTGGCGCTTGCTGGTCTTTCTTGGGCGCCCTGGAGCCTTTTTGGCAACAATGGAACCTCTCTCCTTGAAGTTCTTGATGATGCGATAGATTGTTGACTGAGGTGCAATCTTTCTAGCTGCGATACTCTTCCCTGTTAGGCCATTTTTGTGCATTGCAATGATGACTGCACGTGTTTCTTTAGGGATAACCATGGTTAACAGAAGAGAAACAATGATGCCAAGCACCAGCCTCCTTTTAAAGTGTCCAGTGGTGTCATTCTTACTTAATCATGACAGATTGATCTCCAGCTATGTCCTCATCAACACCCACACCTGTGTTAATGGAGCAATCACTGAAAAGAGGTTAGCTGGTCCTTTTAAGGCAGGGCTGCAATGATGTTGAAATGTGTTTTGGGGGATAAAGTTCATTTTCTAGCCAAATATTAACTTTGCAAGAAATTGCTGTTAAGCTGATCACTCTTTATAACATTCTGGAGTATATGCAAATTGCTATAAGAAAAAGTGAAGCAGTAGACTTTGTAAAAATTAATATTTGTGTCATTCTCAAAACTTTTGGCCATGACTGTAGACTTGAATGGGTGCGCGTGAACCAAATTCCAGAGCCACTTGCAGCATATTGCAATTTTTTTTGGTGCACCCTTGGAATGACTAAACAGTTTACTGCAACTTCACACCAACTACAAAAAAAATTTAGTGACATTTTAATTTAATGCCCGAATTTTGGCGAAAACTGTTTGATGAATTTATCTCTTCATCTTTCATTTGTTGTATTTAATGTCTTTCTGACATGAATATGGTACAGATGTGCAGCGTGGGTTTAGCAGATCTGAGTATAAAGAGTGTCAGATATAACCACGCCCTTGTCCCTGACAGCCAGACCTATTGCAGAGCCAGTGTCAGTCATTTTCTCCCCATAGCGTTCGACTGTTAATTCTATTAACCTGCAGATGATCTGCAAGTTAATAGCATTTTTTCTAGTGACCAGTTCTCTTTAATTAATTATCATGTGTCAAGCTGACAGCTGGCTGATAGAAGGTGTAGCAGGCTCCCTGCCAGCATTCAATTGTACTCACGTTTTTTGGGCACAAATACAATCAAAGCCCTGACTGCTGGCACTTCCGGGTCAGGGCAACATCAGTTAAGCTGATCGGGCTGCTGACATCACTACGGTGCCACACAAGACTGAGGAAATGTGTGAAGAGAAAGTATGGGTGGAGGGACTTAAGGGGAGGTGAATATGTGCAAAGACAGGGGCAAGGGGGGTTATGAGTGCAGAAACAATAAGGGATAGGAGTCGGGTGAAATGTGGGAAGAGTGTATGGGGAGGAGAAAATATATGTATAGAGACAAAATGGGCAGAAGGGAAGGGGAATGTGTTAAGAGACAGTATCAACAGAGCGGGAATGTGTCAATGGAAAGCATGGGCAAAGAGGGGTGGAAATTTATGAAGATACAGTATGGGCAGTGGTGGGGGAATGTGTGATGAGATAGTATGGGGAGCAGAGGAATGTGTAAAGAGACAGTATTAACAAGGGTGGGGAATGTGTGAAGAGACAGTATGGGTAGGGGAATGCATGAAGAGACAGTATGGTTGGGGGATTGTGTCAGGAAACATTGTAGACAGGGAGAGGGAATGTGTGTATCCGGTTTGGGAAGGGTTGGAGAATGTGTGAGGGGCCAGTAGGGAAGAAATGTTAGGGGACAGTATTGTGGGAGAAATATGTGGACAGAATGGACAGAGAGGGGCAGTAATTTGGAAAGAGACAGTATGGACAGGTGTCATGTATAGTGTACAGTTCCTATAGCGTCTTGTGCTTGGGTGCGAGGAAAACACAGGAGACATAGGTTGAAATGAAATGACTTGTATTACTTCATACAAGCATGCTGAAAAGTTCACACAGTTTGCAGGAATAGAGACAGGAGACACAGCAGGCCAGAGTAACTTCAAGCACTTCAATAAATCTCCAAAGCAGGTTCAGGATCTCTTCTCTGTACCGTAATTCCTCTGCAAACATGGATTCACCAAACAGCAGGTTTCCAGAGTCCAAAAGTGTTCCAAGGTTCCTCAGCAGGGAATAGCTGGAGTACAAGTCCAAGGTTTCCAGAAGTCAGGTCACAGACTGACTGAGGTTTGATTCAGGAGCACTGATTGTTCAGCTGAGGCTGCTTAAGAAGCAAGAGGGAAGAATCAGGGCGGGAACATGAAAACTGGAAACTCCATATTAACTGAGGGCAAGAGCTGCAGAAAGACAGAAAGCAAAATGGCCGACGGAAAACTGAGTTTCAAGGAACATGTCAACAGAGACAAAGAACCTTACATTACTCCCCCCTTAGGGAC
This sequence comes from Oophaga sylvatica, assembly GCA_033576555.1. Taxonomy (NCBI): domain Eukaryota; kingdom Metazoa; phylum Chordata; class Amphibia; order Anura; family Dendrobatidae; genus Oophaga; species Oophaga sylvatica. The sequence goes on from JARQOD010000002.1 coordinate 346,964,839, forward strand.
AACCTCCGGATGACCTCAGACCAGGCTTGTCAGGGTACCTCTGATGAAACTGGCGGAGCAGGAGAGGAGCATTTACATTATTGACTGGTTCCCATGAGTTGTCCTCCACTGGGTAGCCCTGCCATTTAATCAAATATTGCAACTGATTTCTGTACAACCTGGAATCTAGAATCCTTTCCACCATAAATTCTTCCTGACCATCGACCAGCACTGGGTCAGGGCAAGGAGAAGAACGTCCAGGAAACGTATTGGGTGTTGCAGCCTTTAGTAGGGATACATGAAAGACAGGGTGGATTCTCATAGTTCTGGGCAGTTGAAGACGACAAGCAACAGCACTTATAATCTTACTGATCTTATAAGGTCCAATGTACTTATGTCCCAATTTAGACGATGGAATCTTTACTTTAAGATTTCTGGTTGACAGCCAGACCAAATCTCCTACCTTGAAAGCTGGTGCAGGTTTACGAAATTTATCTGCTGCTTTCTTGTACCTTTCCTGAGCCAATTCTAGATTTTCTAGATTTTCCTTTAGAAGATCCATATTCTTTTGTAAAGAAGTAATTCTTTCAGCCACTGCCGGCAAGGGCGTATCTATGGGAAATCGAGGAAGAATGTTATGATGATAACCTAGATTGGAGTAAAAAGGAGACTGCTTAGTGGAGGCGCTCTGAGAGTTGTTATAAGAGAACTCAGCCAGTGGAAGTAGATCCACCCAATCATCCTGTAGGTGGCAGATAAAACAGCGGAGATACTGCTCCAGGGTCTGATTGGTTCGTTCTGTCTGTCCATTAGTCTGGGGATGAAAAGCAGAAGAAAGGTTTACTTTAATGTCCAATGCTGCACAGAAATTTTGCCAAAACCTTGAAGTGAATTGCACCCCTCGATCCGAAATGACCTCATCCGGTACTCCATTTAAGCGAAACACATTCTTAATCATCAAGTCTGATGTCTGTTTTGCAGTGGGTAAGCCGACACAAGGGATAAAATGAGCTGCCTTTGTTAGACGGTCAACCACCACTAGAATGGTGTTCTTCCCTTGAGAGGTTGGTAACTCCACAATGAAGTCCATAGAAATGGATCCCCACGGGCGGGACGGGGTGGGAAGAGGTTGCAACAGACCAGTTGGTGAGGAGCGAGGTGTTTTGCATCTTGCACAGACTTCACATGAAGTGACATAGTTTAAAACATCTTTCCTGTAAGTGGGCCACCAAAAGAAACGAGAAAGAAATTCTTGTGTCTTTAGAATTCCCCTATGCCCGGCTATCTTGGAATCGTGGATGAGTTGCAATACTCTCAATCTGACTGTTTCAGGTATATACAGACGTTGTCCCTGAATCCACACACCATTCTTAAAGTCCCTTGGGGGTTGAGCCAACAAAGAATCCGCATGGTATGCTTCCTTGATGTCCTTAAGTAGGTCTTGATTATGAATCACTCCCAGGAATCTAGAGTCAGGAAGAATAGTCTTAGGAGGAGTAAGTGGACGTGTCTCTGCTGAATGAATCCTAGAGAGTGCATCAGCCTTTCCATTGCGCGATCCTGGTCTATAAGAAATGACAAAATTAAATTGGTTTAGGAAAAGATTCCAGCGAGCCTGGCGAGGAGTCAGGCACTTAGCCGACCCGATAAATTCAAGGTTACGATGGTCTGTCAGGATGACTATTTGCTGTGCAGCTCCCTGAAGAAGGTGTCTCCATTCCTTGAAGGCGGCAATAATGGCCAATAATTCTCTATTGCCCACATCGTAGTTCCTCTCAGCCGAAGACAACTGCTGGGAAAAGAAGGCACAGGGATGCAAGACATTCTTCTCACCTGTTCTCTGAGAGAGTATAGCTCCAACGGCACAGTCTGAAGCATCCACCTCTATTATGAAGGTAAGCTCGGGGTTGGGATGTACTAAGATAGGTGCGGTGGTAAATTTATCCTTTAAACAGGAAAATGCTTCTTGAGCATGCGGGGTCCAGGAGAACCTAGACTGTTTCCGGGTAAGTTGGGTGATAGGTGACACTACCTCAGAAAAATTCTTAATGAAACGTCTATAGAAGTTGGAAAACCCGATGAAGCGCTGCACCTCCTTCACATTTCTAGGAATTGGCCAATCCTTGATGGCTTGGGTCTTGCTTCCATCCATACTAATCCCTTGCGTAGATAGTACATACCCCAGAAATTGAATTTCGGTCCTATGGAATTCACACTTTTCAAGTTTGATGTAGAGATGGTTTTGTCTTAGGCGTTCTAAGACCATTCTCACATGTCCATGATGTTCCTCTGTGGAGTTAGAAAAAATTAGAATATCATCCAGATAAATCACCACAAATGTATCTAGGAGATCCCTGAAGATATCATTCACGAAGTGTTGGAAAGTGGCTGGGGCGGTACTCAGACCAAAAGGCATAACTAGATATTCAAAGTGTCCATAGCGTGACCTGAAAGCAGTCTTCCATTCATCCCCAGGTCTAATACGGACCAAGTTATAGGCCCCACGGAGATCCAGTTTAGAGAAAATTTTGGCATGCCGCACTCTCTCCAACAACTCAGGGATTAAATACAATGGATAACGGTTTCTAATAGTAACCTTATTGAGTTCCCTATAGTCTATGCAGGGTCTCAGAGATCCATCTTTCTTCTTCACAAAGAAGATGGGTGCACCTGCGGGAGATGAAGAGGGGCGTATGAAGCCCTTGGCTAAATTTTCGTCTATATAATCCTTCAAAGCTTTTAGCTCGGGCCCCGCTAGGGGGTAGATCTTACCAAAAGGTATCTCGGCTCCAGGCAATAATTCAATTGGACAATCATATGGACGGTGAGGAGGAAGCTGATCAGCGTTCTTCTTGTCACATAAATCCACATAGTCCTGGTATACAGCTGGTAGTTCAGGGACTGACATGGTTCCTTTAGGAACAGAGCAAGCTGAAACTCCTTGACTCATCTGTTTCTCCGGAAAGTGTAATTCCTTGGTCTCCCAGTTAATCGTAGGATTCTGCGCCTGCAGCCATGGTAGCCCTAGAATAATGGGAAAGTGGGGAGAAGAGATAAGCATAAAAGACATTTTCTCCTGATGATCTTTACCCATAAGGACCCTCAAAGGCTCTGTTTCTTGATCCACTGGTCCAGAAGTCAGTAGAGAGCCATCCACAGTCTCCATCTGTACTGGAGTAGCCTTCTTCACTGAACGTATCCCCTGTTTCAGAGCAAAGGAGATATCCATAAAATTTCCACTTGCTCCTGAGTCGATCATAGCAGAGCTAGACACCCAGACTGAGTCAACCCAGAGTTTGATGGAAAGGAAGCAATGAGAATTGTTTCTTTTACAACTCAGCTGGGACACCGCTGAGGAAACTTGAAAAATTGCAGCGTTTATACCGTCATCGTCCCCAGAACTAACAGAGTTTAAGTCCGAGAAATCAAGATCTCTTGCAGCAGATCTCTCTGGAGCCTGAGGCTCGGACATGACAGAGCTCCTCTCGCAACACTCACAGTGAATGACTGCTGCAGTAGTCTTACGAGAACGGCTGGGGCAGTTTATAATGAAGTGCCCTGACTTACCACAGTAGAAACATAGATTTTCCTTTATACGATGTTCTTTGCGTGCATTACTAACCCGTCTTTGTAAAGAGTCCACCTGCATGGGTTCAGGTTCTGGTTCCCTTGTGATCCTACTCAAAGGTTCCTTAGCTGAGGAGGGAGGTAGTAAAAGGTTAGTGCGATTATTTTCGAACCATCTCTCTTGTCTGAAATAAAAGCATCAAGGTGATTCAAACAATCATCCTCAGTCTCAATCAGAGGGTTTGCCCACATCAAAGCCTTATTGGTAAGCAACATGATTATAGTAAGCACTTTGGATCGTTCAGTGGGAAATTGTGAAGCATGTGCAGAGAAAAATAAATTGCATTGATTAATAAATCCCCTGAATTTCTCACGTTCACCGCCAAAACGAAAAGGAGGTAATTTGGGGATCCCAGAACTCGGGGTTATGGCAGGAGCCTGGGCTTGTTCCTCTAGAGCCTCAATCCTGGCTCGCAATTCCTGGGTAGTCTGTCCAAACACTTGCAAATTATGATTAGTGAGGTCCTGTAGGCTTGCAAAACGGGTTTTTAAAGTCTGTACATCTGAAAGGGTTGTATCAGTCACTCCGCAAAGTTCCTTTATGCGGGCCTCCATCTTCCAGATCTTTTAAGGCAGAAGTGCTGGAAGGAGAAGAGGAAAGGAAAAAAAAAAAAAACAATAGTGTCTACCTGTGGTAACACTCCAGAGTAAAATTTTAAGGGAATGCGCTCACCTGGAATGGTTGTGAGAAGTCACAACCACTGTCATCACATAAGGTATTAAACGGACATCTGATATCCACAGTCACAGCAGACACGGCTTTCCCAGACCCAGCAGACACTAAACATTGGCTCCTGAATCTTGTCATGTATAGTGTACAGTTCCTATAGCGTCTTGTGCTTGGGTGCGAGGAAAACACAGGAGACATAGGTTGAAATGAAATGACTTGTATTACTTCATACAAGCATGCTGAAAAGTTCACACAGTTTGCAGGAATAGAGACAGGAGACACAGCAGGCCAGAGTAACTTCAAGCACTACAATAAATCTCCAAAGCAGGTTCAGGATCTCTTCTCTGTACCGTAATTCCTCTGCAAACATGGATTCACCAAACAGCAGGTTTCCAGAGTCCAAAAGTGTTCCAAGGTTCCTCAGCAGGAAATAGCTGGAGTACAAGTCCAAGGTTTCCAGAAGTCAGGTCACAGACTGACTGAGGCTTGATTCAGGAGCACTGATTGTTCAGCTGAGGCTGCTTAAGAAGCAAGAGGGAAGAATCAGGGCGGGAACATGAAAACTGGAAACTCCATATTAACTGAGGGCAAGAGCTGCAGAAAGACAGAAAGCAAAATGGCCGACGGAAAACTGAGTTTCAAGGAACATGTCAACAGAGACAAAGAACCTTACAACAGGTGGAAATGTATGAAGAGACAATATGGGTGATGGGGGATTTGTGCAAACATTGTTTGGCTGGTAGGAGGAAATTTTTGATGAGAAGGTAAGGGCTGAGGGAGAGGAAATGTATGAAGAGATAGGATGGACAAAGGGGAATATGTGAAGAGATCTTTTGGGCAAGGAGAGAAATGTATGAGGAAGCAGAATAGGAAGGAGGAGACAGTAATTCCAAGCAGGAAATATGTGAGAAGATAGTATGGATGAGAAGAAATGTGTGAGTAAGCAGTATGGGTGGGGGATGTGTAAGGCCTCTTTCACACATCCGTTTTTTTGTGTCAGGCATAATCCGTCGAATACCTGAAGGGACGGATCCGGCGCTGAAATGAAAAAACTGATGCAACGGATCAGTTTTTTTGCTGGCTCTGACCTGGACTTTTGAACCCGGAAAAAGAAGTTTTGCAGCCGGAAAATGCAGGTACGCATGTCCGGACCGAGTAGTAGTAGTAGTAGTAGTAGTAATCCCTGATTTCCAGAATCCGGATCAGTCTTTTGACGGATTGCACAAAAGATTGGTCCGGTTCCATAGACTTCTATTATTTTCGGCCGCCTGATGCGCCGCTTCAGGCACTCCGGAAAAAAAAAAAAGTTGCAGTCACCGTTTTGTCCGTCCGCCGGAATGTACATTTCCGCCGGATCTGGACAAAAACGGATGCAACGCAACAACATCAGGCGCAATCCGGCGCTAATGAAAGTCAATGCTAAAAAAACGCATCCGGTACCGGATCCGATTTTTTAACAACACGCCGGATCGCGCCTGAAGTCAAAAAACGGATGTGTGAAAGAGGCCTTAGGAGACATTATGGGAATGTGTGAGGAGACAATAGAGGGGGAAATGTGAGGGGACAGTAGGAAAGCATGGGGAGGAAAGTGTGCAAGCACACATACAAAAACTGGGTAGTGTAAAGGGCAGTATAGGGGCACAGTATTGAGGGGACAGTATGCAGAGTGGAGGAGGCATAATACATAATATAGAAACTGGGCAGTGTAGGGGGAGTCCAGTGTGAGGAACAATTCTTTGGGGTCACAGTGTAGGGTAGATGTTTTTATGCAGAAACATTATAATGACACTGTTATTTTAAGGGCACAGTGTTGCGATGTGCTGATCAGAGAAGATGGAAGTCTGCAGAGGCAAGCTGTGGAGGTAAGAAGTCATCAAATTTCTGGACCAGATGGACAAGAAAAGAGTACAACTGTATAATCAGAGAAGATGTCCTATTTAAGGTACCTGTATTTAAATATTTTTTTTGTGATACTGCCTCCTTCTCATCAATATCAACACATAATCTATAGTGTAAGGTGCCACCCATAGATAAGAAGTGAGAGAGCGAACTGAATTACATAGTTACATAGTTATTAAGGTTGAAGGAAGACTTTAAGTCCATCTAGTTCAACCCATATCCTATCCTAACCTGGCCTAACATGTTGATCCAGAGGAAGGCAAAAAAAACCCAAGTGGCAAACAGTAAGCTTCACATTGGGGAAAAAAATTCCTTCCCGACTCCACATACGGCAATCAGACTAGCTCCCTGGATCAACGCTGTATCTAGGAAACTAGTGAATATAGCCTGTAATATTATACTTTTCAAGAAAGGCATCCAGTCCCCTCTTAAATTTTAGTAAGGAATCACTCATTACAACATTAGACGGCAGAGAGTTCCATAGTCTCACTGCTCTTACAGTAAAGAATCTGCATCTGTGATTATGGCTAAACCTTCTTTCCTCCAGACGTAGAGGATGCCCCCTCGTCCCCGTCACAGGTCTAAGAGTAAAAAGATCATTAGAAAGGTCTTTGTACTGTCCCCTCATATATTTGTACATTGTAATAAGATCACCCCTAAGCCTTCGTTTTTCCAAACTAAATAACCCCAAGTGTAATAACCTGTCTTGGTATTGCAGACCCCCCAGTTCTCTAATAACCTTGGTCGCTCTTCTCTGCACCCGCTCCAGTTCAGCTATGTCTTTCTTATACACCGGAGACCAGAACTGCACACAGTATTCTAAGTGTGGTCGCACCAGTGACTTGTATAGAGGTAAAATTATGTTCTCCTCATGAGCATCTATGCCTCGTCTAATGCATCCCATTATTTTATTTGCCTTGGCAGCAGCTGCCTGACATTGGCCACTAAATGTGAGTTTGTCGTCCACCCATACACCCAAGTCTTTTTCAGTGACAGTTTTGCCCAGTGTTTTACAATTAAGCACATAATTATACATCTTATTTGTTCTACCCAAGTGCATGACCTTACATTTATCCCCATTAAAGCTCATTTGCCATTTATCAGCCCAAGCTTCTAGTTTACATAAATCCTCCTGTAATATAAAATTATCCTCCTCTGTATTTATTACCCTGCAGAGTTTAGTGTCATCTGCAAATATTGAAATACTACTCTGTATGCCCCCTACAAGGTCATTAATAAATATGTTAAAGAGAAGCGGCCCCAATACTGACCCCTGTGGTACCCCACTGCTAACCGTGACCCAGTCCGAGTGTGCTCCATTAATAACCACCCTTTGTTTCCTATCCATGAGCCAGTTCTTAAACCACTTACACATATTTTCCCCTATCCCCATTGTTCTCACTTTATGTATCAACCTTTTGTGTGGCACTGTATCAAAAGCTTTTGAGAAGTCCATGAACACCACGTCCACTGCATTCCCTTGGTCCAGTCCTGAACTTACACCTTCATAAAAGCTTATCAGATTAGTCTGACAAGAACGGTCCCTCATAAACCCATGCTGATACTGTGTCATGAGGTTATTCAGCTTCAGATACTCCAATATAGTATCCCTTAAAAAACCCTCCAGGATTTTACCCACAGTAGATGTTAAGCTCACTGGCCTATAATTTCCAGGTTCAGTTTTTGCCCCCTTTTTGAATATTGGCACCACATTTGCTATACGCCAGTCCTGTGGTACAGACCCAGTTATTATGGAATCTTTAAAGATTAAAAATAATGGTCTATCTATAACTGTACTTAATTCCTGCAGTACTCGGGGGTGTATCCCATCCGGACCCGGGGATTTGTCAACTTTAGTGATTTTTAGACGCTGCCGTACTTCCTGCTGGGTTAAGCATGTGACATTTAATGGAGAATTTTTTTTATCTCTGATCATGTTATCTGTCATGGGATTTTCTTGTGTAAATACAGTTGAAAAAAAGTCATTTAGCATATTGGCTTTTTCCTCATCCTCATCCACCATTTCACCCAGACTATTTTTAAGGGGACCAACACTATCAATTTTTAGTTTCTTGCTATTTATGTAGTTAAAGAATATTTTGGGATTATTTTTACTTTCTCTGGCAATGAGTCTCTCTGCCTCAATCTTTGCTGTCTTGATTTGCTTTTTACAGAATTTATTCAGTCTTCTGTATTTATTTAATGCCTCTTCACTACCTACTTGCTTTAATTCCCTAAACGCTTTATTTTTGTCCCTTATTGCGCCCCTTACAGCTCTATTTAGCCATAGTGGTTTCCTCCTAATTCTAGCATGTTTATTCCCATAGGGTATATACTGTGCACAGGTCCTATTCAGGATACTAATAAACGTCTCCCATTTTCTTTGTGTATTTTTATGTCTCAGGATATCGTCCCAGTTTATTGCACCAAGATCATCTCTCATCCGTTGGAAATTTGCCTTCCTGAAGTTTAGTGTCCTTGTAACCCCTCGACTACACATCTTATTAAAGGATACATGAAAGCTTATTATTTTGTGATCACTATTACTCAAGTGACCCTCAACCCTTATATTTGATATGCGGTCTGGCCTGTTGGTTAATATTAGGTCTAGCAGTGCCCCCCCTCTTGTTGGGTCCTGAACTAGTTGTGAAAGGTAATTGTCTCTCATAGTTGCCAAAAACTTATTACCTTTGCTGGAACTGCAGGTTTCTGTTCCCCAATGTATTTCAGGGTAGTTGAAGTCCCCCATAATAATGACTTCTCCTTGAGTTGCTGCTTCATCTATTTGCTTTACGAGGATATTCTCTGTTGCTTCCATTATTTTAGGAGACTTATAACAAACCCCTATCGATAATGTATTATTTTCCCCCCTCCCCTAATCTCCACCCACAGAGACTCTACATCTTCATTCGATTCACAGATATCACGCAGGATGGGTTTTAAGGATGATTTTACATATAAACACACACCCCCACCTCGCTTATTTTTACGGTCATTTCTAAACAGACTATAGCCCTGTAAATTAACAGCCCAGTCGTGGCTCTCATCCAGCCAAGTCTCAGATATCCCCACCATGTCATAATTATGTTCCAACAAAATTAATTCTAATTCCGCCATTTTGTTGGTGAGGCTTCTAGCATTAGTATACATGCACTTTATGTATCTCTCTGAACCTCTATTCTTTCTTAAATTATTAACTGTTCTAACCCCACCCCCCATGCCACCCCCACCCCCAATTTCATTATTTGTGCCCAGGTCTCTATCTGTACTGCCTTCCCCTCCTATAAAATGAATACCCTCCCCCCTAGTCCCTAGTTTAAAGACTCCTCCAACCTTCTAGCCATTTTCTCCCCCAGCACAGCTGCACCCTCCCCATTGAGGTGCAGCCCATCCCTAGCATAGAACCTGTAGCCAACTGAGAAGTCGGCCCAGTTCTCCAGGAACCCAAACCCCTCCTTCCTACACCAATTCTTGAGCCACTTATTAACCTCCCTAATCTCCCGTTGCCTCTCTGGTGTGGCACGTGGTACCGGCAGTATTTCAGAAAATACCACGTTGGAGGTCCTTGCTTTAAGCTTGCAGCCTAATTCCCTGAAATCATCTTTAAGGACCTTCCACCTGCCTCTAACTTTGTCATTTGTGCCAATGTGCACCATGACCGCTGGGTCCTCACCAGCCCCTCCCAGTAATCTGTCAACCCGATCAGCGATGTGTCGGACTCGAGCGCCAGGTAGGCAGCACACTGTTGGACGATCCCTGTCTTTGTGACAGATTGCCCTATCTGTTCCCCTAATAATTGAGTCCCCCACTACCAGCACCTGTCTGTCCTGCCCTGCTCTCCTAATTCCCCCCTTACTGGAGCAGACACTCCCCCGGCTTTCAGAGGACATGCCTGGCTGAGGCAGTGCTACCCCTGTACTGACAACCCCCTCATCTGCCAACTTTGCAAACTTATTGGGGTGTGCCAGATCAGGACTAGCCTCCCTGGCGCTCTTCCCTCTACCCCGCTTTCTAACTGTCACCCAGCTTCCTACTTCAGTGTCCTGCAGCTCCATCCTAGCATCCCCCCCCTCATCTATCCCATTGAGCGTCTGCTCAGTGAGCAGAAGACTCCTTTCCATATTGTCTATGGATCTCAGTGTTGCCAGCTGCACATTTAGATCCAAGATTTGGGCTTCCAAATGCACAACGTGCTCACATCTCACACAGCAGTATGCACCCTCGACCGGCTGTTCAAGGACTGCATACATGTGGCAAGATGTACACTGGATGGCATTGGCAATAGTGGAGCACATATCTAATGGGGATTTCACCAGACAGCAAAGATAAGTAAAAATAAATAAAAAGTATTAATAAAATATACAGTAACAGCAATTCAGTAAATCCTCCCTTGGAAACTCCCTGAATCCAAAGTCACTGAATCTCAAGTCACACTTACCACCGTTCACACTTGCGCACTGGTCACACTCAGCTCGCTCACACTCGCTGAAGCAGAAGATTTAAAGAGAGATTTTTTTTTTTTTTTTTTCTCCTTCAGCAGCAAATCACCCTGCTGCTCTAATGCACTTCCAAAAAAATATAAAATAATGATTTTTATTGAAATACAATTTTAAAAGTTCAAATACATAAAAAAGAGTAAGGGAGACTCCAAAAGTGCACTAGTGCCTCACACAGCCCCTCAGCCTGCTGTCAAATTTGGGTGTGCTAGACTCATGTAAGTAAGGGTCATATATATGTGGAGCTCCAGCTGCGCTAGGATTCCCACATCTCCTGGAAGGGTGCACTAAAAGATTTACCCACTAGAGGTCCTAATGCATACGCACACCTTCACCCATCCCCTAAGACCACCAGAGGGTGCCGAATAGGCATATAAAAGGAGGGAGCTGTATTCATGCACTGATGGTGGTTCTTGTGATCTACTCATCTACTTATGGTGGTTCTGGTAATGAATGCCTGTACTAATGATGGTTGTGATGCTATATTTCTGTATTGGTTGTTCTGGTGATGTATCCCTGATGATAGTGGTTCTGGTTCTGTGTTCATATACTTATGATGATTATCCTGCTGTATTCATGTAATGATGTTGTTTCTGGTGATTTATTCCTGTACTGATGGTGTTTTTGATTATGTATATCTGTGTATATCCGTATTGTTAGCGGTTCTGGTTGTGTATTCTTGTACGGGTGATGGTTCTAAGGATTTATTCCTGTACTGATGTTGGCTGTGATGATGTTGTATTTTTATACTGTTTGTGCTTTTGGCAATGTAGTTCTGTACTAATGACAGTGTATTCATGTACTGATGGTGGTTGTAATGTTGTATTTCTGTACTGTTGATGGTTCTGGTGTTGTATTTCTGTACTGTTGCGATTCCCCGCCACACATCTTTGGTGCCTGTCAAGCAGCCAATAAGCATGAGGGCATTGTTTGTAAGTCACTATAATGCCATAGCCATCTTGGTTGTGGCATTACTGTGATTTGCAGGCCAAGTGACATGATCAGAGGTTATAAAAGGACAGGCGTCACTTGGCTCGGCACACTGAGGCCATTGCACAGCTCTATGATACTTCGTATTGGAGGGAGAGAGTGCTTGTGAAGGCCTGTATACACAGTGTTGATACTGGTGCTGAAGCTGAGCCATAATACTAACAGGTCTTCTAAGGGCTAATCGTTTGCAGCACATGCAATCTGCATTTAGCCTAGGGAGTGAGAGAGAGGCGCATATAGCTGCATTTTTTTGTGGGGGCACAGAAAATTGAATATATTTTGATTCATCTATAGTTATGTGCTTTGAGGTCCTATTTTGTGTTATATAGCACACCCAAAAATCATTGAAACATTTTCCTGGACTACGTTTCTCAGTTATAAACCATTCAGTAGTGTGCAGTAAATTTTTGTAATCTCTAAAACTGCTAAATAGCTTTTGAAAAATTTGTAGGCCTCCATTTCCCAGACATACAGTGCTACTTTGTGAATATTTCTTCCATTTCTCAGACATACAGTGTTACTTTGTGAATATTCCTGTGAGGTCTAAAAGTGAAAAAAAGCTTTTAAAAATTTTGCAGGCTTCCATTTCTCAGATGTACAGTGTTACGTGGTCTGTGAACATTTCTGTCATCTGTCAAACTGCCAAAAAACTTTTAAACATTTTGTAGGCCTCCATTTCTCAGACATACATTGTTATGTGGTTTGTGAGGTCTAAAAGTGAACAAAATCTTTTAAAAATGTTGTAGGTCTCCATTTCTCATGTATACTGTACAGTGTTACGTGGTTTGTGATTTCTGTGATCTGTCAAACTGATAAAAAGCTTTTAAAAAATTATATGTCTCCATTTCTCAGACATACAGTGTTACTTTGTGAATATTTCTGAGGTCTGTCAAACTGCTAAAAAGCTTTTAAAAAATTTGTAGGCCTCCATTCCTCAGACATACAGTGTTACTTTGTCAATATTTCTGAGGTCTGAAAGTGAACAAAAGCTTTTAAAAATTTTGTAGACTTCAATTTCTCAGACATACAGTGTTACGTGGTCTTTGAACATTTTTGTGATTTCTAAATCTGAGAAAAAGCATTGAAACATTTTTGCAGATTGAATTTGAATGTCATTCAAGACCTAGAAATTACAAGAAGCGTAATGCATGCATTAAGGGACTGGGAAGTGGAAGTGCTGATGATGTGGGGCAGATGCGACTACGCCTATGGCTGTAGCACAAGAAATATGCCCATACACAACACAAAGGTTCCTGTCCCACTTTGCAGGGAGGCACGGTACACTATTTGTCAAGCCAGAGCAGGTGGTTGGTTGGATAGGAGACAATGCTTCTAGTAGACTAGGCAGCACCACTCAGTCTTCCACACAGTCCACTTTCACCAGTCTAAAGTCTGGATCACATAATCCTTACCCTACTCCTCCTTCCTCCCATCATGTTGAGTCCCAGGAGACTAGTGACCTCACACTAGGACACTTCGAGGAGCTCTTTACAACATAATTTCTTGATTGTGGGCTCTCAACCTGCATGCTCCAAGAAGGACAGGAGGACTTGCTGTGTAGTGATGCCTAAAACTTAGAACAGCCACGGCCACAAGAACATGATGGTGAGGAACAGTAAATTTATCCTGCTGACAGGATATTTTTGACAAGGAGGAACAAGTTTTTAAAGATGGTCAGGCAATACCTGGCCGACGAAACCAGTGTACTGAACACCTGGCATGAGCTGTCCCTATATGCCTTGGAGGTGTTGTGCTGCCCTGCCGCTAGAGTCTTGTCTGAGCTGGATTAGATTACTCATCCATTCAGTATTACATGCTTTCTGTCACATTTTGGTGTTATAGAAGAGAAAAAGCCTTTGAACATTTTGCTTATTTCTTCACATTTCTTAACCATGCACTAGTATCTGTTCTGGGGTGTATTTTTGTGATGTATAAGGCTAAGTGCACACGTTCAGGAATATTTGCGTTTTTTTTGCGTTTTTTCCGCGATTTTCCGCGGTAAAAACGTGAAAAAAACGCAAGCATTAAGCATCCTATACATGTTAATTGATTCCGCATGTTTTGGCCACATGTTGCGTTTTTTTTCCGCGAAAAAAACGCTTTGCGGAAAAAATAGCAACATGTTCATTAATTTTGCGGAATGTAAGAGGTTCATGTGCGGTGGTACCCAGGGTCTGGAGGAGAGGAGACTCTCCTCCAGGCCCTGGGTATCATATCCCTGGTAAAACAATAATTAAAATAATAAATAATGATATTCTCACCTTCCGGCGGCCCCCGCAGCCTTCCCGCCTTCAGCGACGCTCCCGGCAACTCCCGGTCCCAAGAGTCCTTTGCGAGAATCACCCAGATGGCGTAGCGGTCTCGCGTGATGCTACGTCATCGGTGTGATTTGTCGCAATGCATCCTTGGGACCGGGAGTTGCCGGGAGCGTCGCTGAAGGCGGAAGGCTGCGGGGGCCGCCGGAAGGTGTGAATATCATTATTTATTATTTTTTTTATTATTTTTACATTAGATCTTTTTACTATTGATGCGACATAGGCGGCATCAATAGTAAAAAGTTGGTCACACGTGTCAAACACTATGTGTGACTCGTGTGACCAACCTGTCAATCAGTTTTCCAAGCGATGCTACAGATCGCTAGGAAAACGCTAGCATTCTGCAAGCTAATTACGCTTGCAAAACGCTATTATTCTGGTGGGAATACGCATACAAAAAACGTGCGTATTTCCCGCGGGAGAAGTGCGGGATTGCCGCGGAAATTTCCTCGGCAATTCCGCAACGTGTGAACTTAGCCTAAGGCTATGTGCACACGATGCGTTTTTGATGCATTTTTGCGGCATTTTAACGCACGGAAGTGCTCCAAAAATGCAATGGAATACTAAAGAAAGGCAATGCAATAACAATCCTGAAGCGTTGTGCACATGATCCGTAAATTTCCGTTCATATTTCAGCATTTTATTTTCTGCAGCATGTCAATTCTTTTTGCGTTTCTACAGCGTTTTTGACTCATTGGCTTCAATTGAGTCAGTCAAATCTGCAGTAAAAAGGTTTGCGGATGTGCTGCATATTTGCTGCATATTTGCTGCCAAAAACACTGCAGAATTGAAAGGAAATTATGTCAGAAGTATGAAGAGTGTGTGGGAGGAGAATACAGTGGGTACGGAAAGTATTCAGACCCCTTTAAATTTTTCACTTTTTGTTTCATTGCAGCCATTTGGTAAATTCAAAAAAGTTCATTTTTTTTCTCATTAATGTACACTCTGCAGCCCATCTTGACTGAAAAAAAACAGAAATGTAGAAATTTTTACAAATTTATTAAAAAACAAAAACTGAAATATCACATGGTCATAAGTATTCAGACCCTTTTCTAAGACACTCATATTTAAGTCACATGCTGTCCATTTCCTTGTGATACTCCTTGAGATGGTTCTACTCCTTCATTGGTGTCCAGCTGTGTTTAAGTAAACTGGTCTTGATTTGTAAAGGCACACACCTGTCTATATAAGACCTTACTGCTCACAGTGCATGTCAGACCAAAGGAGAATCATGAGGTCAAAGGAACTGGCCAAGGAGCTCAGAGACAGAATTGTGGCAAGGTACAGATGTGGCCAAGGTTACAAAAGAATTTCTGCAGTACTCAAGTTTACTAAGAGCAGAGTGGCCTCCATAATCCTTAAATGGAAGAAGTTTGGGACCACCAGAAGTCTTTCTAAACCTGTCAGTCCAGCCAAACTGAACAATTGTGGGAGAAGAGCCTTGGTGAGAGAGGTAAAGAAGAACCCCAAGATCACTGTGGCTGAGCTCCACAGATGCAGTAGGGAGATGGGAGAAAGTTCCACAAAGTCAACAATCACTGCAGCCCTCCACCAATCAGGCCTTTATGGCAGAGTGGCCCGACAGAAGCCTCTCTTCAGTGCAAGACTTATGAAAGCCCGCATAGAGTTTGCTAAAAAACACATTAAGGACTCCCAGACTATGAGAAATAAGATTCTCTGGTCTGATGAGACGAATATATAACTTTTTGGTGATAATTCTAAGCGGTATGTGTGGAGAAAACCAGGCACTGCTCATCACTTGTCCAATACAATCCCAACAGTGAAACATGGTGGTGGCAGCATCATGCTAAGGGGAAGTTTTTCAGCTGCAGGACAGGACAACTGGATGCAATTGAAGAAAACATGAATGTGGCCAAGTACAGAGATATCCTGGATGAAAACCTCTTCCAGAGTGCTCTGGACCTCAGGCTTGGCCAAAGGTTCACCTTCCAACAAGATAATGACCCTAAGCACACAGCTAAAATAACAAAGGAATGGCTTCAGAACAACTCTGTGACAATTCTTGACTGGCCCAGTCAGAGCCCTGACCTAAACGCAATTGAGTATCTCTGGAGATGAAAATGGCTGTCCACCAACCTTCACCATCCAATCTGATGGAATTGAAGAGGATCTGCAAGGAAGAATGGCAGAGGATCCCCAAATCCAGGTGTGAAAAATTTGTTGCATCATTCCCAAGAATATTCATGGCTGTACTAGCTCAAAAGGGTGCTTCTACTCAATACTGAGCAAAGGGTCTGAATACTTATGACCATGTTATATTTCAGTTTTCTTTTTTAATAAATTTGCAAAAATTTCTACATTTCTGTTTTCTTCAGTCAAGATAGGGTGCAGAGTGTACATTAATGAGAAAAAAATTTACTTTTTTGAATTTACCAAATGGCTGCAATGAAACAAAGTATCAAATTTAAAGGGGTCTGAATACTTTTCATACCCACTGTACATCTTCTTGGATACATTTAGTTGCTTTATAAGCCTCAAAAAACATGTTCAAAATGTATCGGTATTATTGCTCACGTATAGACAATTCCATGGTATGAAGTACATTTTGTTTGATATAAAAGCCTCAAAAAATTATCAGTGTTATATTGCTCCCAATAGGGTATTACATCTTCTTGGGTACATTTTGTTTCTATATAAGCTTCCAAAAACTTGTTTCAAATTTATTGGTATCATATTACTCACACATAGGGTATTACATCTTCACTCAAATCAACCAAAAACACATAATATTCAGCTGATTTTCCACATGCAAATACATGACAGAAAAACCACTGCTTATATAGACATACCCTTAACAATCTGGAATGGTCAAGCAATGATGCTCTGCTGTATTCTGGAGATTTGCCAACTCTTCTTCTGTTGTCGCAGTTTTATATGCAGCTTTATTTAAGCAAAACACAGTTTGACACACACATTTTATGCTAAAATATGCGACTTATTATTTTTATACCTCTCTCGTGATATTTTTAAAAAGTGTACAAGGTTTGGTCTAACAAGGTTTACTGTAACCTTAAAATGGTATAAATTATTGTGAAAATCTATACCAATGAACATCTATACTGTGGAACCTGTTTTAACCTCGCCGATACGCCTTTTAACGGGTACTTAAACCACAGAGCTGTAAATTCACGGCGCCGTGGAAAAAGTGAATATCGTCCCCCAGAGTCAGATTTTCTCCAGGGTCTCGGCTGCCGGGGGTAGCCGAGACACCAGAGAACATGATTCGGGTCGGTTTTTACCGACCCCGGGGTTGCATTTGCCGTTATTAACAGTATAACGGCGACTGCAAAAAAAAAAAGTCCAATGTTCCATTTAAATTCTCTCTCCTCTGATGTGATCGCACATCAGAGGAGAGAGAAATACGGTCCCCCGGTACCCCGATCACTCCCCCGTACCTCCCAATATCCCCAGACCCTCAGGCATCCCCCCACGGCTCCCGGCATCTTCTTCCTGGAAAAAATGGCGGTCGCATGCGCAATGCGCCTGCCAAGATCTGCCGGACGGCACTCGGCAACAATAGGAAGATTTTTCCTATTGGTTCATTTTGGTCACTGTGATAAATGCTATCACAGTGATCAAAATTAAAAAAATAGTAAATTAACTCGCTCTTTATCACCCCATTAGTTAGAGAAAAATAATAAAATAAAGAAAATATATTTATTTCCATTTTCACATTAGGGTTAGAGTTAGGCTAAAGTGAGTTGGGCTAAAATTTTAGGGTTAGGGTTAGAGTTAGGCTAAACTGAGTTGGGCTAAAGTTTTAGGGTTAGAGTTAGGCTAAATTGAGTTGGGCTAAAGTTTTAGGGTTAGAGTTAGGCTAAAGTGAGTTTGGTTAAAGTTTTAGGGTTAGGGTTAGGCTAAAGTGAGTCGGGCTAAAGTTTTAGGGTTAGGGTTGGGTTAGGGTTGGGATTAGGGTCGGGATTGTGTTGGGGTTATGGTTAGGGTTGGGATTAGGGTTAGGGGTGTGTTGAGGTTAGGGTTGTGGTTAGGGTTGGGATTAGGGTTAGGGGTGTGTTGGGGTAAGGGGTATGTTGGTTTTAGGGTTGTGATTAGGGTTATGGATAGGTTTGGGATTAGGGATAGGGTGTGTTGGGTTTATGGTTGAAGTTAGAATTGGGGGGTTTCAACTGTTTAGGTACATAAGGGTGTCTCCAAACGTGACATGGCATCACCATTGATTCAAGCCAATTTTGGGTTCAAAAAGTCAAACTGTGCTCCCTCCCTTCTGAGCTTTGCCATGCCCCCAAAGAGTGGTTTACCCCCACATACGGTGCATCAGAGTACTCAAGACAAATTGCACAACAACTTTGGGTGTCTAATTTCTCCTGTTACCCTTGGTAAAAATAAAAACTGGGGGCTAAAAAATCATTTTGGGGAAAAAAATGATTTTTGTGGAAAAAAATGTATTTTCACGGCTCTGCATTATATACTTCTGTGAAGCACTTGGGGGTTCAAAATGCTCACCACACATCTAGAAAAGCCCCTTGGAGGCTCTAGTTTCCAAAATGGGGTCAGATGTGGGGTTTTTCTACTGTTTAGGCATATCAAGGGCTCTGCAAACGCAACATGATGCCCACAGACCAGTCCATCAAGGTCTGCATTCCAAAGCGGCGCTCCTTCCTTTTTGAGCTCTGCCATGCGCCTAAACAGTGGTTCCCCCCACATATGGGGTATTAGCGTAATCAGGAAAAATTGGACAACTTTTGGTGTACAATTTCTCCTGTTACATTTGTGAAAGTAAAAATTTGGGGGTAAAAATATTATTTTTTGGAAAAAAATTATTTTTTATTTTACGGCTCTGCATTATAAACTTTTGTGAAGCACTTGGTGGTTCAAAATGCTCACCACACATCTAGATAAGCCACTTGGGGGCTCTAGCTTCCAAAATGAGGTCACTGTTGGGGGATTTCCACTGTTTAGGCACATCAGGGGCTCTGCAAACGCAACATAGCGCCCGCAGACCACTCCATCAAAGTCTGCATTGCAAAACTCCGCTCCTTAACTTCCGAGCTCTGTCATGCACCCAAACAGTGGTTCCTCCCAACTTATGGGGTATCACCGTACTCATGATAAATTGCACAACAGCTTTCAGGGTCGAGTTTCTCCTGTTATCCTTGGGAAAATAAAAAAATTGGAGGTTAAAAATCATTTATGTGGAAAAAAAATGTTTTTTTATTTTTATGCTATGCGTTATAAACTTCTGTGAAGCTCTTGGGGGTTCAAAGTGTTCACCACACATCTAGATAAGATCAGTGGGGGGTCTAGTTTCCAAAATGGGGTCAGTTGTGGGGGGTTTCTACTGTTTAGGCACATCAGGGGCTCTACAAATGCAATATGATGCCCGCAGACCATTCCATCAAAGTCTGCATTTCAAAACATTACTACTTCCCTTCCGAGCCCCGACGTGTGCCCAAACATTGGTTACCACCCACATAAGTGGTAACAGAGTACTCAGGACAAAGTGGACAAAAACTTTTGAGGTCCAAGTTCTCCTGCTACCCTTGTGAAAATAAAAATTTTGGGGTGAAAATATAATTTTTGTGGAAAAAAAATGATTTTTTATTTTCACGGCTCTGCATTATAAACTTCTGTGAAGCATTTGGGGGTTCACAGTGCTCACCACACATCTAGATAAGTTTTTTAAGGGGTCTAGTTTCCAAAATGGTGTCCCTTGTGGGGGTTTCCACTGTTTAGGCACATCAGGGGCTCTCCAAATGCGATATGGCGTCCGATCTCAATTCTAGCCAATTCTGCATTGAAAAAGTCAAACAGTGCTCCTTCCGTTCCGAACCCTGCATGTGCACCCAAACTGTGGTTTACCCCCAGATACGTGGTACCAGCATACTCAGGACAAACTGGACAACAACTTTTGATGTCCAATTTCTCCTGCTACCCTTGTGAAAGTAAAAATTTTGGGATGAAAATATAATTTTTGTGGAAAAAAATGATTTTTTATTTTCACGGCTCTGCATTATAAACTGTGAAGCACTTGGGATTCACAGTACTCAACACACATCTAGATAAGTTCCTTAAGGGTCTAGTTTCCAAAATAGTGTCATTTGTGGGGGTTTGCACTATTTAGGCACGTCAGGGGCTCTATAAATGTGACATGGCGTCCAATCTCAATTCCAGCCAATTCTGCATTGAAAAAGTTAAACGGTGCTCCTTCCCTTCCGAGCTCTGCCATGCGCCCAAACAGTGATTTATGTTGTGAATGCTTTGGATTCTGAGTTGAGGCTCCCTCTGGTGGCTGTTGATATTAATGAAGCTGCCTTGACAGAGGCCCTCTAGCTGAGGATTCAGCTGCGGACGATTGGCAATCTGGGAGTGATGACTGGGGAGATTTAAGGGAGTAACTTTCCCATGATCCTCTCCGGTGATTAGTTGTCTCTTCCTGGTCCAGTTTGGAAATCAGCGTGGTCTCCTGCAACTTTCAGATAAGCTATTTCTTGCTTGTTTGTGTGGTTTTGTTTTTCTTTTGTTTTTCTGCCTTCTGAGTGATGTCAGCCAGGTTCCCATTTCTGGGGTCTGCACTGGTCTCTGTTTCTCAGTTTTCTCGGTTCATTTGTTCTGTCCCTGTTATTTCAGTGTTGCTGGGTAGCTACCTGTTCACACCAGAGTTGTGATATAGCGGGGAGAGATCGTGTGGTCTCAGTATGTTTGGAATCAGAAGTGTTGGAATTTTTCCTAGGGTTTTGCTGGATTGCAGAACATATTCTTTTTTGTCTTATCCTATCTAGACAGTTTTGGGCCCCAGCATTTACTTTATTTTCTGCCTGCGTTTGTATTTCATCTGGTCTCACCGCCAATACATGTGTGGGGGCTACCTATTCCTTTGGGGCGCTACTTCGGGGCAGTTAGCTTTCCCCTTTCTATCTTTAGGTTTAGCTAACTCTCCGGCTGTGTCGAGGTGTCTAGGTCATCATAGGTACGTCCCACAGCTGCTTCTAGTTGTTCGGTTATTTTAGGGGTCTGCAATCCATTAGTTACCAACCACTCTGGGTGACTTGCTTCCTTGGCTATTTTTGTTACTGTCCTCCTCGGCTACCATATCATAACAGAATCACCGACCTAACCATAATCATAGGGTACTCATAAGAAGGAAAGAATAGTAAAAAAAAAAAATAGAAAAAGAGTTGTCAGAAATTTTTATATATTTTTTCCTCTTTTTCTTTGGGGGCTATAGGAGGACTTTTTCTTCAATGGAAATTAAGCATTTGGCTGATCGTGTTGAGCAGCTTGCTGCTGAAGTTCGGAGTATTTCTACCTATCTCATCCGGTTGTCTGCTGTAGAATCTAAGATCCCTATTCCTGATTTATTTTTTGGGGATCAGTCTAAATTCTTGAACTTTAAGAATAATGGTAAATTGTTTTTTGCCTTGAAACCTAATTCCTCAGAGAACTCGGTGCAGAAGGTTAAAATTGTCATATCCCTGTTGCGTGGCGACCCTCAGGATTGGGCGTTTTCACTGACCCCTGGGGATCCTGTTTTGGCTAATGTTGATGCGTTTTTTCAGGCTCTGGGCTTATTGTATGATGAACCAAATGTGATTGATCAAGCTGAGAAAACCTTATTGGCATTGAACCAGGGTCAGGAAACAGCAGAGTTATATTGTCAGAAATTCCAAAAATGGGCAGCCTTTACTTAATGGAACAATGATGCACTCGCGGCTCTTTTTCGAAAAAGGCTGCAGAGACCGTAAATGTTATGATGCGATTAACTGTCCACTCGGGCTCAACGATTATCTGTCATTAGCTATTCAAATTGACCAACGCTTGCGTGAATGTAAAACAATGCGAGAGGTGGTGTTGCCTTTCGAACGGGCCTCTGAGCCCATGCAGTGTGATGGGGTTGTTTCTGGGGCTCAGCGTCGAGAATTTCAGAAGCATAATAAGTTGTGTTTTTATTGTGGAGATGCTTCTCATACTATTTCCGTATGCCCTATGCGAGGAAGACGTTTTTCGTGCTCATTTGTTTTGGGCAATGAACAGTCTAAATTTCTCTTGACTGTTACCTTGATCTGCTCCTTGTCCACATTTTCTGCTCATGCTTTTGTGGATTCAGGAGCAGCCCTGAACTTCATGGATTTTGACTTTGCCAAACGTTGTGGTTTTCCCATGGTACCCCTGCGGACACCTATTCCTCTGCTGGGCATTGATTCAACCCCTTTGGCGGAGAATAAACCCCAGTTTTGGACCCAGGTGATAATGCGGGTAGCCCCGGACCTCATAGAAGTTATGATTGCGCGATTGAGTTGGTGCCTGGTTGTAAATTTCCCAAGGGTCAGCTCTTCAATTTGTCTGTACCTGAGCATGATGCTATGCGATCTTATATCAAGGAGTCACTGGAGAAGGGTCATATTAGACCGTCCTCTTCACCCTTGGGTGCTGGCTTTTTCTTTGTGGCCAAAAAGGATGGTTCATAGAGACCATGTATTGATTATTGTCTCCTTAATAAGATCACTGTTAAATATCAGTATCCATTACCCCTGATTTCAGATTTATTTTCCCGAGTGAAAGTTGCTAGTTGGTTTACCAAGCTTAACATTAGGGGGGCATATAATCTTATTCGCATTAAACACGGGGATGAATTGAAGATGGCGTTTAATACCCCTGAGAGGCATTTTGAGTACCTAGTGATGCCTTTTGGGCTCACTAATGCCCATTCGTCTTCCAATCTTTCATGAACGATATTTTCAGGGATTTTGTGGATAAGTTTCTGATCGTCTATTTGGACGATATTTAGATTTTTTCTAATGACTGGGATTCTCATGTGGAGCATGTTTGGATGGTGTTCGGTATTTTGAGAGAAAATGCTTTGTATGTTAAGGGATCAAAATGTCTCTTTGGCGTACAGAAGTTTTCATTTTTGGGATTCATTTTATCTCCGTCCGCTATTGAAATGGACCCAGTCAAGGTTCAGGCCATTTCTGATTGGGTTCAGCCCACTTCATTGAGGGATCTTCAGAGATTTTTAGGTTTTGCTAATTTTTACCGTAAATTTATAAGTAATTTTTCTGGCATTGTGAAACCACTGACTGATTTGACCAAAAAGGGCTCTGATGTGGTTAATTGGTCTCCAGAGGCAGGTTCGGCTTTTCAGGAGCTTAATGGGAGATTCACTTCTGCTCTGGTTCTGCGGCAACTTGATGTTTCTTTTCCATTTCAGGTGGAAATAGATGCTTCTGAGATTGTGGCAGGAGCCATTTTGTCCCAAAGGGATCCTGTAACCTCTAAGATTAACCCTTGTGCCTTCTCCCGAAAGTTTTCCCCAGCTGAACGTAATTTTGATGTGGGGAGTCGGGAATTATTGGCTATAAAGTGGGTGTTCGAAGAGTGGAGACATTGGTTAGAGGGAGCCAAACATCAAGTTGTGGTCCTCACTGACCACAAAAACTTGATCTATCTTGAATCAGCCAAGCGATTGAATCCTAGACAGGCCAGGTGGGCCTTGCTTTTCACGCATTTTAACTTTGTGGTCTCCTTTCTCCCGGGTACTAAGAATGTTAAGGTCGATGCCCTCTCTAGGAGTTTCCTTGCGGATTCTCTTGATGTGACTGAGCCTACGGCCATTCTGAAGAAGGGTGTGGTTCTTTCCGCTATCTCACCCGATTTGACACAGGCACTGGAGCAATTTCAGGGGATAAACATGAAAGTTGCCCTGCGGGGAAATTGTATGTCCCAGACCAAAGGATGAAGAAAGTTATGTCTGAAGTTCATTGCTCTGCGTTGGCTGGCCATCCCGGTATTTTTGGTACTAGAGATTTGGTGAGTCAGTCCTTTTGGTGGCCTACTTTATCTTGTGATGTCAGGAATTTTGTGCAGTCCTGTGGGACTTGTTCTCGGTCCAAACCTTGCTCTCGCTCTAGTGGATTGTTAATGCCACTGCCTGTGCCCAGGAGGCCATGGACCCATATCTCTATGGATTTTATTTCCGACGTCCCTGTCTCTCAGAGAATGACCGTTATCTGGGTGATCTATGATAGATTTTCCAAGATGATCCATCTTGTGCCACTGCCGAAGTTGCCATCCTCTTCCGAGTTGGTGCCCTTGTTTTTTCAGCAGGTGGTTCGGTTGCACGGCATTCCGGAGAACATTGTGTCTGACAGAGGAGTCCAATATGTTCCCAGATTTTGGAGGACCTTTTGTTCTAAACTGGGAGTTCAGCTGTCTTTTTCCTCTGCGTTTCACCCTCAGACCAAAGGGCAGACTGAGAGAACAAACCAGACCATGGAAACTTATTTGAGATGTTTTGTGTCTGCTGTTCAAAATGACTGGGTCTCTTTTTTGCCTTTCAATGAATTTGCTCTCAATAATAGGGCTAGTTCGGCCACTTTGATGTCCCCTTTTTTGTGCAATTTCAGGTTTCATCCTCGATTTTCTACGGGGCAGGTGGAGGCTTTTGTCTGTCCGGGTGTTGACTCTATGGTGGAGAGAATGCAGCAGATTTGGGATCAAGTAGTGGATAAGTTGTCTCTCTCTCAGGGGGGGCCCAATGGTTTGCCAACCGGCATAGGACTGATGGTCCTCGGTTTAAAGTGGGTGACATGGTTTGGTTGTCCTCAAGAAATATCTCTATGTAGGTTGCGTCTCCAAAATTTAAGCCAAGGTTCATTTTCCCTTACAGGATCTTGGAAATTCTTAATCCCGTTTCCTTCCATTTGGCTCTTCCAGGGACGTTTAAGATTCACAAAGTCTTCCACAAATCTTTATTGAAAAGGTTTGTTGAGCCAGTGGTTCCTATGGCTGCACCCTCTGATCCTGTTTTGGTTGAGTGCAATCTGGAGTATGAGGTGGAGAAAATATTGGATTCTCGTCTGGCTAGACGGAGGAGACTCCAGTACTTGCTTAAGTGGAAAGGTTATGGTCAGGAGGACAATTCTTGGGTGTTTGTTGTGAATGTGCTAGAGATGGTTTCTGAGCAGAGGCTCTCTCTGGTGGTTACAGACAGTACTGAACCTTTCAGCGAGGAATGGCAATCTGGGTTCACTGACTGGTCTGATATAAGGGAGGTTCCCTCCCATGATGGTTGCCGGTGATCAATTGTTCTTGTCTCAATTGTGGTTCCTGGTTCATTTGGAAGTTTGCTGAAGTCTTGCCTGCATCTCCTACTTTCAGATAAGATATTTTTTGCTTTTATTTTTGTGCTTGCTTTTTGCATTGTTTTCTGCACTTTTGTGGAGGTCAGCCAGGTCCCCTCCTGGGGCCTGAGCTCCTCACAGTTTATCTGCAGCCACTGTTATTTGCTCATTTGCTTTTTCCTGTTTTTTCAGCGGCTGCAGCTTGGTTTTGTTCACACTGAGATCTGATTTAGCGGGTGGCGAGATCATGTGATCTCAGTATTTTTCTAATCAGAATTGTTGAATTTTTGTAGGGTTTTCTGGGTTGCAGAAAGTAATCTCTCCTGTCCTATCCTATTTAGTCAGCTTGTGGCCCCAGCGTTTGCTCAATCCATTTTCTGCCTATGTTTGTGTTTTCATCTTGTCTAACCGCCATTATATGTTTGGGGGCTTCCTATTTTCTTTGGGGATCTGCTCCGGGGCAGATAGCTTTCATCTTTCTGCCTTTAGGTGTAGTTATCTCTCAGGCTATGACAAGGCGTCTAGGATCAACGTAGGAACGCTCCACGGCTACCTCTATTTGTGTCGTTAGTTTAGGAATTTGCAACCCATCAGTTACCAACATCTCAGGTGTTCTGCTGCCCTGCTGTGTTCTGCTGCCCTGCTGTTGTTCCTGTCCTCCTCAGCTACCGAAACATAACAGTATCACCGGCCATAACTGAAAATTATATGGTACTCACAGAAGGGAAAAATAGTGTGGAAAGAAAAAAGTTGTCAGAGTTGTCAGAGATTTTTTTTTTTTTTTTTTTCTGTCTGTTGCATTTTTTCCCTCTTTTTCTCTGGGTGCGGAGGAGGATTTTTTTTTCTTTCAATGGAGTTTGCACAGTTGTCTGTCCGTGTGGATCAGCTTGCCACTGAGGTTCGGAGTATTGCTACCTATCTTGCTAGGTTGCCGGTTGTGGAACCTAGGATTCCCATGCCAGATTTGTTTTTGGGGGATCGGGCTAAATTTCTGAATTTCAAAAATAACTGTAAGTTGTTTTTTGCCTTAAAGCCTAAGTCCTCAGGTAACGCAGCACAGCAGGTTCAAATTGTCATCTCTCTCCTGCGCGGCGATCCTCAGGATTGGGCTTTTTCCCTGACACCTGGGGATCCTGTTTTGAATGATATTGATGCATTTTCTCTGGCTCTGGGGTTATTGTACGATGAACCTAATGTCACTGATCAAGCTGAAAAAACCTGGTTGGCATTAAATCAGGGTCTTGAAGACGCTGAGTTGTACTGTCAGAAATTCCGAAAGTGGGCAGTCCTGACCAAATGGAATGATGATGCTTTGGCAGCCTTTTTTCGGAAGGGGCTGTCAGAGAATGTAAAGGATGTTATGGTGGGATTCCCTGCTCCCTCTGGTCTCAATGATTCTATGTAATTGGCTATTCAAATTGACAGACGTTTGCGTGAACGCAGAGGTATGCGTGAGATAGTGTTGCCTTGTGAGCCAGCTTCTGAGCCCATGCAGTGTGATAGAGTGACTTCTGGGGCACAGCGTCATGAGTTTCGAAAGCGCAATGGGTTATGTTTCTACTGTGGTGATGCCTCTCATGCTATTTCAGTCTGCCCTAAGCGGGGAAGACGTTTTGCACGCTCAATTGTCTTGGGTAGTGTTCAGACTAAATTTCTGTTGACTGTTACCCTGATTTGCTCCCTGTCCACATTTTCTGCTCAGGCTTTTGTTGATTCAGGAACAGCAATTAACCTGATGGATTTTGACTTTGCCAAACGTTGTGGGTTTCCCATGATACCCCTGCGGAAGTCTATTCCCCTACTGGGCATTGATTCTACCCCTTTGGCAGAGAATAAACCCCAGTTTTCTACTCAGGTGATAATGAGGGTTGAACCAGATCATCAGGAGAGTTGCAAATTTCTGGTGCTGTATAATCTGCATGACATTATTGTACTAGGTTTCCCTTGGTTACAGTCTCATAATCCTGTTTTGGATTGGAAATCTGTGTCTGTGACCAGTTGGGGCTGCCAATGTGTTAATGCTGACACTCCTGTTTTTTCTGCCTCTCCCAAGTCTCAGGATGTTCCTGACTTTTTGACTGATTTTTCGGATGTATTTAGTGAAAGTAAATCTGCATCTTTGCCCCCTCACAGGAGCTACGATTGCACTATTGAATTAGTGCCTGGTGGTAAATTTCCTAAAGGTCGCCTTTTTAACTTATCTGTACCTGAACACGATGCTATGTGATCTTATATCAAGGAGTCATTGGAGAAGGGTCATATCAGACCATCCTCTTCACCCTTGGGTGCCGTTTTTTTTCTTTGTGGCCAAAAAGGATGGTTCATTGAGGCCGTGTATTGATTATCGCCTCTTGAATAACATCACTGTGAAGAATCAATATCCATTATCCTTGATTTCTGACCTGTTTTCCAGGGTGAAAAGTGCTAGTTGGTTTACCAAGCTTGACCTCAGGGGGGCGTCTAACCTTATTCGCATTAAGCACGGGGATGAATGGAAGACGGCGTTTAATACCCCAGAGGGGCATTTTGAGTACCTAGTGATGCCCTTTGGGCTCACTAATGCTCCTTCCGTCTTCCAATCCTTCATGAATGATATTTTCAGGGATTTTGTGGATAAATTTCTGATTGTTTATTTGGATGATATCTTGATTTTTTTCCAATGACTGGGAATCTCATGTGAAACATGTTCGGACTGTGTTCCAGATTTTGAGAGAGAATGCACTGTATGTGAAGGGATCAAAGTGTCTTTTTGGCGTACAGAAGGTCTCATTTCTGGGATTAATTTTGTCTCTGTCTGTTATTGAAATGGACCCGGTCAAGGTTCAGGCCATCTGTGATTGGGTCCAACCTACTTCATTAAAGGCTCTTCAGAGAATTTTGGGTTTTGCCAATTTTTATTGTAAATTTATTGGTAATTTCTCCGGTATTGTTAAACCATTGACTGATTTGACCAATAAGGGTTCTGATGTGGTGAATTGGCCTCCTGAGGCAGTCTCTGCGTTTCAGGAACTTAAGCAGAGATTCACTTCTGCTCCTGTTCTACAGCAGCCTGATGTTTCTCTACCGTTTCAGGTGGAGGTTGATGCCTCTGAAATTGGGGCAGGTGCCGTTTTGTCCCAAAGAGACCCTTAACCTCTAAGAGTAACCCTTGTGCCTTTTTCTCTCGAAAATTTTCTCCAACTGAACGTAATTATGACGTGGGTAATCGGGAGTTATTGGCCATGAAGTGGGCCTTTGAAGAGTGGAGACATTGGCTGGAAGGAGCCAAACATCAGGTGATGGTCCTCACGGACTATAAGAATCTGGTTTATCTTGAATCAGCCAAGCGACTTAATCCTAGACAGGCCAGGTGGGCCTTGTTTTTCACACGTTTTAATTTTGTGGTTTCTTTTCTTCCTGGCACTAAGAAGGTTAAGGCAGATGCCCTCTCGAGGAGTTTCTTTGCGGACTCTCCTGAGTTATCTAATCCTACTGTTATTTTGAAAGAGGGTGTAATTCTTTCTGCCATCTCGCCCAATTTGAGACTGGCCTTGGAAGGGTGTCAGGAGGATAAACCTGAGCGCTGTCCTATTGGGAAATTGTTTGTCCCAGACCAATGGAAGAAGAGTGTGATGTCTGCGATTCATTGTTCCGCGTTGGCTGGTCATCCCGGGATTTTTGGTACCAGAGACTTGGTGAGTCGGTCCTTTTGGTGGCCTACTTTGTCTCGTGACGTCAGGGAATTTGTGCAGTCCTGTGGGACTTGCTCTCGCTCCAAGCCTTGCTCTCGCTCTAGTGGTTTGTTAATGCCATTACCTGTGCCCAACAGGCCATGGACCCATATCTCTATGGATTTTATTTCCGACCTCCTTGTTTCTCAGAGAATGACCGTTATCTGGGTAATCTGTGATAGGTTTTCCAAGATGATACATCTTGTGCCATTACCTAAGTTACCTTCCTCCTCCGAATTGGTGCCTTTGTTCCTTCAACACGTGGTTCGGTTACATGGCATTCCGGAGAACATTGTGTCTGACAGAGGAGTCCAGTTTGTTTCCAGATTTTGGAGGACATTTTGTTCTAAACTTGGTGTTCAATTATCTTTCTCCTCTGCTTTTCATCCTCAGACCAATGGACAAACCGAGAGAACAAACCAGACCTTGGAGACTTATTTGATATGTTTTGTGTCTGCTGATCAAGATGACTGGGTCTCTTTTTTGCCTTTGGCTGAGTTTGCTCTTAATAATAGGGCTAGCTCTGCCACCTTGATGTCTCCATTTTTCTGCAATTTTGGGTTTTACCCTAGATTTTCTTCGGGACAGGCGGAGGCTTCTGTCTGTCCAGGTGTTGACTCTGTTGTGGAGCGAATGCAGCAGATTTGGGACCAGGTAGTGGAGAGGTTGTCTCTATCTCAGGAGAAAGCGCCAACGGTTTGCCAACCGGCATAGGACTGATGGTCCTCGTTTTAAAGTGGGGGACTTGGTTTGGTTGTCCTCAAGAAATATCCCTATGAGGGTTGCATCTCCAAAGTTTAAGCCCAGGTTCATTGGACCTTATAAGATCATGGAGATTCTTAATCCTGTTTCCTTCCGTTTGCTTCTTCCAGGGACATTTAAGATCCATAATGTATTCCACAAGTCCTTATTGAAGAGGTTTGTCGAGCCAGTGGTTCCTATGGCTGCGCCTCCTGACCCTGTTTTGGTTGAGGGCAATCTGGAGTATGTGGTTGAGAAAATATTGGATTCTCGTTTTTCTAGACAGAAACTCCAGTATTTGGTTAAGTGGAGAAGTTATGGTCAGGAGGACAATTCTTGGGTGTTTGCTTCGGACATCCATGCTAGGAGACTTATCCGTGCCTATCACCGAGCTCATCCTGATCGGCCTGGTTGCACAAGTGAGGGTTCAGTGACCCCTGCTCAAGGGGGGGTACTGTTGTGAATGTGCTAGAGATGGTTTCTGAGCAGAGGCTCCCTCTGGTGGTTACAGACAGTACTGAACCTTTCAGCGAGGAATGGCAATCTGGGTTCACTGACTGGTCTGATATAAGGGAGGTCCCCTCCCATGATGGTTGCAGGTGATCAATTGTTCTTGTCTCAATTGTGGTTCCTGGTTCATTTGGAAATTTGCTGGAGTCTTGCCTGCATCTCCTGCTTTCAGATAAGATATTTTTTGCTTTTATTTTTGTGCTTGCTTTTTGCATTGTTTTCTGCACTTTTGTGGAGGTCAGCCAGGTCCCCTCCTGGGGCCTGAGCTCCTCACAGTTTATCTGCAGCCACTGTTATTTGCTCATTTGCTTTTTCCTGTTTTTTCAGCGGCTGCAGCTTGGATTTGTTCACATTGAGATCTGATTTAGCGGGTGGCGAGATCGTGTGATCTCAGTATTTTTCTAATCAGAATTGTTGGATTTTTGTAGGGTTTTCTGGGTTGCAGAAAGTAATCTCTCCTTTCCTATCCTATTTATTCAGCTTGTGGCCCCAGCGTTTGCTCAATCTATTTTTTGCCTATGTTTGTGTTTTCATCTTGTCTAACCACCATTATATGTTTGGGGGCTTCCTATTTTCTTTGGGGATCTGCTCCGGGGCAGATAGCTTTCATCTTTCTGCCTTTAGGTGTAGTTATCTCTCAGGCTGTGACGAGGCGTCTAGGATCAACGTAGGAACGCTCCACGGCTACCTCTAGTAGTGTCGTTAGTTTATGAATCTTATTTATTAAGTATTTTGTGTAACATATCTCTCTCTGATTTAAGGGCATAAAAATTAAAAGTTTGAAAATTGCAAAATTTTAAAAATTTTCACCATATTTCTGTTTTTTTCATAAATAAATGCAAGTCATATCGAAGAAATTTTACCTCTATTATGAATTACAATATGTCACGAAAAAACATTCTCAGAATCAGTAGGATCCATTAAAGCGTTCCAGAGTTATAACCTCATAAAGCGACAGTGGTCAGAATTGTAAAAATTGGCCTGGTCATTAAGCTGCAAATTTTCTCTGTCACTAAGGGGTTAACCCCTTTCCGACATCAGGTGTAATAATACGCCGATGTCGGACACCTTCTCTGGTGGTCAGCCCACATCTTTCCCGCCACATGTCAGCTGTTTGTTTTTTTAAGTTGCCCGCTTTCTGAAATTTTGTTCCCCTTTTAGATCATCTGTAAAATCAGGTTTCAGCAAAGTTATTTATCACTACAAAAAATGTTACTCAAAATACTGAAAATCAATAAAATCTGCTGTGATATTTCACTTGTTATTGTAGCATATTGGAAGTGACGACATGCTTCATACTGCCTGGAAACATGCATCTTTTCAATTAAATTTAGTTTGTTAATTTTTCATATACAGCATTTCTACGAAAGACTTGATATCTCAAAAGCCCCAGTTCCCTATAGAACAGAAATGCTTTTAACAGCACAGAGAATGCGCGAGATGTGGATATGTGATAAATGGCACCATCTCCAGGACTTTTACTAGATAGCAATGAACTGCACAATGAAATAACACTTTATACCTTTCGAGAGTTGCTTAATACTTAGGAAATAAACACTGTATCTTTTTATTCTCTCTACATTTAATTTATCAAACACCATTAAAGTATTCTGGCTACGCAGTCAATGGTACAAGTGCCTGGTGGACAGTTATACAATGTTCAGTAAAGTTTTTGATAAAATTATGCACTTCTTTCTATGTCTTAAAGCTTATTTGTAATATATTCATAAATAATATTCTAGATTTTGTAAATTTACACATATGTTTAGTAAGATGGCTGCTGGACAGGTCCTTGAGAAGAGATATATATCATCTTGGTTGATAGCTTCGGTCATGTGAGCTCAGAAAGCATGCTCCAGCTCCTATAGTGCTGAGATAGTTATTAGGGCATTCCAGGGCCCGGTTTTATGAGCAGTTTAAAAGAGATGGGTGGGAATGACTGCTCCCATATCCCCACCCCAGGGGTGAGATTTGGCAGATAAAATGGAGACCAAGTGTCTCATTCAGTGTCTATCCTAACAAAGCAAGGATCTCCGTTAATGTCAAAGGTGATGAGGGAGTTCTGCAAAACCCTGCAAATCACACAACTCCGAACCTCAGTCTACCATCCACAAACAAATGGCTTGGTGTAAAGGTTTAATAAAACCTTGAAGACCATGTTGAAAAGTTTGTAGAGAAGGGTGTCCAAGACTGGGACTGTCTACTACCATACCTTTTGTTCTCTATCAGAGATGTCCCACAAGCCTCTACAGGATTCTCCCCTTTTTAATTCTTGTATGGTCGACACTCCCGTGGACTCCTGGATGTAGCGAAGGAGACCTGGGAGGTGGAGTCTACACCCTATAATAGTGTAATCAAACATGTGGCCCAGATGCAAGAGGGAATTGTCAAGGTAATGCCTATCGTGAAAGAACACCTCCTCAAAGCACATAAGGCACAA
This sequence comes from Oophaga sylvatica, assembly GCA_033576555.1. Classification (NCBI taxonomy): domain Eukaryota; kingdom Metazoa; phylum Chordata; class Amphibia; order Anura; family Dendrobatidae; genus Oophaga; species Oophaga sylvatica. Next base: position 346,997,318 of record JARQOD010000002.1, read on the forward strand.
GCGAGGGTGTACAATAGATCTGCAAGGGTGAGACACTTTAACCCTGGGGATCGAGTACTGGTGCTAGTACCTAAGGTGGAAAGTAAATTCCTGGCCAAGTGGTAGGGCCCCTATGAAATAGTTGAAAAGGTTGGAGTCGTCAACTATAAAGTCCAGCAACCAGGAAGTAGGAAGCCCTACCAGGTGTACATGTCAACCTGATTAAGTCATGGTGAGATAGGGAGCCCGTGGAAGCTCTGTATTTGATGGCTAAGCCTGAAGCTGATGTGGAAGATGTTAAGCTGGCAGAGATGCTGTCAAGTGCCCAAAAGCAACAGTGCCGAGAGTTGCTACATCGGAACATAGATCTGTTCTCAGAACTACCAGGTTGTACTAAGATCATGGAGCATGAGGTTCTGATGGAGCCTCATGTCCATGCAAACTTGAAGCCATATCAGATTCCCAAAGCCCACTGAGAGGTGATCTCGATGGAGGGTGAAGTGGATGCTGAGCCTGGGAGTCATTGAAGAATCCAAGAGTCTTAGTGCCAAAACCAGATGGCTGTTTTGCAGTGACTATAGGAAGCTGAATGAGGTTTGATACGTACCCACTGTGTATACTGTGTCGATGAATTGATTGAGAGGCTAGGGCCGGCCCGGTATATTACCACCCTTGACTTCACAAAAGAGTATTGGTAAATTCCCATGTCCCAAGACGCCAAAGAGAAGACAGCCTTCTCATTGCCTGATGGATGGTTCCAGTACACAAGCATGTCGTTTTGGGTTATAAGGAGCTCCAGCTATCATCCAAAGATCTATGGACCAGGTCCTAACTCCCCACAACAGGTACACAGTGCCCTACCTGGATGACATGGTGATCTTCAGCAAGGATTGGGAAGCCATCTGAGCGAAGTCCAGGTGATACTTGCTGCTCTACGGAAGGCGAGGTTTTCCATAAACTGAAGCAATGTGCCATGGCAATGGAGGAAGCTAAATACTTGGGCTATGTCATAGGCAGGGGCAAAATAAAGCCCCAAATAAATAAAGTTGAGGCGAACTAGAGTTATAAGGAGCTCCAGCTATTTTAAGAGAACACTGGCCTCTTCTATCTAGAACCTACCCCAATATTGAAAGTTTAACGATGCCAACACTGATGTGCAGCAGAAGGGCTCCTAACATTAGGGATAAATGTACGAGGGGACATTGGCAGTGCACGTCCTACAACTACCCAAAAACTTCTATCTACACGTCACCAAGGTACCTTCCCATGCCTCAATTGTGCAGCTTGTTCCAAAGTTATAAAGTCTGATAGTGTCACCCATCCTAGAAGCGGTAAATCATATCCCATTCGTGGCTACCATACGTGTTATTCAAATTTTGTGGTCTACGTAATCAAGTGCCCGTGCAGTCTCTTGTATGTTGGAGAGACCACCCAGCATGTAAGGGACCGCATTGCTAGCCACAAATCTACCATACATTGTGGGAAAACATGGCTACCTTTACTGGAACACTTTTTGAAACACAAACATACAGTGGCACAATTAAAATTCCAGGTAATTGAACATGTACCCCAACCTAGAAGAGGTGGTAACCATATCAAATTACTTAAAGGAAGAGAAACTTTTTGGATACACAAACTTGAGACCCTGGCTCCTAAAGGTCTAAATAGGGAAATTGACTGGCTTCTATGATTGCCCTCTAACCATGTTCCTTATTTTTCAGACACGTTGAGGTGAGTTCCTATTTTTTGCCCTTTACCTCATTTTTGTTTTTCTTCTACTTATTTTGTGGTACATTTTTGTTTTTATTTATTTTTTACTTTTTATTTTTTATTTATTTTTATTTTTTATTTATTTTTTATTTTTATTATTTTATTATTTATTTTTTATTTTTTCATTTTTATTGTTTTCATTTCTTTTTTTTTTTCTTTTTCTGTATTTTCTTTTTATTATTTTTATTTTTTATTTTCTATTTTCATTTTTTCTCGACCATCAGGTATACCTATGACATCATACTACCAAATCAAACACAGCTCACCAACCCAACAACATCTTCCTCACAGTGAAACATAGTGGTGGCAGTATCATGCTGTGGGATGTTTTTCAGCAGCAGAGACAGGGAAAATGGTTCAAGTTGAGGGGAATATGGATAATGTGAAATCCAGAGATATTCTTGAGCAAAGCCTGTTTCTTTCTGTCAGTGATTTGAGACTGGAATGGAGGTTAACCTTCTAACAAGACAAAGGTCCAAAGCATACTGCTAACTCTACACTTAAGTGGTTTAAGGGGAAACATGTAAATGTTTTGGAGTGGCCTAGTGAAAGCCAAGACCTTAATCCAATTGAGAATCTGTGGTCAGACTTGGGGATTGCTCTTCACCAGAGGAAACCATCTAACTTGAAGGATCTTGAGAAGTTTTGCCTTGAGGAATAGGCAACAATCCCAGTGGCCAGATGTGGAAAGCTCATAGACATTTATTCTAAGCGATTTGCAGCTGAAATTTCCGCAAAAGGATGCTCTACAAAGTACTGACTTAAGGGGGGATGAATAATTTTGCACACTGAGGTTTTCAGTTACTTTTGTCCTATTTGTTGTGTAAACCAAATGTTTACAGTTTTAGGCATGTTCTTTACATGAACTAATAGAAACCCTCCAAAAAAACTGTGAAATTCCAAATTGTGAGGTTCAAAAGCCACTTTATCTACTAGTACTAATAATAATGCACCTCTGAGCCTAGCAAAGAATAGGAAAAGTTAATACTAACCTCCACCTGCTCCCATGATGAGCAGTGGTGTGCTGCTTCTCACCACAGTCTTTTGGCCCCCCACAGAAGGTGCGATGCAGTGATGTCATCACACCACCTGACATCACCTGCATGGTGCCTTGCCAGTGCAAATGGCAGAGCAGGGAGTTGATAACCATATGCTCCGCTATAGTTATTAACAATATCCACATCCTGCAGTCACCAATATGTTTGGAAGGGTTGGAAAGCCCATTACTCATACAGTACAGTATGCCATTTATCAGAACTGCCAGATGGCCAGTTCAGTCCTGAATAGAAGTTGATGGGAAAGCTGAAAAGATGCTTGGAAGATGGCTGGGCCTCTCTTTGAGCACTTTGTAAGCATTTTTTTGCCTTAAAAATTTGAGTGTTCTATTCATTCCTTAGTGGTTTTAGAAAAATGACAGAAGAACATCACTAAACATAACCAAAAACTCTAATGGAAGACTTCTTCAACAAAGCACTTCAGGTAACGAGCGAAAAACAATTACAAAAACTCTGAGGCAAATCCTGAAGCATCTTTCTCTTGAAAAATTGACATACAGTGGCACGTAAAAGTTTGGTCACACCTGGTCAAAATTACTATTATTGTGAGCAGTTCAGCAAGTTAAAGATGAAATTATTTCTAAAACGCCTAGAGCTAAAGATAACACATCTCTTTGTATTTAAGGTAAAAAAATATATATTTTTTTCAACTTTAAATTTTAAAAATTACAATAAGTAAAAAGGGCTATGCAAAAGTTTGTACACCCTTGGAGATTTGTATGCTCAGATAACTTTGAATAAGGTTGAGATCTTAATTAGCCTGTTAAGGTTATTATGGCTTGTTCACTATCATTGTTAGGAAAATCCAAATTATGCAAAATTTCCCAGCTTTACAAAAACCCGGCCTCCTTTAAACTTGTGCCAAAATATAGCAGCAATGGGTTCTTCTAAGCAGCTGCCTAGCACTCTGAAAATAACAATCATGGAGGCCCACAAAGCAGGAGAAGTCTATAAGAAGATAGCAAAGAGTTTTCAAGTTGCCCTTTCCTTTATTATTATTATTATTATTATACATTTATATAGCGCCATTTATTCCATGGCGCTTTACATATGAAAAGGGGAAAATATAGACAGGTACAATAAACATGTGCTGGACAAGGGACACACAAGTACAGAAGGAGAGAGGACCCTGCCCGCGAGGGCTCATAGACTGCAGGGATGGGTGAGAGTACACTAGGAAAGGGTAGAGCTGGTCGTACGATGGTTCAGTACACTGAGGATCATTGCAGGTTGTAGGCTTGTCGGAACAGGTGGGTCTTCAGGTTTTTCTTGAAGGTCTCCGTTGTTGGTGAAAGTCTGATGTTTTGCGGCAGGGAGTTCCAGAGTATGGGGGAAGCCCGGGAGAAGTCTTGTATGCGGTTGTGGGAAGAAGAGATGAGGGGGGAGTCGAGAAGGAGATCTTGAGAGGATCGAAGGTTGCGTGTAGGTAGGTAGCGGGAGACCATGTTACAGATGTATGGAGGAGAAAGGTTGTGGATGGCTTTGTATGTCATGGTTAAGGTTTTGAACTGGAGCCTCTGGGCAATAGGGAGCCAGTGAAGGGCCTGGCATAGGGGGGAGGCTGGGGAATAGTGGGGAGACAGGTGGATTAGTCGTGCAGCAGAGTGTAGGATGGACTGGAGTGGTGCCAGAGTGCTAGAGGGGAGGCCAGACAGTAGGAGGTTGCAGTAGTCGAGGCGGGAGATGATAAGGGCGTGCACTAGTGTTTTTGTGGTTTCGTGGTTGAGGAATGAGCGGATCCAGGAAATATTTTTGAGTTTGAGGCGGCAGGAGGTGGCGAGGGCTTGGATATGTGGTTTGAAAGAGAGGGCAGAGTCGATGATCACCACAAGGCACCGAGCATGTGGGACTGGGGAAAGCGAGCAGCCATTGACATTGATGGATAGGTCTGGTGAAGGGGTAGAGTGAGGTGGGGGAAAGATGATGAATTCTGTTTTGTCCATGTTCAGTTTGAGAAAGCGAGCAGAAAAGAAGGCTGAGATAGCAGACAGACACTGTGGGATTTTGGTCAGTAGGGAGGTGAGGTCAGGTCCTCTGCGTGTCATCGGCGTAGAGGTGATACTGCAAGCCGTGGGATTCTATGAGCTGCCCCAGGCCGAAGGTGTAGATGGAGAAGAGTAGGGGTCCTAGGACTGAGCCTTGAGGAACACCGACAGACAGGGGGCGAGGTGAGGAGGTGGTGTGTGAGAGGGAGACACTAAATGTTCGGTCTGTTAGGTATGATGAGATCCAGGATAGGGCCAGGTCTGTGATGCCAAGAGATGAGAGAATCTGTAGCAGGAGGGAATGGTCCACAGTGTCAAAGGCAGAAGACAGGTCCAGGAGAAGGAGGACAGAGTAGTGTCGCTTGCTCTTGGCGGTTAGCAGGTCGTTAGTGACTTTAGTTAGGGCAGTTTCAGTTGAGTGATGCGGTCGAAAGCCGGATTGTAACCGGTCAAAGAGGGAACAGGAGGAAAGGTGGGAGGACAGTTCAAGATATACATGCTGTTCCAGTAGTTTTGAGGCGTAGGGGAGAAGAGACGCAGAGGATGGGTCGAGGGAGGGCTTTTTGAGGATGGGTGTGATTGAAGCATGTTTGAAGGATGAAGGAAAGACACCATTTGTAAGTGAAAGGTAGAAGAGGTGTGTGAGAGTAGGGATGAAGACTGTGGCAAAGTTATGGATGAGGTGGGACGGGAGTGGGTCAAGCGCGCAAGTGGTGAGGTGTGATCTTGACAGGAGAGTGGAGAGCTGATCTTCTGTCATGGTGGTGAAGCTGGTTTTGGAAGAACAGGGCTGAGTGGCTAAGAGGGGCATTGGGGGCTGCGGGCCAAAGCCTTCTCTGATAGTATCAATCTTTTGCTTAAAGAAGGAGGCAAAGTCTTTGGCAGAAATGAGAGGAGAGGGAGGAGGTGCTGTGGGATGGAGTAGAGAATTGAAAGTATTGAAGAGCTGTTTAGGGTTGTGAGACAGAGAGGATATGAGAGATGCGAAGTAAGTTTGTTTTGCGGCAGAGAGCGTGGACTTGAAGCTGGCGAGGGACTGCTTGTATGCGTTGAGGTGCTCGGTAGAATGGGTTCTCTTCCATCTCCGCTCGTTAACCCTGGAAGCCCGTCTCAGTTCTTTGGTCAGGCCGGTCAGCCAGGGCTGCCTGTTGATTGTACGAGTTTTGCTCTGCGTGAGGGGGGCGGCCGAATCAAGTGTGGTTTTTATTGTGGTGTTATAAAATGTGGCAGCAGCATCTGTGTCATTAAGTGAGGCTATGTCTGTGAGAGGGAGGAGGGACTCAGAGAGCGATTGTAAATTGAGGTGTTTGAGATTTCTGCGAGGGTGGGTGAGTTTGTGGAGTGGGGGATGCGTACTAACAGAGGAGAGGGAAGAGAATGTCAGTAGGTTGTGGTCAGACAGGGGGAGTGGGGAGTTAGTGAGATTGGTGAGGGAACAGAGGCGGGTGAAGATAAGGTCCAGCGTGTGACCGCCTTTGTGAGTGGCCGCAGAGGACCATTGAGTGAGGCCGAGGGAAGCCGTGAGCGAAAGAAGTTTAGAGGCCGCCGGGGTGGAAGTGTCAATGGGGATGTTGAAATCGCCCATGATGATGGTGGGGATGTCAGCAGAGAGGAAATGGAGTAGCCAGGTGGTGAAGTGGTCGAGAAAGGTGGAGATGGCAAGTTCCGGGGGGCGGTAGATGACAGCCAGCTGGAGGTTGGAGGGGGAATAGATGCGGGCGGAGTGCACTTCGAACGAGGGAATAGCAGCGGAGGGTGGAATTTGAATAGGAGTAAAGGAGCAGGTATCAGACAGGAGTAAGCCAACTCCTCCACCACGTTTGTTGCTGGGGCGAGGGGTATGAGAAAGGTGAAATCCGCCATAGGAAAGCGCAGCTGGAGAGGCTATGTCAGAGGGAGTGAGCCAGGTTTCAGTGATGGCAAGGAAGGAGAGTTTGTTGGTGATAAAGAGGTCGTGGATAAATGACAGTTTATTGCAGACGGAGCGTGCGTTCCATAGTGCTCCGGGTAGGGGGACTGGGGAGGGGGGTGTGGATGGATAGGTATGAGGTTGACAGGGTTGCAAAAACGTGTGGAAGATCGTGGCAGGGTGTTAGAAATGAGTGTGGGGATGTGTTGAGGAGGGCCAGGATTTGGGGATACATCGCCAGCGATGAGGAGTAGCAGACAGAGCGTTAGAAGGTGGGAGCAGGATAAGCCATGGTGTGGCCGTGTGTGTCTTGGTAAAAAGGATTGTATGTGGAGGAACAGTTCTGAGGGAAAGGTGAGATGGCTGGGGAGAATGGAGGGGGAAATGACTAATTCCTTACTAGGTGGGGGATTACAGGGGATAGGAAGAAAGAAAGGAGGATGGGGGTGAAAGTGATAAGAAAATGAAACATAGTGGTTTTATAATTTGTTACCTTGCAGCCAAATTCCTGCCAAATTCCAGTCAAATTCTAGTCTAATTCACAGTAGTGTAATTAGAAATCTGAAATTTGAAATATGGGATTTGAAATATGTGGAGCAGACTGAAGTCTGGAGCAGACCCATTGCACTGAATAAATAAGCAGCTAAGGGCAATCAGGTGTGATTGGGAAGTGGGCTGGGACTGCCCAGGCCAGATGTACAGAGTTAAGGACAGGCCATAAAAGGGGGTAGGGGTTACACAGACCACTCAGATGTGTGGTGAAGATAACAAGAATGAAGTACAATTATGTATACAAGAAGATGGGTGAGCAAATCATACCATGATACAAAGCAATACACAGGGGGCATTCAGGAACACTGGAAAGCTGGGGAAATTTTGCAGTTCATACCATGAAACAAAGAAATAAACAGGGGGCATTCAGGAACACTTGGAAAGCTGAGGAAATTTTGCAGTTCATACCATGAAACAAAGCAATACACAGGGGGCATTCAGGAACACTGGAAAGCTGGGGAAATTTTGCAGTTCATACCATGAAACAAAGCAATACACAGGGGGCATTCAGGAACACTGGAAAGCTGGGGAAATTTTGCAGTTCATACCATGAAACAAAGCAATACACAGGGGGCATTCAGGAACACTGGAAAGCTGGGGAAATTTTGCAGTTCATACCATGAAACAAAGCAATACACAGGGGGCATTCAGGAACACTGGAAAGCTGGGGAAATTTTGCAGTTCATACCATGAAACAAAGCAGTACACAGGGGGCATTCAGGAACACTGGAAAGCTGGGGAAATGTTGCAGTTCATACCATGAAACAAAGCAATACACAGGGGGCATTCAGGAACACTGGAAAGCTGGGGAAATTTTGCAGTTCATACCTGTGGGTATGAACTGCAAAATTTGAAATGTAAGTAAGAAATAGCAGTTAACAGAAACAGTGAAGGTCAAGATACAGTCTGGAAGAACAAGCAAAATGTCAGTGAGAGCTGTTCAAAGGATTGCTGTTATGTTTTGGTAGCTGAGGAGAGCAGGCAAAAAACGGCAATACACCAGAGAGGTTGGAATCTATTGGATTGCAGTACCCTGACTAACCACCACAACTAAAGGCAGCCATGGAGCGTTCCTCGTCACAGCCTGAGAGATTAACTACACCTAAAGATAGAAAGAGGAAAGCTATCTGCCCCGGAGCAGATCCCCAAAGAACATAGGAAGCCCCCAAACATGTAATGGCGGTTAGACAAGAGGAAATACAGACACAGACAGAAAATAGTATGAGCAAACGCTGGGGCCCAATCTGCCTAGACAGAAAAGGATAGAAAGGATACTCACTGCAATCCAACAAAACCCTAAAAAATGCCAACGCTACTAATTGCAAAAACACCTGAGATCACACGACCTCTACCACCTAAATCAGTTCTCTGGTGTAACAAAACTAAGCCGCAGCCACTGAAAAAACTGGAAAAGGCAAATGAACAAACAACAGTGGCTCCAGCGGAACCGAGAGGAGCCCATGCCCCCCAGGGTCGGGAACCTGGCTAACCTCACAGAAATGCAGAGAAATATGCAAAAGGTAAGCACAAAAATAAAAACAGAAAATATCTTATCTGAAAGCCGAAGAAGAGGCAAGACTCAGCAAGCTTCCAAGTGAACCAGGAACCACAGTTGAGACAAGAACAATTGATCACCGGCAACCATGATGGGAGGGAACCTCCCTTATATCAAGCTACTCTGTGACTCCTGATTGCCAATCCTCATTGAATGGTTCAGTACTGTTTGTAACCACCAGAGGGAGCTTCTGCTCAGAATTCATTTCCAAAACATTCACAACAGATTGCTATAGAGGCAAATAAGAACCTCCACTTGACTGCAAAAGACCTTCAGAAAGATTTAGCAGACTTTGGAGTTTTGGTACATTGTTCTACTGTTCAGAGACACCTGCACCAATATGGCCTTCAGGGAAGAGTCACCAGAAGAAAACCTCACTTACATCCTCTCCATAACATTCAGCATCAGAAGTATTCAAAGGAACATCTAGAAAAACCTGATGCATTTTGGAGACAAGCCCTTTAGACCGATGAGGTTAAAATAGAACTCTTTGGCCACAATGATCAAAAGATTTGTGCTGAGAAAAAATGGCACAGAATATTTCACGGGTATAGGTAAGAATGGATTCAATGAAATTTCAGTAAATTCTTGATGCAAACATAATACCATCTGTAAAAAAAAGCTTAAGTTGAAAAGAGGATGGGGTCATCTCGGAGAGGACATTAACAGAAGAATCAATGTCTCCACTCCCCCTACGATCTATCTTACCGGTCACTCTAATGACCCAATACCATCTGGCTGCAATAATATTCACACGCTTGCCATAATTAAGATTTGGAGAAAGCCACGTAATGTTCTGGCTCCTCCTCTCTCATCATTAACTAAAATCACTAATTTATTAGAAACCACATCTCATCAAGCTGCAAAAATACCGATTGACCAACACTTTGAGGATGGAACCCTCCTCCCCCGAGAAGAAATGCGTAAAATACCAGGGCTATCAAGCCTTACATTCCTACAACATGGAAAACTCTTTTATCTTCTCTGTCAACAAAACCACTTGATTGACCTGGAATGATCTTTAACACCCTATGAAGTCTCATGTGCCAACACAAAAGCACTCACCAAAATTCTTTCAACAATCTATCAATCTATACTTAAGATTGCTGTACCTCTAAAACGAGCATATTTAACTCAATGGGAAAAGAACTTGAGTATCTCCTTTTCTGAAATACAAATTAAAGATATCTATAGGAACTCCCACGGCCCCTCGCATTGTGTACGAATTCAAGAGAATTCATTTAAAATTATCACTAGATGGTACATCACTCCCAACCAGATTCATAGATGGTACCATTCTACAGTGACAAATTGTTGGAGGTGTGGAAAGAATGATGGCAGCTATATTCACATTTGGTGGTCATGTCAGATCCTTAGGCCTTTTGGGAGGAAATATCCACAATTATAAAAAACATGCTGGGCAAACATGTCACTTTAAAAACAGAAAATATTTTATTAAACCTTCCACTATGGCAGAACAATAATGATGCTACTAAACTAACACAATATATCCTTGTAGCTGGGAAATCCTTGATCTCTATTAATTGGAATTCCTCAGCCCCACCCACTACATAACAACTCTATTCTAAAATTGAAAAAATTTTCCACATAGAAGATTTAGCAGCAAGAGTAAATCACAGCTCTATTAATTTTCATAACATTTTGAAACACTGAATCCACTTTAGGACTCAATCATCCTTCTATTCTGCAATTACGTCATAACTCTATATTAAACGCATATCCCAAGGTGCTACTCCCCCCCGTCCTTGGCCCCCTTCTCTTCAATTTTCTCCCCCTCCCTCCTGCTTCCCCCTTTCTTTTCTTTTTTCTCTAATTCTTTTTGTTTTTTTTATTTCATTCTTTATAACAAATATCGAAATTTTCTATAACGCTCTTAACTGCAGTGATTAAGATTTTGTTTACAATAATTGCTTCTTTAATCCTTGCCAGAAGTACTTATTAATGCTCTTATTAATGATATCGATCATTTCTCAGACACTGTTTCATTTAAATCTTTCCAATAAAAAGAACATTGAAAGAAAGAAGTTGAAAAGAGGATTACTTCTGCAAATGGATAATGATCTTAAACACACAACAATATCCACAATAGACTAACTCAAAAGGCCAAGTTGAAGGTTTTACAATGGCCCTCACAGTCTCCTGATCTGAACATCATTGAAAATCTGTGGCTAGACCCCAAAATAGCTGCTCATGCAAGATGACCCCGGAATCTTACAAGACTGGAAGAATGTTCCAAGGAAGATCATATGAAAATCCCTCAAGCAAGAATTGAAAGATTTTTGCTGGCTACAAAAAGCGTTTACTAGCTGTGATACTTGCAAAAGGCGTGCTACTATGTACTAACCAAGCAGGGTGCCCAAATTTTGCATTGGCCCATTTTTCTTTTTGTAATTTTTAAAATGTGAAACATGTATACTGTAGATATACACTGCTAAAAAAATAAAGGGAACACTTAAACAACAGAATATAACTCCAAGTAAATCAAACTTCTGTGAAATCAAACTGTCCACTTAGGAAGCAACACTGATTGACATTCAATTTCACATGCTGTTGTGCAAATGGAATAGACAACAGATGGAAATTATTGTCAATTATCAAGACACATTCAATAAAGGAGTGGTTCTGCAGGTGGGGACCACAGACCACATCTCAGTACCAATGCTTTGTGGCTGATGTTTTGGTCACATTTGAAAGTAGGTTGTGCTTTCACACTCGTGGTAGCATGAGACGGACTCTACAACCCACACAAGTGGCTCAGGTAGTGCAGCTCATCCAGGATGGCACATCAAAGTGAGCTGTGGTAAGAAGGTTTGCTGTGTCAGCGTAGTGTCCAGAGGCTGGAGGCGCTACCAGAAGACAGGCCAGTACACCAGGAGACATGGAGGGGGCCGTAGGAGGGCAAAAAACCCAGCAGCAGGACCGCTACCTCTGCCTTTGTGCAAGGAGGAAAAGGAGGAGCACTGCCAGAGCCCTGCAAAATGACCTCCAGTAGGCCACAAATGTGCATGTGTCTGCAAAAACGGTTAGAAACCTACTCCATGCCAGGCATCCACAAATGGGGTTGTGCTCACAGCCCAACACCGTGCAGGAGGCTTGGCATTTGCCACAGAACACCAGGATTGGCAAATTCACCACTGGTGCCCTGTGCTCTTCACAGATGAAAGCAGATTCACACTGAGCACATGTGACAGACGTGACAGAGTCTGGAGACGCCGTGGACAGTGATCTGCTGCCTGCAAAATCCTTCAGCATGACCGGTTTGGCAGTGGGTCAGTAATGGTGTGGTGTGGCATGTCTTTGGAGGGCCGCAGACTCCATGTGAGGCCATATGCTGTTGCGGTTGGCCCTGGGTTCCTCCTTATGGGGGACAATGCCAGACCTCATGTGGCTCGAGTGTGGCAGCAGTTCCTGCGAGATGAAGGCATTGAATCTGATTGAGCACATCTGGGACATCATGTCTCGCTCCATCCACCAATGTCACATTGCACCAGGTCTGGGAGAAGATCCCTCAGGAGACCATCCGCCTCCTGATCAGGAGCATGCCCAGGCATTGTAGGGAGGTCATACAGGCACAGGGAGGTCATACAGGCACGTGGAGGCCACACACACTACTGAGCATCATTTTAACTTGTTTTTAGGACATTACATTCCACTTTAATTTTGTTGGTGACTCCAAACCCAGGCCTCCATCTATATATAAAATTGAATGTGTGTGTGTTTGTGGGTATCATGAGCCAATCACGAAGCATGTTTAAAAGAAGCTGAGCTGTGATTGGTTGCTATGAGCAACAGTTTTCCTTGCAACCAATCGCTAAGCATCTTTCATTTCAGCAGTGCTGTTTAAAAGAAGCTGAGCTGTAATTGGTTGCTATGAGCAACAGTTTTCTCACTCCACGACAACACCTCATCAGACAGTGACTGGGTGAGAGAAATCTAGCATCCCCGGGGACATAAGCTTCCAGCCATTGTCTGCCCCCCAGAAAGGAGCAGAGAGCAGATGACAAAAATGAATCCTCCCTCCCATATACCCATCACACATTCTCCATCCCATAGGCACATCTTCCCTCTTAAAGGGATCTCCGGTATGGAAGTTAGGACAAATCCATCCTGCTCTTTGGTACTGACCCCAGGCCTCTCTTAAAGGGATGTCCAGTATGGAAGTTATGGCAAATCCCTCAGCACTCTGATTCTGACCCCAGGCCTCTCTTAAAGGGATCATTTGTATGGAAGCTAGGGCAAATACATCCAGCGCTGTAGTTCTGACCCCAGGCCTCTCTTAAAGGGATCTCCAGTATGGAAGTTAGGGCAAATCCCTCAGCGCTCTGATTCTGACCCCAGGCCTCTCTTAAAGGGATCATTTGTATGGAAGTCAGGGCAAATACATCCAGCGCTGTGGTTCTGACCCCAGGCCTCTCTTAAAGGGATCCCCGTTATGGAAGTCAGAGCAATTGCCTTCAAATGCTCTGGTACTGACCCCAGGCCTCTATTAAAGGGATCATTAGAATGGAAGTCAGGGCAAATCCATCCAGCGCTTTGGTTTTGACCCCAGGCCTCTCTTAAAGGGATCCCCAGTATGGAAGTTAGGACCGTTCCACTCAGGGCTGTGGTTCTGACCCCAGGGCCTCTTAAAGGGATCATTGGTATGGAAGTTAGGGCAATTCCACTCAGCGCTCTGGTTCTGACCCAGGCCCCTCTTAAAGGGATCATTGGTATGGAAGTCAGGGCAAATCCACTCAGCGCTCTGGTTCTGACACCAGGCCTCTCTTAAAGGGATCCCTGGTATGGAAGTTAGGGCCATTCCACTCAGCGCTCTGGTTCTGACCCCAGGCTGACGGGATGATGTGGGATATTAGTGGTAGTTGTCCGGTGGCTATGGCTGATGGGATGATGTGGGATTTTAGGGGTAGTTTTCCGGTGACTATGGCTGATAGGATAATGTGGGATATTAAGGGTAGTAGTCCGGTGGCTTTGACGGGATGATGTGGGATATTAGGGATAGTAGTCCGGTGGCTATGGATGATGGGATGATGTGGGATATTAGTAGTCCGGTGGCTTTGACGGGATGATGTAAGATATTAGTAGTCCGGTGGCTCTGGCTGACGGGATGATGTGGGATATTAGTAGTCCGGTGGCTCTGGCTGACGGGACAATGTGGGATATTAGGGGTAGTAGTTCGGTGGCTCTGGCTGATGGTATGATGTGGGATATTAGTAGTCCGGTGGTTCTGATGGGATGATGTGGGATATTACGGGTAGTAGTCCGGTGGCTCTGGCTGGCAGGATGATGTGGGATATTAGTAGTACGGTGGCTCTGGCTGATGGGACGATGTGGGATATTAGGGGTAGTAGTCCAGTGGCTCTTGCTGATGGGATGATGCGGGATATTATAGTGAATGTGGCTATGCGGAGTGGGCGGAGCTATACACTCAGCTTTATATACCGTATATAGATATAATCATTATAATTTGTTATAACTAACCGTAGTTAGTTAGTATGTCCGGGCAGCGCCGGGCTCTTCAGCTAGTTTGTTAATAAATTTGATTTCAATGATGATTTTTGTGTGATTTTGTTGTCAGCACATTCAACTTTGTACAGAACAAAGTATTCAATGAGAATATTTCATTCATTCAAATCTAGTATGTGTTATTTGAGTGTTCTCTTTATTTTTTTGAGCAGTGTGTACATATACAGCTCTGTCAAAAATTAAGAGACCACTTTCAAATGCTCAGTTTGTCTGATTTTTCTCTTTATAGGTATTGTGAGACAGTGAGTGAATATGTGATGAATGGGGTGTACATTTCACCTAGGTATAAGGGAAATGTGTGGCTTTGTAAACCTAGTGGTAGAGAAAGGTCACTACACCTCACATTCAGCACACACTTGCAGCACAAGCCTGAAACTACTCAGGTCTTAATTAGGAGACCAGAAGTAGGTGTCTGCAAACACAATCTTAAGGTACTGCCACACTAAACAATCCCGCTAGCGATCACAATAACAACGTATACTAATGCGATCGCTAGCGGGATTGTTTCTATATCGCTAAATGCTGCCGCATTTAGCGATATAGTTAACGACGCTATCGCCGTTAGCGATCTTCTTAACGACTTTAGCGGTACAAAAGTACCGCTAAATCGCTAAGAAAAGGTGCCACACAGCGATTAGATACTTACCCAGCGGGAGCGCCGACGAGAAAATAGGGTCCGGAACGATTCCAGCGACGAGCGAGATCACAGCAGGAAGCTCGTCGCTGGAAGCTGCCGCACTGAACAACATCGCTAACAGGATCGCTAAATAGTGACGTTTTTTAGCGATCCCGTTAGCGATATTGTTTAGTGTGGCATACCCTTTAGAGCTAGTTTAGCCTGGACACAGGAAGGTGTCCTGGCACAAGGAAGCAGTCTCCAAGAGTGTTAGAGCTGTCTTTAGCCTGGACACAGAGAGGTGTCCTGGCACAAGGAAGCAGTCTCCAAGAGTGTTAGAGCTGTCTTTAGCCTGGACACAGAGAGGTGTCCTGGCACAAGGAAGCAGTCTCCAAGAGTGTTTGAGCTATCTCAGTTTGGGTGCAGGAAGGACCCCGGACATAGGAGTAGTCTCAGTGCGAATCCGTGTGAAGAGCGGCTGAATAGGAGTGGATCCCTCTCAAGTCTGGACATGGAAGGTGCCTTCAGACACAAGGAGGAGTATCTGTGAGGCTCCATACTGGTAACATATGTGATATGTGTTGTTTTGGGCACAGACTGGTAGAGTCTGGGACCCGGATAGAGAGGGCCATCTATCTAAGTGTAATTAGAGGCTAGACAAGCCCAGGTTTTCTGTTTATGCTTTGTTTTAATCTGTTTGCTGTGGACTTTAATAAAGCTGGTTGCGGCCAGTTTTGCACCAGAACTGCTGTCTGAATGAATTGTTTTCATGCCATTCTGTCTACCCAGACAGCGATCCTAGAGCTAAACCCCCTGGAAGGCTACAATTGGCGGAGAATGCTGGGGCAGCGCAGTGGCGGATACAGTTAGTGCTGGAGTGTGTATGCAGCACAGTGGCGAGAGACAGCATTAAAGGTGAAGTCTATTGAAATAGCAGCAGAAAAAAAAAAAAAAAGTGTGTCAACAGAAACGTCTGTTTGGAGCAGTCTTGGAGAGACAGTGGCCCTGATAGGGTCTGCAGAGAGAAAATGTATGCACAGCAAAGCTGAACTTGTTGTGAAAATGACTGTGGAATGTGCAGCAGCAAAAGAAAAACGTCTGTTTGGAGCAGTCTTAAAGAGACAGGAGCCCTAATAGACTTTGCAAAGAAAAAAAAAAAGAAAAAAAAAAGGTGTCTGCACAGCAGAGCTGAAATTTTCTGTGGAAAAGACTGTGAAGTGTGTATGTCTTGTGTGAAGACTGCCGTTGTTAAGACAGAGAAGTCTGACAGCATGAATGACAGCATGGAGGCGCTGTTTGAACAAATGGCGCAAGTTAATGTGCAACATAAGACTGCTGTGATTGAGACAGATGAGTCCGGCAGTATGAAGGAGCTCATTGAGTACCTGGCCCAGGCCCAGCGGACCATGGAGCAGCAGCACCTGCAGCACCAGCAGCACATGCAGCAGGCCCGGCAGCAATTCCTGCAGCAGCAGCAGGAGAATGACCGGTTGTTTTTTGAGCAGATTGCAGCTCTCAACACCTCGTCCCAGAGTAATGTTGTGAAGGTACCTGCGTTGTCCGCTGTAAAGAAGGCGGTAAGACGGTCCCTGAAAAAGATGACACCTCGTGATGATGTGGAGGTATATCTCACTAGGTTTGAGAGATTGGCAGAGAAGGAGAATCTGCCCCTATCTGAATGGGCCATGATGGTCGCACCCTATCTGATTGGAGAGCCCCAAAGGGCATATGCTGACCTGAGCAAGCAGGACAGCCAAGACTATGCTAAGCTGAAAGCGGAGATTCTTACCCGGCTGGGTGTTACGGTGACAGCCCGTGCCAGGGGAGTTCATGACTGGAGATACAGTTGGGAGTCTGCAGTCAGCAGGCTTGATTATGGAGTTGAAAAGGTGATAGTGAACCGCTACACCCGAGCATGTCCTCCTGAGGTACAGCCGTCTGAGAGGTCGTCACTTCAGAGTTCCCGGTCGCTGAACTCTCGCGGTAAGAGCGTTCCAGCTGTTGGGGACATGTGGGTGGGAGAGTGTGATGGTCAGTGTTGGAGCTGGCGTGAAATTGCAGCCAACTGTCCAATAGAGGGGGAGCCTATGTGTTCTGATGTTGGCAGATCCCTCTCTCTCTGCGCAGAACCTGTGTGTGTGTCCACCTCAGCCGAAGAGACTGGACCACAGGGGTCCCCGGTGGTTGTAAATGACTGCCCAGCACAGGCCCTCTTGGACTCAGAGAGTCCAGTGACTTCCGTATGTGACAGCCTGATTGATAGGGACTTTATCCCTGATAAGCACCTGAGTATGGTGTGCATCCATGGAGACACCAAAGTCTACCCAGAGACTGCCGTGGACTTGGTCCCCAAACTCGGGGAGGTTTCATGTGAAGTGGGGGTAGTGAAGACCCTGGTGCAACCCGTTATATTGGGTAATGACTTTCCCCGGTCTAAGGATCTCTGGGGGAAAAATGTTTCTGATGGACAGTGTGATGAAGCTCCTATTGAGGGTGCGCAGTCCCCAGGGGCGGAACACAATGCTAGTGGGCCGTTAAACTTATGTGATAATGATGATGACCATGATAATGATGATGATGATAATGATAATGATGATGATGATCATGATAATGATGATGACCATGATGATGATGCTGATGCTGATAATGATAGTGATGATGATCATGATAGTGATGATGATACTGATCATAGTCATGATAATGATATTGATAATAATGATGACTGTGATAGTGATGAAATTCCTTTGCAGGTGATGTTGGGAGACGAGGATGGTGGTTCTCGAGAACCGAGTGTCCCTGACTTACCCGTGTCCTGTGACAATTTTGAGAGTGAGCAGTGGCGAGACCCCTCTCTTAAAACGGCACAGGAAAATATGATTGTTCTAAATGAGGTTTCCCAGGAGCCTGGCTCTGAGGAGAGGTTTCCTCATGCTGCCATGAACAATAGCCTATTGTATAGGGACACTGAAGTCCAGGGAGAGGTCGTGAGTCAGCTCCTGGTACCTGAGCTATATAGAAGTATAGTGCTGGGGTTGTCACATAGTCACATACTTGAGGGACCAGATGGTGAAGTTAATGTTGTGGATGACATGTTAACTAAGGTTCCAGATCAAGATGTGAATGAAAATGAATTGTATAACCCTGACAGTGAGCAGGATGTGAATGAAAATGAATTGTATAACCCTGACAGTGAGCAGGATATGAATGAAAATGAATTGTATAACCCTGACAGTGAGCAGGATGTGAATGAAAATGAAGTGTATAGCCCTGACAGTGAGCCAGATGTGGCTGAGAAAAAGGGGTCAGATAGTGATAGTGAATTATCTGATGACCATAAAGCAACCAGTGCAAATGAGGAAGGCATGGTAGCAGAGGAGGTTGAGAGTCCTGAGAAGAAAGCTGATGCTGACCTTACAGCCAGACAGAAGATGGCATCTGAGGATGTTTTACAGTTGGCCGGTTCCCTGGCGAAGACTAAGGTGAAAGGAGGAGAGCTGAGCTTTAAAGGCAGGACTCTGAAACTGAACACAGCACAAGTGGATGCTGTTGAAGATGAGAAGTTGTCAGTGTGTGGTGTGGATCTGCATCATGCCAAGGACTCTGAAGGTGATGCTGCAGAGGTGGAAAAAGCCATGGAAGTGGTGGTCACCAAGCCAGATGCCTCATCAGAAGCTGAGGTTTCAAGTGAAGCTGTGAGGAGCAAGACTGAAGATATGGGGACTGACTCTGTCCAGGAATCTGTTTCTGCCGAAGACAGCGGCGTGGACGGGTTACAGTCCGGATCAGTAGCTGGCATTGGTGAGCTCAAGCGCACTTTCAGGGAGGCTACATCGGAGCCACGTCCCAACAAATGGGAAAAGCGATGTGTCACTCCGTTGCCGCTGCAGACACACGGGAGCCCAGATGGGATGCAGAACGTGGTGGAAGAGAAGAATCCGGCGGGTTCTGAGTATACAGATGCCGCTATCAAGGAGAACTTGAGGGCTGGAATAAATGGAGATATTGGAGACCAAAGTGATGTGGCTGAAGAGGTAGAGTCTAGGACTGACGGTGGGGCTTCTGGGCATGTCCTGCCAGAAGAGCCTGAAAGTGGGGAACTGGAGAAAAGTGAAAAACCCCCTATACCTTCTGTGATAGTTGGTGACACATGGTCAGTGCACCAGGGACAGGAGGTACGTGAGTTTCTGAGGAAGAGTCAGCAGAAGTGTTCTGATGTGTCGGGTCGTACTTCTCTGGCCAGGCACTATATCGAAAATGAGCCCGGCCCTAAGGTCAAGATGAAACCGTGCAGGATACCCGAGGCCCGCAGAGAGTATAGGCCTGGGAGGGTACAGGGTAGTGTGGATGCTTCAGATGAAGAGAAAACTGATGTTGGCTATGACAGTGGTGAGGATGAAGCTGATGAGGGCCATGACTGGTCCAGAGTTCACTGTCTCTGTTTGATTGTTGACCAGCCCTCCGGTCTGGATGACCAGCCCTCCGGTCTGGAGAAGAGGGAGGGGATATGTGAGACAGTGAGTGAATATGTGATGAATGGGGTGTACATTTCACCTAGGTATAAGGGAAATGTGTGGCTTTGTAAACCTAGTGGTAGAGAAAGGTCACTACACCTCACATTCAGCACACACTTGCAGCACAAGCCTGAAACTACTCAGGTCTTAATTAGGAGACCAGAAGTAGGTGTCTGCAAACACAATCTTAGAGCTAGTTTAGCCTGGACACAGGAAGGTGTCCTGGCACAAGGAAGCAGTCTCCAAGAGTGTTAGAGCTGTCTTTAGCCTGGACACAGAGAGGTGTCCTGGCACAAGGAAGCAGTCTCCAAGAGTGTTAGAGCTGTCTTTAGCCTGGACACAGAGAGGTGTCCTGGCACAAGGAAGCAGTCTCCAAGAGTGTTTGAGCTATCTCAGTTTGGGTGCAGGAAGGACCCCGGACATAGGAGTAGTCTCAGTGCGAATCCGTGTGAAGAGCGGCTGAATAGGAGTGGATCCCTCTCAAGTCTGGACATGGAAGGTGCCTTCAGACACAAGGAGGAGTATCTGTGAGGCTCCATACTGGTAACATATGTGATATGTGTTGTTTTGGGCACAGACTGGTAGAGTCTGGGACCCGGATAGAGAGGGCCATCTATCTAAGTGTAATTAGAGGCTAGACAAGCCCAGGTTTTCTGTTTATGCTTTGTTTTAATCTGTTTGCTGTGGACTTTAATAAAGCTGGTTGCGGCCAGTTTTGCACCAGAACTGCTGTCTGAATGAATTGTTTTCATGCCATTCTGTCTACCCAGACAGCGATCCTAGAGCTAAACCCCTGGAAGGCTACAGTATATTTTTGAGTAAAATGTAAATTGTTCTTCTAGTCTATAAACTTCAGACAACATGTCTCCGAATTTCCAAGCAATAAATTTTGTATTTTCTTTCTGACAAAGAAAAATGGTCAAAATTAAAAAAAAACAACAGTGCTTTCAGAGCTCAAATAATGCTAAAAAAAACAAGTTCATAATAATTTAGAAACAACAATATTAATGTTTTAACTCAGGAAGAGTTCTGAAATCAATATTTTGTGGAATAACCATGATTTTTAAAAACAACTTTCAAGCATCTTGGCATGCTTGCCACCAGTCTTTCACACTGATTGTGACACAAAAATTTAAGCAGTTCTTCTTTGTTTGATGGCTTGTGACTATTCATCATCCTCTTGATTACATTCCAGAGATTTTCATTGGGGTTCAGGTCTGGAGAATGGGCTGCCCATGACAGGGTTTTGATGTGGTGGTCTCTTAATTTTTTCCAGAGCTGTATATATTATTATTATTATTATTTTCCCTAAAATACAAAGGAATTGTGTGATCTTTAACTTTTGGCCTTTTATAGATAATTTCATATTCACCTTTCTTAACTGTTAACAATAACAGTAATTTTTACCATGGATGCCCAAACTTTTACATGCACTGTATATAACCACTGAAAAATGATGCAGTGTGAACATTACCATACAGTATATTACTATGTATTTCCTAGCTGTGTCCCTTCACCTGTTGATTAGCTGCTATTCAATTGCCTGTTAATACCTCTACATCTGCATTCAGCTCCTGAGTTCAGACTACGGTCGGTGTCACACTTGCGTGTGTGATGCGAGAAACTTGCGCATCAATACCTGGCACTGCCGCCGGCACTCGGACCGGAGTGTGCTGCAGCATAGAAATACATGGAGCCGCACGCTCCGGTCCGAGTGCCGGGTGTTGATGCTAGAGACTCGCGCGAGTTTCTCGCATCACACACACGCCAGTTTGACACCGGCCTACTCCAGACTAAAACACTGCTTTGATCTTTGTATACCATGAGTGGGCTTGTAGTTTTATTCTAACTGGCTCTGATCCCTGACTTCACCTAACCATGCTCCAGTCCTTTATCCTGTCTTTGCTTCAACATCCAGCTGTCTAGTAGTTGTAATCACAAGGGTCCACGAGCCAAACTACATGTTTTATGACATTGCCACATGATTGTGCTCTATTTGCAACATGTAAGAGGTTTTCCTAGCGTGGTGCAAGTTTTATATTATTTATGTTTGGTGGAAAATTTGAGTGTATGGCCTGATTTAAGAAAACGTAAGCAAGGAAATATCTGTAGATATTTGATCATATGGTGTCACCTGGTCAAATAGAGCAATCCAGATCCTCAAGTAAACTAGATTTATAATAGGGCACAAACAAAAGATTGTCTCTGAACAGAGCAAGCATTTGATGATGCAATTATATCTAGATGTGCACATTCTTCTCCCTGTATGAACTGCCAATAACTTATAAGCAGAAAGTAATACAGCAGAAAAAGAACATGTTCTCATCATAGCTTGGGCTTCTCAGTGCATCAGATGTACTGATACAACTCTGATTTCCTGGTCTAACCTCTTGGATGATTAGAAAGTGCTGAGAGAGAAGAGCATGGATGACTCGCAACTCTCAGATAGTGAAAGGGGAGGAGCAGCACAGCTTAGTTTAGCTGTGTCACATTACAACAGCTAAGAGGTGTAGAAAAACAACAAACATTTATTAAGACAGCTGTTCTTTTTCAAATTTTTTGCCTTACAATTGTTTTAATAAAATGTTCTACCAGTTCTAATGGGTGGAGCAGCACTCTATACAAAGAATAACTTCAGTACAGCTCTGATCAGAGTTGTGCCTATTCTGCACAGCTCCACCAAGTGAGCAGATTTCATAATTCTTCCCTATTTCTTATCATCAGGGCTTCACCATAGATAGCTCCTATTTGGCCTTCTGTCTGGACCTTAACCTCTTAGTAACAGAGCCAATTTGGTACTTCATGACCAAACCAATTTTTACAATTCTGACCACTGTCACTTTATGAGGTTATAACTCTAGAATGCTTCAAAGTATCCCACTGATTCTGAGAATGTTTTTGTGACATATTGTACTTCATGTTAGTGGTAAAATTTCCTCAATATAACCTGTGTTTATAAAAAAAATGGAAATTTGGCAAAAATTTAGAAAATTTTGCAATTTTCAAATTTTAATTTTTGTACCCTTAAATCAAAGAGTGGTGTCGCACAAAATAGTTAATAAATAACATTTCCCACATGTCAATATTACATCAGCACAATTTTGGAAACATCAATTTTTTTGTTAGGACATTATAAGGGTTAAAAGTTGACCAGCAATTTCTCATTTTTCCAGCAAAATTTACAAAACCATTTTTTATAGACCACTTCACATTTGAAGTGAGTTTGGGGGTCAATATAACAGAAAATTCCCAAAAGTTACACTATTCTAAAAACTGCACCCTTCAAGGTACGCAAAACCAAATTCAAGAAGTTTATTAACCCTACGGGTGCTTCACGAGAACTAAAGCAACGTGGAAGGAAAAAATAAACATTTTATTTTTTTCACAAAAAAAATACTTTGGAACCAAATGTTTTTATTTTCACAAGAGTATCAGGAGAAAATGGACCACAAAATTTGTTGTGCAATTTCTCATGAGTAAGCCAATACCATGTATGTAGGGTAAACCCACTGTTTGGAGGTATGGCAGGGCTCAGAAGGAAGTGAGCACCATTTGACTTTTTGAACGCAAAATTGGCTGGAATCAATGGTTGTGCCTGATGTACCTAAACCGTGGAACCCCTCAATTCTAACTCCAACCCTAACCTCAACACACCCTAACCCTAACCACAATCTTAAACCCAATACACCTTTAACCCTAATCCCAAACCTAACCGTAATCCCAGCCATAACCACAACCCTAACCCTAGCCCAACCCTAACTTTAGCCTAACCCTAACTTTAGCCCAACCTTAACTTTAGCCCCAACTCTAACTTTAGCCCAAACCTTAATGGTAGCTGTTGTGAATGGACTTGAAATGAGTTCTGAGCAGAGGCTCCCTCTGGTGGTTACAAGCGGTACTGGACTGTCCAGTGAAGATTGTGAGGAGTGGGAATCAGGTGTTACTGACTGGTCTTATATAAGGGAGTCGCCTTCCCATCAGGGTTGCCGGTGATCAATTGTTCTGGTCTCAATCCTTGAGTCCTGTTTCCTTTGTAGCCTGCTGTGTCGTGTCTGCATCTCCTGCTAACAGATAAGACATTTTCTTCTTTTTGTTTTTGTGCTTGATTTTTGCATTTTGTCCTGCACTTCTGTGGGGGCCTTCAGGGTCCCCTCCGGGGGCTTTTGCCCTCTCAGTTTAGTTCAGCCACTGATGTTTGTACTTTTGCTTTTTCCAGTTTTTTCAGTGGCTGCTGTTTTGATTTTGTTACACCAGAGAACTAATTTAGGTGGTAGAGGTCGTGTGATCTCAGGTGATTTTGAAATTAGTAGAGTTGGTGCTTTTCAGGGTTTTTTGGGATTGCAGTAAGTGCCCTTCCTATCCTTTTCTATTTAGGTAGTTTGGGCCCCAACGTTTGCTCATACTATTTTCTGTCTGTGTCAGTATTTCATCTTGTCTAACCGCCATTACATGTTTGGGGGCTTTCTATGTTCTTTGGGGATCTGCTCCGGGGCAGATAGCTTTCCTCTTTCTATCTTTAGGTGTAGTTAGTTTCTCAGGCTGTGACGAGGCGTCTAGGACCAACGTAGGAACGCTCCACGGCTGCCTCTAGTTGTGGTGGTTAGTCAGGGTACTGCAATCTCATAGATTCCAACTTCTCTGGTGTATTGCCTTTTTTACCTGCACTCCTCAGCTACCGAAACATAACAGTATCACCGGCCCAAAAATTGAAAATTGTATGGTACTCACAGAAGGGAAAAAATACTGTGAAAGAAAAAAGGTTGTCAGAGATATTTTTCTGTTTGTTGCATTTTTTTTCCCTCTGTATCTCTGGGTGCTGGGGAGGATTTTTTTTTTCTCTCAATGGAGTTTGCACAGTTGTCTGGCCGTGTGGATCAGCTTGCCACTGAGGTTCGGAGTATTGCTGCCTATCTTGCTAGGTTGCCTGTTGTGGAACCTAGGATTCCCATGCCAGATTTGTTTTTAGGGGATCGAGCTAAGTTTCAGAATTTCAAAAATAATTGTAAATTGTTTTTTGCCTTAAAATCTAAGTCCTCAGGGAACGCAGCGCAGCAGGTTCAAATTGTCATCTCTCTCCTGCGCGGCGATCCTCAGGATTGGGCTTTTTCCCTGACACCTGGGGATCCTGTTTTGAGTGATGTTGATGCATTTTTTCAGGCTTTGGGGTTATTGTACGATGAGCCTAATGTCACTGATCAAGCTGAAAAAGCCTTGTTGGCATTAAATCAGGGTCTTGATGACGCTGAGTTATACTGTCAGAGATTCCGTAGGTGGGCAGTCCTGACCAAGTGGAATGACGACGCTTTGGCGGCCCTTTTTCGGAAGGGTCTGTCAGATAATGTAAAGGATGTTATCGTGGGATTCTCTGTCCCCTCTGGTCTCAATGATTCTATGTCATTAGCGATTCAAATTGACAGACGTTTGCGTGAGCGGAGAAGTATGCGTGGAATGGTGTTGCCTTGTGAACCTGCTTCTGAACCCATGCAGTGTGATAGAGTGGTGTTTGGGGCACAGCGTCATGAGTTTCGAAAGCGCAATGGGTTATGTTTCTACTGTGGTGATGCCTCTCATGCTATTTCAGTCTGCCCTAAGCGGGGAAGACGTTTTGCACGCTCAGTTGTCTTGGGTAGTGTTCAGACTAAGTTTTTATTAACTGTCACTCTGATATGCTCTCTGTCCTCATTTTCTGCTCAGGCTTTCGTTGATTCTGGAGCAGCTATTAACCTGATGGATTATGATTTTGCTAAACGTTGTGGGTTTCCCTTGATACCCCTACAGAAGTCTATTCCCCTACTGGGGATCGATTCTACCCCTTTGGCTGAGAATAAACCTCAGTTCTCTACTCAGGTGATAATGAGGGTTGAACCTGATCATCAGGAGTGCTGTAAATTTTTGGTTTTGTATAATCTGCATGATATTATCGTACTGGGCTTCCCTTGGTTGCAGTCTCATAATCCTGTTTTGGATTGGAAATCTGTGTCTGTAACCAGTTGGGGCTGCCAATGTGTTAATACCAACACTCCTGTTTTTTCTGCCTCCCCCAGGCTCAGGATGTTCCTGACTTTTTGATTGATTTTTCTGATGTGTTTAGCGAAAGTAAATCTGCATCCTTGCCTCCCCATAGGAGCTATGACTGCGCTATTGAATTAGTGCCTGGTAGTAAATTCCCTAAAGGTCGCCTTTTTAACTTGTCTGTACCTGAACATGACGCTATGCGGTCTTATATCAAGGAATCATTGGAGAAGGGTCATATCAGACCATCCTCTTCACCCTTAGGTGCCGTTTTTTTCTTTGTGGCCAAAAAGGATGGTTCATTAAGGACGTGTATTGATTATCGTCTTTTGAACAATATTACTGTAAAATATCAATACCCGTTACCTTTGATTTCTGACCTGTTTTCCAGGGTGAAAAACACTACTTGGTTTACCAAGCTTGACCTCAGGGGGGCATATAACCTTATTCGCATTAAGCACGGGGATGAATGGAAGACGGCATTCAATACCCCTGAGGGGCATTTTGAGTACCTTGTGATGCCCTTTGGGCTCACTAATGCTCCTTCTGTCTTCCAGTCCTTCATGAATGACATTTTCAGGGATTTTGTGGATAAATTTCTGATTATTTATTTGGATGATATCTTGATTTTTTCTAATGACTGGGACTCTCATGTGAAACATGTTCGAACTGTATTCCAGATTTTGAGAGAGAATGCACTGTATGTGAAGGGATCAAAGTGTCTTTTTGGCGTACAGAGGATCTCATTTCTGGGATTCATTTTGTCCCCATCTGTTATTGAAATGGACCCGGTCAAGGTTCAGGCCATCTGTGATTGGGTCCAACCTACTTCATTAAAGGCTCTTCAAAGATTTTTGGGTTTTGCCAATTTTTATCGTAAATTTATTGGTAATTTCTCGGTTATTGTTAAACCATTGACTGATTTGACCAGAAAGGGTTCTGATGTGGTGAATTGGCCTCCTGAGGCAGTCTCTGCATTTCAGGAACTTAAGCAGAGATTCACTTCTGCTCCTGTTCTACGGCAGCCTGATGTTTCTCTGCCATTTCAGGTGGAGGTTGATGCCTCTGAAATTGGGGCAGGTGCCGTTTTGTCCCAAAAAGATCCAGAGACCTCTAAAAGTAACCTTGTGCCTTTTTCTCTCGAAAATTTTCTCCTACTGAACGTAATTATGACGTGGGTAATCGGGAGTTACTGGCCATGAAGTGGGCTTTTGAAGAGTGGAGACATTGGCTGGAGGGAAACAAACATCAGGTGGTGGTCCTTACGGACCATAAGAATCTGGTTTATCTGGAATCTGCCAAGCGACTCAATCCTAGACAGGCCAGGTGGGCCTTGTTTTTCACACGTTTTAATTTTGTGGTTTCCTTTCTTCCTGGCACTAAGAATGTTAAGGCGGATGCCCTCTCGAGGAGTTTCCTTGCGGACTCTCCTGAGTTATCTGATCCTTCTGTTATTTTGAAAGAGGGTGTAGTTCTTTCCGCCATCTCACCCAATTTGAGACTTGCTCTGGAGGGGTGTCAGGAGGATAGGCCCGAGCGCTGCCCTGTTGGAAAATTGTTTGCCCCGGACCAGTGGAAAAAGAGTGTGATGTCTGAGATTCATTGTTCCGCGTTGGCTGGGCATCCCGGAATTTTTGGTACAAGAGACTTGGTTAGTCGGTCCTTTTGGTGGCCTACCTTGTCTCGTGATGTCAGGGAATTTGTGCAGTCCTGCGGGACTTGCTCTCGCTCCAAGCCTTGCTCTCGCTCTAGTGGTTTGTTGATGCCATTGCCTGTGCCCAAGAGACCACGGACCCATATCTCTATGGATTTAATTTCCGACCTCCCTGTTTCTCAGAGAATGACCGTCATCTGGGTGATTTGTGATAGGTTTTCCAAGATGATACATCTTGTGCCATTACCTAAGTTGCCTTCCTCCTCTGAATTGGTGCCTTTGTTCCTTCAGCACGTGGTTCGTTTACACGGCATTCCTGAGAACATTGTGTCTGACAGAGGAGTCCAGTTTGTTTCCAGATTTTGGAGGACCTTTTGTTCTAAACTTGGTGTTCAATTGTCTTTCTCCTCGGCGTTTCATCCTCAGACCAATGGTCAAACTGAGAGAACAAACCAGACATTGGAGACTTATCTAAGATGCTTTGTGTCTGCTGATCAGGATGACTGGGTCTCTTTTTTGCCTTTGGCTGAGTTTGCTCTTAATAATAGGGCTAGCTCTGCCACTTTGATGTCTACATTTTTCTGTAATTCTGGGTTTCACCCTCGATTTTCTTCAGGACAGACGGAGGCTTCTGTCTGTCCAGGTGTTGACTCTGCTGTGGAGCGTATGCAACAGATTTGGGACCAGGTAGTGGAGAGGTTGTCCCTCTCTCAGGAGAGGGCCCAGCGGTTTGCAAACCGGCATAGGACTGATGGTCCTCGGTTTAAAGTGGGGGACTTGGTCTGGTTGTCCTCAAGAAATATTCCTATGAGAGTGGCATCTCCTAAATTTAAGCCTAGGTTCATTGGACCTTATAAGATCATGGAGATTCTTAATCCTGTTTCTTTTCGTTTGCTTCTTCCAGGGACATTTAAGATCCATAACGTGTTCCACAAGTCCTTGTTGAAGAGGTTTGTTGAGCCAGTGGTTCCTACTGCTTTGCCTCCTGACCCTGTTCTGGTTGAGGGCAATATGGAGTTTGTGGTTGAGAAAATATTGAATTCTCGTTTTTCTAGACGGAAACTCCAGTATTTGGTTAAGTGGAGAGGTTATGGTCAGGAAGACAATTCTTGGGTGTTTGCTTCGGACATCCATGCTAGGAGACTCATCCGTGCGTATCATAGAACTCATCCTGACCGACCTGGTTGCTCAAGTGAGGGTTCGGTGACCCCTCCTCAAGGGGGGGTATTGTTGTGAATGGACTTGAAATGAGTTCTGAGCAGAGGCTCCCTCTGGTGGTTACAAGCGGTACTGGACTGTCCAGTGAAGATTGTGAGGAGTGGGAATCAGGTGTTACTGACTGGTCTTATATAAGGGAGTCGCCTTCCCATCAGGGTTGCCGGTGATCAATTGTTCTGGTCTCAATCCTTGAGTCCTGTTTCCTTTGTAGCCTGCTGTGTCGTGTCTGCATCTCCTGCTAACAGATAAGACATTTTCTTCTTTTTGTTTTTGTGCTTGATTTTTGCATTTTGTCCTGCACTTCTGTGGGGGCCTTCAGGGTCCCCTCCGGGGGCTTTTGCCCTCTCAGTTTAGTTCAGCCACTGATGTTTGTACTTTTGCTTTTTCCAGTTTTTTCAGTGGCTGCTGTTTTGATTTTGTTACACCAGAGAACTAATTTAGGTGGTAGAGGTCGTGTGATCTCAGGTGATTTTGAAATTAGTAGAGTTGGTGCTTTTCAGGGTTTTTTGGGATTGCAGTACGTGCCCTTCCTATCCTTTTCTATTTAGGTAGTTTGGGCCCCAACGTTTGCTCATACTATTGTCTGTCTGTGTCAGTATTTCATCTTGTCTAACCGCCATTACATGTTTGGGGGCTTTCTATGTTCTTTGGGGATCTGCTCCGGGGCAGATAGCTTTCCTCTTTCTATCTTTAGGTGTAGTTAGTTTCTCAGGCTGTGACGAGGCGTCTAGGACCAACGTAGGAACGCTCCACGGCTGCCTCTAGTTGTGGTGGTTAGTCAGGGTACTGCAATCTCATAGATTCCAACTTCTCTGGTGTATTGCCTTTTTTTACCTGCACTCCTCAGCTACCGAAACATAACAGGTAGCCCCAATTCTAACCCTAGCTCAACCCTTACCCTAGGCCAACCCTAACCCTAACTTTAGCTCAACCTTAACTTTAGACCAATCATAAACCTAATAGAAAAATAGAAACAAATACATTTTTTTTATTTTATTATTTTTACCTAACTAAGGGGGTGATAAAAGGAGGTTTGATTTACTATTTTTTTCATTTTGATCACTGTGATAGGATCTATCACAGTGATCAAAATGAACCAATAGGAAAAAATTCTTATTGTTGCCGGGTGCACGCCAGCAGATCTCGGCAGGCGCACTGCATATGAGCTCGCCATTTTCTGCCCGGAAGAAGACGCTGCCGGCCGGAGGACATCAGTGGGGGATGCAGGAGTATCCAGGGACACCGGAGGTATCGGGGTACCCCATTTCTCTCTCCTCTGATCTGCGATCACATCAGAGGAGAGAGAAATTAAATGGGAAATTGGACTCTTTTTGTGGTTGCCATTATTCCTTTAAAAATGGCAATCGCAACAGTGGAGTCGGTAAAAAGTGACCCAAATCATGTTCTCTGGGGTCTCAGCTATCCCGTTAAAAAGCGGAGCTGAGGAATAAGTACCCTTAACTGACGCCGTTAAAAGGCATATCGGCAGTCATTAAGGGGTTAATCACACTTATGTCCCTTGTGAACACAACAGACATTAGTGTGATGATTGACACTTTGAGTTTTCATCTCTGGACAGGTGGTGTGAGGGAAAAGGTAACAGCAGAGCTGACAGTGATTTGAGAAGAGGAGACTTGATAGAAGAATTTGTAATGTAACACAGTTAAACAGAGCTATGCTGCCCTTTCCCCAGCAGGGACCTTATCTGAAAGCTGCTACATCTGTGTTCCATACCTAGTACTTTATAATTGTACAGTAAGTCAGGCCATGAGGTCAGAGCTGTTAACTAACATCTCACACACTGAAAACCCTAAGCTATAATGGGGTCGTGTTCTTTTTCTTCTCTGTTGCTTCCTGCTTATGATTGGTCAGCATCATACTGGAAGAAGAAGTACACACCCTCAATAAAAACCCTTGCAACACCAACTTGTACTTAAAAAGTTCACTCATTAGGTGTCAAACACATTGACTGCTTATATCTTTGCAACAGCGAGGCGAGATTTAAAATAGCAAAAACATTTTATTCCATTCAGCATTCACTTTTTTGTGTGTATCCAGTTCATCATGAAAAATGGGGTTATAGATCAATTTTAAAGGAAAGCTAGTATTAAAAAATGACCTTTTCACTAAACCAGATGTTTTGGTTTCTGGTCTTCCTTATTCATCTCTGCTTTGTCGGGTACTGGTCTGCCATATCAATGGGCAGCATGTTGTCTGTAGTGGCATATTGCTAAGGTAATAGCATAAAAACCCAAACAGGATCCCCCTTTTTCTGTAATGTCCGGGGTCATGGAAGCGACCCTCGGCTAGGGTGACCACCAGTGTTATACCTGGCCCTGTCTTTTCTATTAAAGTGCTAATGAGCAACCTTAGAAAGGTCATTGTGAATGGAGAAGGAACAAAGTGAACTGTGATGTCAGCTATTGTGATTGGGGGATCCTGTGTTATAAATGTTACATGGCATTGGGGACAGTGATGATATTGTATGTAAAGCCCTGCAGAATACAATAGCGTTAAATAAGCAAAGCATAACAATTGTAATCCTGCCTCTGATAATATGGAGCCTTGCTTTACACTGTTCCTTAACCCCTTAACCCCCAAGGCTGGTTTGCACGTTAATGACGGGGCCAATTTTTACAATTCTGATCACTGTCTCTTTATGAGGTTATAACTCTGGAACGCTTCAACGGATCTTAGCGATTCTGAGAATGTTTTCTCATGACATATCGTACTTCATGAAAGTGGTAAAATTTCTTCGATATAACTTGCATTTATTTATGAAAAAAATGTAAATATGGCGAACATTTTGAAAATTTTGCAATTTTCAAACTTTGAATTTTAATTCCCTTAAAACAGAGAATTATGTCACACAAAAAAGTTACTAAATAATATTTCCCACATGTCTACTTTACATCAGCACAATATTGGAACCAAAATTTTTTTTGTTACGAAGTTATAAGGGTTAAAAGGTGACCAACGATTTCTCATTTTTACAACAAATTGTACAAAACCATTTTTTCTAGGAACCACCTCACATTTGAAGTCATTTTGAGGGGTCTATATGGCAGAAAATACCCAAAAGTGACACCATTCTAAAAACTTCACCCCTCAAGGTACTCAAAACCACATTCAAGAAGTTTATTAACCCTTCAGATGCTTCACAAGAGCTGAAGCAACTTGGAAGGAAAAAATGAACATTTAACTTTTTAGTCACAAAAATGTTCTTTTACAGACAATTTTTTTTATTTTAACAAGGGTAAAAGGAGAAAATGGACAGAAAAGTTGTGCAATTTCTCCTGAGTACGCTGATACCCCATACATGGGGAAAACCACTGTCTGGGCGCACGGCAGGGCTCGGAAGGCAAGGAGCACCGTCTGACTTTTTCAACCAAAAATTGGCTGGAATTGAGATTGGACGCCATGTTGCGTTTGGAGAGCCCCTTATGTGCTAAACAGTGGAAACCCCCAACAAGTGACACCATTTTGGAAACTAGACCCCCTAAGGAACTTATCTAGATCTGTTGTGAGCACTTTTAAACCCCAAGTGTTTCACTAAAGTTTATAATGCCGGGGTGTGAAAAAAGAAAAATTCCACAACAATGAATTTTTAGTCCCCAATTTTTGATTTTTCCCAAGGAAATTGGACACCAGAAGTTGTTTTCCAATTTGTCCTGAGTACGCTGATACCCCATATGTGGGGAGAAAAAACTGTTTGGGCGCACAGCAGGGCTCGGAAATGAAGTAATGACGTTTTGGAATGCAGACTTTGAGTGTCATGTTCAGTTTACAGAGTCCCTGATGTGCCTAAACAGTGGAAACCTCCCGCAAGTGACCCCGTTTTGGAAGCTAGACCCCCTAAGGAACTTATCTAGATCTGTGGTGAGCACTTTGAACCCCCAAGTGCTTCACACAAGTTTATAATGCCCAGGCATGAAAATAAAAAATCCTATTTTTTTCCCACAAAAATGATTTTTAAGTCACCAATTTTTTATTTTCCCAAGGGTAACAGGAGAAATTGAACTATAAAATTTGTTGACCAATTTGTCCTGAGTACGTTTTGCTTCACAAAAGTTTATAACACCCTGGCGTGAAAATAAAAAAATCATATTTTTTCCGCAAACATGATCTTTTAGTCCCCATTTTTTATTTTCCCAAGGGTAACAGGAGAAATTGGACCCCAAAAGTTGTTCAATTTGTCCTGAGTATGCTGATACCCTATATGTGGGAGAAAACTACTGTATGGGCACAAGTCGGGGTTCGGAAGGGAAGTAGTGACGTTTTGCATTGCAGACTTTGATGGAATAGTCTGCGGGCATTACGTCACGTTTGGAGAGCCCCTGATGTGCCTAAACAGTAGAAACCCCTCACAAATGACCCCATTTTGGAAACTAGACCCCAAAAGGAAGTTATCTAGATGTGTGGTGAGAACGTTGAACCCCCAAGTGCTTCAAAGAAGTTTAAAGCGTAGAGCCATAAAAATGATATTTTCGCCCCAAATTTTTATTTTCCCAAGGGTAACAGAAGTAATTGGACCTGAAGAGTTATTGTGCAATTTGTCCTGAGTACGCTGATACCCCATATGTGGGTGCATGTCAGAGCTCAGAAGGGAAAGAGCACCGTTTGACTTTTTCAATGCCGAATTGGCTGGAATTGAGATCAGACGCCATGTCACGTTTGGAGAGCCCCTGATGTGCCTAAACAGTGGAAACCCCCCAATTCTAACTCCAACACAAACCCCAACACACCCCTAACCTTAATCCCAACCCTAACCATAACCCTAACCACAAACCTAACCCTAACACACCCCTAGCCCTAATCCTAACCCTAACCCTAATCCTACCTTTAGCCCCAACTCTAAGCCTAACCCTAACCCTAATGGGAAAATGGAAATAAATACATTGTTTTAATTTTATTATTTTTCCCTAACTAAGGGGGTGATAAAGGGGGGTTTGATTTACTATTTATAGCGGGTTTTTATGATTGGCAGCTGTCACACGCTAAAAGATGCTTTTTATTGCAAAAAATATTTTTTGTATCACCACATTTTGAGAGCTATAATTTTTTCTTATTTTGGCCCACAGAGTCATGTGAGGTCTTATTTTTTGCGGGACAAGTTGACATTTTTATTGGTACCATTTTCGGGCACATGACATTTTTGATCGCTTTTTATTAAGATTTTTGGAAGGCAGAATGAACAAAAACCAGCAATTCATGAATTCCTTTTGGGGGGGGAGTGTTTATGCCATTCCGCGTGTGGTAAAATTGATAACGCAGGTTTATTCTTCAGGTTAGTATGATTACAGCAATACCTCATTTATATCATTTTTTTATGTTTTGGCGCTTTTATACAATGAAAACAATTATATATAAAAAATAATTATTTTTGCATCGCTTTATTCTGCGAGCTATAACTTTTTTATTTTTTCGCTGATGATGCTGTATGGCAGCTCGTTTTTTGCGGGACAAGATGATGTTTTCAGCGGTACCATGTTTATTTATATCCGTCTTTTTGATCGCATGTTATTCAATTTTTTGTTCGTCAGTATGATGATAAATCATTGTTTTTTTTCCTTGTGGTTTTTTTTTAGGGGTTCACTAAAGGGACTAACTAGTGGGACAGTTTTGTAGGGCGGGTCGATACAGATGTGGCGATACTAAATATGTGTACTTTTATTTATTTTTTTATTTACTGGTATATGAAGAAATGAATTTATTGAGGAATATTTTTTTGTCTTTATTTAGGATTTATTTTTTTTACACATGTTATTTTCATTTTTTTTACTTTTTTACTTTGTCCCAGGGTGGGACACCACTGTATAGTGTCTGATCGCCAATCTGACATTGTGCACAGCACTGTGTCAGATCAGCGATCAGACAGGCAGTGCAGCAGACTTTCTCAGTGCCTGCTCTCAGCAGGCACTGAGGAAGCTGCCTCCCTGCAGGACCCAGAAGGACCCCGCGGCCATCTTGGATCCAGGGTCCTGCAGGGACGAGGCCCTCAGAACAGCGCGATCACATCGCGCTGCTCTGAGGGTCTCAGGGAAGCACGCAGGGAGCCCCCTCCCTGCGCAATGCTTTATTGTGCCCCTGGTACACTGCGATCATCTTTGATCGCAGTGTGCAGGGGGTTATTGTGTCGGTAGCAGTCCGTGACCGCTCCTGGCACATAGTGCCGGGTGTCAGCTGTGATAATCAGCTGACACCCAGCCGCAATCAGCTGCGCTCCCCCCAGGAGTGCAGCTGATCACCTATGATGTACTATTCCGTCCTTGGGAATTAAGTACCAGGCCGCATGGTCGGAATAGTACATCTGTGGCAGAAAGGGGTTGAAGGACAGGAAGTATGATGCTAAAAAATCCCAAGTGGCCAGTGTGAAAATTGCAAGATTACAATCTTTGTTTTTATTAACCCCTTAACGACCAGGGGTATTTTTGGTTTTGCATTTTCATTTTTTACTCCCCTTCTGCCCAGAGCCATAACTTTTTTTATTTTTTGGTCAAAATGGCCATATGAGGGCTTGTTTCTTGCGGGATGAGTTGTACTTTTGAATGACACCATTGGTTTTACCATGTCGAGTAATAGAAAACGGGAAAAAATTCCAAGTGCTGTGAAATTGCAAACAAAGTGCAATCCCACACTTGTTTTTTGTTTGGCTTTTTTACTAGGTTCACTAAATGCTAAAACTGACCTGTCATTACGATTCTCCAGGTCATTACGAGTTCATAGACACCAAACATGTCTAGGTGTTTTTTTTATCTAAGAGGTAAAAAAAAAATTCCAAAGTTTGTAAAAAAAAAAAGTTGCCATTTTCCTAGATCCTTAATGTTTCTATTTTTCGGAATCTGGGGCTGGCTGAGGGCTTATTTTTTGCACGCCGATCTAACATTTTTATTGATACCCTTTTGATGTAGGTACGATCTTTTGATCGCCCAGTTATTGCATTTTATTGCAATGTTGCAGCGACAAAAAAAACATAATTCTGGCATTTCAATTTTTTTCTCGCTATGCCGTTTACCAATTGGATTAATTCTTTTTATATATTGATAGATTCTGAATGCGGCTATACCAAATATGTGTATATTTGATTTGCTTTTATTATTTTATTCTGAATGGGGCGAAAGGGGGTGATTTGAACTTTTATATTTTTTATTTTTTTTTTAAACTTTTTTTCCCTTTTTACTTGCTTCAATAGTCTCCATGGGAGACTAGAAGCTGCAGTTGTCTGATCGCCTCTGCTACAGAGAGCAGGGTTGCAGCCCTGCTCTCTGTAGCAGATATGCTCACTTGCTATGAGCGCCAACCACCAGGCGGCGCTCATAGTGATGCAGCAATGACAACCACAGGGGTTTCCTGCTGACCCCGGGTTGTCTTGCCAACCCATCGGCGACCCTCAGTCATGTGACACAGGCGCCGATGGGAGGAGGCAATAACGCGCTTCCTGCGGTTAAATCGCTATTCCACCCTGGGGTGTTCCGGGCACATTTCAGCTGATCAGATCAGCTGTCATGTGCTGGAAAAGATGCGGGCTCATCGTCGGAGCCTACACCAAACAGGGGGAGGCGTCCAATGATGCACTCTGTCCATCATTGGACGTTAAAGGGTTAAGTAAGATTATGATATGAAAAAAACCTTTATACAAACTTAAAAATACATATAACACTAAAACTTCATTTAAACAATAGGTAATTTTCTGTTAACAGCTTAATTTTAAATCTACAATGAGTCAAAGCAAAGTTTAGTGGGTATGCTATATATATTTTTTGTAAGTGGAAGAGTACATTAAATAATTTAAGTTTAGTACAATATTCATGTGTCAAAGAATTTCAAAGGGAGGATCATTATATATAAATGTAAACTTATCGTGTGACCAGATTAAAATTTATGTTCAGGTACATGCAGAGCAATGCGCCAGACATCACTTCTATAGCGTGCACAATATTTCTTACAGAAGATCAGGGGCGGACATACCATTGGGGCAGCTGGTAAGGGGGCAAACTTCCATCTCTGAAGCAGGTGGAATTGTGCATTATAAGGAGCCATTGAACTGCAAAGGGCCCATATATTGTTCTCGATCAGGGGCCCTCTTCTGTCTCTGTAAATGAGTACAACAGATTTAGTGTTTAGTAAACTCAGTTGTGTTAGTCAACAACTAGTTAATTTTATTCATAATTTTTATACCACACAAACATACAGTAGCATTTTTAATTTGCAAAAACGGTTAAAAAATTTTTTTTTAGAATATCCAGTCTAAACTTTCCCAAAGGCATTTTAATTTATTTTCAAGGATAGAGCTGTATCACATATTTTACACAGAAAAGTCTTTGCCCCCTTAACTTATCCTGTCCTAAATTTCTTTTATTATCCTTCACTATCCACAGTAAATGTAATAAAGTATATTAAATGGAACTTTTCTGAACTCTGAGCGCACAGCATTAATTACCATACTTTATATTGTGTTCTTCACAGCCAGAACTATGACCTGCAACCCACATTACTTGTCATTACGTATTATACTCTTTCCCTTACTGTACAAATAACAATAAACCTGCACACCCTACAGTTGTCTCATACATGAAAACATACCCCTTACTTTCCATAATAGAAATTATACACAAGGCGCTGAGCACTCCTAGACTACGCTAAAACAGTATCCAGATAACAATATCCAACAAACACCCTATACTGAACATTTTCTTCATTATTATACGAGGCCAGTTTTTTTTCCACGCAGTTTGTGATGCTTTTTTCATAACATCTTTTTATTTGCACTTTACAGTAATTACAAACAAAATTCAACATAAATATAGCAGTCTCATCTGTAAAAGTAAATTCTTCTATATGCATTAGTACAAAAATGTACATAGAGCGTCGGCTAAATAAAGTCTGGAATTCTGGTAGTCATAGAGAAAAAACTAAATTATCCTGCATAATGGCATAAGTTCAAGAGCTCATAGTACATATAACATATAGTACATATTGTCAGAAGTGTTTGCAGCCTTGTAATTGTTCCAGAAAATTATTGCAATTACACATTTTGTTATACATGTATCTATTTCCTATCTGTGTATTAAAACAACACAAAAAAACAGAGAAATAAAGGCAAAATCTGTCAGTAGGATCAACCCCATTAAGCTGTGAATATGGGCATGTAGGTCATAAAAAACTGAATCAAGTGATACCATGATATCAGTGATCAGATGTCTTATTTCAGAGAAATCCACGCTTTTCTTATATGTAAGTGAGCTCCAATGCTGAAAGGCCTCCAAATTATAAAGTGAAAAAAAGAAAAGAAAAAGGGCGCATGTGTAGACTCACAGGGCTAATCTTTTAAATTAAAAAAATGCCAATGCACTCACCTATAATGGTTGTGTGCATCTACACAATCAAGATTAAGCGTGTGATTAATGAGGCTCCGGGTCACCTCTCTCTATTTATAATGTCGTCCCATCGGTGTTTGCATCAAGTCTCCGTGTTTCTCAGGTAGTCACACGATCCTGCTCGACCAGATAACACGTCACCGCTAGTGTTGAGCGATACTGCTCGATATCTAAAAATATCGGATCGGAATGGCATCGCCGATATCACTAAATATCGGCGATATCCGATTCCGATACCGGAAGTCCCATGTAAGTCTATGGGAACAAAATATCGCAACTAAAAAAAACCTTTATTTCCTTGTAAACACTAAATATACACACATAGAATACATATATATATATATATATACATGTCATTGTGACATATATATATACATATATGTATAGTTTATACACTTCTACATAGTAAAATATCCTCTGATTCAATTGCCGGGTAAAGCCGGCTTCTGTGAAAAGACAGAAGCACCCGACATGAAATGACACTTGGTGTACATAGGGTTAACCATGTCTTTTCATGTCCTTTGCTATCTGATTTGCACAAACAATTACATCAGTCTATGTGTGCAAAATTTCACACCTGTAGGGGTTAATTAAAGGTGTAAATTCGTTGTAAAAAACGGACTTTTTTGCTACGAATTTACACCTTTAATTAACCCCTACAGGTGTGAAATTTTGCACACATAGACTGATGTAATTGTTTGTGCAAATCAGATAGCAAAGGACATGAAAAGACATGGTTAACCCTATGTACACCAAGTGTCATTTCATGTCGGGTTCTGCATTTTCACAAAAGCCTGCAATTGAATTAGCGGCTATTATACTATGTAGAAGTGTATGAACTATAAATATATATATATGTGTCACAAACTCAATGACATGTATATATATATATGAGGTGTAAAATTGCTGAAAAAAAATGCGTGGGCTCCCGCCCTATTTTCGCAACCAGACAGACAAAGCCAGTGAGTGGGGGCAGATAATAATAGCCCAGAGAGGGACCATTATTTTTGGCCCCCCCCGGCTACTAACATCTGCCCCCAGACACCCCAGAAAGGGCAAATCTCTAATTAGATTTGCCCTTTCTGGCACTTTGCCCGTCTATTCCCATTGCCCTGTAGCGGTGGCGAATGGGTTAATAAGGGGTTAAAATGACCTTGCAATTGAAAGGTCACTTTAAGCCAGGTTAATAATTGAGAGCTGTCAATTAGACAACTATCAATTATTAATCCTATTGTATGAAAGAAAAATCAAACACACACACTTTAATAAAAAAGAAGTTTAATGAAATAATCACACAGTTTTTGACCATATTTTATTTACCTGCTAAAACCATTTCCTGTAATAAAAATAAAATAATAAAGCAAAATTATTCTTACCAATCCGATGCACAGTCAGGTCCCACGGTGTAATCCTTCAGAAAGGGTTAATGTTTACTGCAGGGACCGCAGCTAATGCTGCAGCCTCACAGTAAACCCCCAAATGAATGAGCTCCTCTCCTGGCTGACAGGAGAGGAAGTGGAAAGCTTAATTGATTGCTTTCCACTTTCACTTCAGGTCAGCCAGGGACACCATCAGTGACATCAGAGGGAACTGATTAACAAAAATAGGGGTTCCCTTCGAAAAAAAAATGGCGTGGGGTCCCCACTATTTTTCTTAACCAGCCAGATGAAGCAGACCGCTGAGGCCTGGATTTTCAGGCTGTTAAGGAGCCAAGATCCATGGACCTTGCCAGCCTGATAATACCAGGCCACAGCAGTCTGCATATCTTGGCTGATTAACAAAAATAGGGGATCCCCTCAAAAAAAATTGGCGTGGGGTCCCCCCTATTTTTGTTAACCAGCCAGATGAAGCAGACTGCTGAGGCCTGGTTTTTCAGGCTGGTAAGGATCCAATATCCATGGACCTTGCAAGCCTGATAATACCAGGCCACAGCAGTCTGCTTAGCTTGGCTGGTTAACAAAAATAAGGGATCCCCTCGAAAAAAAAAACGGCGTAGGGTCACCCTATTTTTGTTAACCAGCCAAGTAAAATGCAGACTGCTGCGGCCTGGTATTAAAAGACTGTCAAGGCCCATGGATTTTGGCCCTCAACAGCCTGATAATACCAGGCTACAGCAGCCCCACATTTGGCGCATCAAAAGATGTGCCAATTGTGGCACTTTACCCGGCTCTTCCCACTGCCCTGTAGCGGTGGCAAGTGGGGTAATAAGGGGTTAATGTCACCGTTGATTGCACGGTGACAATAAGCCCGGTTAATAATGGAGAGGCGTCAATAAGACACCGATCCATTATTAATCCCAAAGTTATTAAATGCATAAAAAAAAGACAAAGCAAGAAAAAAGTATTTTAATGAAATAAAAGAGACAACAAAGTTTTCATTTCTTTTATTGTACTCTCATTCCTGCGATGCCATCGATCTCCTGTAAAAAAAGTAAAAAAACAAACCAACAGTATACCACCTGTCCGACGCAGTCCATAGTAACGACTGTCCCACGACGATCCAGCTCTGCTACATCGCAATGACAGGCAGAGCCTGTCATCCCGGCGCAGCACAGCTGATTACCTGCTTCCCCGGCGGTGACGTCATCGGACTGACTGCTTTACGGCCGGGATTACCCAGCAGTCACTGCAGTTATCGCGAGAAACTGCATGTGACCGCCGGGGAAAGATGATGGCGGCCATGAAGCAGTCCAGGCCGTGACCGCCGGAGATCTTCTGCCAGGTAAGTGCCGCTGACTCCTGACAGACCCGACCGACGGACACTGACAGTGACAGACCCGACCGACGGACACAGACAGTGACAGTGACAATCCCGATTCCGGTATCCGATATGACGAAAATATCGGTATTCGGAATCGAAAGCCCGATACAGCTAATATCGGCCGATACCCGATATTTGCAGTATCGTATTGCGCAACACTAGTCACCGCAGGTCCTCAGTTGTTAATCCCGGTGGCTGGAAAACCAGAGGTCCTCAAAACATCCAAATGAGCCAGGCTGCTCCTGCCGCTGTTAACTCCATATGGAGACTTTTTACATGTGAACAATAGTGCAGCGGTCTCAAGGGGCGCCAAAGGAACAATGGACAATTTAATAATTAATAACTGAACTTTATTCTTCCTCCAATACCACTGCCACAACGCGTTTCAACGGTCCAAACCGTCTTCTTCAGGTGTAGAAGTAGACCCCACCTGAAGAAGACGGTTTGGACCGTTGAAACGCATTGTGGCAGTGGTATTGGAGGAATAATAAAGTTCAGTTATTAATTATTAAATTGTCCATTGTTCCTTTGGCGCCCCTTGAGACCACTGCGCTATTGTTCATAAACAAATTATAAAGGACCATGTTCTGTCTCTAGGTTCAAGTGGCAACGTCTTTGATATGTCTCCTTAGGCAAACAAGATTATAACTAGTGTTGAGCATTCCGATACCTCAAATATCTGGTATCGGCCGATATTCGCTGTATCGGAATTACGATTCTGAGATCCGATATTTTTTGCATATCGGATACCGGAATCTGAGTTTTCCTGTAAAGTCTATGTGGAGTTCCTGTGTCACAGAACGAAGTACGTGACACAGGAACTTCCCGAAAGTGTCACTGTCAGTGTCGGTCGGGTCTGTCAGGAGTCAGGACTAAGCACTTACCTGGCAGAAGATCCCCGGTGGTCACATCATGGATGGCCGCCATTAACCTCTCCCTGGCGGTCACATGCAGCTTCTCGCAATAACTGCACATAACTGCCGGGTACTGGGTAATCTCGGCCAGCTGTACTCTCGCAACAGCTGGCCGTAAAGCAGTCCGGATGACGTCACCGCCGGGAATCTCCTCCGGTAAGCAGCTCTGCTGTGTCTGGATATCAGGCTGAGCCTGGCATCCAGATGTAGCAGAGCTGGACTCGTCGTGGGACCCTCGATATCTTGGACTACGTCGGACAGAGAGTATTTGTGTTGATTTGTTATTTTTGTTTTTTTACAGGAGATCAATGGCGTCGCAGGATGAGCGTACAATAAAAATAACGAAAACTGTGTTGTGTATTATTTCATTAAAAGACTTTATTCTGGCTGTGTATTTTTTAAAAAATGTATAACCTTTATGATTAATAATGGATCTGTGTCTTATTGACGCCTCTCCATGATTAACCGGGCTTATTGTCACCGTTCAATCAAAGGTGACATTAACCCCTTATTACTCCACTTGCCACCCCTACAGGGAAAGTGGGAAGAGCCGGGTAAAGTGCCACAATTGGCGCATCTTTGGATGCGCCAATTGTGGGGCAGCTGCAGCCTGGTATTTTTAGGCTGTTGAGGGCCAAAATCCATGGGCCTTGCAGCAGTCTGCTTTTTACTTAGCTGGATAGCAAAATTAGGGGGACCCCCACGGCTTTTTTTTTTCGAGGGGATCCCCTATTTTTGTTAACCAGCCAAGCTAAGCAGACTGCTGTGGCCTGGTATTATCAGGCTTGCAAGGTTCATGAATATTGGATCCTTACCAGCCTGAAATACCAGGCTTCAGTGGTCTGCTTCATCTGGCAGGTTAACAAAAATAGGGGGGACCCCACGCCATTTTTTTTCGAGGGGATCCCCTATTTTTGTTAATCAGTTCACTTCAGGTCAGCTGGGATTCCCTCTGATGTCATTGATGCTGTGCGGTGTCCCTGACTGACCTGAAATGAAAGTGGGAAGCAATCAATTAAGCTTCCCAGCTAACCACTTCCTCTCCTGTCAGCCAGGAGAGGAGATGATTCATTCAGGGGTTTACTGCGAGGCTGGCAGCATTAGCTGCGGTCCCTGCAGTAAACATTAACCCTTTCAGAAGGATTACATTGGGGGACCTGACTGAACACCGGATAGGTAAGAATAATGTTGCTTTATTATTTTATTTTTATTACAGGTAAACAAGGGCTTCAAATGGATTTACCTGGAAAGTAAAATATGGTCAAAAACTGTTTCATTATTTCATTAAAATGATTTTTAATTAAAGTGTGTGTGTTTTATTTTTATTTCATACAATAGGATTAATAATTGATAGTTGTCTAATTGACAGCTCTCAATTATTAACCTGGCTTAAAGTCACCTTTCAATAGCAAGGTGGCTTTAACCCATTATTAACCCATTCGCCACCGCTACAGGGCAATGGGAATAGACCGGCAAAGTGCCAGAAAGGGCAAATCTAATTATAAAAATAATTTAAAAAATTCAAAGTTTGAAAATTGCAAAATTTTCAAAATTTTCGCCATATTTGTGTTTTTTTCAAAAATAAACGCAAGTTATATCGAAGAAATTATACTTCTAACGTGAAGTACAATATGTCACGAGAAAACAATCTCAGAATCGCGAAGATCCGTTGAAGCATTCCAGAGTTATAACCTCATAAAGAGACAGTGGTCAGAATTGTAAAAATTGGCCCGGTCATTAACGTGCAAACCACCCTTGGGGGTGAAGGGGTTAATAACCCATTCGCCACCGCTACAGGGCAATGGGAATAGACGGGCAAAGTGCCAGAAAGGGCGAATCTAATTATAGATTTGCCTTTTCTGGGGTGGCTGGGGCAGATGTTAGTAGCCAGGGGGGGCACAAAAAAAATGTACCCTCCCTCGGCTATTATTATCTTCCCCCACTTGCTGGCTTTGTCTGTCTAGTTTAGAAAATAGCGTGGGAGCCCACGCATTTTTTTTCAACGAATTTACACCTTTAATCAACCCCTACATGTATGAAATTTTGCACACATACACTCATGTAATTGTTAGTGAAAACCATATATCAAACTACATGAAATGACATGGCTAACTGTATGTAAACCATGTGTCATTTCATGTCGGGTGGTTCTGTAATTTCACAAAAGCCGGCAATTGAATCAGCTGCTATTTTACTATGTAGAAGTGTATGAACTATAAATATATGTATATATATATATATATGTCTCAATGACACGTATATATATATATATATATATATATATATATATATATATGTATTCTATGTGTGTATATCTAGTGTTTACAAGGAAAGAAAGGGTTTATTTTAATTACCATATTTCTGTCCCATTGACTTGCATTGGTTTCTGGTATCGGAATCGGCGATACCCGATACTTTTTGGGCATCGGTCCGATCCAATCCGATCCGATACTTCTTGATATCGGGAAGTAACGCGCAACACTAATTATAACCCTAATGCCAGGGAAGATCGCTCCTTCTACCTATATATGAAGCATGAGGATTTTTAGGTATGTCGTCAGTTGCATCTTTCATTTGTCTTACCTGCCTTATTTATTATTTTCTGTATCACATCCACCGAAATGTGTTGGCACAATTCCCCTAATTAATATGGCAGTGGTCACATTGTGAGCATGCGCTTTGT
This sequence comes from Oophaga sylvatica, assembly GCA_033576555.1. NCBI lineage: Eukaryota > Metazoa > Chordata > Amphibia > Anura > Dendrobatidae > Oophaga > Oophaga sylvatica. The sequence continues at coordinate 347,041,412 of JARQOD010000002.1, forward strand.
GCGCCCAGGCATCTTGACTCATGTCACTTGGAGCAGTGCCTTTGGTTTCTGCTCTGTTCTGTCCTCAACCACGTCATCCACTAACATCTTTAGGTCAGGGACGCACCAGATTTCATGCGCCATGAAAGTATGGTATGGCTGATTTTACATCTTTGATCCTAATTTCACTAATTGATCCACCCTATTGATACCTGTATTTTCCCCACCACATCGCTCCTCTCCCAGGAATAATATGAAATGCACTTTGGAGGATAAGGTGGAGGACAGCAACGTTCATGGATATACTTTGTTCGCATAACCCTTCATTATTTTATTATACTTACCTCTTATTCTTCGTTTGATATTACCTTTTTGTGCATCACCTACTAACTGTATAATTATTAACTAGTGATGATTGAGCACTAAAATGTTCTAGTACCCAGTACTCGAATCGAGCAGGTCGGACACTCGGATTGGCTTGACTTAAGTAATGAGTATAATAAAAGTCACTGGAAAATTCAATCATTTTTCAAAAAGACACTACCCCGAGCGCAGGGGGGTTGGAAAATCGCTGAAATGGATGGAAATAATGCTCAAATGGATTGGTAACAACATGGGGAAGACATCTGAATGCTTCTCTGACTCCCCGGTTGCTGCTGGGAAAAATGTTGTCAGAGTATTACGCAACTTTTATAGACTGACAATAAAACATACAAAACCAAAGATTAAATGGATTTTACCTGAAAAAAATGTTAGAAAACATGCTTTCCTGTATTGTTGTTATTATTATTATATCACCCTTTATTCCATGGTGCTTTACATGTGAAAATGGGTATACATAACAAAAAATAAGTACAATAATCTTGAATAAAAGGAGTCACCAACAGGTATAGGAGGAGAGAGGTCTCCGCCTGTGAGGACTCACAATCTACAAAGGATGGGTGCGGAGACAGTAGGTGAGGTCAGAACTGGTTATGCAGTGGATTGTTGGTACAAGGGTTACTGCAGGTTGTAGAATTGTCAAAAGAAATAGGTCTTCAGGTTCTTTTTTAAGGTTTCCACAGCATGCGACAGTCTGATATGTTGGGGTAGAGAGTTACAGAGTAGGGGGGGTGCACGAGAAAAATCTTGTATGCTATTGTGGGAAGAGGAGATAAGAGAGGAGTAGAGAAGGAGAAGGTAGTAGAGAAGGTTGCATGCAGGTAAGTATCGGGAGACTAGGTCACCGATGTATGGTGTATGGAGGAGACAGGTTGTGGATGGCTTTGTATGCCAATGTAAGAGTTTTGAACTGGAGTCTCTGGGCAATTGAGAGCCGGTGAAGGGACTGTATAATGACTTGTACAAAAGGAAAATTAAAAAAAGAAAAAAGCCTCCTCCACCCCTTAATAGCCAGGCCATGCCTCAATCTATTTCTCGGTAGATGACATATAGCAAAAAACTGACTGACACTTCCACATCAGAAAACTGGTGTGAACAGGTGCGAACTAGGAGTAGCCATCTCTATACATCACAAACAAGTAAAGTTGTACCCTGTAGTGCTAAAGCATTTAAATATGAAATATATGAAATATGCATAGCCTTACTGCTCTAAATAATAAGAAAAACTGGAGATACTTAGCGCATAATAGGCCCAATTTATGCATGCCCAGCAGCCATCAACAAGGCTAGTGTCTAGTGTGAATAACTCTCTTACGTTAAAGCCTGAATTTATGAATAGGTCGGATCCTGCTGCATTTAAAACCACCACAGGCTGGAGGGCGTAGTGTTCGATCAGAGATGTCATAGTGGAGGTGGAAATAAAACTACACCAACTAGTAGTCACCGGTAAATGTAATTTTAACATTTTATTACCTTATCTGGGCATGTGTTGTATGTAACATGTTCAGACACATGGTGTTTAATTTATAAAGGAGAGACTCTGAAACTCACAAAGCCTATGCAGACAATGCAAGAACTGCCAAAAATTAGAAGGAAGAGGGACTCTCACATTCTATCAGACATAAAGGAGGGTCTCATACACATTCTGTTAAAATTGTTAGGTATTTTGACTAGAGATGAGCGACTTTGCCTCCGGGAGGGTCGAGTCGGGTTTCGGGCCACCTGACTTTCCCAAAAGTGGAGTCGAACGAAGTCGGCCGACTAACGGAAACAGTCGAGTCGGAGTCGAAAATCCGACCCCAATGCAAGTCAATGGGGAATAAAAGTAGGCAGGGAGTGGAGGACAGTAAACACACCTACAGTGCCCATTTCAAAGCCAACGACATCAATTCTTATTACTTAAGCTTGTCAACCTTCATTTACTTTATAATAATAGTAACGCATTGAAAACTGGGGGTTATTTGGCTAAAGTTGTGGTGGTGGCAGGGTTGGCTCCAGGTTTTCGTGGGCCCCGGGCCAAAGAGTCTCAGTGGGCCCCTTTAACACATACCACAATTCATGATGCTCCGATACGGCACAGAAATATAGGTACAGTACAATGCCAAATACTTCACTTCTTACATTACATGAGTGATATCTATTGTAAATTCTACAATAGCTCAAAAAACGGACAGTATAGTCCTCCATACAGTATTATGGGCACCACATAGTGTGCCATACAGAATAATGAGCCCCATATATTGCTCCATACATAATTGGTCACATAAATGTTCCATACAGTATATGATGAGCTCCACATAATGCTCCAGTATATGATGGGCCCCATGGATGATGCTCCAGTGTATGATGGGCCTATGTAATGCTCCATATATAATGGGCCCCGTATATGATGCTCCAGTGTATGATGGGCCCCATTTATAATGCTCCAGTGTATAATGGGCCCTATCTATGATGCTCAAGTGTATTATGGGCCCCATATACAATTCTCCAGTGTATAATGCTCCCCATATATTGCTCCAAACATTAAAAAAATGAAATACCTCTCCTCGCTGGGCACTGCTCTACTCTGGACTCCTCAGCGTCGCCATCTTCCAGTTCTCTGCACTGTGACTGTTCAGGCAGAGGGCGCACAGACGTGACGTCATCAAGCTCTCTGACCTGAATGAAACTGTCAGGAAACGCGGAAGATATCACAGTGGTGGAGCAGGGAGAGATAAGTATTGCAAGTGCAGGGGCCCTGAGCAAGCAGGGGGGTACACTCTTGGGCGCCGGGAAATGGCACAGGGCACCTCATAGTACGCTGGTGTCTCTTAGGGAGGTGGAATTGGAGAAGTCGGAGGAAGAGGAGGACAAAGGGAGCCATTTTGCTGGCAACCTATGTGTCATCAGGGGAAGGTGGTACAAAATCCTTTGAAACCCAGGCATGGTTCATTTTAATGAAGGTGAGATCACCAACATTTTGGGTCAACAGCTGGGTCCTTCTTTCTGTCAGGATTGATTCAGCAGCACTGAAGACTCTTTCTGATAGCACACTACCAGCAGGGCAAGCGAGCTCCTGTAAGGCATATTGTGCCAATTCAGGCCAGGTGTCCAGTTTACAGGCCCAGTAGTCAAAGGGGAATGAACTGTGAGGGTGTAAGGTTCTATGTATATATTCCTGAAACTCAGTTTGTTCGTCAGCCATTTTACTTTCTGTCTTTCTGTAGCTATCTTGCCCTCAGTCAAAATGGAGTTTCCAGCTTGCATGTTCCCGCCCTGATTCTCTCCTTTGCTTCTTAAGCAGCCACAGCTGAGCAATCAGTGCTTCAGAATCTAGCCTGCAGTGAACCTGTGACTTGACTCCTGTAAGTCTTGGACCTTGTACTCCAGCTATTCCTACTGAGGAACTCTGAAGCACTTGTGGACTCTGAACCCTGCTCTTTGAAAGACCCACGTTTGCATGGACTTACGGTAACAGAGAAGAAGATCCTGAATCTGTGTTGGAGAGTGATTTGCTGAGCTTAGTTTACTCTGGCCTGCTGTGTCTCCTGCTTCTGTGTCTGCAAACTGTGTGACTATTTCTGCCAACTTGTATGAAGTAATACAGGACTTTTCTATATCAAACCTGTGTCTCATGTATGTTCATCGCACCCAAGCACAAGACACTATATGAACTGTACTACATACATTACAAGATTCTGAAGCCAAAACGTTAGTGTCTGCTGGGTCTGGAAGGCTGTGTCTGCTGTAAATGTGGATATCAGACGTCCGGTTGTACTTTCTGTGATGACAGTGGTTGTGACTTCTCACAACCATTCCAGGTGAGCAATTCCCTTAAGTTTTTTCTTTCTGCAGTGTTATCACAGGTAAACACTATGTTTTTTTTTTTTTTCTCCTTTTCTCTTTTTTGTCTGCTGTAACTCTGGATATCAGATGTCTGGTTGAAACTTTCTGTGATGATAGTGGTTGTGACTTCTCACAACCATTCCAGGTGAGCAGTTCCCTTAATTTTTTTTCTCTCTGCAGTGTTGCCACAGGTGAACACTATTGTTTTTTTTTTCTCCTCTCCTCTTCTTCCAGTAATCCTGTCTTAAAAGATCTGGAAAATGGAGGCCCGCATAAAGGAACTTTGCGGAGTGACTGATAAAATCCTTGCAGATTTGCAGAATATAAAGACCCGTTTTACAAATCTACAGGACCTCAATAATCACAATTTGCAAGTGGTTGGACAGACTACCCAGGATTTGCGAGCCAGGATTGAGGTTCTAGAGGGGCGAGTCCAGGCTCCTGCCGTAGCCCCGAGTGCTGGGATTCCCAAGTTGCCCCCTTTTCGTTTTGGCGGTGAACGTGAGAAATTCAGGGGATTTATTAATCAATGCAATCTTTTTTTTTCTGCACATGCTTCACAATTTCCCACTGAACGATCTAAGGTGCTTACTATAATTATGTTGCTTACCAACAAGGCTTTGATGTGGGCAAACCCTCTGATTGAGACTGAGGATGATTGTTTGAATCACCTTGATGATTTTATTTCAGCCATGGGGCAGGTGTTTGATGACCCCAATCGAGGTGCAACAGCTGAAGCAGCCATGTTAGCTTTGCGCCAAGGTAAGCACTCGGTAGCTGAATATGCCTTGGATTTCAGGAGATGGGCCCTTGATACCACCTGGGACAGTTCCGCCAAAAAATCTATTTTTCGAAAGGGGTTATCTCCACTGATTAAGGATGAACTTGCTCGTGCCGACCCTCCCACTGCGTTAGGTGACTTTATTAACTACTGCATCCGTATTGATACTCGTCTGACTGAACGCAGGCAAGAGAGATGGTTCGAAAGCAATCGTACTAACCTTTTCCTACCTTCCTCTCCAGCTAAGGAACCTTTGAGTAGGATTACACGGGAACCTGAACCCATGCAGGTAGACTCTTTACAACGACGGGTTAGTGATGCACGCAAGGAACATCGTTTTAAGGAGAATCTATGTTTCTATTGTGGTAAGTCAGGGCACTTCATTATAAACTGCCCCAGCCGTTCTCGTAAGACTACTGCAGCACTCATTCATTGTGAGTGTTGCGAGAGGGGATCTGTCAGGTCCGAGCCTCAGGCTCCAGAGAGATCTGCAGCAACAGATCTTGATTTCTCGGACTTAAACTCCGTTACCTCTGAGGACGTTGACTGTGTAAACGCTGCCATTTTTCAAGTTTCCTCAGCGGTGTCCCAGCTGAGTTGTAAGAAAAACAATTCTCATTGCTTTCTTTCCATCAAACTCTGGGTTGACTCAGCTTGGGTGTCTAGCTCTGCTATGATCGACTCAGGGGCAAGTGGAAATTTTATGGATGTCTCCTTTGCTCTGAAACAGGGAATACGTTCAGTGAAGAAGGCTACTCCAGTACAGATGGAAACTGTGGATGGCTCCCTGTTGACCTCTGGACCAGTGGATCAGGAAACAGAGCCTTTGAAGGTTCTTATGGGTAAAGATCATCAAGAGAAACTATCCTTTATGCTTATCTCTTCTCCCCACTTTCCCATTATTCTAGGGCTACCATGGCTGCAGGCTCAGAATCCTACCATTAACTGGGAGACCAAGGAATTACACTTTCCAGAGAAACAGATGAGTCCAAAAGTTTCAGCTTGCTCTGTTCCTAAAGGAATCATGTCAGTCCCTGAACTACCAGCTGTATACCAGGACTATGTGGATTTATGTGACAAGAAGAACGCTGACCAGCTTCCTCCTCACCGTCCATATGATTGTCCAATTGAATTATTGCCTGGAGCAGAGATACCTTTTGGTAAGATCTACCCCCTGGCGGGGCCCGAGCTAAAGGCTTTAAAGGATTACATAGACGAAAATCTAGCCAAGGGCTTCATACGCCCCTCTTCATCTCCTGCAGGTGCACCCATCTTCTTTGTAAAGAAGAAAGATGGATCTCTGAGACCATGCGTAGACTATAGGGAACTCAATAAGGTTACTATTAGAAACCGTTATCCATTGCCTTTAATCCCTGAGTTATTGGAGAGAGTGCGACATGCCAAAATTTTTTCTAAACTAGATCTTCGTGGGGCCTATAACTTAGTCCGTATTAGACCTGGGGATGAATGGAAGACTGCATTCAGGTCACGCTATGGACACTTTGAATATTTAGTTATGCCTTTTGGTCTGAGTACCGCCCCAGCCACTTTCCAACACTTGGTGAATGACATCTTCAGGGATCTCCTAGATACATTCGTGGTAATTTATTTGGATGATATTCTAATTTTTTCTAACTCCACAGAGGAACATCATGGACATGTGAGAATGGTCTTGGAACGTCTAAGACAAAATCATCTTTACATCAAACTTGAAAAGTGTGAATTCCATAGGACCGAAATTCAATTTCTGGGTATGTACTGTCTACACAAGGAATTAGTATGGATGGAAGCAAAACCCAAGCCATCAAGGATTGGCCAAGTCCTAGAAATGTGAAGGAGGTACAGCGCTTCATCGGGTTTGCCAACTTCTATAGACGTTTCATTAGAAATTTCTCTGAGGTAGTGTCACCTATCACTCAACTTACCCGGAAAGAGTCTAGGTTCTCCTGGACTCCCCAAGCCCAGGAAGCATTTTCCCGTCTAAAAGATAAATTTACCACTGCACCTATCCTAGTACATCCCAACCCCGAGCTTGCCTTCATAATAGAGGTGGATGCTTCAGACTGTGCCGTTGGAGCTATACTCTCTCAGAGAACAGGTGAGAAGAATGTCTTGCATCCCTGTGCCTTCTTTTCCCAGCAGTTGTCTTCGGCTGAGAGGAACTACGATGTGGGCAATAGAGAGTTGTTGGCCATTATTGCCGCCTTCAAAGAATGGAGACACCTTCTTCAGGAGCTGCACAGCAAATAGTCGTCCTGACAGACCATCGTAACCTTGAGTTTATCAGGTCGGCTAAGTGTCTGACTCCTCGCCAGGCTCGCTGGAATCTTTTCTTAAACCAATTTAATTTTATCATCTCTTATAGACCAGGATCGCGCAATGGAAAGGCTGATGCACTCTCTAGGATTTACTCAGCAGAGACACGTCCAATTACTCCTCCTAAGACTATTCTTCCTGACTCTAGATTCCTAGGAGTAATTCATAATCAAGACCTACTTAAGGACATCAAGGAAGCATACCATGCGGATTCCTTTTTGGCACAACCCCCAAGGACGTAAGTCTTGTCTTTAAGAATGGTGTGTGGATTCAGGGACAACGCCTGTATATTCCTGAAACAGTCAGATTGAGAGTATTGCAACTCATTCACGATTCCAAGATAGCTGGGCATAGAGGAATTCTAAAGACACAGGAATTTCTTTCTCGTTTCTTTTGGTGGCCCACTTGCAGGAAGGATGTTTTGAATTATGTCACTTCATGTGAGGTCTGTGCAAGATGCAAAACACCTCGCTCCTCACCAACTGGTCTGTTACAGCCTCTTCCCACCCCGTCCCGCCCGTGGGGATCCATTTCTATGGACTTCATTGTGGAGTTACCAACCTCTCAGGGAAAGAACACCATTTTAGTGGTGGTTGACCGTCTAACAAAGGCAGCTTATTTTATCCCTTGTGTCGGCTTACCCACTGCAAAACAGACATCAGATTTGATGATTAAAGATGTGTTTCGCTTACATGGAGTACCGGATGAGGTTATTTCGGATCGAGGGGTGCAATTCACTTCTAGGTTTTGGCAAAATTTCTGTGCAGCATTGGACATTAAAGTAAACCTTTCTTCTGCTTTTCATCCCCAGACTAATGGACAGACCGAACGAACCAATCAAACCCTGGAGCAGTATCTCCGCTGCTTTATCTGCCACCTACAGGATGATTGGGTGGATCTACTTCCATTAGCTGAGTTCTCGTATAACAACTCTCAGAGTGCCTCCACTAAACAGTCTCCTTTTTACTCTAATCTAGGTTATCATCCTAACATTCTACCACGATTTCCCATAGAAACGCCTTTACCAGCAGTGGCTGAAAGAATCACGTCTTTACAGAAGAATATGGATCTTCTAAAGGAAAATCTGGAATCGGCTCAAGAAAGGTACAAGAAAGCAGCAGATAAATTTCGTAAACCTGTACCAGCTTTCAAGGTAGGAGACTTGGTCTGGCTGTCAACCAGAAATCTTAAGTTAAGGATTCCATCGTCTAAGTTGGGACATAAGTACATTGGACCCTATAAAATCAGTAAAATTATAAGTGCCGTTGCTTGTCGTCTTCAACTGCCCAGAACTATGAGAATCCACCCTGTCTTTCATGTATCCCTACTAAAGGCTGCAACACCCAATACGTTTCCTGGACGTTCTTCTCCTTGCCCTGACCCAGTGCTAGTCGATGGTCAGGAAGAATTTGTGGTGGAAAGGATTTTAGATTCCAGGTTGTATAGAAATCAGTTACAATATCTGATTAAATGGCAGGGCTACCCAGTGGAAGACAACTCATGGGAACCAGTCAATAACGTTAATGCTCCTCGCTTGCTCCGTCAGTTTCATCAGAGGTACCCACACAAGCCTGGTCTGAGGTCATCCGGAGGTTGTCCTTAAGGGGGGAGTAATGGAAGGTTCTATGTATATATTCCTGAAACTCAGTTTGTTCGTCAGCCATTTTACTTTCTGTCTTTCTGTAGCTATCTTGCCCTCAGTCAAAATGGAGTTTCCAGCTTGCATGTTCCCGCCCTGATTCTCTCCTTTGCTTCTTAAGCAGCCACAGCTGAGCAATCAGTGCTTCAGAATCTAGCCTGCAGTGAACCTGTGACTTGACTCCTGTAAGCCTTGGACCTTGTACTCCAGCTATTCCTACTGAGGAACTCTGAAGCACTTGTGGACTCTGAACCCTGCTCTTTGAAAGACCCACGTTTGCATGGACTTACGGTAACAGAGAAGAAGATCCTGAATCTGTGTTGGAGAGTGATTTGCTGAGCTTAGTTTACTCTGGCCTGCTGTGTCTCCTGCTTCTGTGTCTGCAAACTGTTTGACTATTTCTGCCAACTTGTATGAAGTAATACAGGACTTTTCTATATCAAACCTGTGTCTCATGTATGTTCATCGCACCCAAGCACAAGACGCTATATGAACTGTACTACATACATTACAGAGGGAGAACATCGATAGGGGAGGAGAGGTAATTTTGAACCATAGTTGACAACTGTTGTCTCCTGTCTGTTGCAATCGATTCAGTATTACCAGTCGTGTGAGCGTTACTCGAGAAATCAGTGCACAACATGGTCATGAAACCCCTGTCTCCAACGCCACTTCGGCTGTGTGCACCACGAACACCTCTTCCATTTGGCCCAGTACGACTCGTGGTAGAACCTGCACCGCTGCTGTGTGCTGGGAATGCCTCTAACAAACGGTTTACCAGAGTTGCTTGTTTGTTCGCCAATATTAGCTGTAGGTTCTCCTGTGGCATGATCTTCTGTAATTTGCCTTTATAGCGTGGATCAAGGATGCTGGCCAACCAGTAGTCGTCATCCTTCATAATTTTGGCAATGCGGGGGTCCCTTTTTAGGATCCACAAGACATAATCACACATGTGAGCCAATGTTTCAGATGTCAATGATGCACAGCCAGTGGTGGGTGGAGGAGCACTTTCTGCCAAATCCACATCCCTCCAGTCACGCACAAACCCTGTACCTGATCCTGGCAAGCCAACATTTTCTCTTGCCCCCTGAGGAGCATCCTCCTCCCCAAAATAATCATCCCCCTCATCCTCCTCATCCTCCTCTTCCTCTTCTTCCTCCATCTCATCCAGGACAGTTCCCTGAGCAGACAATGGCTGACTCTCATCAAGGCTTCCCTCCTCCTGCTCCGCTGCAGACGCCTGATCCTTAATGTGCGTCAAAATTTGCATGAGCAGACACATAAGTGGGATGCTCATGCTTATGATGGCATTGTCTGCTCTTACCAGCCGTGTGCATTCCTCAAAACACTGAAGGACTTTACAGAGGTTTTTCAGCTTTGACCACTGCACACCCGACAACTCCATGTCTGCCCTCAAACTGCCTGCCCGTGTATCCTCCCACAAATGCATTACAGCCTGCCTCTGTTCGCACAGCCTCTCAACCATGTGCATAGTGGAGCTCCACCTTGTTGCAACGTCTATGATTAGGCGGTGCTTGGGGAGGTGGAGCGGCCGCTGCAGCCTCTGCATACGACTGGAGTCTACGGGCGAGCGACGGATGTGCGAGCACTGTCTTCGCACATTATGGAGCAGGGATGGTAACTCTGGACAATTATTCATGAAGTACTGCACCACCAGGTTCAGGGTGTGAGTCAGGCAAGGTATGTGTCTGAGTTTTGCCAGGGCTATGGCCGCCACAAAATTACGGCCGTTATCACTGACTACCATGCCTGGCTCAAGATGTATACTGCCCAGCCATGACTCAGTTTCTCGCTGCAAATAGTCGGCCAGTACCTCCACGGTGTGTATGTTGTCGCCCAAAGATGTCATCTTTAAAACAGCCTACTGACGCTTACCACTAGCTGTTCGATAGTGGGACACCTCGTGTGCATCCCTGGCAGCTACAGATGAAGTGCTTGTGCGACTGCGCTCTGTCAACGAGCTTTCGCTTCTGGAGGAGGAGGAGGGTCGAACGCCTACAGCCAACTGTTGCCTATACCATGGGCTAGGCAGCACTGTCCTACCGCCGCTGTCCCCTGTGGACCCTGCATCCACCACATTAACCCAGTGCGCAGTGATGGACACGTAACGGCCCTGGCCATGCCTACTGGCCCATGCATCTGTTGTGAGGTGCACCTTTCCGCTCACTGATTGTTTGAGTGCATGGACAATGCGGTCTTTCACATGCAGGTGGAGGGCAGGGATGGCTTTTCTAGAAAAGAAGTGCCGACTGGGTAGGTCATAGCGTGGGACAGCGTAGGCCATGAGCTCTCGGAACGCTGCGCTTTCAACCAAACGGAAGGGCATCATCTCTAATGAGATCAGTTTGGCAATGTAGGCGTTCAAAGCCAGTGTACGCGGATGAGAGGATGAGTACTTTCTTGTCCTACTCAGAGTGTCTGCTAGGGTGAGCTGGACTTGAGAACTGCAATGGGGGAACTAGCGGTGGACATGGCGGACTGAGAGAGGGTTGGTGATGGTGATGGTAGTGGTGGTGGTGATGGCCTAGATTCAGTCTTTCGTTGCAAAAACATTGTGATTCCCTGACTGCTTTGGCCTTGCGACGACATCTCAGCATTTCTTGCTGATGGTGTGCTAACCGGTGGGCTTACAGTGGGGGAAGCAATTTGGCGTTGCTGGCTACCTTCAGTCGGAGCAGGTGCACATGTGCTACCTGAGGTATTGTAGTCCGTCCACGCTTGCAAGTGCATGGTATTTAAATGCCTAAGCATGCAACTGGTATTCAAATTTCGGAGATTTTTCCCTCGGCTAAAGGTCCTTCCGCACTTCTTACAGATAACCTTTGCCTCATCAATAGGATTTTGGTCAAAAAAGTGCCACACTGCACTCTTCCTACTATGGGATTAATTTTCAGAGCTAGCCCGCTGTGCTAATTTGACTGTCTGGCCAAGCTGTCCTGCAACTGTTTTCGTTTTTTTAACACGTTTTTGGACTGCTACAGGCCTGCCAGATAACCGCAGCTGTGATATCGATGCCTGCTGCGGATCCTCCTCCTCTTCTGAGCTATTGCCAGCGGCACCCTCTTCCCCAATGAATGCCAATCTGGGTCAACAACTGGGTCATCCATCACCTCCTCTTCAATTTCATCTGCACCTTCCTCTGTGTCACCCTGTAAGGTGGTATAGTATATGGGAAGGGGCACCAGAGTTTCATCAGGGTCAGAATCTGGCTCAGTAGACTGCGAGAGCAATGCATTGCTCTGGGGAATGTACCAGCGGAATCATATAGCAGTGGCTGTGCATCAGTGCACTCCATGTCATATTCATCTTGGACTGGGGAACTCAGGATTTCACTTGATAACCCAGGCATGGTATGTGAAAAGAGCTCCAGGGAGTAATCTGAAGTGTGGCCTGCCGCATCCTTCAATTTTGGTGGGGGTGAAGGACACAAGGAAAGGTGTCGTTCCTAACCAGGAGCCTGCACTGACGACTCAGTGCTTGCATTTTTTGAAACTTCAGAAGAGGAGGCGATAGAGCTGGAGGCTGTTTCGGCAATGTAAGCCAAAACCTGTTCCTGATGCTCCGGCTTTAAAAGCGGTTTACCTACTCCCAGAAAAGGGAGCCTTCCAGGCCTTCTGGAGCCAGACGATGATGCAGGCTCAACACCTCCTGCCTTAGGTGTTATTGTGCTTTTGGCACTACAAGCAGATGCACCACCACCACTATCAGTACTAGCTGGCCCCCCCGCCCACTTCCGCGGCCTCTTCCACCATACTTCCTCATGCTTGGGAAAATGTACCAAAATACCAGCAGATATATGGTACTGTATCAGAAGCGTAAAGCTGTATACAGTGTAGGGGAAAATTCCAATCTCCGTATATATTTCCGGAGTCACACACAGACGCTCTCTCAGTATGGATTTGACTGTAATACAAAGAGCAGATGTATGGTACTGTATCAGAAGCCTATAGCTGTATGCAGTGTAGGGGAAAATTTCAATCTCCGTATATATTGCCGGAGTCACACACAGCCGCTCTCTCAGTATGGATTTGAGCGTAATACAAAGAGCAGATATACGGTACTGTATCACAAACGGACTGCTGTATACAGTGTAGGGGAAAATTTCAATCTCCATATATATTTCCGGAGTCACACACAGACGCTCTCTCAGTATGGATTTGACCATAATGCAAAGAGCAGATATACGGTACTGTATCACAAGTGGACAGCCGTATACGGTGTAGGGGAAAATTTCAATCTCCGCATATATTTCTGGAGTCACACACAGATAGTCAGCATGTATTTGTCCGTGATACCAGCCAGTACACGGTAGTGTGTGAGGAGCGTACAGCTCTATATGGTGTGGGAAAAAATGAACGCTCGGTAACTGTGCAGAAAAAAAGAATAAAAGTAATAGTGCTGTGTAAAAAGCAGTCTGCACAGCAGTGTACACACAGCAATACAGCTATCAGGCAGCCTAATAACCAGCGCTGCTGCACACAAGAAAATCCTCCCCTGTCACTGCACACTAACTGTACAGCACAATTGCTATCAGCACAAGCACAGAAGAACTTCTCTATCCAGCTCTAACTCTCTCCCTACTGATAAACAACGTCAGCAACCTCTCCCTACTGTTAAGATCGGCAGAAGTAAAATGGTTGTCGGCGGTCAGGGCTTTTATAGACACTATGATGCCCTCCAAAGCAAGCCAATCGCTGCAATGCCCTACTCTAAGATGGTGGTGGACGCTGCCCATGTCATCTTGTTGCCCCTCTTCTTTAATAAAAGTTACTCAGTCCCATTCCTGTAAAGGAAAGTCAAATGCAATGAACCAGGTATTAACATAAACCTTATCCCCGGTTTCAGCCTCATGGATGAACCCATGCCCTCTGGTGGGTTGAAATATTTGATGAGGCCGCCTGTCATCCAGCCAGACATGGTTCCTCCAGTGAGGCGCCGCAGCTCCTTTAAGATTCAGCACTCCCGCCGCTTCTTTTCCTCAATTACTTCTGGCAACCACCAGGCCTTTTCTGCCGTGGGAGCCTGGGGTTCGTCCAGGTAAATGTCGCTGGGCAATGCGGAGGTCGGGGAAGGTGACAGGGCAGGAGTAGGTGTGGGAGCTGAGGTGAGGGTAGATGACATACTCACCAGGACTGCAGCCAGCTGCGACGGTCCTCCACTGTGGCCGCGCGAACTTGGGATCACTGCCACGATGGTCCCTCTCTCCACAACTTCCAGTTTCTCGCTCACTTCTTCCTGGTCCAACTTCTCTGCATCTGCGGTGTTCCAGCTCCCTGCAATCTTCTTTTCCAGTCTTCCAGTTCCGATGTCCACCAGCCCTCGGGGCGTGAGTCTGCCTTCGCCTGAGCCACGGACCACTCCCAGTCCTGCCACCCGATTCCTCCGCGGAACGACATACTCCATCGCTGCATCAGAACTTGGCAATGGCATCTCTCTTCCGGGCACGCAGTCTTGCTCCTCTGAACTCCGCCCGTTCGTGGGTGGAGCTACTTCCGGCAGCTCCAACAATTCAGCTTCAGACCCCCTCGTTCCTCAGAAATCTGCTGCAGGGGTACGGGCTTATTCTTTCACCGCGCCCATCCCGGGTGGGCACCAGTTACTAGGGGACGTGGCCTCAGCTTAGGCCACTGCTTCTGCCATCTTCGCGACCTTTTCCGTTTAGGATGCCCATGATGGGTGGCACCACTCCCATCTTTCCCGCCACTGACCGTTATCTTCTTGTCAGTGTTCGGCACCATCTTTAAGTCTTTAACGGCTGCCATCTTTACTGTCTTCAAGGCTCCTCCACTCTCTGCAGATAACGCATTGCAATCCTACCCACTATGCCAATTCTGTAAGGTGGCCAGGGTGGTAGTCGTGGCAACGGGCTGTTCTGTCTCCACACCCTGGTGCCCGACAGTAGAAATATAATGTCTTTTCCGCTGCATGTGCAGCGTGCGCAGCAGTACATTCACTTTCACTGTCAGAGTCTCCTCGGCTGCTGTCACGCTGGCTCTGCGTCCATGAGCTCCAAAAACCACTTCAGAGACAAGGTTCTTTGCCAATGGTTCAACTTTACTGAGCAGTTGGGTGTCCATCACACATGCAGCACAATATGCACAGAGTGGAATTTCCTCAGCTTTCCCTGTTTTCCTGCAATCTCTTTCTCCTTCCAGCAATCTCTGCTTTGCTTCTGGACAATCTCTGTCCCTCTGCTGGACAATCCCTGTCCCACTTCTGGACAATCCCTGTCCTGTCCATGCTCCTGGTCCACCATTCTCTGGTCTGGCTTCAGTAGGAAAAGGTACCAGGTTTGCCATCTTAGCTTCACCTGCCCCAGTCATAGACCCCGGATCTTCTTCGGGTTGGTCTCTATTCTAGCTGGTGACAACCTGCACATCACTCAGCCTGGGGCCACTTCCTGGTATAGCAGCCTTATCCCCACGGCTAGCAGACTCTCATTCTTCACTGCTACATTCAGACTGACTTCTCACCAGGAAGTTCCCTCCAGGTATACCTCACTGTTCTGTGCTGCACTGCTCCCCTCCCAACAGGAAAACCCATATGCTAACTAAACCTATTCCCTATCTCTAATGTGCCCCACTAATTTAACCCCACTATTATCCCAGGCTAACCTCTTGTGAGACAGTGAGAGTATGTGTGTTGAATGGGGTGTACATTTCACCTGGATACTTTGCTGACTGGTATAGGGGAAATGTATGGCTTTGTAAACCTAGTGGTAGAGAAAGGTCACTACACCTTACATTCAGTACACACTTGCAGCTCAGGCCTGAAACCATTCAGCTGTTAATTAGGAGACCAGAAGTAGGTGTCTGCGAACACAGTCAGAGAGCTCGCTTAGTCTGGACAAGGAGTCCAGGCACAAGAAGGAGTCTCCAGGAATATGAGCTGTCTCAGTCTGGGTTCTCGATGTACCCCGGACACAGGAGTAGTCTCTGTGAGAATCCATGCGGATAGCTGCTGAATAGGAGGGGAGCTCTCTCAAGTCTGGACGTTGAAGGTGCCTTCAGAAACAAGGAGGAGACTCTGTGAAACTCCATGCTGGTAAATGCTGAACATATGTGTTGTTTTGGCCCAGGCTATTAGAGTCTGGACACGGATAGAAAGGGAAATCTATCTAAGTGTAATTAGTGGCTGGACAAGCCCAGGCTTTATGTTTATGATTTGGTTTTGATTATGTTCTGTTTACTGTGGACTTTAATAAAACTGGTTGCGGCCAGTTTTTAACAGAACTACTGTCTGTGAATGGTCTCTTTATGCCACTCTGTCTCCCCAAGACGGCGATCCCAGAGCTATATCCCCTGAAAAGCTTACAATTGGCGCTAGAATGTGAGTGCAGCACAGTGGCGAGAGACAGCAATAAAAGGTGAAGTCTGTTGAAGCAGCAGCAGAGAAAAAAAAAGTGTGTCAGCAAAAGAAAAGTCTGTTGGAGCAGTCTTAAAGAGACAGTAGCCCTAATAGAGTTTGCAAAAGAGAAAAAAAAAAAGTGTCTGCACAGCAAAGCTGAATTTTCTGTGGAAAAGACTGTGGAGTGTGTATGTCTTGAGTGAAGACTGCCGTTGTTGAGACAGAGAAGTCTGACAGCATGGATGACAGCATGGAGGCGCTGTTTGAACAAATGGCGCAAGTTAATGTGCAACATAAGACTGCCGTGGTTGAGACAGATAAGTCCGGCAGTATGGAGGAGCTCGTTGAGTACCTGGTCCAGGCCCAGCGAAGCATGCAGCAGAGCATGGAGCAGCAGCGCCTGCAGCACCAGCAGCGCATGCTGCAGGCCCAGCAGCAATTCCTGCAGCAGCAGCAGGAGAATGACCGGTTGTTTTTTGAGCAGGTTGCAGCACTGCAGGGGACTTGCGGCGCATCGTCCCAAAGTGGTGTTGCAAAGTCACCTGCATTGTCCGCTGTAAAGAAGGCGGTAAGACGGTCCCTGAAAAAGATGACACCTCGTGATGATGTGGAGGTATATCTCACTAGGTTTGAGGGACTGGCAGAGAAGGAGAATCTGCCCCTATCTGAATGAGCCATGATGGTCGCACCCTATCTGATTGGAGAACCCCAAAGGGCCTATGCTGACCTGAGCGAGCAGGACAGCCAAGACTATGCCAAGCTGAAAGCGGAGATTCTTACCCGGCTGGGTGTTACGGTGACAGCCCGTGCCAGGGGAGTTCATGACTGGAGATGCAGTTGGGAGTCTGCAGTCAGCAAACCTGATTATGGAGTTGAAAAGGTGATAGTGAACCGCTACACCCGAGCATGTCCTCCTGAGGTACAGCCAGAGGTCGGACAAGGAGACCACCAGGACGCCAATCGTCTGGTCAGCCTGATGGAGAAGGCCTTCACCAGCAAAGACTGTCTCCGTGACCAGCCGTCTGAGAGGTCGTCACTTCAGAGTTCCCGGACGCTGAACTCTCGCGGTAAGAGCGTTCCAGCTGTTGGGGACATGGGGTATGCTGATAAGCGGGTTCAGGCCCGAGGGGACATGTGGGTGGAAAAGTGTGATGGACAGTGTTGGAGATGTCGTGAAATTGCAGCCAACTGTCCAATAGAGGGGGAGCCTATGTATTGTGATGTTGGCAGATCCCTCTCTCCCTGCGCAGAGCCTGTGTGTGTGTCCACCTCAGCCGAAGAGACTGGACCACAGGTGTGCCCGGTGGTTGTAAATGACTGCCCAGCACAGGCCCTCTTGGACTCAGAGAGTCCAGTGACTTCTGTATGTGACAGCCTGATTGATAGGGACTTCATCCCTGATAAGTACCTGAGTATGGTGTGCATCCATGGAGACACCAAAGTCTACCCAGAGACTGCCGTGGACTTGGTCCCCAAACTCGGGGAGGTTTCATATGAAGGGGGGGTAGTGAAAAACCTGGTGCAACCCCTAATTCTACACATAAACACTAGTGATGAGCGAACGTGCTCGGTAATACTCGTTACTCGCCCGAGCATCGCTGGACTCGTACTCGGCGAGCACCGAGCATTTCCGTGTTTATTCGGCTGGAGTTCTGGTGCACGCCCTGCATTTTTGGCTCTCTTTAGAGCGCCAATCAACATGCAGGGATTGTCTGCCACGCACTGTAATGCCGCAGCCATCTTTGTTGTGGTATTACAGTGATTGGCTGGCCGCACAGTGTCATCAGGTGTATAAGAGACCTGGCGCCACCATGTTCAGCTCAGTCTGCTCCTGAATTAGCGAGTGTAGGGAGAGCTGCTGCTGAGATAGGGTCATATTTGGGGGTTTAGAAGGTAGTGTAGGTCTAACATCAAAGAAGACTCAAATCCAGCTTAATCAACAGTCATTCTAAGGACTAATTACTTCGTATATAGATTGCAGTGCTAGGTAGGCAGGGAGTGTATGTGCGTATATACATATCATGCAAGGCATGCACGCAATGTATATGGGTATATAGATCTCAGTAGCAGACAGGCATTCTGTGGCATACTTAATTGAATACATCAAGAATGTCCATTCCATTACTGTCTGCTGCTGCTGCCTGTTACATATATTGACCGTATATACACAGTCCTAGGTCTCAGTGGGCAGCAAATTATTTTTGGCATCTTAATTCTGATTATTTTTTCCAAAGCAATCCAGAACCCCTTTTTTTTCTCTAATTGCTTGTTGACACTGCAGAATACAGCCAGATCCTTTTCATAGTACAGTGTAAAAATACATCTATTTTAAAGGGGTTTGCCTGTCCCAGGCCTGACATATGAGTGCGAAGAAAAATCTGCCATTTTTTGTGGTACTGTAGAATTTTTTGGGAGCGTCTTATGAATTTTTTGACAATTTTGATGTCCAAAAAATATTTAGCTGCCCAAAAAATATTTAGCTACAGGGCAGATATTTTACACTAGGTTTTGTCTGCCACACGGATCGCATATCATTGTGCTAAAAATTTTGCCATTTCAGTCCTCCATAGAATTTTTTTGTGTCATAGCCTACTTATTAACACAATTTTGCTGCGAAAAAAAAAAATACAGGGCAGATATTTGAAAGTGGGCTCTTTTAGTCAGACCCATGATCTATCAGTGTGCTAATACGAAATATGAAAATGAATTGCATCACTGCCTTAGAAATATGAAAAATTGAGAAGTCTTAGCGCATAAGATGGCCAAATTATGTGTGCCTGATAGCCACGTCAAGGCTCTTCTCGTATATCAGGTCCTAACTAATGCCAATCCTCACCTAGAAAAGTCTGTCTGCATGGGAACACATGAATCCTCTCTTAAGACTAAAATCTACATCTCTGTGGAGGGGCCTTGACGTGGCTATCAGGCACACATAATTTGGCCATCCTATGCGCTAAGACTTCTCAATTTTTCATATTTCTAAGGCAGTGATGCAATTCATTTTTCATATTTCGTATTTGCAAGCTATAGCGCTACAGTGTGCTACCTTTTTTCTTGTATGTGCATGAGTTGGTGACTCTGCGTTTAGCACCTGTTCACACTGGATCTATGTTTGGATGTGCCGGTCAGTTTTTTTATATGTATTCATTTACCTTCTACCTGAGCACTCCACCTGTTGGTCACAGGCTTTTTAATTACACAAGTTTCATTACCCCTCCACAGAGATGTAGATTTTAGTCTTAAGAGAGGATTCATGTGTTCCCATGCAGACAGACTTTTCTAGGCGAGGATTGGCATTAGTTAGGACCTGATATACGAGAAGAGCCTTGACATGGCTATCAGGCACACATAATTTGGCCATCTTATGCGCTAAGACTTCTCAATTTTTCATATTTCTAAGGCAGTGATGCAATTAATTTTTCATATTTCGTATTTGCAAGCTATAGCGCTACAGTGTGCTACCTTTTTTTCTTGTATTCTCAAATATTGGAGCAGTCACGTTGTAAGGTTCTTTGTCTCTTTTGACATGTTCCTTGAACTGGGATGCCCGCACGGACTCCTCTACTAGAACGGGTGCCTCACCTTCCGGTACAGACACTTCAGGTAAGAGGGATTGGCGCCGCTCCAAGTTTAGTTTTAGGGCACGCCAGCTGGCTTCCATCCTGGCGACCTTCTCCGGTGCCGGGCCAGGCCTCTTAGGGTATCCTCCGCTTCTTGCAGCGTAGGAGGGTTTCCAGGCCGGGTGCCCAACGGTGGTTCCGTGGCGATCGGGTCGCTTCCGTGGGGGGAGAGCTCTGACTGCTCCATCCCTTCACACTTCTGCTCGTGTCCATTAGCCATCTCTGCCAAGTCACATGTGTCATTAGCATCTGGAGAGGGCCCCTCTTTTGTAGTGAGGCGGGACCTTCTTGTTAGTTTCCGCACACTGAGGAGGATGAGGAGGCGGAACTGAAGAGCTGTGGGGCACGATCTTACATTGCAGTACCATTTAGAGTGGTCGGCCATCGTTTTCGCGCCACTGAGTGAGTGTACACCCACGAAGAGCACGCCCTTCTTCTTCACCAGTGCCTCGTCGTGACGCAGATATGGCGGAAAAATGGCAAATACATTCTCTGATGATTTTAGCAATTCTCAAGCACAAAACCAGTTCAATTCAGGCACACAGGACTCGCTTATAGCGAGCTACAGAATCCTGTTCGTGCCGCCCAAGTTGAGTCGCACAGAGCCAGAGGTTTTGGGGTACTCGGTACCGAGCCTGTCGACTTCTATGGGGTATGTCACGGCTTTACCCGGCAATTGAATCAGAGTCTATTTTACTATGTAGAAGTGTATAAACTATAAATATATGTATATATATATATGTCACAATGACATGTATATATATATATATGTATTCTATGTGTGTATATTTTGTGTTTACAACGAAAGAAAGGGTTTTTTTTTGTTGCGATATTTTGTTCCCATAGACTTACATGGGACTTCCGGTATCGGAATCGGATATCGACGATATTTAGTGATATCGGCGATACCATTCCGATACGATATTTTTAGATATCGAGCAGTATCGCTCAACACTAATCACAAGGGAACCAGAACCTGAACCCATGCAGGTGGACTCTTTACAAAGACGGGTTAGTGATGCACGCAAAGAACATCGTATAAAGGAAAATCTATGTTTTTACTGTGGTAAGTCAGGGCACTTCATTATAAACTGCCCCAGCCGTTCTCGTAAGACTACTGCAGCAGTCATTCACTGTGAGTGTTGCGAGAGGAGCTCTGTCATGTCCGAGCCTCAGACTCCAGAGAGATCTGCTGCAAGAGATCTTGATTTTTCGGACTTAAACTCTGTTAGTTCTGGGGACAATGACGGTATAAACGCTGCAATTTTTCAAGTTTCCTCAGCGGTGTCCCAGCTGAGTTGTAAAAGAAATAATTCTCATTGCTTCCTTTCCATCAAACTCTGGGTGGACTCAGTCTGGGTGTCTAGCTCTGCTATGATCGACTCAGGAGCAAGTGGAAATTTTATGGATATCTCCTTTGCTCTGAAACAGGGGATACGTTCAGTGAAGAAGGCTACTCCAGTACAGATGGAGACTGTGGATGGCTCCCTGCTGACCTCTGGACCAGTGGATCAGGAAACAGAGCCTTTGAGGGTCCTTATGGGTAAAGATCATCAGGAGAAAATGTCTTTTATGCTTATCTCTTCTCCCCACTTTCCCATTATTCTAGGGCTACCATGGCTGCAGGCGCAGAATCCTACGATTAACTGGGAGACCAAGGAATTACACTTTCCGGAGAAACAGATGAGTCAAGGAGTTTCAGCTTGCTCTGTTCCTAAAGGAACCATGTCAGTCCCTGAACTACCAGCTGTATACCAGGACTATGTGGATTTATGTGACAAGAAGAACGCTGATTAGCTTCCTCCTCACCGTCCATATGATTGTCCAATCGAATTATTGCCTGGAGCCGAGATACCTTTTGGTAAGATCTACCCCCTAGCGGGGCCCGAGCTAAAAGCTTTGAAGGACTACATAGATGAAAATCTAGCCAAAGGCTTCATACGCCCCTCTTCATCTCCCGCAGGTGCACCCATCTTCTTTGTGAAGAAGAAAGATGGATCTCTGAGACCCTGCATAGACTATAGGGAACTCAATAAGGTTACTATTAAAACCGTTATCCATTGCCTTTAATCCTTGAGTTGTTGGAGAGAGTGCGGCACGCCAAAATTTTCTCTAAACTGGATCTCCGTGGGGCCTATAACTTGGTCCGTATTAGACCTGGGGATGAATGGAAGACTGCATTCAGGTCACGCTATGGACACTTCGAATATCTAGTTATGCCTTTTGGTCTGAGTACCGCCCCAGCCACTTTCCAACACTTGGTGAATGACATCTTCAGGGATCTCCTAGATACATTTGTGGTGATTTATCTGGATGATATTCTAATTTTTTCTAACTCCACAGAGGAACATCATGGACATGTGAGAATGGTCTTAGAACGCCTAAGACAAAACCATCTCTACATCAAACTTGAAAAGTGTGAATTCCAT
Organism: Oophaga sylvatica; assembly: GCA_033576555.1. Lineage (NCBI taxonomy): Eukaryota > Metazoa > Chordata > Amphibia > Anura > Dendrobatidae > Oophaga > Oophaga sylvatica. Next base: position 347,063,750 of record JARQOD010000002.1, read on the forward strand.
AGGACCGAAATTCAATTTCTGGGTATGTACTATCTACGCAAGGATTAGTATGGATGGAAGCAAGACCCAAGCCATCAAGGATTGGCCAATTCCTAGAAATGTGAAGGAGGTGCAGCGCTTCATCGGGTTTGCCAACTTCTATAGACGTTTCATTAGGAATTTCTCTGAGGTAGTGTCACCTATCACCCAACTTACCCGGAAACAGTCTAGGTTCTCCTGGACCCCGCAAGCTCAGGAAGCATTTTCCTGTTTAAAGGATAAATTTAACACCGCACCTATCTTAGTACATCCCAACCCCAAGCTTGCCTTCATAATAGAGGTGGATGCTTCAGACTGTGCCGTTGGATCTATACTCTCTCAGAGAACAGGTGAGAAGAATGTCTTGCATCCCTGTGCCTTCTTTTCCCAGCAGTTGTCTTCGGCTGAGAGGAACTACGATGTGGGCAATAGAGTATTGTTGGCCATTATTGCCGCCTTCAAGGAATGGAGACACCTTCTTCAGGGAGCTGCACAGCAAATAGTCATCCTGACAGACCATCGTAACCTTGAATTTATCAGGTCGACTAAGTGCCTGACTCCTCGCCAGGCTCGCTGGAATCTTTTCCTAAACCAATTTAATTTTGTAATTTCTTATAGACCAGGATCGCGCAATGGAAAGGCTGATGCACTCTCTATGATTCATTCAGCAGAGACACGTCCACTTACTCCTCCTAAGACTATTCTTCCTGACTCTAGATTCCTGGGAGTGATTCATAATCAAGACCTACTTAAGGACATCAAGGAAGCATACCATGCGGATTCTTTGTTGGCTCAACCCCAAGGGACGTAAGTCTTGTCTTTAAGAATGGTGTGTGGATTCAGGGACAACGTCTGTATATACCTGAAACAGTCAGATTGAGAGTATTGCAACTCATCCACGATTCCAAGATAGCCGGGCATAGGGGAATTCTAAAGACACAAGAATTTCTTTCTCGTTTCTTTTGGTGGCCCACTTACAGGAAAGATGTTTTAAACTATGTCACTTCATGTGAAGTCTGTGCAAGATGCAAAACACCTCGCTCCTCACCAACTGGTCTGTTACAACCTCTTCCCACGCCGTCCCGCCCGTGGGGATCCATTTCTATGGACTTCATTGTGGAGTTACCAACCTCTCAAGGGAAGAACACCATTCTAGTGGTGGTTGATCGTCTAACAAAGGCAGCTCATTTTATCCCTTGTGTCGGCTTACCCACTGCAAAACAGACATCAGACTTGATGATTAAGAATGTGTTTCGCTCACATGGAGTACCGGATGAGGTCATTTCGGATCGAGGGGTGCAATTCACTTCAAGGTTTTGGCAAAATTTCTGTGCCGCATTGGACATTAAAGTAAACCTTTCTTCTGCTTTTCATCCCCAGACTAATGGACAGACAGAACGAACCAATCAGACCCTGGAGCAGTATCTCCGCTGCTTTATCTGCCACCTACAAGATGATTGGGTGGATCTACTTCCACTGGCTGAGTTCTCTTATAATAACTCTCAGAGCGCCTCCACTAAGCAGTCTCCTTTTTACTCCAATCTAGGTTATCATCCTAACATTCTTCCTCGATTTCCCATAGATACGCCCTTGCCGGCAGTGGCTGAAAGAATCACTTCTTTACAAAAGAATATGGATCTTCTAAAGGAAAATCTAGAATTGGCTCAGGAAAGGTACAAGAAAGCAGCAGATAAATTTCGTAAACCTGCACCAGCTTTCAAGGTAGGAGATTTGGTCTGGCTGTCAACCAGAAATCTTAAAATAAAGATTCCATCGTCTAAATTGGGACATAAGTACATTGGACCTTATAAGATCAGTAAGATTATAAGTGCTGTTGCTTGTCGTCTTCAACTGCCCAGAACTATGAGAATCCACCCTGTCTTTCATGTATCCCTACTAAAGGCTGCAACACCCAATACGTTTCCTGGACGCTCTTCTCTTTGCCCTGACTCAGTGCTGGTCGATGGTCAGGAAGAATTTATGGTGGAAAGGATTCTAGATTCCAGGTTGTACAGAAATCAGTTGCAATATTTGATTAAATGGCAGGGCTACCCAGAGGAGGACAACTCATGGGAACCTGTCAATAATGTAAATGCTCCTCGCCTGCTCCGCAAGTTTCATCAGAGGTACCCTGACAAGCCTGGTCTGAGCTCAACCGGAGGTTGTCCTTAAGGGGGGAGTAATGTAAGGTTCTTTGTCTCTTTTGACATGTTCCTTGAAACTCAGTTTTCCGTCGGCCATTTTGCTTTCTGTCTTTCTGCAGCTCTTGCCCTCAGTTAATATGGAGTTTCCAGTTTTCATGTTCCCGCCCTGATTATCTCCCTCTTGCTTCTTAAGCAGCCTCAGCTGAACAATCAGTGCTCCTGAATCAAGCCTCAGTCAGCCTGTGACCTGACTCCTGGAAACCTAGGATTTTGGACTCCAGCTATTTCCTACTGAGGAACTTTGGAACACTTTTGGACTTTGGAAACCTGCTGTCTGGTGAATCCATGTTTGCAGAGGAATTACGGTACAGAGAAGAGATCCTGAACCTGCTTGGAGAGTTATTGTAGAGCTTGAAGTTACTCTGGCCTGCTGTGTTCTCCTGCCTCTGTTCCTGCAAACTGTGTGACCTTTTCTGCATGCTTGTATGAAGTAATACAAGTCATTTCATATCAACCTATGTCTCGTGTGTTTTCCTCGCACCCAAGCACAAGACGCTATAGGAACTGTACACTATACATGACACACGTTCACACAAAGGCGACCGTGGGAATGTGTCACAAGTAGTGTTGAGCGATATTGCTCGATATCTAAAAATATCGTATCGAAATTGTATCGCCAATAGCACTAAATATCGTCGATATCCGATTCCGATTGCGGAAGTCCAATGTAAGTCTATGGGAACAAAATATCGAAATTAAAAAAAAAACATTCTTGCCTTGTTGGTTAATTGTACATGAAGGAAAACAACAAAGACTAATGTAGAATGTATTGGGGGAGGTTGAGGAGACAATAAAGGCATACATGTTTAACCCAATGCATTGGAATAGCATTAATATATATTTTTTTGGAAATACGTTTGGATTGACTAACAAATTGACAATGTTGTTAACCTTTTTTCTATTTTGGCAAATAGTATGTTTCACAACTTCCATGCTCTTCACCTTTTTAACTTTTGCCAGTGCCACACTTTCTCCTTCATAATCTTCAGCAGCAGCATCATCTTTCTCATCAAATTATTCTTCATCTTCACCTTCTTAATCTTCTTCTTAAACTTCTTGCTATTCATGTTTTTGTTTACATTACTCATATTGTTATTATTAAACTAATTAATCTTCTTCATATTCAAATTCTTCATCTTCTTCCTCTTCATCTTCTTCATCATATTCTTATTTGTGACAGAGATTCCTGTACTTGTAATCTGTAAAAGTATGAATTGTTCATCCTTCCGTTCTTGCTGTCACAAAAGATTTAAATTACAACAGTATTTGTCCATGTTCAGTTTAGCCTGCAGCAGCAGGCATTTTCCAGGGGCACCACAAGGAGGAACGGACTCACCCCCATACACTGCTTAGTCTTCTTCTGCTTAGAATTTAGAGCATATATTTTGCTCTTCATTTTGGTCTTATACTTCATGTTCTTCTGCTTTTTGATCTTTTGCTTATTGTTCTTCTGTCTCTTGTTCTGTATCTTGTAGTTTGTCTTAACCTTCTTTGTCCTGTTGGTGATCTTCTTCTGGGTAATCTTTTATTTTTTCTTTGTGATGGTGTTCAGGCTGGTTGGCTTCATGCTCGTCGTCCTTGTTGTCGTCATCTTCTTCTGGGTGGTCTTTAATGTCGCCTAATTTCCGAGAAACAGCTGACGTTACTGGAACCCTGACGGGTATCAGATGGAGCAAGAGACAATGGAAGTAACGAGGACCAGCTGACTGTGCTGGACCCCGGACGGGTAGCAGAAGGAAAAGAGGCAATGTCACAACCGAGTACCAGCTGACGTTACTGTGACACGGTTACTAAGCAGGAGGTACCTGTGCTCCAAAGCACTACCAAGGACCAGCAGACGTTGCTGGAACTCGGATACGGAGATGGAGGCACCTAGGCCAAAGGCACTGGGGAGAACCACTTGACGGTACTGGACCCCGGACGGGTAGCAGAAGGAAAAGAGGCAATGTCACATCCGAGTACCAGCTGACGTTACTGTGACACGGTTACTAAGCAGGAGGTACCTGTGCTCCAAAGCACTACCAAGGACCAGCAGACGTTGCTGGAACTCGGATACGGAGATGGAGGCACCTAGGCCAAAGGCACTGGGGAGAACCACTTGACGGTACTGGACCCCGGACGGGTAGCAGAAGGAAAAGAGGAAATGTCACAGCCGAGTACCAGCTGACGTTACTGTGACACGGTTACTAAGCAGGAGGTACCTGTGCTCCAAAGCACTACCAAGGACCAGCAGACGTTGCTGGAACTCGGATACGGAGATGGAGGCACCTAGGCCAAAGGCACTGGGGAGAACCACTTGACGGTACTGGACCCCGGACGGGTAGAAGAACGCACCCATGAAAATGTAAGTTGACAGGACGCAAGCCGTCCGCAGTTACCGAATCACACAGTCCTACAGTGGGTGCTTATCCTATTGTCACAATGGAAACCGCCTTTATTTACATATCCCACAGCACACATAGGAATCACCTAAACTGCAGGCACCATAGAGTCGGCTAACCCGAATGCAACACGACAGCACAACTTATTGGAGGATAATTGACGTTCACACTGCCAGGAAACAGCTGTCATGCTGTAACCAGGCTGGCCAGGAGTCAGTACCCCTGCCAATTACTTACGAGCAACAAATGGCGGTGTTGTAGCCCAGGGAGTAGAGTTCAGGTGGTAGAAAGATGAACATAACAGGAGACATGGAAAACGTTGCCAAACAGTTATTTAATCTGAAAACGGACAGGCAAATTCAGGTGAGATCCATGCCTTGTTCATTTTCAGAAAAGTAAGCCGGTCTACATTCTCTGAGGATAGTCGCATGCGACGGTCTGTTACTACACCACCTGCAGCACTAAAGACACGCTCAGATAATACACTGGCAGCAGGGCAAGCCAGCACCTCCAATGCATACTGGCTAAGCTCTGGCCATGTATCCAACTTAGAGACCCAAAATTTGAAAGGGGAAGAGGCATCTGGGAGTACACTTAGAGGGAAAGCCAAGTAGTCTGTCACCATCTTACGGAAACGTTTCTTCCTGGTGACTGGAGCCGTCTCAGATGGTGTAGACCTTGCTGGCGCTGTCACAAAACTTTGCCACATTTGTAACATACAGTTCTTGCCCTGTGCAGAGGCGCTGCTTCTGATCCCTCTTGTTGTAGAGGTGTCTACACTGCCTCGACGCACAGAGCTGCTTTGTAAAGCAGTAGCAGAAGCAGCAGCACCTCTCTCGGCTGGAATGTACAACAGTATGGATTGCACCAGTGTGTCTTGGTACTCCTGCATTTTACGGTCCCGGTTCACCGGTGTGATGAGGGTTTGTAAGTTGTCCCGGTAGCGAGGGTCTAGGAGGGTGTACACCCAATAATCTGACGTGCTGAGAATGTGGGCGATGCGGCGGTCGTTTCTCAGGCACTGAAGCATGACATCAACCATGTGCTGCAGACTCCCAACTGGCCAACAAAGGCTGTCCTCTGGAAGAGGCGTCATCTCTGTCTCCTCTGCATCACCCCACCCTCGCTCTACATACTGACTAGAGCGTTGTGTACCTCCCTCTGTAGGGATTTCTTCCTCCTCCATTGACTCCTCCTCCTCCTCATCCTCCTCACAAAGTGAGCCCTGCCCAGCCCTTTGTGAGGAACCACGTTGCGCTGACTGTCCTGAAGGTAATTGAATTTGTGACTCCTCATCCTCCACCTCTTCCAAAACCTCTTCCTTTAGTGCTTTCAGTGATTTCTGAAGCAGGCAGATAAGGGGGACAGTCATGCTGACTAGTGCATCATCTGCACTCGCCATCCGCGTTGAGACATCAAACGCCCGCAAAACGTCGCAGATGTCCTTCATAGAGGCCCACTCAGTAGTGGTGAAGTGTGAACGGCGCAAATTGCGAGTTGATTGCGCCTGTTGCAGCTGATACTCCATTACTGCTGGCTGCTGCTCACACAACCGCTCCAACATATGTAACGTGGAATTCCACCTGGTGGGTACGTCACATATGATGCGATGTTCAGGAAGGCGAAATCTGACTTGCAGAGCTGCAATGCGCGATCTGGCCATGCTGGAACGTCGCAAGTGAGCGCACTCTAGGCGGACCTTGTGCAGCAGTGCATCAAGATCCGGATAGTCCCTCAAAAAACTCTGCACGACCAAGTTCAGCACATGTGCCAGACATGGTATGTGAGTGAGGTTGCCAAGGCCCAGAGCTGCCACCAGATTTCGGCCATTGTCACACACTACCAAGCCTGGCTGGAGATTAGCTGACAAAAACCACACATCGCTCTCCTGCTTGATGGCATCCCAGAGCTCCTGCGCTGTGTGGCTTCGATTCCCCATGGGAATTAATTTCAGTACGGCCTGTTGACGTTTGGCCACAGCTGTGCTCATATCGGTCGCAACAGGTAAGCGTTCACGGGTCCATGTGGAGGTATACCGTGACGGCTCGTGCAGCGATGATTCTGAGGAACTGGAGTAGGAGGAGGAATCAATGTGCACAGACTGGATTCCTGCAATCCTTGGAGTTGGCAGAACACGTACAGCGCCACTGGCAAGATCTGTACCCGGCTCCACAACATTGACCCAATGGGCAGTTAGGGAAAGGTATCGTCCCTGGCCATGGGTACTGGTCCACGCATCGGTGGTCAGGTGGACCCTGCTACTGAGGGCGTTTAGTAGCGCATGTTTAATGTTTCCCTCGACATGTTTTTGCAGAGCAGGGACAGCTTGCCTGCTGAAATAAAATCGGCTTGGCACATTATATTGTGGGACTGCCAATGCCATAAAGTTCCTGAAACTGTCAGTCTCCACCAGCCTGAATGACAGCATTTCAAGGGACAGGAGTTTTGCAAGGCCAGCATTCAGAGCCTGTGCTCGTGGATGGTTTGCCGAGTATGGCCGTCTTTTATCCCATGCCTGTGTTACCGATGGCTGTTTTTTGTTCTGGGAGTGTGACGATGACTGTGAACTTGCTGCAGTGGGTGGAATAACAGTTTCTCTATGGACAACAGTGACCGAGGTTCTTCCATGGAGATCCTGTGAGGAAGCCGAAACAGGCGTGTGAGAGCTGAAGGTAGAGGCTCGAACATGACCTAAAGATGTAGGTGCTGCTGTAGGTTGGCCTACATCTCCAGTGAGTCTTTGGAACTCAGCTACGTGCTTTGTCCGTACATGTGTCCACATATTTGTGGTATTCAGGTTCCTGATATTTTTACCTCTTTTAACTTTTTGCTTACACAGCTTGCATTGAACATAGCAAATATCATGTACAAGTCTGTCAAAAAAGGACCACGCAGTACAAGTCATGGGAGCGCCTATTTTGACAGTTCTAATAGAACTGCTCCCAACAGGTGCCAAACTGGAGGCTACAGGCAAGCGAGTCTGCAGCCTACCTCTCCCTCCTCTTTGTACCGTTGGGACAATCTCTTCCTCAGAGCTGCTCCCACCACCTTCCTGTTGCTCACGCCATGTTGGGTCTCGGACTTCATCATCTCCACTACCCTCTTCCAACACCTGCTGCTGTTGGATGGTCTGGGCAGCACCATGCTCCACAAAACCTGGCACCTGAGTCTCATCATCATCATAAGATGCGTTCTGCGGTGTGCTGTCCATCGGCACTGGCTCACCCGCCTCTTCAGATTGAGAGAGACACAGCTGTTGCGCATCACTGCATACTCCCTCTTCCTCAAATTGCAGAATGCTGCTTGCCTGTGCCCGTGTTTGCGAGCCAACAGATTCTGAGAACAGAAGCAGAGACTCAGCTGGCTCCTGTACAGAACTCTCTGACTGCCTCGGCAATTTGACAGGCGGTGAACAGACAGATGGTTGCTCAACAGTGTTGTGTTCCTGAGAGGAGGTGGAAGGAATTGAAGTCGATGCATTGGCTGCCATCCAACCAACAACGGCTTCAATTTGTTCTTCCCGCAGCAGGGGGGCACGCCGAGCTCCTACCAAAGTGCGCATAAAGGAACGCTCACGGGGATAAATGGTGGATGCTGTGTCACTGAGGGCGGCAGCAGACACAGAATCCCCACGTCCTCTCCCTGCTGAAACTCCACGGCCACATGCACGTGCCTTACTCACTGACTTCTTCATCTTGGTAGATTGATAAAAAAAGTCAGAAAAGTTATAAGGCCTAAGTGTGGTTATTACGCAGAGACTGAAGTGAACACTGAAACACAACTGTTCACAATCTGTGAAAGGCTACTCCTTTGTCTACTTCTATAGTGTTTGCAACCAATGTATTGTATACGGATGGAAGCGCGTCACACTAATAGTTAAATTGCATGGAGCTGCAAGAATTACACTGAAGGAAAAAAAAGTCTGTGAGTGACATGTGCAGATGCCTACAGACAGCGTTGCATGCAGAGCAAACTGCAGCGTCACCTGCACTCACACACACCTTGCAGAGCTGTTAAAACAACACTGCAGGCAAAAGGAAGCTTTACACAGCGGTTGGTGCTAGCCTGCCTACAGCACAGTACACTAAATCGCAATCTCTAACTGTCCCTCAGAGTCAGCACAGCAGCGTTCTGTCCCTTACTGAATTCACAGCACAGTGACGCTAAAATGGCGGCGGCGCCTTTTATAGTGCATTCTGACATCATTTCAGCATCCAATCACAGCCATGCCATTAGTTAACATGACCGCAGCAGTACAGGATGTGCCCACACTTCTTAGGATTCCTCATTGGCTGACTAAAATCACATTGCCTCGCAAAGAATTATGGGAACTTCCGATTCCGGTATTCGATAAGACGAAAATATCGAAACAAATTATCGAAAGGCCGATAGAGCTAATATCGGCCGATAGCCGATATTTGCATTATCGTATCGCTCAACACTAGTCACAAGAGGTAGACAATGATGAGACACAATTTCCAGAAAATCAGGAGGAGGACCAGGGTGCGGAAGTGGTAGAGGAGGTGGTGGATTATATAGTAACTGACCCAACCTGGCAGGAGGACATGCAGAGCGAGGACAGCAGCACACGGGGGGAAGGAGGCATAGCACCACAACAGGCAGGAAGACACACTGTGGTGGCCGCAGACAGTAGGTGGGCAACCGTTCCTCGTAACACAAACATGATGGAAGTGTCACTACAACTGTTAGGTCTTCCCTAGTCTGGTTGTTTTTTAAAGACTGCTGGTAACCCCGAACAGGCCATGTGCACCACCTGCCATGCCCTCATCAACAGAGGTAGCAAAACTACCAGCCTGAGCACTACCAGCACGATCAGGCACATGACAACAAAGCATCCGACCTTTGTGGGCCAAATCCCAGGGTCCAGGAACAGTGTCTGCGGATGAAACCACTGCTTATTCCCCTTTTGTGCGTGGAAGCCAATCCCCTGTCCTTGGTGCCTTCGAAGATGCCTCCTGCCCTGCACCTGTTGTTGCACACACTCAACTACCACCATCATCAAGCACGTCCACGTCCTTGTCCCAGCGCAGCCTTCAATTGTCTATACAGCAGTCATTGGAACACAAGCGGAAATACCCAGCCAACGCTCCACAGGCCACAGTACTAAATTCACACATTTCTTGTCTGCTTGCTCTGGAAATGTTGCCTTTTCGGCTTGTGGAGATGGAATCTTTCCACAACCTGATGGCAGCGGCCGTCCCAAGGTACTCTGTCCCCAGCCGACACTATTTCTCCCGGTGTGCCGTCCCAGCATTACACAAGCACATGTCCCACAACATTACCCGTGCCCTCAACAATGCAGTTACTGGGAAATTACACTTAACCACGGACACGTGGACAAGTCCTTCTGGGCAGGGACGGTATATCTCGCTGATAGCACACTGAGCTAACATAGTGGAAGCTGGGACCCAGTCAGACATTGGGATGGAACATGTCCTACCAACGCAGAGGATTTCGGGCCCTAGGTCAATCAGGGTTGCCCCCACAGTCTACAGCTCCTACACATCATCCTCCTCCTCCTCCTCTTCAGCCTGCATCTCGGAAATGACCACATCAGTCGCTACCCGGAAGCCATGCAGCACTGCCTCAGCCAAGCAGCAACAGGCAGTGCTGAAGCTAATATGCTTAGGCGACAAACCGCACAATGCTGAAGAGTTGTGGACAGCTCTGAAAGAGCTGGCAGATATGTTGCTGACACCGCTAAACCTACAGTCAAGCATGGTCGTGTGTGATAATGGCCGGAACCTGGTGGCGGCTCTGAGGCAAGGCGAGATCACACACATACCATGCCTGACCCATATGCTTAACCTCGTGGTTCAGCGATTTCTCAAAACCTATCCGGAGCTGCCGGATCTGCTTGTGAAAGTACACTGCCTGTGTGCCCATTTTAGAAAGTCAGCTACAGCTTCAGCCGCCCTTTCCATGCTTCAGCAGCGTTTGCAGCTTCCGGCTCACCGATTGGTGTGTGATGTTCCCACGCGTTGGAACTCTACACTGCATATGCTGGAAAGGATTTGTGAGCAGAAGAGGGTAGTTGTTGAGTATCAGCATCACCAAGTATTCAGTTCAGATTCCACACATAAGACCTCAGGAGTGGACATGTATGTCAGACATATGTACCATCCTACAAAACTTTGAGGCGTCCACCAAGATGGTGAGCGGCTATGATTCCATAATTAGCATCACCATCCCGCTTCTCTGTATTCTGAAAAGCTCTCTGCTCACAATGAAAGAGGATGCATTGCAGGCAGAGCGCGATGAGATGGAGCAAGGAATCATACAAGGTGATTACACACAGCCCAGCCTCATGTCATCCCAACGTGGATTGGTTGACAATGAGGAAGAGGAGGAGGCAGAACAGGAGCTACTTTCATGCGCTATTGACGGTACTACAAGCACAACTGTCATACCGTCTGTTCAGCGTGGATGGCCTAAGGACAGGGGGAGGAGAAAGAGGAGGATGACAGCATGGTCAGGACATGGAAGCCTTACCAGTTAGCAGTCTGGCACTCATGGCAGACTTTATGTTGCGCTGCCTTTCCTGTGCTGACACTCAGTACTGGTTGGTGACACTTTTAGACCCATGCTACAAGGAGAACTTTCAATCTCTTCTTCCAGAGTCAGATAGGTGTATTAAAATGATGCAGTACCAGAGGGACATTGTTGCGGAATTACTGAAAAAACTCCCATCTGAAAACGCTGGAGGCAGAGGTCACAGTTCATTGGACAACCAAGGAGTAGAGGCGAGAGAGACAACTACAATCCAGCAGAGGCAGGGTAACACTGGAAAAGTTCTGGGACACTTTTCTCAGACCGTCGCCCTGGCCCAGAGTCGTGGGGTACTGTCACAAGGACTGGAAAGTTTGGGAAGATGTTGAAGGTGTACCTTGCTGACAGTACCATCGTCCTCCGTGATTCCTTTGTTTCTTTTAATTATTGAGTATTTAAGCTGGACATGTGGCATGAACTGGCTCTCTAAGCCTTGGAGGTCCTGGCCTGCCCTGCAGCTAGCATTTTGTCAGAGCGGGTTTTTAGTGCCGCTGGTGGAATAATAACTGATAAGCGCATCCGCCTGTCAAGTGAAAATGCTGACAGGCTGACTCTTATAAAAATAAACAAGGCCTGGATTGGGCCAGACTTCTGTACACCACCGAATGAGAACAGCAAAACATAACCTCCAATATGGTGTATTTTTTGGAAGATGAATTACCATGCACCTCTTCACACCCAGACATGGGTATGTGCTTCCTGACTTTGGCTATTTGGTTTGTTATCCTCCTCCTTCCCCTCATCCTCATCATCCACCACCACTAGATCACCAGGGTGGCCATCTTCCGTGATGAAACAGCCACTATATTGTTTTGCAAGGGTGTTATTGTCATGTGTGCATCGCCACGAAGATTGTCGCGGTTGCACATTCTGACTTCTCACAGCTGAGTTGTTGTTTCTTTGTGTTTGGCAGTTAGGGAGTTAATTCTGTCTGTGCTCAGTTCTGGGACTGGGTGCAGTTTCTCCCGGCTGCAATTAATTATTTGTTGATTGGTTTCCTTTAAATCTTTGGTTGTCTGTTTTGGGAGTTGCCAGTGAAATTCTTCATGCAGACCACAGATAGGATTGTATCTGTATAGACTTAAGTTAAAGAGCTCCTTAGTTGTTTTAAGCTCACCTTGCTTAGAGTTTAATATCCCAGATCATTTATGTTCCTTCTGTGTTTGAGTGTGTATGCAAGTCTGTGTTTTCTCCAGTCTGTCCTATATGTCTAATCTGTGTATTTAGCAGAGATCAGCCCATATCCCTTTGGTGGTAATCAGTATCCTTCTTAGGACTGATTACAGGGTTCAGGGACTGATAGGAGACAGGGTTAGGCTGGAGACTTGGACCTCTGAACCATTATCAGTACCTCCAAGGTGAGGGATTAGTTAGGACCCCAGTTTAGGGTCAGGTTAGACCCCCGGTCCTCTTCTTTCCTGTGACAGTGTATCAAGTCCTCAAGATTAACCCTGAGTTCAACGGATATCGTGTCAGGTAAATCTATTCTATATTTACATGCTGATGTTGCTAATCTATATGTTGTATAGAGTGTTGTTCTTTTAAGAATAGTTTACTGACATCGTACACATATCATAAGACCGCGTGACATTTTCACTGGCCGATAAAATTATTCCCAGTTGCCATGGATCCAGTAGCCCAGCTGGCTCTGCAGTTGCAGGGATTGTCCATGGAGCTGACGGACATTAAGTCCAAAGTTTTGTCTCCCTCGGAGCAAACCAGATTTGAACCTAAAGTAGCTCTCCCGGACAGGTTCACTGGTGGGCGAGACAAATTTTTTACCTTCAGGGAAGCATGTAAATTGTATTTTCGGCTTCGGCCTCGATCATCGGGGAGTGAGGAGCAGAGAGTGGGAATTGTTATCTCGCTCCTACAAGGGGACCCTCAATCCTGGGCCTTCTCCCTTCCTCCGGGATCCCCGGCTCTACAGTCAGTAGATCGATTTTTTACTGCCCTGGGTTTGGTATATGATGACCCAGATCGGGTCTCTCTTGCTGAGACAAAATTACGTAAGATACAGCAGGGAGATCGTCCGGCGGAGGAATTTGCTTCTGAGTTCCGTAGATGGGCCACAGATACTCAGTGGAATGACCCAGCTCTTAGGAGCCAGTTTTGTCATGGGCTTTCTGACAAATTAAAGGACGTTTTGGCTCAGTATGATTCTCCTCCATCACTGGAGGCTGCTATGGCCCTGGCTATCCGTACTGATAGACGGCTCCGGGAGAGGTGCGAGGTAACTCCGCCCCCTGTTGTTACTCCACCTACTACTAAAGTCCCTTATGTTGAGGTTCCCTTGTCTGTTCGGAGGAGCCTATGCAGTTGGGAGGGACATCATTTCGTAGGAGGGGATTGGCGGTACGCCGCAGGACTAGAAGGTGTTTCTTCTGCGGGAAAGAGGGACATTTTGTTGGGGGATGTCCGTCCCGTTCCTTGTTGAGCAAGAAGTCGCCGGAAAACTGTTAATCCCAGGTTGTGTGGTGGACGACAACCTGGGAGTATGTATTTCGTCCGCTAGTTCTTCTCAGTTCCTTGTACCAGTGGAGGTGGTGGTTGGTACGAGAGTGGAGAGATTTTCTGTTCTTCTTGATAGTGGGTCCGGGGCTAATCTGGTTGACGCTCAGTTTTCTCAGGCTCAAGGTATGCATCTGAGTGTATTGGTCAAACCGATCCCTATATTCTCCATTGACGCCAGGCCTCTCGGCCAAGGTAGCTTTGTTCATGAGGTTCATAACATTGACCTTCGGATAGGGGCAATACATAGGGAACTATTATCTTGTTATGTGTTGGAGGGTCTACCTACTCCTATTGTTTTGGGACTTCCTTGGTTGGTTAAACATAACCCTGTGATTAATTGGCAGTCCAGAGAGATAAGCCAATGGGGTGAGTTTTGCAAAAGTAACTGCATGAACACAGTCATCAGTGCGGTCGTGCCTAGTACTTTGCCTCCTTTTTTGGAGGACTTTGGGGATGTGTTCTCTGAGGAGGGGTGTCAGGAGTTGCCTCCTCATCGCGTGTATGACTGCTCTATTAATTTACTTCCTGATGCTAAGTTACCTAAAGCTAGGTTATATAACCTTTCTGGTCCTGAGAGGCAGGCTATGAAAGATTATATTTCGGAAAGTCTGGCCAAAGGGCATATTAGACCTTCATCTTCCCCAGTGGCCGCGGGGTTCTTCTTTGTGAAGAAAAAAGATGGAGGCCTACGCCCTTGCTTGGATTTCCGCGAACTTAATCGGATTACTGTTCGAGATCCGTATCCACTCCCTCTGATTCCTGATCTCTTCAATCAAATTGTTGGCGCCAAATGGTTCTCTAAATTGGATCTCAGGGGGGCGTATAATTTGATTAGGATAAAAGAGGGGGATGAGTGGAAAACGGCGTTTAACACGCCGGAGGGACATTATGAGAACCTTGTCATGCCTTTTGGTCTGACTACTGCACCAGCAGTATTCCAACATTTTGTTAATGACATTTTTCGTCATCTGGTGGGGCTGTTTGTGGTCGTATATTTGGATGACATTTTAATTTACTCGCCAGATCTTGTGTCTCACCAGGAGCATGTGAGACAGGTGTTGCAGATCTTGCGAGACAATAAAACTATACGCCAAACTGGAAAAGTGTGTATTCGCCGTACAGGAACTTAAGTTTTTGGGTTTCTTGGTGTCAGCCTCCGGTTTCCGTATGGACCCTGAAAAGGTGAGAGCAGTGCTTGAATGGGATCAGCCAGAGGATCTTAAGGCTCTGCAGCGTTTTCTGGGGTTTGCTAACTACTACCGGAAATTTATTTGTAATTTCTCATCTGTTGTCAAACCTCTCACTGACATGACAAGAAAAGGGACGGATTTTTCTAAATGGTCGGACAAAGCTTGCCAAGCTTTTTCCTCTTTGAAAAAATGTTTTGCTTCGGCACCCGTTCTCATCCAACCAGATGCATCACAGCCGTTCGTTGTGGAGGTGGACGCGTCTGACGTAGGGGTGGGTGCAATATTGTCCCAGGGTCCGTCCCCTGGTAAATGGCATCCGTGCGCTTTCTTTTCTAAGAAATTGTCGTCCGCCGAAAGGAATTATGATATCGGCAATAGGGAACTTTTGGCCATTAAGTTGGCTTTTGAAGAATGGCGTCACTTTTTGGAGGGGGCAGTCCACCCGGTCACCGTCATTACTGATCACAAGAACCTGCTGTATTTGGAATCTGCTAAGCGTCTGAATTCCAGACAAGCTCGATGGTCGTTGTTTTTTACCAGGTTTAATTTTGTTGTCACTTATCGCCCTGGATCTAAGAATGTTAAGGCGGATGCCTTGTCTCGCAGTTTCCCAGGGGCCGGGAAAATGGATGACCCGATTCCTATCCTTCAGGAGGGGGTGGTAGTGTCGGCTGTATGTTCTGACCTTGAGGAGGAGGTATTAGAGGTTCAGGGGGACGCCCCTGCAGGACCTCCAGGGAGACTGTTTGTCCCAAATCAGTTGAGACAAAAGGTTATTGAGGCACATCATAATTCTGCTTTAGCAGGACATCCAGGGAGTAAGGCTACTTTAGATCTCCTTTCTCGCCGGTTTTGGTGGCCTAACGTTAATAAAGATGTTATAACTTTTGTCGCGTCATGTGGGGTTTGTGCTCGCTCTAAGACCCCTCATACCCGTCCGTCTGGGACCCTCTTACCCTTGAAACTTCCGGAGCGTCCATGGACTCATTTGTCTATGGACTTCATCACGGACCTTCCTCAGTCGTCAGGGAAGACTGTCATACTGGTGGTTGTTGACAGGTTCAGTAAGATGGCACATTTCATTGCTCTTCCTGCCCTCCCTAATGCTAAAACTCTGGCGCAGGTGTTCATTGGGGAGATTGTGAGACTTCATGGGTTGCCTTCTGATGTGGTGTCAGATAGGGGGTCTCAGTTTGTGTCCAAGTTTTGGAGGGCATTTTGTTTACGTCGGGGGATGCAATTGTCATTTTCCTCGGCTTTTCATCCGCAGACCAATGGTCAGACAGAGCGTCTGAATCAAAGCCTAGAGACTTATCTTCGGTGTTTTGTCTCAGAGAACCAGGAGGACTGGTCTTCTTTCTTGCCTCTGGCAGAGTTCGCTCTTAACAACAGGCGGAGCGAGTCCACTGGTAAATCCCCGTTTTTTTGGGGCATATGGTTTTCATCCCCAGTTTTGTACTTTCAATGGGGGGGGCCCTTCTGGGGTTCCTGAGGAGGAGCGTTTCTCGTCGTCACTTGCTTCAGTGTGGAGAGGTGTATTGAATAATCTGAGTGCTATGGGGAACCGTTATAAACGTATGGCTGATAGGAGGAGAGTTTCTGGTCCAGATCTTAATGTGAACGATCTGGTATGGTTGTCTACCAGGAATATAAAACTTAAAGTTCCCTCCTGGAAGCTGGGCCCCAGATTCATCGGGCCGTACAGGATCAGTTCCATAATTAATCCTGTGGCATTTCGTCTGGACCTCCCTCCTACGTTTAAAATCCACAATGTGTTCCACAAGTCATTACTTAAGAGGTACGTGGCACCAGTCATACCATCATCTCTACCTCCTCCTCCAGTGGTGGTCAATGGTAACTTGGAGTTTCAAGTGTCAAAGATCATTGACTCACGTCTGAATCGCCGGTCCCTTCAGTACTTGGTGCATTGGAAGGGTATGGTCCAGAGGAGAGGACGTGGGTTCCTGCGTCTGACATTAACGCAGATCGTTTGGTGCGGACCTTCCACAGAACTCACCCGGGCAAACCTGGCCCTGAGGGTCCGGAGGCCCCTCGTAGAAGGGGGGGTACTGTCATGTGTGCATCGCCACGAAGATCGTCGCGGTTGCACATTCTGACTTCTCACAGCTGAGTTGCTGTTTCTTTGTGTTTGGCAGTTAGGGAGTTAATTCTGTCTGTGCTCAGTTCTGGGACTGGGTGCAGTTTCTCCCGGCTGCAATTAATTATTTGTTGATTGGTTTCCTTTAAATCTTTGGTTGTCTGTTTTGGGAGTTGCCAGTGAAATTCTTCATGCAGACCACAGATAGGATTGTATCTGTATAGACTTAAGTTAAAGAGCTCCTTAGTTGTTTTAAGCTCACCTTGCTTAGAGTTTAATATCCCAGATCATTTATGTTCCTTCTGTGTTTGAGTGTGTATGCAAGTCTGTGTTTTCTCCAGTCTGTCCTATATGTCTAATCTGTGTATTTAGCAGAGATCAGCCCATATCCCTTTGGTGGTAATCAGTATCCTTCTTAGGACTGATTACAGGGTTCAGGGACTGATAGGAGACAGGGTTAGGCTGGAGACTTGGACCTCTGAACCATTATCAGTACCTCCAAGGTGAGGGATTAGTTAGGACCCCAGTTTAGGGTCAGGTTAGACCCTCGGTCCTCTTCTTTCCTGTGACAGTGTATCAAGTCCTCAAGATTAACCCTGAGTTCAACGGATATCGTGTCAGGTAAATCTATTCTATATTTACATGCTGATGTTGCTAATCTATATGTTGTATAGAGTGTTGTTCTTTTAAGAATAGTTTACTGACATCGTACACATATCATAAGACCGCGTGACAGTTATGATGTCCGTAACAAAAAATATTTACACAGTAGCTTCATGTGTACATCTCCCCAGGTGAAAATGTTTGTCAGCCCATACACTTAGTGTATGGGCATTCCAAGTATAAGAGACCCACTCCTTTAAACTGGGAAGACCTTTTTGTAGGCCATCCTCCACGTCCCTTCCTACACCACCACTAGATCACCAGGGTGACAGTGTTCCATGATGAAACAGCCACTATATTGTTTTGCAAGGGTGTTATGATGTACATAACAAAAAATATTTACACAATAGCTTGATGTTTCCCCCCCCAGGGGAAAATGTTTTTCAGCCCATACACTTAGTGTATGTGCATTCCAAGTATAGGAGACCCGCTCCTTTAAAGTGGGAAGACCTTTTTCGTAGGCCATCCTCCATGTCTCTTCCTACACCACCACTAGATCACCAGGGTGACCGTGTTCCGTGATGAAACAGCCACTATATTGTTTTGCAAGGGTGTTATGATGTCCATAGCAAAAAATATTTACACAGTAAGCTTGATGTTTCCCCCCCCCAGGGGAAAATGTTTTTCAGCCCATACACTTAGTCTATGTGCATTCCAAGTATAGGAGACCCGCTCCTTTAAACTGGGAAGACCTTTTTCGTAGGCCATCCTCCATGTCTCTTCCTACACCACCACTAGATCACCAGGGTGACCGTGTTCCGTGATGAAACAGCCACTATATTGTTTTGCAAGGGTGATTTGATGTCGGTAGCAAAAATATTTACACAGTAAGCTTGATGTTTCCCCCCCCAGCGGAAACTGTTTGTCAGCCAATACACTTAGTGTATGGGCATTCCAAGTATAGGAGACCCGCTCCTTTTTTATGGAAACACATGTTCCGTGAAGCAACAGCCACGTAATATTTTTGAAGGGTGTTTCTGATGTCCGTAACAAAAATGTTGAGACAGTATGTTGATGTGTACCCCACAGGGGTAATTGTTTTGTCAGCCCATACACTTACTGTTTGGGCATTACAAGTATAAGAGACCCGCTCCTTTGTTATGGAAACACATTTTTAGGAAGACTTCCTCCACGTCTGTTCCAAGTGGTATTTTGGTTTATCCAAATTTGGGGCAGGCCTTGCATTCACTGCATAGGCAAACAGTATGGGAGACCCACTTCCTAATAATGTGAACTTTGTTTGGTTGTTCATCTTCAAGAATGCAATTCTTCACTGACAGTTCTTCAGCCTCAACACTGCAATGCTAAAATGCCGGGTCTTCAGCATCAACACTGCAATTGTCCACCGCTGGGTCTTTAGCATCAACACTGCAATTGTCCACTGACTGGTATTCAGCCTCAAAACTACAATTGTCCACTGCTGGGTCTTCAGCCTCAACACTGCAATTGTCCACCGCTGGGTCTTTAGCATCAACACTGCAATTGTCCGCTGCCGGGTATTCAGCGTCAACACTGCATTTTCCCACTGCAGGGTCTTTTGCATCAACACTGAAATTGTCCACTGCCGGGTCTTCAGCCTCAAAACTGACATTCTCCAATGCAGATTTTTCATGCTCAACAATTCACTGCGTAGCCAAACAATATGGGAGTACCAAATTAATAGAAACAATGCTTTCAGGTGGTCATCCAGTACGTGGGTTCAAAGGCTTATTGGGCTGTGTGTTACTTTGGTGCAGGGCAGGCCTTGCATTCAAAGCTTAGGCAAACAGTAGGGGAGTCACAAATGAATAATGTGAATTTGGTTTTCATGTTGCCATCCAGTACGTGGGTTCAAAGGCTTATTGGGGTACGTGTTACTTTAGTGCAAGGCAGGCCTTGCATTCAATGCATAAGCAAACAGTATGGCAGCAACAAATGCAAAAAATGTGAACTTGGTTTTCATGTGTCCATCCAGTACGTGGGTTGAAAGGCTTATTGGGGTGCGTGTAAGTTTGGTGCAGGGCAAGCCTTGCATTCAATGCCTAGGCTAGCAGTATGGCAGTACCAAATGGAAAAAACAGGAACTTTGGTTTCATGTGGCCATCCAGGACGTCTGTTCCAAGTGTTATTGTGGTGCATGTTACTTTGTAGCAGGGCAGGCCTTGCATTCAATGCATAGGCTAACACGATGGGAGACCAATTTTCTTATAAGTGGAACACTTTTTCATGAGCCCCTCCTGTACATCTCGTCAAAGGTGTATGGGGGTGCATCCATATTTTTGGCAGCCCAGCCACTCACTGCATTGGCAATAACAGTATAGGAGACCCACTGTTTAATAATGGGAACAACAAAGCATAGCCAGCTGATGGCCCTTTAAAAAGATTAGTGCTGCCTGATGACCCTATAAAATAGGCTTTGTGACTTTCAGAGTCCTTCCTTCATAAATGAAACAGAATGTGTTTGATGTTGTGTCACACACTACATGGCCAGCTAAGGTTGTTAGATATTAAAATGACATTTCCCATTGAATGCATTTGTCTTGGTTAAAAGCAATGTTAAAGTTGAAAAACGCATCAAAAACGCTACATGTGAACATAGCCCAAGTGGTGGAGGAACTTTTTTGTTTTGGGTTAAATAATTTGCCTTATATAAAAGTCATTACCCTGGAAAGGATGTTCCTTAACATATTTCCCAGGAAAATCCATTTTGATTTAGTTTTTGTATGTTTTTTGGTGCGCCTGTAAAAATGACGTAAGACTCTGACAACATTGCTCACAGCTGTGACCTGGGAGTAAGAAATGCTTCAAGGGGCATTCCCCATGATGTTCCCGTGTCACTTGAGCACTGTTTCCATCATTTTTAGATGATTTTAGACTTTAAAAGGACTCTCAGGGGAATCGTGGCAAAAATGCTCGGTTTTCCCCTAGACTTAGATTGTGCTCGTTGCTCGGGTCGAGTACCCGAGTATTCCAATTTGCTCAACCCGAACAACGAGCACCCGAGCATTTTAGTGCTCACTCATCACTAATAAACACATCACATTACAGTAACATTTACAATACAACAGCATTACACTAATATTAGTGAATGACAAGGTGCCACACGTAATCATGTGAACAGTGTCCACAGTGGGGAAGACATCTGATGAACTCAGTCACCTCCTTACATTTCTTTCAATTAAAGAATTTTTTTCTGGGTGTCTGTGTTTTTATACAACATGACTATATGGTTAGTAATGGGGGCGACTTATTGACGCCTCTCCATTACTAACCTCTGGACTTGATGTCACCAGACAATAAAAAGATGACATCAACCCTCTCAACCATCACCCCACTTGCCATTACTACAGAGCACGTGGGAAAAGCGAAGCTAAATGCCAGAACTGCCACATCTTAGAGATATGCTTTTTCTGGAGCGTCTGAGAGCTGATGTTTTTAGCCGGGGGGCCAGTATCCATGGACCCTTCCTAGGCTATTAATATCAGCCCGCAGCTGTTTACCTAGACTTTGCTGGTTAGTAATTATAGGGGAACCATACATCATTTTTTGGGGGGTCCCACATTTTAATAGCCAGTAAAGGCTAAGTATACAGCTGTGAGCTGATATTAATAGCCTGGCAAGCTCCATGGGTATTATCCTCTTTCCAGGCTATAAACATCAACCCCCAGCCGACGGCTTTCCCTCTAAGAAAATTACACAGGAGCCCACGCAAATCTTTCAGAAAAATAATCTTTTAATAATTAAATAGATGTACAGTAAGCTGCACACACACTGCACTAATTGTATATGTCACGGACATCTATATATCTATTTACTCTATGTGTATATACTGCATGTAATCCATCTATTCTATGCTGTCTGCTCCTGCTGTGATTTTACAGTACATGGCTGCTAAATTGCTGACTTTTCTTCTATCGATCTATCTATGTAATATAGTACATACAGGTGCTTCTCACAAAATTAGAATATCATCAAAAATTAAATTTATTTCAGTTGTTCAATACAAAAAGTGAAACTCATACATTTTATAGAGTCATTACAAACAGAGTCATCTATTTCAAGTGTTTATTTCTGTTAATGTTGATGATTGTGGCTTACAACCAAAATAGAATACTTTATTACATCAACTTGAAAAATCATTTTAAAATCCGAAATGTTGGCCTACTGAAATGTATGTTCAGTAAATGCACTCAATACTTGGTCGGGGCTCCTTTTCCATCAATTACTACATCAATGCAGAGTGGCATGGTGGCGATCAGCCTGTGGCACTGCTGAGGTGTTATGGAAGTCCATGTTGCTTTGATAGCAGCATTCAGATAGTCTGCATTGTTGGGTCTGGTGTCTCTCATCTTCGTCTTGACAATACCCCATAGATTCTCTATGGGGTTATGGTCAGGCGAGTTTACTGGCCAGTCAAGCACAATGATACTATTGTTTTTTAACCAGTTATTGGTGCTTTTGGCAGTGTGGACAGATGCCCATTCCTGCTGGAGAATAAAATATCCATCTCCAAAAAGATTGTCGGCAGAGGGAAGCATGAAGTGCTCTAAAATTTCCTGGTAGACAGTTGCGCATACTTTGGTATTGATAAAGCAAAGTGGACCTGCACCAGCAGATGACATGGCTCCCCAAACCATCACTGATTGTGGAAACTTCACACTAGACCTCAAGCAGCTTGGATTGTGTGCCTCTCCACTCTTCCTCTAGTCTCTGGGACCTTGATTTCCAAATGAAATGCAAAATTTACTTTCATCTGAAAACAATACCTTGGACCACTGAGCAACAGTCCAGTTTTTTTTTTCTTGGCCCAAGTAAGACGCATCTGGCATTGTCTATTGGTCATGAGAGGCTTGACACAAGGAATGCGACATTTGAAGCCCATGCGCTGGATACTAGTGTTGAGCGATACTGCCCGATATCCTAAAATATCGGTTCGGATTGGATCGGCCCGATACTCAAAAAGTATCGGGTATCGCCGATCCGATACCGGAAACACAATGCAAGTCAATGGGACAGAAATATCGGAACTAAAAAAACCCCTTTCTTTCCTTGTAAACACTAGATTTACACACATAGAATACATATATAATATATATATATATATATATATATATATATACACATGTCATTGTGACATATATATATATATATATATATACATATATTTATAGTTCATACACTTCTACATAGTAAAATAGCCTCTGATTCAATTGCCGGGTAATGCCGGCTTTTGTGAAAATACAGAAGCACCCGAAATGACACATGGTTTACATAGAGTTAACCATGTCTTTTCATGTAGTTTGATATATGGTTTTCACAAACAATTACATGAGTGTATGTGTGCAAAATTTGACACATGTAGGGGTTAATTAAAGGTGTAAATTCGTTGTAAAAAAAATGCATTTTTTTGCTACGAATTTACACCTTTAATTAACCCCTACATGTGTGAAATTTTGCACACATACACTCATGTAATTGTTAGTGAAAACAATATATCAAACAACATGAAATGACATGTTTAACTCTATGTAAACCATGTGTCATTTCATGTCGGCTTCTGTATTTTCACAAAAGCCGGCAATTGAATTAGCGGCTATTATACTATGTAGAAGTGTATGAACTATAAATATATATATATATATATATATATATATATATATATATATATATATATATATATATTGTAAGGTTTCACTCACTCGGCTGCTTCAGAGGTAATCAGGAGACACTTTTCTTATCCAAAAATCATCAGGTTTATTACAGCATAAACCTCACAGTCACAGGCAATGCAAATCTTCAGTACTTCAGCTCCTGCCTGGAGCCTCACTCCTCAGTCACAGAGACCTCTCTGTAATGTCCCACATGGAAACATGGAAGTCTGTCCACACTGGCAGACTCCCACACACTCTCTCAGGTGTCTAACACAACTCAGTTACATAGCCCTAACCCCGCCCACAGGTGAGGTCAGGATCACATGGTTAGGTCACATGGTTATGACCTCACCACAGGTCCTTTTGATACACATAAACATACTGGCTTTATCTTGGGTATTCAGACACATACCCTTGGGTGGGTTTGTAAGTGACTGGACCCGCCCAGCTCTCCAAGTCACCTGGAAGCCTCCCAATGTATAGCAAAACTCTCAGCAGTAGATCTGCTGACCAAAACATGCTCAGGCTTCCATCACAGGGCCACCCACCTCTGCGATACATAACGTCCATCCATCACATGCCTCCATGCATATCCCGAGGGCCATACACAGTGCCCCCTAGCTGCATCAGGGTCATTACACCACATACCTCCCCCCTCTGTTCAAACTTGTGGGGTTGAACACTTTTTACCCGACCAGAGATACTTCTCAGTCGTCTCTGCCAGTCAAACCGTCTCTCTAAGTCGGGCCCTCTGTCAGACCACCCGCCTCCCCAGCGGTCAGTACGGCGTCGCAATTCCCTTGCACCCATACGTCCTGTCTGGTCTGAGTCCTTTTTATTTCGTCCACTACAGGTTCTCTTGCTTAGGTCACTCATCACTGAGCTAACTGAGGCATCACTATTTCTACCTCTTCCATCAGGCGCTCTTCGCCTCTCAACACTACGGATTGAAGGTGGCGGCCATCTTCTTTCCATTTCCTGCAGCTCTCTGTTGACCCGCTCCCTCTCCAGTCGTAGCTGCTCTACTTCTCTCAAGTATGACACACGATACTTCAGGAGCATCCAGATATTCCCAAGGCTCTCCCTGGATCCGACAACGAGGAATGGAACCATCCCATCTTCACCCCTGACCTGGACTTCATCATCAGCCGGATTTATTCACCATCTCCTGCATCACTTTCCCAAGTCTTCCGATGACTTTCTTCACCAGACCTCTGGGCACTTGAATGATGTCTTCCACCAAGCCAAGCTGATTTTGCGTCTTTCTTGCTTGCTCCAGACGTCGAGCGGCTTCTTTATTTCTCAACAGGATCACCTGTTTCGTGCGGAGACAATGTAGGTGCATGTCCCTCAGGATAGCCACTCGCTTCAGTGTGACTTCCTTAGTCGACAGTATGACTAACTGTTTCATCTCTGGCACCCAGTTCACACTGCATGCTTCTACTGCCTTTCTAAAGGCCTCATGCACCTCCTCAATGGCACACACTTCTCGCCTGTCTTCGGGTATCTCTATTACACACTTGAAAACGGACCCGTCACCTTCTTGGACAGACTGTTGGACCTCCTCGTCCTGAGCGTTAGTACGGTTTTCCAAGACCTCAATCTCCTTTGTGTGGCCATCTGCATGGCACTTCCCTTGCTGGATTTCTTCTTCCATAGATTTCTGGAGCTGGGCACTAGTCTCCTCCTCTATCTTGAGCTCTCGGAGAACTCTATCTCGCTCTTCTGCCAAGCAGCGACACTCCTGCTGATGTTTCTCTTGTTCCTCTCTGAGCACATCCGTCTCTTTCCATAGAGCCTTGTTCATACTCTTACACGCTGACAGATGATTTCTGAGCTTAGAGACTTCCTTCTCCAGCTCCTCCACTTTGTGCTCAATCATTTGTCTCAGGACCCTTTCTCGCTCGATTGTCTCTTTAAACAGCTCTATCTCATGGTCCTGCTCTCTTTTAGCCAGCACATGTCGCACCATCACCTCTTTAATTACATTTTCGGCTGGGCACTCTTGCCTACACACACTTTGCCTCTCCAGAGTTCCGCCCGTTCCTGCATCCGCAGTTTCCACTGTCTCACGACTCTCGGTAGCTTCAGAGAGCTCCAGCTTACTGCACTCACTTTCCCTTGCGGTCGAGTCACAGTCTGCATAGGAGTCACTCCCCCTCCCCTGTCATCCTGGAACAGTACGTCCCCACTTAGACAGGTCTCTGCCCCCTTTCCTGGAGCTCTACCGTTTCTCACGGTCACACGTCTTGTCACGTCCAAGTCCCCGAGTTGGTCTGACCCACACTTTCTCCCGGTCACCTGGAACTCTGGACTATCGATATTAGGTGTTACCTTCTTTTCACACATCACACGACAAGGAACCACTACAGCCGCCTGCAGTTGTGAGGCTCCCTCCTCTGAACAACACCACACTTTATCAACTTCACAGTTTTGAGACTCCGCCCCCTTTTGGGCCACCATCCCAATTTGGGTTACCGCCCCCTTATGGGACTCCGCCCCTTTTGGGACACCATCTCAATTTGGGTTACCGCCCCCTTTTGGGCAACATTACTGATTTGGGCTACCACCCCTTTTTGAGATTCCACCCCCTTTCGGGCCACTATCCCAATTTGGTTTACCGCCCCCTTTTGGGACTCCACCCCCTTTTGGGTAACCATCCCTGTTTTGGGTTGCCGCCCCCTTTTGGGACTCCTCCCCTTTTTGGGACACCACCCATCACTGGGGTTATACACCACGGCTCTTACAGGCCCCAGTCCACACAGTACCCTTAGTGTCTTTTACTTAGGGCGTGTACTGTCCCTTTAAGAGTTTGTGTGCCTAGGTTCACACTGTCCTTTTTACCACACCAGCTCCTGCTGGTACTGCCACCGCTTCCGTTGCAGCCACCAACAACCAGCACCTCCAGATGCTACTCCTAAGCTGCTGTGGCTGTTACTGCAGCTCCGGCTGCTGCAGAACCTCTTGCTGTCCTTGCCACTGCAGCTCTTGCTACCACAAGTCTCTGCACGCTGCGCTGTCTTGCCGCTTGTCACCTTCGTGACCCCACGAGTCACAGCCAGCCGCTTGTCACCTTCATGACTCCTCCGAGCCACAGCAAACACCTCACACGTGTTCCAGAAAAAAAAACAGTTTCTCACTGACCCGTCAGCACAACACAGACTCCTGTCTGTTACACTCTCAGCCAGAGAGATTTTCCGGACACCTCCTCTCTCATAGAGGCATCCCACAAAGGAAAAAACAGTTTCTCACTGACCCGTCAGTACACCACAGACTCCTGTCTGTTACCTGTTGATCACTCAGGTTTCCGGACACCTCCTTTTCATAGAGGCATCCCACAAGGACAAAAACAATCTCTCACTGACCCGTCAGTACACCACAGACTCCTGTCTGTTACCTGTTGATCACTCAGGTTTCCGGATACCTCCTTTTCATAGAGGCATCCCACAAGGACAAAACAATCTCTCACTGACCCGTCAGTACACCACAGACTCCTGTCTGTTACCTGTTGGCCACGCAGGTTTCCGGACACCTCCTCCTCAGAGGCATCCAACAAAGAGAAAAAAAACAGTCTTTCACTAATTCTTCTCACTGATCCCGACCAGCATAACACGGTTGTCAAGACCGTCACCTGTTGGCGTCAGCCACACAGGTTCCTGGAGTCCTCCTCCTCAGAGGTATCCTATCAGCATGCTTTTTTTTTCCATTTTCAATGACCCCGGTCAACATAACACAGACTCCTGTCTGTCACCACTGCTTAACAGCTTCTTCAGATACCTCATATCAGAGGCACCCCATAAACATAAATGCACAGTTTATTCGTGACCACTGGTCACACTCACGGTTTTCACAGACCGTCCGTTCCTCCTCTGATTCCTCATTCCCAGTCCTGGAACATGTGCTCTTTGGGTCGCTGCCAGCATTCCATCCACCAATTGTAAGGTTTCACTCACTCGGCTGCTTCAGAGGTAATCAGGAGACACTTTTCTTATCCAAAAATCATCAGGTTTATTACAGCATAAACCTCACAGTCACAGGCAATGCAAATCTTCAGTACTTCAGCTCCTGCCTGGAGCCTCACTCCTCAGTCACAGAGACCTCTCTGTAATGTCCCACATGGAAACATGGAAGTCTGTCCACACTGGCAGACTCCCACACACTCTCTCAGGTGTCAAACACAACTCAGTTACATAGCCCTAACCCCGCCCACAGGTGAGGTCAGGATCACATGGTTAGGTCACATGGTTATGACCTCACCACAGGTCCTTTTGATACACATAAACATACTGGCTTTATCTTGGGTATTCAGACACATACCCCTTGGGTGGGTTTGTAGGTGACTGGACCCGCCCAGCTCTCCAAGTCACCTGGAAGCCTCCCAATGTATAGCAAAACTCTCAGCAGTAGATCTGCTGACCAAAACATGCTCAGGCTTCCATCACAGGGCCACCCACCTCTGCGATACATAACGTCCGTCCATCACATGCCTCCATGCATATCGCGAGGGCCATACACAATGCCCCCTAGCTGCATCAGGGGTCATTACACCACAATATATATATATATATATGTGTCACAAATTCAATGACATGTATATATATATGAGGTGTAAAATTGTTGAAAAAAAATGCGTGGGCTCCCGCCCTATTTTCTGAACCAGACAGACAAAGCCAGCGAGTGGGGGCAGATAATAATAGCCCAGAGAGGGACCATTATTTTTGGCCCCCCCTGGCTACTAACATCTGCCCCCAGACACCCCAGAAAAGGCAAATTTATAATTAGATTCGCCCTTTCTGGCACTTTGCCCATCTATTCCCATTGCCCTGTAGCGGTGGCGAATGGGTTATTAACCCCTTCACCCCCAAGGGTGGTTTGCACGTTAATGACCGGGCCAATTTTTACAATTCTGACCACTGTCTCTTTATGAGGTTATAACTCTGGAACGCTTCAACGGATCTTCGCGATTCTGAGAATGTTTTCTCGTGACATATTGTACTTCACGTTAGAAGTATAATTTCTTCAATATAACTTGCGTTTATTTTTGAAAAAAACACAAATATGGCGAAAATTTTGAAAATTTAGCAAATTTCAAACTTTGAATTTTTTTTCCCTTAAAACAGAGAAATATGTCACACAAAATAGTTAAGAAATAACATTTCCCACATGTCTACTTTACATCAGCACAATTTTGGAACCAAAATTTTTTTTTGGTAGGAAATTAGAAGGGTTAAAATTTGACCAGTGATTTCTCATTTTTACAACAAAATTTACAAAGCCATTTTTTTAGGGACCACCTCATATTTGAAGTCACTTTGAGGGGTCTATATAGCAGAAAATACCAAAAAGTGACACCATTCTAAAGACTGCACCCCTCAAGGTACTCAAAACCACATTCAAGAAGTTTAATAACCCTTCAGGTGCTTCACAGGAGCTGAAGCAACGTGGAAGGAAAAAATTAATATTTAACTTTTTAGCCACAAAAATGATCTTTTACAAACTTATTTTTTTATTTTGACAAGGGTAAAAGGAGAAAATGGGCAGATAAAGTTGTTGTGCAATTTCTCCTGAGTACGCCAATACCCTATATGTGGGGGAAAACCACTGTTTGGGCACACGGCAGAGCTCGTAAGGGAAGGAGCACCGTTTGACTTTTTCAAACTAAAATTGGCTGGAGTTGAGATTGGATGCCATGTCGTGTTTGGAGAGCCCCTCATGCGCCTAAACAGTGGAAACCCCCCAGAAGTGACACCATTTTGGAAACTAGACCCCCTAAGGAACTTATCTAGATCTGTTGTGAGCACTTTGAAACCCAAAGTGTTTCACAAAAGTTTATAATGCCTGGGTGTGAAAAAAAAAAAAACAATTTTCCACAAAAATGATTTTTTTAGTCCCAAATTTTTGATTTTTCCCAAGGAAATTGGACCCCAAAAGTTGTTGTCCAATTTGTCCTGAGTACGCTGATACCCCATATGTGGGGGGGGAAACTGTTTGGGCGCACGGCAGGGCTTGGAAAGGAAGCAGTAACGTTTTGGAATGCAAACATTGATGGGGGTCATGTTCCGTTTGTAGTGCCCCAGATGAGCCTAAACAGTGGAAACCCCCCACAAGTGACCCCATTTTGGAAG
>JARQOD010000002.1:347093242-347279551 GCA_033576555.1 Oophaga sylvatica
CAGTTTTCCATATGAAACAGCCCATATTTTTTGCAAGGGTTTAGATTACTAAACAAAAAAAATTTTACACAATAGCTTGATTTTCCCCCCCCCCGGGAAAATGTTTTTCACCCAAATTATTATTGCATTCCAATATAGGAACCCCTCCTTTAAAGTGGGAAACCTTTTTCGAGGCCACCTCCATTCTTCCCTACAACCACCACTAGATCACAGGGTACCGGGGTTCCGTGGATGAAACACCACTATTTGTTTTGCAAGGGTGATATGTCCAAGCAAAAAATTTTACAAGAAGCTTGAGTTTCCCCCCCCCCAGGGGAAATGTTTTTTCACCCATCACTTATCTAGGCATTCCAAGTATAAACCCGCTCCTTTAAAAGGGGAAGACCTTTTTCGTAGGCATCCTCCAGTCTCTTCCTCACCACCACTAATCACCAGGGTGACCGGTTCCGTGATGAAACGGCCCATTTTTTGCAAGGGGAGATGTCGGTACCCCAAAAAAATTTTACACAGGAAAAGCTTGAGTTTCCCCCCCAGCGGAAACTGTTTGTCAGCCAAACCTTATGTATGGGCATTCCAAGTAAGGGACCCCTCCTTTTTTATGGGAAACACATGTCCGTGAACAACAGCCCGTAATATTTTTTAAGGGTGTTTCGAGCCGGAACAAAATGTTAACAGATTTGATGTTACCCCACCAGGGGAATTGTTTTTGTCAGCCCATACATTATGTTTGGGATTCAATAAAGAACCCGCCCTTTGTTATGGAAACACATTTTTAGGAAAAACTTCCTCCACTCTGTTCAAGTGGTATTTTGGGTTTTCCAAATTTGGGGGGGGCCTTTTGCATTACTGCATAGGCAAACAGAGGGAACCCACTTCCATAATTTTGTGAACTTGTTTGGTTGTTCTCTTCAAATGCATTTTCACTGCAGTTTCTTCACCTCAAACGCAAAGCAAATCCCGGGTTTCACTCAACCTGCAATTGCCACCGTGGGTCTTTAGCATCAACACGCAATTGTCCACTGCGTATTCCCTCAAAACTACAATTGTCCACTCTGGTCTTCACCTCAACACTGCAATTGTCCACCGCTGGGCTTTCATCAACACGCAATGTCCGCCCGGTATTCGCGTCAACACTGCATTTTCCCACGCGGGTCTTTTGATCAACACTGAAATTGTCCCTGCCGGTCTTCACCTCAAAATACATTCCCAATCAGATTTTCATGTCAACAATTCCTGCTACCAACAATAGGAGTCCAAATTTAGAAACAATCTTTCAGTGGTACCAACTGGGTTCAAAGCTTATTGGGCGTGTGTTACTTTGGTGCGGCAGCTTGCATTCAAAGCTTAGGCAAAGTAGGGATCACAAATGAATAAGTAATTTGGTTTTCATTTGCCATCCATACGGGGTTCAAAGGCTTATTGGGTAGTGTTACTTTAGTGCAAGGCAGCCTTGCATTCAATGCATAAGCAAACGTATGGAGCAACAAATGCAAAAAATTGAACTTGGTTTTCAGTGTCCATCCAGGGTGGGTTTAAAGGCTTATTGGGTGCGTGTAATTTGGTGCAGGGAAGCCTTCATTCAATGCCTAGGCTAGCGTATGCAGTAAAATGGAAAAAAACAGGAACTTTTTTCATGTGGCCCCAGGACTCTGTTCCAAGTGTTTATTGTGGTGCATGTTACTTTGTAGCAGGGCAGGCCTTGATTCAATCATAGGCTAACACATGGGAGACCAATTTCTTATAAGTGGAAAATTTTTCAGGCCCCTCCTGTACATCTCTCAAAGTTATGGGTGCATCCATATTTTTGGCCCCGCCCAGCCACTCACTGCATTGGCAATAACATTAGGAGACCACGTTTAATAAGGGGAAAACAAAAGATAGCCACTGATGGCCCTTTAAAAAGATTATGCTGCCTGATGCCCATAAAATAGGCTTTGTCTTTCAGAGTCCTTCCTTCAAAATGAAACAAAAGTTTTGATGTTGTTTTCCACACACATGGGGCCCGCTAGGTTGTTAATAAAAATGACATTTCCCATTGAAGATTTGTCTTGGTTAAAAGCAATGTTAAAGTTAAAACGCTCAAAAACGCTACATGTGAACATAGCCCAATGGTGGAGGAACTTTTTTGTTTTGGGTTAAATAATTCCTTATATAAAATCATTACCTGGAAAGGGGTGTCCTTAACATATTTTCCCAAAAATCCATTTTGATTTAGTTTTTGTATGTTTTTTGGTGCGCCGTAAAAATGAAAGCTCGAAAATTGTCCACTGTGACCTGGAGTAAGAAATGCTTTCAAGGGGCATTTCCCCATATGTTCCCCCTGTCACTTGAGCATTTTCCACTTTTTAGATATTTTAACTTTAAAAAAAAAAGGACTTCAGGGGAATGTGGCAAAAAAGCTCGGTTTTCCCCAACTAGATTGTGCCGTTGCTCGGTCATACCGATATCCAATTTGCTCAACCCGAAAACGAGCCCCGAAATTTTAGTGCCACTCATCACTAATAAAAAATCACATTACATAACATTTACAATACAACGATTACATAATATTAGGAATGAAAGGTCCACACAATCTTTGAACTTCCACTGGGAAGCATCTGATGAACCATTTCCCCCCTTAAATTCTTTCAATTAAAGAATTTTTTTCTGGGTCGGTTTTTAAACAAAGACATATGGTTAAAGGGGGCGCTTATTTTACCCCTCTCCATTACAACCCTGGACTTGATGTCACCAACAATAAAAAGATACATCAACCCTCTCAAAACCCTCACCCCAATTGCCATTCTACAGAGCACGTGGGAAAAGCGAAGCTAAAATGCCAGAACTGCCAATCTTAGAGATATCTTTTTTTGGAGCTTAAGCTGATGTTTTAGCCGGGGGGCCCATTCCATGGACCCTTCCAGGCTATTAATATCAGGACTGTTTACTAGACTTTGTGGTTATAATTAAGGGAACCATACATCATTTTTTGGGGGGGTCCCAACATTTTAATAGCAGTAAAGGCTAAGTAACAGCGGAGCTAATTAAACCGGGGAAGCTCCAGGGTATTTCCCTTTCCAGGCTATAAACATCAACCCCACCGACGCTTTCCCTCAAAAAATTACACAGGAGCCCACGCAAATCTTTCAGAAAAATAATCTTTTAATAATTAAATAGATTACAGTAAGCTGCACACACACTGCACTAATTGATATGTCACGGACATCTATATATCTATTTACTCTATGTGTATATACTGCATGTAATCCATCTATTTCTATGCTGTCTGCTCCTGCTGTGATTTTACAGTACATGGCTGCTAAATTGCTGACTTTTCTTCTATCGATCTATCTATGTAAATAAAGTACATACAGTGCTTCTCACAAAATTAGAATATCATCAAAAATTAAATTTATTTCAGTTGTTCAATAACAAAAAGTGAAACTCATACATTTTATAGAGTCATTAAACAAAGTCATCTATTTCAAGTGTTTATTTCTGTTAATTTGATGATTGTGGCTTACAACCAAAATAGAATACTTTAATTACATCAACTTGAAAAATCATTTTAAAATCCGAAATGTTGGCCTACTGAAATGTATGTTCAGTAAATGCACTCAATACTTGGTCGGGGCTCCTTTTCCATCAATTACTACATCAATGCAGAGTGGCATGGTGGCGATCAGCCTGTGGCACTGCTGGGTGTTATGGAAGTCCATGTTGCTTTGATAGCAGCATTCAATAGTCTGCATTGTTGGGTCTGGGTCTCTCATCTTCGTCTTGACAATACCCCATAGATTCTCTATGGGGTTATGGTCAGGCGAGTTTTACTGGCCAGTCAAGCACAATGATACTATTGTTTTTTAACCAGTTATTGGTGCTTTTGGCAGTGTGGACAGATGCCCATTCCTGCTGGAGAATAAAATATCCATCTCCAAAAAGATGTCGGCAGAGGGAAGCAAGAAGTGCTCTAAAATTTCCTGGTAGACAGTTGCGCATACTTTGGTATTGATAAAGCAAAGTGGACCTGCACCAGCAGATGACATGGCTCCCCAAACCATCATGATTGTGGAAACTTTCACACTAGACCTCAAGCAGCTTGGATTGTGTGCCTCTCCACTCTTCCTCTAGTCTCTGGGACCTTGATTTCCAAATGAAAGCAAAATTACTTTCATCTGAAAACAATACTTGGACCACTGAGCAAAGTCCAGTTTTTTTTTTTCTTGGCCCAAGTAAGACCATCTGCATTGTCTATTGTCATGAGAGGCTTGACACAAGGAATGCGACATTTGAAGCCCATGCGCTGGATACTAGTGTGAGCGATACTGCCCGATATCCTAAAATATCGTTCGATTGGATCGGCCGATACTCAAAAAATATCGGGTATCGCCGATCCGATACCGAAACACAATGCAAGTCAATGGACAGAAATATCGGAACTAAAAAACCCCTTCTTTCCTTGTAAACACTAGATTTACACACATAGAATACATATTATATATATATATAATATATATATATATAATATACACATGTCATTGTTGACATATATATATATAATATATATACATATATTTATAGTTCATACACTTCTACATAGTAAAATAGCCTCTGATTCAATGCCGGGTAATGCCGCTTTTGTGAAAATACAGAAAGCCCCGAAATGCACATGGTTTACATAGAGTTAACCATGTCTTTTCATGTAGTTTGATATATGGTTTTCACAAAATTAATGAGTGTATGTGTGCAAATTTGACACATGTAGGGGTTAATTAAAGGTGTAAATCGTTGTAAAAAAAAAGCATTTTTTGCTACGAATTTACACCTTTAATTAACCCCTACATGTGTGAAATTTTGCACACATACACTCATGTATTTTTAGTGAAAACAATATATCAAACAACATGAAATGACATGTTTAACTCTATGTAAACCATGTGTCATTTCATGGGCTTCTGTATTTTCACAAAAGCCGGCAATTGAAATTAGCGGCTATTATACTATGTAGAAGTGTATGAACTATAAATATATATATATATTATTATATATATTATATATATATATATATATATATATATTGTAAGGTTTCACTCACTCGGCGCTTCAGAGGTAATCAGGAGACACTTTCTTATCCAAAAATCATCAGGTTTATTACAGCATAAACCTCACAGTCACAGGCAATGCAAATCTTCAGTACTTCAGCTCCTGCCTGGAGCCTCACTCCTCACACAGAGACCTCTCTGTAATGTCCCAATGGAAACATGGAAGTCTGTCCACACTGCAGACTCCCACACACTCTCTCAGGTGTCTAAACACAACTCAGTTACATAGCCCTAACCCCGCCCACAGGTGAGGGTCAGGATCACATGGTAGGTCACATGGTTATGACCTCACCACAGGTCCTTTGATACACATAAACATACTGGCTTTATTCTTGGTATTCAGACACATACCCCTTGGGTGGGTTTGTAAGTGACTGGACCCCCCAGCTCTCCAATCACTGGAACCTCCCAATGTATAGAACAAAACTCTCAGCAGTAGATCTGCTGACCAAAACATGCTCAGGCTTCCATCACAGGGCCACCCACCCTCTGCGATACATAACGTCCATCCATCACATGCCTCCATGCATATCCGAGGGCCATACACAGTGCCCCTAGCTGCATCAGGGGTCATTACACCACATACCTCCCCCCTCTGTCAAACTTGTGGGGTTGAACACTTTTTACCCGACCAGAGATACTTCTCAGTCGTCTCTGCCAGTTCAAACCGTCTCTCTAAGTCGGGCCCTCTGTCAGACCACCCGCCTCCCCAGCGTCAGTACGGCGTCGCAATTCCCTTGCACCCATACGTCCTGTCCTGGTCTGAGTCCTTTTTATTTCGCTCACTACAGGTTCTCTTGCTTAGGTCACTCATCACGAGCTAACTGAGGCATCACTATTTCTACCTCTTCCATCAGCGCTCTTCGCCTCTCAACACTACGGATTGAAGGTGGCGGCCATCTTCTTCCATTTCCTGCAGCTCTCTGTTGACCGCTCCTCTCCAGTCGTAGCTGCTCTACTTCTCTCAAGATGACACACGATACTCAGGAGCATCCAGATATTCCAGGCTCTCCCTGGATCCGACAACGAGGAATGGAACCATCCCATCTTCACCCTGACCTGGACTTCATCATCAGCCGGATTTATTCACCATCTCCTGCATCACTTTCCCAATCTTCGATGACTTTCTTCACCAACCTCTGGGCACTTGAATGATGTCTTCCACCAAGCCAAGCTGATTTTGCGTCTTCTTGCTTGCTCCAGACGTCGAGCGGCTTCTTTAATTTCTCAACAGGATCACCTGTTTCGTGGGGAGACAATGTAGGTGCATGTCCCTCAGGATAGCCACTCGCTTCAGTGTGACTTCCTTAGTCGACAGTATGACAAACTGTTTCATCTCTGGCACCCAGTTCACACTGCATGCTTCTACTGCCTTTCTAAAGGCCTCATGCACCTCCTCAATGGCACACACTTCTCGCCTGTCTTCGGGTATCTCATTACACACTTGAAAACGGACCCGTCACCTTCTTGGACAGACTGTTGGACCTCCTCG
This sequence comes from Oophaga sylvatica, assembly GCA_033576555.1. NCBI lineage: Eukaryota > Metazoa > Chordata > Amphibia > Anura > Dendrobatidae > Oophaga > Oophaga sylvatica. The sequence goes on from JARQOD010000002.1 coordinate 347,099,816, forward strand.
TCCTGAGCGTTAGTACGGTTTTCCAAGACCTCAATCTCCTTTGTGTGGCCATCTGCATGGCACTTCCCTTGCTGGATTTCTTCTTCCATAGATTTCTGGAGCTGGGCACTAGTCTCCTCCTCTATCTTGAGCTCTCGGAGAACTCTATCTCGCTCTTCTGCCAAGCAGCGACACTCCTCTGATGTTTCTCTGTTCCTCTCTGAGCACATCCGTCTCTTTCCCATAGAGCCTTGTTCATACTCTTACACGCTGACAGATTATCTGAGCTTAGAGACTTCCTTCTCCACTCCTCCACTTTGTGCACAATCATTTGTCTCAGACCCTTTCTCGCTCGATTGTCTCTTTAAACAGCTCTATCTCATGGTCCTGCTCTCTTTTAGCCAGCACATGTCGCACCATCACCTCTTTAATTACATTTTCTGCTGGCACTCTTGCCTACACACACTTTGCCTCTCCAGAGTTCCGCCCGTTCCTGCATCCGCAGTTTCCACTGTCTCACGACTCTCGGTAGCTTCAAGAGCTCCAGCTTACTGCACTCACTTTCCCTGCGGTCGAGTCACAGTCTGCATAGAGTCACCCCCCCTCCCCTGTCATCCGGGAACAGTACGTCCCCACTTAGACAGGTCTCTGCCCCCTTTCCTGGAGCTCTACCGTTTCTCACGGTCACACGTCTTGTCACGTCCAAGTCCCCGAGTTGGTCTGACCCACACTTTCTCCCGGTCACCTGGAACTCTGGACTATCGATATTAGGTGTTACCTTCTTTTCACACATCACACGACAAGGAACCACTACAGCCGCCTGCAGTTGTGAGCTCCCTCCTCTGAACAACACCACACTTATCAACTTCACAGTTTTGAGACTCCGCCCCCTTTTGGGCCACCATCCCAATTTGGGTTACCGCCCCCTTATGGGACTCCGCCCCCTTTTGGGACACCATCTCAATTTGGGTTACCGCCCCCTTTTGGGCAACATTACTGATTTGGGCTACCACCCCTTTTTGAGATTCCACCCCCTTTCGGGCCACTATCCCAATTTGGTTTACCGCCCCCTTTTGGGACTCCACCCCCTTTTGGGTAACCATCCCTGTTTTGGGTTGCCGCCCCCTTTTGGGACTCCTCCCCTTTTTGGGACACCACCCATCACTGGTTATACACCACGGCTCTTACAGGCCCCAGTCCACACAGTACCCTTAGTGTCTTTTACTTAGGGCGTGTACTGTCCCTTTAAGAGTTTGTGTGCCTAGGTTCACACTGTCCTTTTTACCACACCACTCCTGCTGGTACTGCCACCGCTTCCGTTGCAGCCACCAACAACCAGCACCTCCAGATGCTACTCCTAAGCTGCTGTGGCTGTTACTGCAGCTCCGGCTGCTGCAGAACCTCTTGCTGTCCTTGCCACTGCAGCTCTTGCTACCACAAGTCTCTGCACGCTGCGCTGTCTTGCCGCTTGTCACCTTCGTGACCCCGACGAGTCACAGCCAGCCGCTTGTCACCTTCATGACTCCTCCGAGCCACAGCAAACACCTCACACGTGTTCCAAAAAAAAAACAGTTCTCACTGACCCTCAGCACAACACAGACTCCTGTCTGTTACACTCTCAGCCAGAGAGATTTTCCGGACACCTCCTCTCTCATAGAGGCATCCCCAAAGGAAAAAACAGTTTCTCACTGACCCGCAGTACACCACAGACTCCTGTCTGTTACCTGTTGATCACTCAGGTTTCCGGACACCTCCTTTCATAGAGGCATCCCACAAGGACAAAAACAATCTCTCACTGACCCGTCAGTACACCACAGACTCCTGTCTGTTACCTGTTGATCACTCAGGTTTCCGGATACCTCCTTTTCATAGAGGCATCCCACAAGGACAAAACAATCTCTCACTGACCCGTCATACACCACAGACTCCTGTCTGTTACCTGTTGGCACGCAGGTTCCGACACCTCCTCCTCAGAGGCATCCAACAAAGAGAAAAAAAACAGTCTTTCACTAATTCTTCTCACTGATCCCGACCAGCATAACACGGTTGTCAAACCGTCACCTGTTGGCGTCACCACACAGGTTCCTGGAGTCCTCCTCCTCAGAGGTATCCTATCAGCATGCTTTTTTTTTCCATTTTCAATGACCCCGGTCAACATAACACAGACTCCTGTCTGTCACCACTGCTTAACAGCTTCTTCAGATACCTCATATCAGAGGCACCCCCATAAACATAAATGCACAGTTTATTCGACCACTGGTCACACTCACGGTTTTCACAGACCGTCCGTTCCTCCCTCTGATTCCTCATTCCAGTCCTGGAACATGTGCCTTTGGTCGCTGCCAGCATTCCATCCACCAATTGTAAGGTTTCACTCACTCGGCTGCTTCAGAGGTAATCAGGAGACACTTTTCTATCCAAAAATCATCAGGTTTATTACAGCATAAACCTCACAGTCACAGGCAATGCAAATCTTCATACTTCAGCTCCTGCCTGGAGCCTCACTCCTCAGTCACAGAGACCTCTCTGTAATGTCCCACATGGAAACATGGAAGTCTGTCCACACTGGCAGACTCCCACACACTCTCTCAGGTGTCAAACACAACTCAGTTACATAGCCCTAACCCCGCCCACAGGTGAGGTCAGGATCACATGGTTAGGTCACATGGTTATGACCTCACCACAGGTCCTTTTGATACACATAAACATACTGGCTTTATCTTGGTATTCAGACACATACCCCTTGGTGGGTTTGTAGGTGACTGGACCCGCCCAGCTCTCCAATCACCTGGAAGCCTCCCAATGTATAGCAAAACTCTCAGCAGTAGATCTGCTGACCAAAACATGCTCAGGCTTCCATCACAGGGCCACCCACCTCTGCGATACATAACGTCCGTCCATCACATGCCTCCATGCATATCGCGAGGGCCATACACAATGCCCCCTAGCTGCATCAGGGGTCATTACACCACAATATATATATAAATATATGTGTCACAAATTCAATGACATGTATATATATATGAGGTGTAAAATTGTTGAAAAAAAATGCGTGGGCTCCCGCCCTATTTTCTGAACCAGACAGACAAAGCCAGCGAGTGGGGGCAGATAATAATAGCCCAGAGAGGGACCATTATTTTTGGCCCCCCCTGGCTACTAACATCTGCCCCCAGACACCCCAGAAAAGGCAAATTTATAATTAGATTCGCCCTTTCTGGCACTTTGCCCATCTATTCCCATTGCCCTGTAGCGGTGGCGAATGGGTTATTAACCCCTTCACCCCCAAGGGTGGTTTGCACGTTAATGACCGGGCCAATTTTTACAATTCTGACCACTGTCTCTTTATGAGGTTATAACTCTGGAACGCTTCAACGGATCTTCGCGATTCTGAGAATGTTTTCTCGTGACATATTGTACTTCACGTTAGAAGTATAATTTCTTCAATATAACTTGCGTTTATTTTTGAAAAAAACACAAATATGGCGAAAATTTTGAAAATTTAGCAAATTTCAAACTTTGAATTTTTTTTTCCCTTAAAACAGAGAAATATGTCACACAAAATAGTTAAGAAATAACATTTCCCACATGTCTACTTTACATCAGCACAATTTTGGAACCAAAATTTTTTTTTGGTAGGAAATTAGAAGGGTTAAAATTTGACCAGTGATTTCTCATTTTTACAACAAAATTTACAAAGCCATTTTTTTAGGGACCACCTCATATTTGAAGTCACTTTGAGGGGTCTATATAGCAGAAAATACCAAAAAGTGACACCATTCTAAAGACTGCACCCCTCAAGGTACTCAAAACCACATTCAAGAAGTTTAATAACCCTTCAGGTGCTTCACAGGAGCTGAAGCAACGTGGAAGGAAAAAATTAATATTTAACTTTTTAGCCACAAAAATGATCTTTTACAAACTTATTTTTTATTTTGACAAGGGTAAAAGGAGAAAATGGGCAGATAAAGTTGTTGTGCAATTTCTCCTGAGTACGCCAATACCCTATATGTGGGGAAAACCACTGTTTGGGCACACGGCAGAGCTCGTAAGGGAAGGAGCACCGTTTGACTTTTTCAAACTAAAATTGGCTGGAGTTGAGATTGGATGCCATGTCGTGTTTGGAGAGCCCCTCATGCGCCTAAACAGTGGAAACCCCCCAGAAGTGACACCATTTTGGAAACTAGACCCCCTAAGGAACTTATCTAGATCTGTTGTGAGCACTTTGAAACCCAAAGTGTTTCACAAAAGTTTATAATGCCTGGGTGTGAAAAAAAAAAAAACAATTTTCCACAAAAATGATTTTTTTAGTCCCAAATTTTTGATTTTTCCCAAGGAAATTGGACCCCAAAAGTTGTTGTCCAATTTGTCCTGAGTACGCTGATACCCCATATGTGGGGGGGGAAACTGTTTGGGCGCACGGCAGGGCTTGGAAAGGAAGCAGTAACGTTTTGGAATGCAAACATTGATGGGGGTCATGTTCCGTTTGTAGTGCCCCAGATGAGCCTAAACAGTGGAAACCCCCCACAAGTGACCCCATTTTGGAAGCTAGACCCCCTAAGGAACTTATCTAGATCTTTGGTGAGCACTTTGAACCCCCAAGTGCTTCACACAAGTTTATAATGCCCGGGCATGAAAATAAAAAATCCTATTTTTTTCCCACAAAAATTATCTGTTAGTCACTAATTTTTTATTTTCCCATAGGTAACAGGAGAAATTGGACCTCAAAAGTTGCTGTCCAATTTGTCCTGAGTACGCTGATACCCCATATGTGGGGGGAACCACTGTTTGGGCGCATGGCAGAGCTCGGAATGGAAGGAGCACCATTTGACTTTTTCCAACCAAAATTGGCTGGAATTGAGATTGGACGCCATGTTGCATTTGGAGAGTCCCTGATGTGCCTAAACAGTGGAAACCCCCCACAAGTGACCCCATTTGGGAAACTAGACCCCCTAAGGAACTTATCTAGATCTTTGGTGAGCAATTTGAACCCCCAAGTGCTTCACACAAGTTTATAACGTAGAGCCGTAAAATTAAAAAATCATATTTTTTCCACAAAATTGATCTTTTCACCCCAATTTTTATTTTCCCAAGGGTAACAAGACTCCAAAAGTTATTGTGCTATTTGTCCTGAGTACGCTGATGCCCCATATGTGGGGATAAACCACTGTTTGGGTGCATGGCAGAGTTTGGAAGGGAAGGAGCGCCGTTTGACTTTTTCAACGCAGAATTGGCTGGATGCCATGTCGTGTTTGGAGAGCTCCTGATCTGCCTAAACAGTGGAAACCCCCCATAAATGACACCATTTTGGAAACTAGACCCCTCAAGGAACTTATCTAGATGTGTGGTGAGCACTTTGAACCCCAAAGTGCTTCACAGAAGTTTATAACGTACAGCCGTAAAATAAAAAATCCTTTTTTTTTTTTACAAAAATGATTTTTTTCGCCCCCAATATTTTATTTTCACAAGGGTAACAGGAGAAATTGGACCCCAAAATTTGTTGTCCAATTTGTCCTGAGTACGCTGATACCCAATATGTGGGAGAAAACTACTGTATGGGTGCACGTCTGGGCTCGGAAGGGAAGTAGTGACGTTTTGGATTGCAGACTTTGATGGAATGGTCTAGGGGCGTCATGTCGCATTTGGAGAGCCCCTGATGCGCCTAAACAGTGGAAACCCCCCACAAGTGACCCCATTTTGGGAAATAGACCCCACAAGGAACTTATCTAGAAGTATGTTGAGCACTTTGAACCCCGAAGTGCTTCACAGAAGTTTATAACGTACAGCTGTAAAAATAAAAAATCTTTTTTTTTTTACAAAAATGATTTTTTCACCCCCAATATTTTATTTTCACAAGGGTAACAGGAGAAATTGGACCCCAAAAGTTGTTGTCCAATTTGTCCTGAGTACGCTGATACCCAACATGTGTGAGAAAACGACTGTATGGGTGCACGTCTGGGCTCGGAAGGGAAGTAGTGACGTTTTGGATTGCAGACTTTGATGGAATGGTCTGGGGGCGTCATGTCGCATTTGGAGAGCCCCTGATGCGCCTAAACAGTGGAAACCCCCCACAAGTGACCCCATTTTGGAAAATAGACCCCACAAGGAACTTATCTAGAAGTGTGGTGAGCGGTATGAAGCCCCAAGTGCTTCACAGAAAATTTATAACATACAGCTGTAAAAACAAAAAAATCATTTTTTTTTTTACAAAAATGATTTTGTCGCCCCCAGATTTTTATTTTCCCAAGGGTAACAGAAGAAATAGGACAAATTGCACAATAACTCTTGTGGTCCAGAGTACGCTGATACCCCATATGCGGGGGTAAACTACTGTTTGGGCGCATGGCAGAGCTCAGAAGTGAAGGAGCACTGTTTGACTTTTTCAACGCAGAATTGGCTGGCATTGAGATCAGACGCCATGTCACATTTGGAGAGCCCCTGATGTGCCTAAACAGCAGAAACCCCCCAATTCTAACTCCAACCCTAACCCCAACACACCCCTAACCCTAGTCCCAACCCTAACCACAAGCCTAACCCTAACACACCCCTAACCCTATTCCCAACCCTAACCCTAATCCTAACGTTAGCGCCAACCCTAACCCTAACTTTAGCCGCAACCCTAACTGTTGTGAATGGGTTTGAGATGAGTTCTGAGCAGAGGCTCCCTCTGGTGGTTACAAGCGGTGCTAGTGAAGATTGTGAGGACTGGGAATCAGGTGTTACTGACTGGTCTTATATAAGGGAGTCATTTTCCCATCAGGGTTGCCGGTGAACAATTGTTCTGGTCTGAATCCTTCTTTCCAGTTTCCCTTGTAGCCTGCTGTGTCGTGTCTGCTTCTCCTGCTAACAGATAAGTCTTTTTCTGCTTTTGTGTTTGTGCTTGATTTTTGCATTTTGTCCTGCACTTCTGTGGGGGCCTTCAGGGTCCCTCCGGGGGCTTCTGCCCTCTCAGTTTAGTTCAGCCACTGAGTTTTGTTCTTTTGCCTTTTCCAGCTTTTTCAGTGGCTGCTGTTTTGATTTTGTTACACCAGAGAACTAATTTAGGTGGTAGAGGTCGTGTGATCTCAGGTGATTTTGAAATTAGTAGAGTTGGTGTTTTTCAGGGTTTTCTGGGATTGCAGTAAGTACCCTTCCTATCCTTTTCTATTTAGATAGTTTGGGCCCCAGCGTTTGCTCATACTATTTTCTTTCTGTGTCTGTATTTCCTCTTGTCTAACCGCCATTACATGTTTGGGGGCTTTCTATTATCTTTGGGGTTCTGCTCCGGGGCAGTTAGCTTTCCTATTTCTATCTTTAGGTGTAGTTAGTTTCTCAGGCTGTGACGAGGCGTCTAGGACCAACGTAGGAACGCTCCACGGCTGCCTCTAGTTGTGGTGGTTAGTCAGGGTACTGCAATCCCATAGATTCCAACTGCTCTGGTGTATTGCCTTTTTTTCCTGCACTCCTCAGCTACCGAAACATAACAGTATCACCGGCCCAAAAATTGAAAATTGTATGGTACTCACAGAAGGGAAAAAATATTTGAAAGAAAAAAGGTTGTCAGAGTTGTCAGAGATATTTTTCTGTTTGTTGCATTTTTTTTTTTTTTTTCCCTCTGTATCTCTGGGTGCTGGGGAGGATCTTTTCTCCCAATGGAGTTTGCACAGTTGTCTGGCCGTGTGGATCAGCTTGCCACTGAGGTTCAGAGTATTGCTGCATATATTGCTAGGTTGCCTGTTGTGGAACCTAGGATCCCCATGCCAGATTTGTTTTTAGGGGATCGAGCTAAGTTTCAGAATTTCAAAAATAATTGTAAATTGTTTTTTGCCTTAAAATCTAAGTCCTCAGGAAACGCAGCGCAGCAGGTTCAAATTATCATCTCTCTCCTGCGCGGCGATCCTCAGGATTGGGCTTTTTCCCTGATACCTGGGGATCCTGTTTTGAGTGATGTTGATGCGTTTTTTCAGGCTTTGGGGTTATTGTACGATGAGCCTAATGTCACTGATCAAGCTGAAAAAGCCTTGTTGGCATTAAATCAGGGGCTTGATGACGCTGAGTTATACTGTCAGAGATTCCGTAGGTGGGCAGTCCTGACCAAATGGAATGACGACGCTTTGGCGGCCCTTTTCCGGAAGGGTCTGTCAGATAATGTAAAGGATGTTATGGTGGGATTCCCTGTCCCCTCTGGTCTCAATGATTCTATGTCATTAGCGATTCAAATTGACAGACGTTTGCGTGAGCGGAGAAGTATGCGTGGAATGGTGTTGCCTTGTGAGCCAGCTTCTGAACCCATGCAGTGTGATAGAGTGGTGTCTGGGGCACAGCGTCATGAGTTTCGAAAGCGCAATGGGTTATGTTTCTACTGTGGTGATGCCTCTCATGCTATTTCAGTCTGCCCTAAGCGGGGAAGACGTTTTGCACGCTCAGTTGTCTTGGGTAGTGTTCAGACTAAGTTTTTATTAACTGTCACTCTGATATGCTCTCTGTCCTCATTTTCTGCTCAGGCTTTCGTTGATTCTGGAGCAGCTATTAACCTGATGGATTATGATTTTGCTAAACGTTGTGGGTTTCCCTTGATACCCCTACAGAAGTCTATTCCCCTACTGGGGATCGATTCTACCCCTTTGGCTGAGAATAAACCCCAGTTTTCTACTCAGGTGATAATGAGGGTTGAACCTGATCACCAGGAGTGCTGCAAATTTTTGGTTCTATATAATCTGCATGACATTATCGTGCTGGGTTTCCCTTGGTTACAGTCTCATAATCCTGTTTTGGATTGGAAATCTGTGTCTGTAACCAGTTGGGGCTGCCAATGTGTTAATACCAACACTCCTGTTTTTTTCTGCCTCCCCCCAGGCTCAGGATGTTCCTGACTTTTTGTTTGATTTTTCTGATGTGTTTAGCGAAAGTAAATCTGCTTCCTTGCCTCCCCATAGGAGCTATGACTGCGCTATTGAATTAGTGCCGGGTAGTAAAATCCCTAAAGGTCGCCTTTTTAACTTGTCTGTACCTGAACATGACACTATGCGGTCTTATATCAAGGAATCATTGGAGAAGGGTCATATCAGACCATCCTCTTCACCCTTAGGTGCCGGTTTTTTCTTTGTGGCCAAAAAAGATGGTTCATTAAGGCCGTGTATTGATTATCGTCTCTTGAACAATATTACTGTGAAATATCAATACCCGTTACCCTTGATTTCTGACCTGTTTTCCAGGGTGAAAAACGCTACTTGGTTTACCAAGCTTGACCTCAGGGGGGCGTATAACCTTATTCGCATTAAGCACGGGGATGAATGGAAGACGGCATTCAATACCCCTGAAGGGCATTTTGAGTACCTAGTGATGCCCTTTGGGCTCACTAATGCTCCTTCCGTCTTCCAGTCCTTCATGAATGACATTTTCAGGGATTTTGTGGACAAATTTCTGATTGTTTATTTGGATGATATCTTGATTTTTTCTAATGACTGGGACTCTCATGTGAAACATGTTCGAACTGTATTCCAGATTTTGAGAGAGAATGCTCTGTATGTGAAGGGATCAAAGTGTCTTTTTGGCGTACAGAGGATCTCATTTCTGGGATTCATTTTGTCCCCATCTGTTATTGAAATGGACCCGGTCAAGGTTCAGGCCATCTGTGATTGGGTCCAACCTACTTCATTAAAGGCTCTTCAGAGATTTTTGGGTTTTGCCAATTTTTATCGTAAATTTATTGGTAATTTCTCGGTTATTGTTAAACCATTAACTGATTTGACCAGAAAGGTGTCATGGGTGCATCGCCACGAAGATCGTCGCGATTGCACATTCTGACTTCTCACAGCTGAGCTGCTGTTTCTTTGTGTTTGGTAATGAGAGAGTTAATTTTACCTAGCTCTTTGCTAAGACTAGGTCCAGCCTCGCCCGGCTGCTTTTGATTATGTTCTAATTAGTTTCCTTTATATTCCTGCCAGTCTGGGTGTTAGACGCCGGTGAAAGCATTCATGTAGTCTAGCAGACTGGAGCGGTTCTGAGAATACTTAAGCTAAGAGCTCCTTAGTTGTTTTTACTCTTATAGCTTATAGTTTATCTCTGAGACCTTAGGTGTTCCTACTGTGTGTGAGTGTTGTATGTAAGACTTTATTTACTTTATTTCTTGTCTTTCTTGTATGTCTTTCTGTTCATTAACCGTTACCTGTTCATTCCCTTTGGTGGTATTCAGGGTCCTTCTTAGGACTAGAATACAGTTGGCAGGGATTGATAGGAGACAGGGTTTACGCTGGTGGCCTGGACCTCTGTACCTTTAACAGTACCTCCAGGTTGAGGGATTAGTTAGGACCCCAGTTTAGGGTCAGCTTAGACCCCGGTCACCCTCTAGCCGGAGACAGCGTATAACGGATTCCGTTTTGACCCACTGGACATTCTGTCAGGTAAATCTATTTATCATATATCTATGCGCATGTTATATAGTATGTTGCCCTTTTGATATAGATTACTGACATCACATATATATATCTGCTATACAGCGTGACATTTTCACCGGCCCAACTAAAGATTCTCCCCAGCTGTCATGGATCCAGTAGCCCAGCTGGCCCGGCAGTTGCAGGGGTTGTCCATGGAATTTGCAGACATTAAGTCCAAGGTTTTGTCCCCCCCGGAGCAAACCAGATCTGAACCTAAGGTTGCTCTCCCTGACAGGTTCACTGGTGGGCGGGACAAATTTTTTACTTTCCGGGAGGCATGTAAATTGTACTTTCGGCTGCGGCCTCGGTCATCTGGGAGTGAAGAGCAGAGGGTGGGAATTGTTATCTCGCTCTTACAAGGGGACCCTCAATCTTGGGCGTTCTCTATTCCTCCAGGCTCCCCAGATCTCCAGTCAGTGGATCGATTTTTTACTGCCCTGGGTCTGGTATATGATGATCCGGATCGAGTCTCCCTTGCTGAAACAAGGTTACGTAAAATACGGCAAGGAAATCGTCCAGCGGAGGAATATTCTTCTGAGTTCCGTAGATGGGCAACAGATACTCAGTGGAATGACCCAGCTCTTAGGAGCCAGTTTTGTCAAGGGTTGTCTGACAAATTAAAAGATGTGTTGGCTCAGTATGATTCTCCTCCATCACTGGAGGCTGCTATGGCCCTCGCTATTCGCATTGATAGACGACTTCGGGGAAGACGCGAGGTAACTCCGCCCCCCGTGATGACTCCACCTACTACTAAAGTCCCTTATACTGAGGTTCCCCTGGTCTGTTCTGAGGAACCCATGCAGTTGGGAGGGACATCATTTTGTAGGAGGGAATCGGCGGTGCGCCGCAAGACTAGAAGGTGTTTCTTTTGCGGGAGAGAGGGACATTTTGTTGGGGGGTGTCCATCCCGGACCTCTTTGAGCCAAGGAGTTAACCTGGGAGTGTGTATTTCGTCCCCAAATCCCTCTCAGTTTCTCGTGCCTGCGGAGGTGGTGATTGGTACTAGAACTGAGAGGATTTCTGTTTTTCTTGATAGTGGGTCCGGGGCTAATCTGGTGGACGCTCGGTTTGCCCAGGTGCATGGTATGAAACTGAGTGTATTGGCCAAACCGGTCCCTATACTCTCTATTGATTCTAGACCTCTTGGTCAAGGTAGCTTGGTACAAGCTGTTCATAACATAGATCTTCGAGTAGGGGCAATACATAAAGAGCAATTGTCTTGTTATGTGTTGGAGGGTCTACCTACTCCTATTGTGTTGGGACTTCCTTGGTTGGCTAAACATAACCCAGTGATTGATTGGCAATCCAGAAAGATAAGCCAGTGGGGTGAATTTTGCAAGAATAACTGCATGAGCACGGTCATCGGTGCGGTTGTGCCTAGGACTTTGCCTCCTTTTCTGGAGGACTTTGGGGAGATGTTCTCAGAGGAGGGGTGTAAAGAGTTACCTCCTCATCGCGCATATGACTGCTCAATAAAGTTGCTTCCTGATGCCTTATCTCGTACTTTCCCAGGGATCGGGAGGATGGATGATCCGGTTCCTATTCCTCAGGAGGGAGTTGTAGTGTCAGCTGTATGCTCTGAGCTTGAGGGGGAGGTATTGGGGGCTCAGGGGGACGCCTCTGTGGGACTTCCAGGGAGACTGATAGTTCCAGATCGGTTAAGACTGAAGGTTACGGAGAACCGTTACAAACGGATGGCTGATAGGGGGAGAGTTTCTGGTCGAGATCTGAAGGTGAACGATCTGGTGTGGTTGTCTACCAGGAATATAAAACTTAAAGTTCCCTCCTGGAGGTTGGGTCCCAGATTCATCGGGCCGTACAGGATCAGTTCCATAATTAATCCTGTGGCATTTCGTCTGGACCTCCCTCCTACGTTTAAAAATCATAATGTGTTTCACAAGTCATTACTTAAAAAGTATGTGGCACCAGTCATACCGTCACCTCTACCTCCTCTTTCAGTGGTAGTCAATGATAACGTGGAATTTCATGGGTCGAAAATCATTGACTCACGTCTCTGTCGCCGATCCCCTCAGTACTTAGTTCATTGGAGGGGGTATGGTCCTGAGGAGAGGACGTGGGTCCCTGCGTCTGATGCTAACGCAGATCGATTGGTTCGGACCTTTCACACAACTTACCCGGACAGACCTGGTCATGAGGGTCCGGAGGCCCCTCGTAGAAGGGGGGGTACTGTCATGGGTGCATCGCCACGAAGATCGTCGCGATTGCACATTCTGACTTCTCACAGCTGAGCTGCTGTTTCTTTGTGTTTGGTAATGAGAGAGTTAATTTTACCTAGCTCTTTGCTAAGACTAGGTCCAGCCTCGCCCGGCTGCTTTTGATTATGTTCTAATTAGTTTCCTTTATATTCCTGCCAGTCTGGGTGTTAGACGCCGGTGAAAGCATTCATGTAGTCTAGCAGACTGGAGCGGTTCTGAGAATACTTAAGCTAAGAGCTCCTTAGTTGTTTTTACTCTTATAGCTTATAGTTTATCTCTGAGACCTTAGGTGTTCCTACTGTGTGTGAGTGTTGTATGTAAGACTTTATTTACTTTATTTCTTGTCTTTCTTGTATGTCTTTCTGTTCATTAACCGTTACCTGTTCATTCCCTTTGGTGGTATTCAGGGTCCTTCTTAGGACTAGAATACAGTTGGCAGGGATTGATAGGAGACAGGGTTTACGCTGGTGGCCTGGACCTCTGTACCTTTAACAGTACCTCCAGGTTGAGGGATTAGTTAGGACCCCAGTTTAGGGTCAGCTTAGACCCCGGTCACCCTCTAGCCGGAGACAGCGTATAACGGATTCCGTTTTGACCCACTGGACATTCTGTCAGGTAAATCTATTTTATCATATATCTATGCGCATGTTATATAGTATGTTGCCCTTTTGATATAGATTACTGACATCACATATATATATCTGCTATACAGCGTGACAAAAGGGTTCTGATGTGGTGAATTGGCCTCCTGAGGCAGTCTCTGCATTTCAGGAACTTAAGCAGAGATTCACTTCTGCTCCTGTTCTACGGCAGCCTGATGTTTCTCTGCCATTTCAGGTGGAGGTTGATGCCTCTGAAATTGGGGCAGGTGCCGTTTTGTCCCAAAAAGATCCAGAGACCTCTAAAAGTAACCCTTGTGCCTTTTTCTCTCGAAAATTTTCTCCTACTGAACGTAATTATGACGTGGGTAATCGGGAGTTATTGGCCATGAAGTGGGCTTTTGAAGAGTGGAGACATTGGCTGGAGGGAGCCAAACATCAGGTGGTGGTCCTTACGGACCATAAGAATCTGGTCTATCTGGAATCTGCCAAGCGACTCAATCCTAGACAGGCCAGGTGGGCCTTGTTTTTCACACGTTTTAATTTTGTGGTTTCCTTTCTTCCTGGCACTAAGAATGTTAAGGCGGATGCCCTCTCGAGGAGTTTCCTTGCGGACTCTCCTGAGTTGTCTGATCCTTCTGTTATTTTGAAAGAGGGTGTAGTTCTTTCCGCCATCTCGCCCAATTTGAGACTTGCTCTGGAGGGGTGTCAGGAGGATAGGCCCGAGCGCTGCCCTGTTGGAAAATTGTTTGTCCCGGACCAATGGAAAAAGAGTGTGATGTCTGAGATTCATTGTTCCGCATTGGCTGGGCATCCCGGAATTTTTGGTACCAGAGACTTGGTTAGTCGGTCCTTTTGGTGGCCTACCTTGTCTCGTGATGTCAGGGAATTTGTGCAGTCCTGCGGGACTTGCTCTCGCTCCAAGCCTTGCTCTCGCTCTAGTGGTTTGTTGATGCCATTGCCTGTGCCCAAGAGACCATGGACCCATATCTCTATGGATTTCATTTCCGATCTTCCTGTTTCTCAGAGAATGACCACCATCTGGGTAATTTGTGATAGGTTTTCCAAAATGATACATCTTGTGCCATTACCTAAGTTGCCTTCCTCCTCTGAATTGGTGCCGTTGTTCCTTCAGCACGTGGTTCGTTTACACGGCATTCCTGAGAACATTGTGTCTGACAGAGGAGTCCAGTTTGTTTCCAGATTTTGGAGGACTTTTTGTTCTAAACTGGGTGTTCAATTGTCTTTCTCCTCGGCATTTCATCCTCAGACCAATGGTCAAACTGAGAGAACAAACCAGACATTGGAGACTTATCTAAGATGCTTTGTGTCTGCTGATCAGGATGACTGGGTCTCTTTTTTGCCTTTGGCTGAGTTTGCTCTTAATAATAGGGCTAGCTCTGCCACTTTGATGTCTCCGTTTTTCTGTAATTCTGGGTTTCACCCTCGATTTTCTTCAGGACAGAAGGAGGCTTCTGTCTGTCCAGGTGTTGACTCTGTTGTGGAGCGTATGCAACAGATTTGGGACCAGGTAGTGGAGAGGTTGTCCCTCTCTCAGGAGAAGGCCCAGCGGTTTGCTAACCGGCATAGGACTGATGGTCCTTGGTTTAAAGTGGGGGACTTGGTCTGGTTGTCCTCAAAGAATATTCCTATGAGAGTAGCATCTCCTAAATTTAAGCCTAGGTTCATTGGACCTTATAAGATCATGGAGATTATTAATCCTGTTTCTTTTCGTTTGCTTCTTCCAGGGACATTTAAGATCCATAACGTGTTCCACAAGTCCTTGTTGAAGAGGTTTGTTGAGCCAGTGGTTCCTGCTGCTGTGCCTCCTGACCCTGTTTTGGTTGAGGGCAATCTGGAGTATGTGGTTGAGAAAATATTGGATTCTCGTTTTTCTAGACGGAAACTCCAGTATTTGGTTAAATGGAGAGGTTATGGTCAGGAAGACAATTCTTGGGTGTTTGCTTCGGACATCCATGCTAGGAGACTTATCCGTGCGTATCATAGAACTCATCCTGACCGACCTGGTTGCTCAAATGAGGGTTCAGTGACCCCTCCTCAAGGGGGGGGTACTGTTGTGAATGGGTTTGAGATGAGTTCTGAGCAGAGGCTCCCTCTGGTGGTTACAAGCGGTGCTAGTGAAGATTGTGAGGACTGGGAATCAGGTGTTACTGACTGGTCTTATATAAGGGAGTCATTTTCCCATCAGGGTTGCCGGTGAACAATTGTTCTGGTCTGAATCCTTCTTTCCAGTTTCCCTTGTAGCCTGCTGTGTCGTGTCTGCTTCTCCTGCTAACAGATAAGTCTTTTTCTGCTTTTGTGTTTGTGCTTGATTTTTGCATTTTGTCCTGCACTTCTGTGGGGGCCTTCAGGGTCCCTCCGGGGGCTTCTGCCCTCTCAGTTTAGTTCAGCCACTGAGTTTTGTTCTTTTGCTTTTTCCAGCTTTTTCAGTGGCTGCTGTTTTGATTTTGTTACAAAAGAGAACTAATTTAGGTGGTAGAGGTCGTGTGATCTCAGGTGATTTTGAAATTAGTAGAGTTGGTGTTTTTCAGGGTTTTCTGGGATTGCAGTAAGTACCCTTCCTATCCTTTTCTATTTAGATAGTTTGGGCCCCAGCGTTTGCTCATACTATTTTCTTTCTGTGTCTGTATTTCCTCTTGTCTAACCGCCATTACATGTTTGGGGGCTTTCTATTATCTTTGGGGTTCTGCTCCGGGGCAGTTAGCTTTCCTATTTCTATCTTTAGGTGTAGTTAGTTTCTCAGGCTGTGACGAGGCGTCTAGGACCAACGTAGGAACGCTCCACGGCTGCCTCTAGTTGTGGTGGTTAGTCAGGGTACTGCAATCCCATAGATTCCAACTGCTCTGGTGTATTGCCTTTTTTTCCTGCACTCCTCAGCTACCGAAACATAACATCTAACCCTAATGGGAAAATGGAAATAAATACATTTTTTTAATTTTATTATTTTTCCCTAACTAAGGGGGTGATAAAGGGCGGTTTGATTTACTATTTATAGCGGGTTTTTGTGATTGGCAGCTGTCACGCTAAAAGACGCTTTTTATTGCAAAAAGTAGTTTTTTGCATCACCACATTTTGAGAGCTATAATTTTTGCATATTTTGGCCCACAGAGTCATGTGAGATCTTATTTTTTGCGGGACGAGGTGACGTTTTTATTGGTACCATTTTTGAGCACGTGACATTTTTTGATCGCTTTTTATTTCGATTTTTGGGAGGTCAGAATGAACAAAAATCAGCAATTCATGAATTTCTTTTGGGGGAGGCGTTTATACCATTCCGCGTGTAGTAAAATTGATAAAGCAGTTTTATTCTTCGGGTCAGTATGATTACGGTGATACCTCATTTATATAATTTTTTTATGTTTTGGCGCTTTTATAGAATAAAAACAATTTTATATAAAAAATCATTATTTTTGCATCGCTTTATTCTGCGAGGTATAACTTTTTTATTTTTTTGCTGATGATGCTGTATGGCAGCTCGTTTTTTGCGGGACAAGATGACGTTTTCAGCGGTACCATGTTTATTTATATCGGTCTTTTTGATCGCGTGTTATTCCACTTTTTGTTCAGCAGTATGATGATAAAGCATTGATTTTTTGCTTTGTTTTTTTTTTTTTAAGGGGTTCACTAAAGGGTTAACTAGTGGGACATTTTTATAGGGGGGTCGTTACGGACGCGGCGATACCAAATATGTGTACTTTTATTGTTTTGTTTTTTTTATTTACAGGAAGAAATGAATTTATTGGGGAATATTTTTTTTTTTTATGTTTTTTTACCACTTTTTATTTTTATTTTTTTTTACTTTGTCCCAGGGTGGGACATCACAGTATTTTAGCAGATCGCTGGTGTGACAGTGTGCACAGCACTCTGTCACACCAGCGATCGCTCTGGCATCGCTGCAGGCTTCCTCAGCGCCTGCTCTCAGCAGGCACTGAGGAAGCCGCCTCCCTGCAGGACCCCGGCGCCATCTTGGATCCGGGGACCTGGAGGGAGGACGGACCCTCGGAACAGCGCGACACATCGCGCTGCTCTGAGGGTCTCAGGGGAGCGCACAGGGAACCCTTACCCTGCGCGATCCTCCCTTGTGTCCCGGGTACACCGCGATCATGTTTGATCGCGGTGTGCCAGGGTTAATGTGCCGGAGCGGTCCGTGACCGCTCCTGACACATAGTGCTGGGTGTCAGCTGTGATATACAGCTGACACCCGGCCGCGATCAGCTACGCTCCCCCCGGGAGCGCAGCTGATTGCCCATGACGTACTATTCCGTCCATGGGAATTAGGTCCAGGGTCACATGGACGGAATAGTACGTCTGATGGCAGAGAGGGGTTAAGGGGTTAAAGCCACCTTGCTATTGAAAGGTGAGTTTAAGCCAGGTTAATAATTGAGAGCTGTCAATTAGACAACTATCAATTATTAATCCTATTGTATGAAATAAAAATAAAACACACACTTTAATTAAAAATCATTTTAATGAAATAAACACACAGTTTTTGACAAGATTTTATTTTACTGCCATTCCTTGCGAAGCCCTTGTTCACCTGTAATAAAATAAAATAATAAAGCAACATTATTCTTACCTATCCGATGTTCAGTCAGGTCCCCCGATGTAATCCTTCTGAAAGGGTTAATGTTTACTGCAGAGACCGCAGCTAATGCTGACAGTCTCACAGTAAACCCCCGACTGAATCATCTCCTCTCCTGGCTGACAGGAGAGGAAGTGATTAGCATAATTGATTGCTTCCCACTTTCACTTCAGGTCAGCCAGGGACACCCCACTGCATCAGTGACGTCAGAGGGAATCCCGGCTGACCTGAAGTGAACTGATTGACAAAAATAGGGGATCCCCTCTAAAAAAAAAATGGCATGGGGTCCCCCCCTATTTTTGTTAACCAGCCTGATAAAGCAGACTACTGAGGCCTGGTTTTTCAGGCTGTTAAGGAGCCAATATCAATGGACCTTGCAAGCCTGATAATACCAGGCCACAGCAGTCTGCTTATCTTGGCTGGTTAACAAAAATAGGGGATCCCCTCGAAAAAAAATGGCGTGGGGCCCCCCCTATTTTTGTTAACCAGCCAGATGAAGCAGACTGCTCAGGCCTGGTTTTTCAGGCTGTTAAGGAGCCAATATCAATGGAACTTGCAAGCCTGATAATACCAGGCCACAGCAGTCTGCTTATCTTGGCTGGTTAACAAAAATAGGGGATCCCCTCGAAAAAAAATGGCGTGGGGCCCCCCTATTTTTGTTAACCAGCCAGATGAAGCAGACTACTGAGGCCTGGTTTTTCAGGCTGTTAAGGAGCCAATATCAATGGACCTTGCAAGCCTGATAATACCAGGCCACAGCAGTCTGCTTATCTTGGCTGGTTAACAAAAATAGGGGATCCCCTCGAAAAAAAATGGCGTGGGGATCCCCCTATTTTTGTTAACCAGCCAAGTAAAATGCAGACTTCTGCGGCCTGGTATTAAAAGACTGTCAAGGCCCATGGATTTTGGCCCTCAACAGCCTAAAAATACCAGGCTGCAGCAGCCCCACAAATGGTGCATCCAAAGATGCGCCAATTGTGGCACTTTACCCGGCTCTTCCCACTTGCCCTGTAGTGGTGGCAAGTGGGGTAATAAGGGTTAATGTCACCTTTGATTGATCGGTGACAATAAGCCCGGTTAATAATGGAGAGGCGTCAATAAGACACCGATCCATTATTAATCATAGTTTGAAAATTTAAAAAAAAAAAAACACAGTCAGAAAAAAGTCTTTTAATGAAATAAAACACCACACAGTTTTCATTAATTTTATTTCACTCTCATCCTGCGACGCCATTGTTCTCCTGTAAAAAAACAAAAATAATAAACCAACACAAATACTCCCTGTCCGACGCAGTCCAAAATACAGAGTGTCCCACGACGAGTCCAGCTCTGCTACATCTGGATGACAGGCTGAGTCTGACATCCACATAGAGCAGAGCTGCTTACCGTTGCGGCTTCCCCGGCGGTGACGTCATCCGGACTGGTTTACGGCCAGCTGTCGCGAGAGTACAGCTGGCCGAGATTACCCAGTACCCAGCAGTCACTGCAGTTATCGCGAGATTCTGCACGTGACCGCCAGGGACAGGGTAATGGCGGCCATCCAGGAGGACGTGACCACCGGGGAAGGGGATCTTCTGCCAGGTAAGTGCTGACTCTGCTGAGTCCTGACACCTGACAGACCCGACCGACACTGACAGTGACAGTTTCGGGAAGTTCCTGTGTCACGTACTTCGTTCTGTGACACAGGAACTCCCATAGACTTTACAGGAAAACTCTGATTCCGGTATCTGATGACAAAAATATCGGAACTCAGAATCGGAATTCCGATACAGCAAATATCGGCCGATACCCGATATTTGCAGTATCGGAATGCTCAACACTACTGGATATATCTGTGTGTGGTGGCTCTTGAAGCAATGACTTCAGCAGCAGTCAATTCCTTATCAATCTCCCCCAAATATTTGAATGGCCTTTCCTTAACAATCCTTTCAAGGCTGCAGTTATCCCAGTTGCTTGTGCACCTTTTTCTACCACACTTTTTCCTTCCAGTCAACTTTCCATTAATATGCTTGGATACAGCACTCTGTGAACAGCCAGCTTTTAGCAATGACCTTTTGTGGCTTACTCTCCTTGTGGAGTGTGTCAATGACTGCTTTCTGGACATATATCAAGTCAGCAGTCTTCCCCATGATTGTGGAGCCTACTGAAACAGACAAAGAGACCTTTTTTAACACTTAAAAAGCCTTTGCAGGTGTTTTTGTTAATTATTCTAATTTACTGTAAGCCATAATCATCAACATTACCAGAAATAAACACTTGAAATAGATCCCTCTGTTTGTAATGACTCTATATAATATATGAGTTTTACTTTTTGCATTGAAAAACTGAATTAAATTAACTTTTTGATAATATTATAATTTTGTGAGGAGCACCTGTATGTGTGTGTCACTGACATCTATATATCTATCTATTCTATGTGTATTTACTGTATGTAATCTGTCTATTCTATCTTGTCAGCTTCTGCTGTGATTTTACTGTACATGGCAGATCAATTGCTGGCTCTTCATCTATCACTGTGTGAGTCAGAAAGGCTTGCAGGCATCTTCTCCATGCTGTTCCCATTTAGTTTAGCTCTTTCCCATCTATTTCAGCTTTTTTCTCAGGCCCCCAGCTGTTTGTTGGGTCCAAAATATTCGGTATATGCACTGACTTGCATTGGATCAGCTATTCGGTACAAATACACGGATATTAGCAATTACTCGTGTCGTATTTTCCTGAATCCGAATATTTCACTATACGCTCATCGCTAGTAGAGATGATTTTGACTCCATGGGAGTTTTTAAGAACAAGCATCAGTGGATGTTGCTCAGTGAAAATTGCAAATCTGCCAATGTAGTGCCATTACATTATAGTGCCCAGTACATTGCAATGTCCATATAATATGCCCAGCTTGTGCTGCTGGAGACATGCACCCATAAACTAAGCGGGCTCTCATAGCTGCAAAAATGACAAACATGTGCTTTAGGTATACTGTGGGGTTCAGATGGGAGGGGACATTTGGATTTATGAGTGCAGAATTATCTGGATTTCTTTGGGAGGTGAGGAGCCATTTTGCTTTTCTTTTGTGCTACTAGTAACGTGGAAGACAGGTGACAGAACTGAGAGGGGACTTGCATTTTTTTGTGGATCTTGCAGGATGAATTGACGTTTTTATTGACACCAATTTTGGCCACATAACATTATTTGATCACTTTCTATTCTGATTTTTGTGAAGCAGAATGAACAAAAACCAGCAATTTCGGAGTTGGGTATTTTTTATGCCGTTCACCATGTGGTAAAAGTGATCACACAACTTTAGTTTATGTGTCAGTACGAGTACAGCAATGCCATTTTTCATATAAATATACCTATACCTAAATATACATACCTAGTTATTGATTTAATATTTTGTTTCATTTTTTTTTCTTTGTTTTATGATTATTTTTTTTTAGCTTTTTACAATTGATCTTTACTATTTTTACTTTTTTACTTAGTCCCTCTATGAGACTTTAACTTTTATTGCTCTGATCGCTGGTATGATGCACTGCAATGCATTATAACTGCCAGATCTGCGCTGACAGAAGCCTCTTAGACCATTCTCCTGGCTTGGCAACAATCGGGCCCTCGCGATGAGCCCCCTTCCTCTCCTAGTCTTCGAAATGCTGTGATTGCTATTGATTGTGGCATTTAGGAGGTTAAATGACCAGAGGCGGTGCATACCCTGTTGCTGGCCATGATAGCCAGAGCACAGCTGTAACTGACACTGAAGCTCCTGTGCCCGCATGATTACCATTACCGTAAATTTACATCATTTTGCGGGAATCCCTTTTTGACCATAACCCCTTCATGACATTTGACGTAAGTTTAATAGACAATTCAGCTATATATAGCGCGATATTCCTGACATTAGAAAAAGATTCTCATATTTAGAGATGTTGACTTAGTATCCAGAATAGCTCCAAAATTGATTAAGAGCATCGAAAGATAGAACAATAAACTAATTAGGGGTTAGCCAAGAGCAAGATAATATTATTGTCAAAAGTTGCCACATTTAATTCACAACTCCCCACCTCAATGTCCTAAAATAATGTGGAACCAATTAGGTAACACTCAAGCGGTTCCAATGCAATATTAAAGAGCAAGGGTGATAAGAGGCACCATTGTCTACTTCCATTCTGAAGTTGGAAAGGTGCAGCTAAGAATCCTTGGGTGAAAATCCTTGCCTATAGGCTCTTTTTAAGTAGATTGTGTATGCCCCCCCTGGATTCTGATTTTAATTAGACATGTTCCGAGTCATGCCCACCTGATGTTATCAAATGTATTTTCCACATCTAGTTTTAAAAGGGGCAGTCTGTCTGCTTTCTAAGGTTGGTGTTGTTGGCTAATACTGGCAAAACTGTTCTGATGTTAGCTAATTCTGCTTTTTCCTAAACAAAACCTACTTGAGTAGGGGCTATTAAGTCCAGAAGAATGAAAGTAAGCCTGTCTGCAATTATTTTAGATAAAATCTTTGTGCTGACAATAATTAGCAAGATGGGTCAATAAGATCATGGAAATAAGATGACTTTTCCTGGCTTTGGTAATAACTTGTTGTAGAAAGTATTATGTTTATCAAGGGCCTTGATACCTTGGAGGGCAGCATTAAACAAATTCAGAAGAATGGGCCATACCTATTCACATAGTACTTTGCAAAAACCCATAAAGTCATGAGGATCCTGTCATGGTTTCTACATTGACTGTGGCCAAGGAACGCTGTGACTGACAGCTCAGCCACACTATGGGATCTGGAGTGAGCTGGACTGTCAGTTTTGTGAGTGACAGTCCAGTTATCCAATCTTATCCTGGGGTGTGCTGGGTTGTCAACAGTTTGATTGACAGCCTTGTTGCTCAACCTGGTTTACTCTGTGGGCGTTTCTTCAGGTTCCTCCCATCCCTAATCATTTGCAAGGCATTTAGCTGGCTAGCTGCTAGTAGTCTGTGTCAGTTGTGGATTTGCTTTAGGTAGGTGTGTTTTCTTTCTCTGTGTCTATCTCTGATCTTGCAGGACCCTGGATTTTGTTGTGAATACTCTTTTGGATTTTTTCTTCTGTTTTTGTCATTTGACCTCCTGGCATTTGACACTGGACTGTTACCTGACCACACTTTTGTATCACCCCTCTGTACTGTGAGCCTTCCTGGTATCTGACCTCAGACCTCCTGACTACCCTGCCTCACGGCTTGCCCGTGAGTAGTGATTCAGCGTCACAGAACCAAGGTTTATGCGTTTTCTTGGTTTTTAATGTTTTTTCTAAGTTCTTCCTTGCATATAATTGCATTAAGAATCTCTATTTTATCTAAGAGAGTATTGCTAAATGATGATAAGTTGAAGTCTTTATAGAGGTCAGCGTATAATGACCCCTGTCAAGAGTTTATTTCAACTGGATCTTTTGTTGCATCGTCCTGAGAGTTCTTCAATTTTAAGATTGAATGAGTTGCCTGTAACCTCTTTTCCTGATTTGCAAACATTCAACCATTTATTCCCAAGCCTCTTTCTTAATTGTGCACTTCTGACATTTGTGTCTCACCCGCTACCAATGCAAGTTTGTTATCATTTGAAACCAACAGTGAGTAGTTAGAATATGAAGTCTCATCCTTAATGCTGGCTTTAGAACAAGCATCCTTATTTGGGGAGCTCAGCCCCATAACATTTCAAGAACTCAATAGCTTAATGGTGTGAGTTTTAGGCTATATTAGCTTTGATCATGGGTGGACATACCGCCGGTTCAACCGGTGCGACCGCACCAGGGCCCCGAGGCTCCAGGGTGCCCCTGCAGGGCGGCTAATAAGGAGGGCAATCTAGCCGGTTTCTCCGGGCCCGAGGCTCCGAGGGCCCCTGGCCAGATTGCCCTCATGTGCTTCGGGCAGAGAGTGATCCCAGCAGCTCTGCTGCCTGCAAGAGAAAATAAGCAGGAGCGGAGCTGCAAGGATCCTTCCTGCCCGGAGTCCGCACTTAATGTCTCTGGCACAGAGCAGCGCCGCTGGATGACGTCATCATTCAGTGGCCGGCTGTGCCAGAGCGAGGAAGCGCGGGCGCCGGTGATGCTGGTGATGCTGCGTACAGGTGAGAGGTGCTGTGTGTGTATGTGTGTGTGTTTTGTATGTGTGTGTGTATGTATGTGTGTGTGTTTTGTATCTATGTGTGTGTAGAGATGAGTGGTGGTGTGTGTGTGCGTGTGTGTGTGTAGGTGGAGGAGAGGGGAATGATGGGGGTGATGGGGAGAAGGCAATGATGGGGTGATGGGGAAAAGGCAATGATGGGAGTGATGGGGAGAAGGCAGTGATGGGGAGAAGGCAATGATGGGCAAAAGGAAATGATGGGGTGATGGGGAAAAGGCAATGATGGGGGTAATGGGGAGAAGGCAATGATGGGGAGAAGTGGGTGATAGGGAGAAAGCAATGATGGGGAAAAGGCAATGATAGGCTGATGGGGAGAAGGCAATGATGGGGTGATGGGGAGAAGTGTTGTGAATGTGTTAGAAATGAATTCTGAGCAGAAGCTCCCTCTGGTGGTTACAAACAGTACTGAACCATTCAATGAGGATTGGCAATCAGGAGTTACAGACTGGTCTTATATAAGGAGGTTCCCTCCCATCATGGTTGCCGGTGATCAATTGTTCTTGTCTCAACTGTGGTTCCTGGTTCACTTGGAAGCTTGCTGAGTCTTGCCTCTTCTCCTGCTCTCAGATAAGATATTTTCTGTTTTTATTTTTGTGTTTGCTTTTTGCACTGTTCCCTGCACTTCTGTGGAGGTCAGCCAGGTCCCTCCGGGGGCTTGTGCTCCTCTCAGTTTATCTGAGCCACTGTTATTTGTTCATTTGCCTTTTCCAGTTTTTTCAGTGGCTGCGGCTTAGTTTTGTTACACCAGAGAACTAATTTAGGTGGTAGAGGTCGTGTGATCTCACGTGTTTTTGCAATTAGTAGAGTTGGTATTTTTTAGGGTTTTTTGGATTGCAGTAAGTGTCCTTCCTATCCTTTTTCTTTCTAGGCAGATTGGGCCCCAACGTTTGCTCTTACTATTTTCTGTCTGTGTCTGTATTTCCTCTTGTCTAACCGCCATTACATGTTTGGGGGCTTCCTATGTTCTTTGGGGATCTGCTCTGGGGCAGATAGCTTTCCTCTTTCTATCTTTAGGTGTAGTTAACCTCTCAGGCTGTGACGAGGCGTCTAGGACCAACGTAGGAACGCTCCACGGCTGCCTTTAGTTGTGGTGGTTAGTCAGGGTACTGCAATCCAGTAGATTCCAACCTCTCTGGTGTATTGCCGTTTTTGCCTGCTCTCCTCAGCTACCAAATCATAACAGAGAAGGCAATGATGGGGAGAAGGCAATCATGGGATGATGGGGAAAAGGCAATGATGGGGTGATGGGGAAAAGGCAATGATGGGGGTGATCGGGAGAAGGCAATGATGGGGTGATGGGGAGAAGGCAATGATGGGGAGAAGTGGGTGATGGGGAGAGGGCAATTATGGGGAAAAGGCAATGATAGGGTGATGGGGAGAAGGCAATGATGGGGTGATGGGGAGAAGGCAATGATGGGGAGAAGGCAATGATGGGGTGATGGGGAGAAAGCAATGATGGGAAGCTCAATGATGGGGTGATGGGGGAATAGGCAATGATGGGGTGATGGGGAAAAGACAATGATGGGGGTGATGGGGAGAAGGCAATGATGGGAGTGATGGAGAGAAGGCCATGATGGGGGTGATGGGGAGATGGCAATGATCGGGTGATGGGGAAAAGGCAATGATGGGGGTGATGGGAAGAAGGCAATTATGGGGTGATGGAGAAGGCAATGATGGGGTGGTAGGGGAGAAGGCAATGATGGAGGTGGTGGAAAGGGCAAAGATGGGGTGGTGGGGGAAAAATAAATGATGATGGGTGGTGGGGGAGAATGCAATGATGGTGGTGGTGGAAAGGGCAATAATGGGGGTGGTGGGGGAGGAGGAAATGGAGGTGGTGGAATGGGCAATGATGGGGTGGCACGGGAGAAAGCAAAGATGGTGGGGTAGAAGGCAATGATGGAGGTGGTGAAGAGGGCAATGATGGGGTGGAGGAGAGGACAATAATAGGATGTGGGTGAGGAGGACAATGAGAGGTGTGGGGGATTGGGAAAGGAAGAAGGGGGACTTGTAATGGCCTTAGGAACAGGGGGAGGTGAAGGAAGACATTATCACTTATTATGTCTAACACAGTCCCTTAGTATATAGTGTACTCACTAATTCTGTACAACACCATCCTTAGTTACATAGTTTCCTCTTTTATTATGTATAACACCGTCCCTTATCACGTACCATCCTTTCTAGTTATATATGGTGCCGTCCCTTATTATATAGCTTCCTCTGCTGTTATGTATAGTGCTGTCTCTTACATTGTGTATTCCTGTTAATTTTGTTATTCACAATGCCCTCTTTTATTACATAGTCCCCTCTCTTTTTAGATATAAAATGACTGCGGATCGAGGAGCCGGTGACCAGATTACCAGTCCATCAGCTCCTCCATTAGAAAGGAAGCTTTCCCATTAAAAATAAAACAAAAAATTACATGGTTTGTATTGCTGCATCCAGAGAAGTCTGATCTATCAAAATACAAAATACATTAAATTAATTTTATCATTAAAAAGTGTAATGAGAAAGCGTATCGAAATGCCAGAATTATGTTTTTTTAACCACTGCAAAATTGCAATAAAGTGCAATAAGAGGCAATCAAAACATCATATCTACCCCAAAATGGTATCAGTAAAAACATCAGCTCAGAGCACAAAAAATAAGCTAACACACAGTCCCACATCCCAAAAATTGAATTGTTATGGGTCTTAGAAATTGCAGACAGATGCAAATCTTTTTTTACAAATTATTTTGCAACTTAATAAGAAATTATACATTTTTGATATCTGCTTAATCATAGTGAATGGGGAATCATATTGCCAAGTCAATTTAACCGTATAATGAGCATAGTAAATAAAAAAAAAACAATTGTGGAATTGCATTTTTTTTGCAATTTCAACACACTTGGAATTTTTTTCCTGCCTTCCAGTGCATCACATGATAAAATAAATTGTGTCATTCAAAAGTACAACTTGTGCCATGGGAAAATAAAAGTTTTGTCTCCTGGAAGAATGGGAGGTAAAAACGAAAAGACGTAAAATAGCCTGGTCATGAAGGTATTCATTTAGACAGCTCAGAATTATGCTACATACACCAAATTTATCACAGTGCCTTATACTGGATAAATAACATTGTTTACATAGAAATATTTATCTAATACTACAAAATTGTGGCACAATTTAGTACATATTATTATTATTATTATTCATTTTTATAGTGCCATTTATTCCATGGCACTTTACATGTGAAAAAGGGGGCATACATAAACAAGTACAATAAATATGAGTAATGCAAGGCACACACAAGTACAGAAGGAGAGAGGACCCTGCTCGGGAGGGCTCACAGTCTACAGGGGATGGGTGAGGATACACTAGGAGTGGGTAGAGCTGGCCGTGCAGTGGTTCAATAGACTGAGGATCACTGCAGGTTGTAGGCTTGTCGGAAGAGGTGGGTCTTCAGGTTCCGTTTGAAGGTTTCCATGGTAGGCGAGAGTCTGCTGTGTTGGGGTAGAGAGTTCCAGAGTATGGGGGAAGCACAGGAGAAAGTCTTGTATGCGGTTGTGGGAAGAAGAGATGAGAGGGGAATAGAGAAGGAGATCTTGAGAGGATCGAAGGTTGCATGTAGGTAAGTACCGGGAGACCATGTCACAGATGTATGGAGGAGACAGGTTGTGGATGGCTTTGTACATCATAGTTAGGGTTTTGAACTGGAGCCTCTGGACAATAGGTAGCCACTGAGGGGCTTGGCAGAGAGGAGAGGCTTTGGAATAACGGGGAGACAGATGGATTAATCGGGCAGCAGAGTTTAGTATAGATTGGAGTGGTGCAAGAGTGCTAGAGGGGAGGCCAGAGAGTAGGAGGTTGCAATAGTCGAGGCGGGAGATGACGAGGGCGTGCAAAAGCGTTTTTTGCAGTTTCTTGGTCAAGGAACGTACGGATCCGGGAAATGTTTTTGAGTTGGAGGCAGCAGGAGGAGGCAATTGATATGTGGCTAGAAAGAGGGGCAGAGTCGAGGATCACCCGAGGCACCGAGCATGCAGCACTGGGGAAAGTAAGTAGCCATTGATATTGATGGATAGGTCTGGTGGAGGGGTAGAGTGAGATGGGGGAAAGATGATGATTTCTGTTATTTCCATGTTCAGTTTTAGAAAGTGAGCAGAAAAGAAAGATGAAATAGTGGACAGACATTGCGGAATTTTGGTCAGCAAGGAGCTGATGTCAGATCCAGATAGGTAGATCTGAGTGTCATCGGTGTAGAAATGATATTATAGACTATGGTATTCTATGAGCTGACCCAGACCGAAGGTGTAGATGGAGAAGAGTAGGAGTCCTAGTACTGAGCCTTGGGGAACAACGACAGACAGGGGACGAGGTGAGTAGGTGGTGTGGGAGTGGGAGACACTGAATGTGCAATCTGTTAGATATGACAAAATCCAGGATAGGCCAAGTCTGTGATGCCAAGACATGAGAGAATCTGTAGCAAGAGGGAGTGGTCCACAGTGTCAAAGGCAAAGGACAGGTCCAGGAGAAGGAGGACAGATTAGTGTCGCTTGCTCTTGGCAGTTAGTAGGTCATTGGTGACTTTAGTTAGGGCAGTTATAGTTGAGTGATGCGGTCAGAAGCCAGATTGTAACCGGTCAAAGAGGGAGCAGTAGGAGAGATGGGAGGACAGTTCAAAATGGACATGCTGTTTCAGTAGTTTTGAGGCATAAGAGAAAAGTGATATTGAGAGATAGCTAGGCACAGAGGATGAGTTGAGGGAGGGCTTTTTGTGGATGGGTGTGTTAGGGTCTGCGGAACGCACCAGATAAATATAAATAGTGGGTGCGTTCGCAGCCTGGGGTCCACCGTGCAGGCAGAGCCTGTTGCTAGTAAGATGGCAGTATAGGCAAACTCTGTTACTTCACAGAGTTGCAAATATAAATACTGTGGCACAATATGGCAGTATAAGCGAACTCTGTTACACCACAGAGTCGCTGAGGTAAAGACGCAGAGATAGGTACTGTGTCCTGTTAACTCCACAGGGATACACAGATAACTGCTGTGCGGATAGCAGTCCGTGATCATGCAGACAGCAACACAATCAAGCAATCTCCTCACCGGAGAAGCCGGTATTCTAGGGGCTTATTTCAGCCGAGCCCTAACCACATGCGTGCCTGATCACACTGGCGCAAAGAACATAATGCAATTGATACTAGCGCATGGCCATACAACCCTTTTATAGAAGCAACTACAGGGCCTGCCAGAAAAGGACCAACGAGAAACTGTTCAGAACACATGTAGTTTCAGGACCTTCCTGGTGGACCAATAGGAGCTACTGCAGTACCTGAGCATGTGATCCCTGATCTCCAATGAGAGATCTTACCCTGGGCATGCTCAGAAGGGGAAACGCAGGACTTAGTCCTAAAGATGTCTGTTCGCCGCTGCCCAGCACTGGCCACAATAGCAGACCCTGGAGAGGCAGCAGTAAACCTCTGCACAGTACTAGGCTGAACAAGACGCTGGGACTGACGTCTCTGCTGAGGAGACTCCACTGCGGCCGGAGACGGATGGGGGACCGCAGCGGGAATGGCTCGAGATTCCCCTGTGCAGAGGCGGGAACTCGACCTCTAACAGGGTGTGATTGAGGCTTGTTTGAAGGATGAGGGGAAGACACCATTTTCAAGTGAAAGGTTGAAGATGTGTGTTAGGGTTGGCATGAAGACTGTGGTGAGGTTCGGGATGAGGTGGGACAGGAGCGGGTTAAGCATGCAAGTGGTGAAATGTGATCTTGACAGATGGGTGAAGAGCTGATCTTCTGACATGGTGGAGAAGCTGGTTTTGGAAGAACAGGGCTGAGCAGACAAGAGGAGGGGCGTTTGGGGCTGCGGGCCAAAGCTTTCTCTGATTTTATCGATCTTCTGCTTAAAGAAAGAGGCAAAGTCTTCAGCAGAAATGAGAGGAGAGGGAGGAGGTGCTGGGGGACGGAGTAGAGAATTGAAAATTTGAAAAGCTGTTTAGGGTTGTGAGATAGGGAGGATATGAGAATTGAGAAGTTAGTTTGTTTTGCGGCAGTGAGAGTAGACTTGAAGCTGGTGAGGGACTGCTTGTATGCAATAAAGTGGTCTGCAGAACGGGTTCTTTTCCATCTCCGCTCAGCTACCCTGGAAGCCCGTCTCAGTTCTTTGGTCAGGCTGGTCAGCCAGGGGTGCCTGCTGATTGTACAAATTTTGCTGTGCATGAGGGGGCGGCCGAATCGAATGCTGCTTTTATTGTGGTGTTATATAAAGTGGCAGCTGTTAGGGATCGAGTTCCCGCTGCTGCACAAGGGGAATCTCGAACCAGTCCTGCTGTGGTCCCCATCCATCTAAGGCCGCAGTGGAACCTGCTCAGCAGAGACGTCAGTCCCAGCGTCTCGCCCGGTATAGTACTGTGCAGAGACTTGCTGCTGCCGCTCCTGGATCCTCTGTTGTAACCAGTGTTGGAGCAAGCAGATTTGGGACTAAGTCCTCTGTTTCTCCATCTGAGCATGCCCAGGGCAAGATCTTCCATTGGAGATCAGGTGTCACATGCTCGGATACAGCTGCGACTCCTATTGGTCATCCAGGAAGGTCCTGAAGCTGTTGGTGTTCTGAAGCAGCTTCTTATTGGTCCTTTCTGGAAGGTCTCGTGCTCGTGGCTACTATAAAAAGGTGGCGGCCGTGCGCTAGTATCAAGTTTGTTACGTGCTTACGCCAGTGTGGTTAACCAAGTGTTTAGGGACCCGGCTGAAATAAGCCCCTAGTATACCGGCTTCTCCGGTGAGGAGTTTGCTGTGTGCATTGCTGACTACTTTTAGTTGAAGCTGTGCAGTCCGGACGTAACATGGCGGCACGTGGATATCGCTATTAGTCAGCGTTTAGATTGCGACTCTGTGGAGCAACAGAGTTCTCTTATATCTCCATATAGCGCCACATCCTTTTATTTAGCGCCTCTGTGGAGTAGCAGAGTTTGCCCACTTCGCCATATAGTGCTACGGCGACCATATCTGCGACTCTGCGGGATAACAGAGTTCGCTCATACCACCTACTGCACCATCTTACTAGCAGCAGGTTCTGCCTGCACGGTGGACCCCGGGCTGCGAACGCACATTCTATTTATATTTATTTGGTGCATTCCGCAACCCATAACAGCAGCAGAATCTGTGTCATGTAAGGAAACTATGTCTGTAAGAGGGAGGAAGGACTCAGAGAGTGAATGTAAATTGAGGTGTTTGAGATTTCTGCGTGGGTGAGTGAGTTTGTGGAGTGAGGGTTGCACATTAGCAGAGGAGAGGGAAGAGAATGTCAGTAGGTTGTGGTCAGACAGGGGGAGAGGTGAGTTACTGAGATTAGTAAGGGAACACAGGAGGGTGAAGATGAGGTTCAGCGAGTGACCATCTTTGTGAGTGGCCGCGGAGGACCATTGAGTGAGGCAGAAGGAGGCAGTCAGTGATAAAAGTTTAGAGGCAGCTGAGTGACCATCTTTGTGAGTGGCCGCGGAGGACCATTGAGTGAGGCCGAAGGAGGTAGTCAGTGATAATAGTTTAGAGGCAGCTGAGTTGGAAGTGTCAATGGGGATATTGAAGTAACTCATGATGATAGAGGGTATGTCAGCAGAAAGGAAATGAAGTAGCCAGGTGGTGAAGTGGTCAAGAAAGGTGGAGATGGCTAGTTCTAGGGGGCGGTAGATGACAGCCAGCTGGAGGTTGGAGGGAGAGTAGATGCGGACGGAGTGCACTTCAAACAAGGGAAGAGTAGCGGAGGGTGGTAGTAGAATTGGGGTAAAGGAGCAGGTATCGGACAGGAACAAGCCAACTCCTCCACCATGTTTGTTGCTGGGGCGAGGGGTGTGAGAGAGATTGAATCAGCCATAAGAAAGTGCAGCTGGAGAGGCTGAGTCAGAGGGGTGAGCCAGGTTTCAGTGATGCCAAGGAAGGAGAGTTTGTTGGTGATAAAGAGGTCATGGATTGACAGAGCATGCGTTCCATAGTGCTCCAGGTAGGGGGACTGGGGGAGTGGGGCTGGATGAATGGGTATGAGGTTATCATCATTACGAAAACTTGTAGAAGATCGTGTTAGAAATTAATGTGGGGATGTGTTGAGGAGGGCCAGGATTTGGGGATACGTCACCAGCAATGAGGAGTAGCAGACAGAGCGTTACAAGGTGGGAGCAGGATAGGACATGATGCGGCCGTGTGTGTCTGGAGAAAAAGGATTGTATGTGAAGGAACAGTTCAGAGGAGGAGGTGAGATGGCTTGTGAGGATGGAGGGAGAAATGAAAAGTTCCTTACTAGGTGGAGGGATTACAAGAGATAGGAAGAAAGAAAGTAGTATGGGGTGAAAGTGAAAAGAAACTGAAACATTATAGTGGTGTTCTATCCCATTACCTTTTAGTCAATTCCAGTCCAATTCAAGTCTAATTCAAAGTAATGTACTTAGAAAGCTGTACTTTGAAAGATGTAGTTTCAAAGATGTGTGGATCACACAGTCTTGACAGACTATGGCTCTGAATATATCTTGTGCTAGGGGCAATCAGGTGTGATATTGATTCCTTTCATCCTAAGCCTCGTCCCCTTGCCTAACAAAGTGCAAAATGGTCTGAAACATTTACTTTGTATAAGGAAAACTGGGAAAAGGAAGAGCGCACAATTGGGTTTTAAATGTTAAAACAACACAGAAACCAACATGGATCTGCTCACCTGGTGGTGTTGCAACAAAGCAACATGTATCAAACACATATATCAGCTGCTGCAGGACATGAGTCCAGGGGACTTAGAGAAAGAACATATACAGGTGAATATCCATAGGACCTCTTCATCAGGACAAAATCCTAGCGCTGACATCGAAATGTGTTGACTTTGTAAACCTGCTAAAATAAAGTTTTCAAGGAAAATATTCATTGGATATAATTATCACCAGCGCATTCAGTGACACTACACCCGGATATGTATTTACTTCTCAGTTCTGGTGCATTTTGAATAGTAAATCTACCCTATGCCAACTTGTAAGTCTACTTTATCCGGAGTCAAGATTTATCAAAGGTCAAAATCAGTGTCACAAGCTTGACATTGTGTTCGGTTTGGTTAAAAACCATATGCTTACCAAATATATGTATTAAAAGGGTTAACAGGCACGTAGTTGTTAACTACCTGATTGTTGTACCCATCACCGTATCACAGCGATCACAGAATGCTCCTGCCATCAATTCTGCTGCTCAACATCAACAGAGCAGTTCTTCCTCTTCCTCTTCGAAATGGCATGACTGCCGACGTCATGCTGATTGACAGCCGGTTTCCCTCAGTTAGGCAGCCCCATCAACTGAGCAGAGTGGAACATAATCAGCTGTTCTGTCGAAATGACGTCAGCGGAAGCCACAGAATCACTGGCATGAGTGGTCTGTGACCGAACAGCGCAAAGATTGGCGGAAGACAGAACAGGCAGGTAATTGCTTAGGTACATAGCAAAAAAAATATATATTTCTGGAAAACCCCTTTAAGAAAATAAATATATACCGTCTATATAATAAATGTATATCTATTTAATTGGTCACTGCTGACAAGCAATTTACAACATGTATAACCCCAGCAAGGAAAAAAAAACATGCACACTAGTCATAGTAATATTTTTGTGTATTATTTTATATTTATTGAGGTACCTGACAGATTTCATTAATAAAAATTATCTTGTAAATATGTACCCACTTCATTCATTTCTTCTTTTTTTATGCATATCTGCTATAAAATGGAGCTGTGATATTCGCAGGAAATGTATGTGGTGAAGTCAATAAACAGCAAGCCACTCCAGTTGGTTCCCCATTTAATGTTTCTCCTTCATGTATGCCCTCTCCCTCACAATCACATAGGATTTAGCATGGAGGATATTTTTTGTAAGCTTGCTTTGATTGGATGGGGCTTATTTGCGACTGCTGGGGAGGACACATGGCAAAAAAAAATCTAAAATTAGATGCACATTTAATGATGTTGAGTCTTGCATTATGCAGGACAGTTCCCCATGTGCTCTGCCAATTAGTTTGCCAAGGAGCCAGCCAAAATCATCTTGTCCTATGGGAATATCACAACAAATCTTTTTCAAGGCTCCTGAGCTCTCATAGAAGCTCTTTAAAAAGAATGTGTATGTACAGGCTGCACATGTAGAAATTGCAGCATCTCAGAGGAGAATCTATTGCTCTATGAATCAAGCTCTTATTTTTTTAATTTAGTAAGAATAAGCCTGTTGACTCTCTGTTCCCATATATCATCCCATGTTCATTTGTACTGTGCAATTTGTCTTTTCTTAGAAACCTTAGGACACAATTGTATGAATTTATAAGACTTACGACTTGGTTTTTGTTAATATTTCTTGCTTAGGTCAGGCAGATGACGCTGTGTATGAAATGGGCGAATTTAGAAGTTGGACTGTGGCAATTATGGCAAGGATGGTTTGGTAGGATACAAAATTATTATTGGTTGTTTTATTTTGCTCCCTTTAATATACTTATAAGGGATGTACTTAGTTAATGCTGCTATGTATATATACACTGCTCAAAAAAATAAAGGGAACACTCAAATACACATCCTAGATCTGAATGAATGAAATATTCTCATTGAATACTTTGTTCTGTACAAAGTTGAATGTGCTGACAACAAAATCACACAAAAATCATCAATAGAAATCAAATTTATTAACCAATGGAGGCCTAGATTTGGAGTTAAAATGGAATGTAATGCCCTTAAAACAAGTCAAAATGATGCTCAGTAGTGTGTGTGGCCTTCACGGGCCTGTATGACCTCCCTGTGCCTGTATTATCTCCCAACAACGTCTGGCCATGCTCCTGATGACGTGGTGGATGGTCTTCTGAGGGATCTCCTCTCAGACCTGGACTAAAGCATCCGCCAACCCCTGGACAGTCTGTGGTGCAAAGTGACATTGGTGGATGGAGTGAGACATGATGTCCCAGATGTGCTCAATCAGATTCAGGTCTGGGGAACGGGCGGGCCAGTCCATAGCTTCAATGTCTTCATCTTGCAGGAACTGCTGACACACTCTAGCCACACAAGGTCTGACATTGTCCTGCATTAGGAGGAACCCAGGGCCAACCTCACCAGGGGTCTGAGGCCCTCCAAAGAAATGCCACCCCACACCATTACTGACCCACTGCCAAACCGGTCATGCTGAAGGATGTTGCAGGCAGCAGATCGCTCTCCACAGCGTCTCCAGACTCTGTCACGTCTGTCACATGTATCCTGTGTGAACCTGCTTTCATCTGTGAAGAGCATAGGGCGCCAGTGGCAAATTTGCCAATCCTGGTGTTCTGTGGCAAATGCCAAGCGTCCTGCACGGTGTTGGGCTGTGAGCACAACCCCCATCTGTGGACGTCGGGCACTCAGTCCATCCTCATGGAGTCGGTTTCTAACCATTTTTGCAGACACATGCACATTTGTGGCCTGCTGGAGGTCATTTTGCAGGGTTCTGGCAGTGCTCCTCCTGTTCCTCCTTGCACAATTGTGGAGGTAGCTGTCCTGCTGCTGGGTTGTTGCCCTCCTACGGCCATCTCCACATCGCCTGGTGTACTGGCCTGTCTCCTGGTAGCGTCTCCAGCCTCTCGACACTACGCTGACAGACACAGCAAAACTTCTTGCTACAGCTCTCATTGATGTGCCATCCTGGATGAGCTGCACTACCTGAGCCACTTGTGTGGTTTGCAGAGTCCGTCTCATGCTACCACGAGAGTGAAAGCACAACCAACTTTCAAAACTAACCAAAACATTAGCCAGAAAGCATTGGTACTGAGATATGGTCTGTGGTCCCCACTTGCAGAACCACTCCTTTATTGAGTGTGTCTTGATAATTGCCAATAATTTCCATCTGTTGTCTATTCCATTTGCACAACAGTATGTGAAATTGATTGTCAATCAGTGTTGCTTCCTAAGTGGACAGTTTCATTTCACAGAAGTTTGATTTACTTGAAGTAATATTTTGTTGTTTAAGTGGTCCCTTTATTTTTTTGAGCAGTGTATATATTGTGGGGTAATGTACATAATTGCAAATAGTGTTGTATACTGCATTGCTGTAAGATGTATATAATGTTGTAACATAGGGAAAGTGTAGTACCTTAGTTAAGACACTAGAGGGGGCACACTATAGTTCATTAGCAAGAGCCCTGTAAATAGTTTAGATAGGAGGAGCTAACCGTGTGTAAGATAGAGGGTTTTCCTGACCCTAAGCATCCTAAGCAGTAGGGCCTTAGAACCCGTATAGGATGGACAGCTCTGTAACGTTTGAAGCAAGGAACCCAGCCGTCCAGGACCCGGTGGGTCAGAAGTGCAGCTGAGTCAGTAGCGGTGACAGCAGTGGTGGAACAGAAGCTACAGCAGAGGTCACAACAGTACAGGGACACAGGCTGCGCTAAAATTTGGCAGCTTAATGCATGGGCAGATGCCCTCATATCCGGGGCGAAATGGACGAGGGAACTCCTAATCGTAGTGAGTCTGAACAGGGAGGACACTGCGGTACCAGATGAAATGGTACGACCCGGGCACTTACTGTAGGACGTAGGAAAGAGTGCAGGGAAAGTGAAGAATGTGAGCTGTATGGAACCCAAGTTTTGTCTGAAAAGGATGTGCTGCGAAAAGAAAGAAGTAAAGTTCTACGTTTTAAGTTGCAACTGGACTGTGTCTCTGTTTGTGCGCAAACGACCGGAGGGGGTCTTAAGCAACGTGGAGAAGACCTTGAAGGTGCGGCGAACAGAGAGGCAAGTACACTGACAATGGGACATTCTTTGTATGTGACGGGAGACCAGGGCACGCAAGAGCCGTTACACTCAGCCACGACTACAGCCCTGGCGCTCCCTTACATACTCACACGGATTTCTGTGGTGGAAGAATATTTCCTTTGTAAAATCAGTATTTGACTTAATAACCCAAGTGAGAATTATCATAAATCATACGCAGAGCAGGGTTTTTGTAGAACTGGATTTCTATAATGAAACCTTACTTATTATATAATAAAAAGTTTTATAACATTTTAATATAATTTTTTTCTGTCTTTTCCTTTCTTTGCTTGCTGTCTGTGAATGGAAATGACCATTAGCTAAATTGAGAGGCGAAACAAGTGTTGATCTAAAGGCTCGCTCACAGTAACATACAGCATCTGATGATTCTTTCAGAGAGAGAGAATTAGATCCTATTTTTAAATGACACTCGGCTCAAACTCTACTGCAAGCGTGAGCTGAGTGTCATTTTACTGTGATCTGATTCTCTCATGTTCGAGAATCAGATCACAGGTTCGGAGAAGATGGAGAACTGCTCCATAGCATAACATTGGAGAGAGTGCTATCTGATGAAACATCTGATAGATCTTGTCCCAGTTATACGCTGGCTACTCACCAATGTGAGTGAGCCCTACACCTCACGCTAGAGATAAGCTCATCAAAAGCAGACTTGGTTTCAGGTGCTAGCCATGAATGCTTCCACTTACTGACAGCAAGCAGAGATTGTAATAGTAGTCTTTATTTATAT
Organism: Oophaga sylvatica; assembly: GCA_033576555.1. Taxonomy (NCBI): domain Eukaryota; kingdom Metazoa; phylum Chordata; class Amphibia; order Anura; family Dendrobatidae; genus Oophaga; species Oophaga sylvatica. Next base: position 347,137,258 of record JARQOD010000002.1, read on the forward strand.
GCTCTAGCTGCAACATTTTCCACAAAACAAGCCTTTTTCTCCCATATTTTCTCACAGATTTTAGGATACCCCATCAATATGAAATTAGTGGGAGTCTGTCTTTCAGTATCCCAGCTGATTAGTTGTTTTAAGGGGCTCTCCAGAGCTCTGCATTTGTATCGACCCGCCACCACAATTGTGGGTTACCAGGGCAATGGGGTACTCAAGGATCACTAAAGCTTCACGCTTAGTGGTAAGAAAACCAGAGGCTTATCGGACCTTAGGTCGCGGCAAGCAGCCCCTAAATAGTCGGTACGTAACTGGGGTCAGGGGGAGTGAAGACTTTGAGCCTGATCAGCAAGATAGGAATTCAGCTCTCTCACAGGAAGGCTCCGACCACAAAACTGACTGGGCAGTACAGCTATGGAATAGCTGGAGTTATAGAGGGAACTACGCTTCAGGCTGGTTGTACTCATCGTGTTGAAAGTAAAGGAGGCCCCTAACTTGTCCAGCTGCTATCTCGAAATACATTCTCCTTGGATCAGCCTCCCTGGGACCTGCCTTACCATCTTACAAGTAAAGGTATGGAAAGACGCTGACGGTGTGAGACTGAGTTATTTAATTGCATGCCTGCACAACCCCACCATAACCATCGACCTGAGGGAAGAGTCCCACCTGTAGGGGACCCGACATCTAGCTGCCTCACCATCCCCTCAGAGCTCTACAGCAGCGCTGGTACAAATTACCAGAGACTACAGGTGGCGTCACGAACTGTAAATATATCAATCCCCTGTAAATATTCCCCCAACATACGCCAGACCGCCAGGGCCACAGACCGAGCTTTTTTTTTTTTTTTTTTAGGTAAATGACAGCACTCCCGGGCTGTAAAATACAAAGAGACAGTTTTGTTTATGCATGAAAACATCAACATTAAACATTAATTCGTCCCATCCGGGAGTTAAGGATGTCTTGAACGTTGCAAACAACACATTGAATATAGAAAAATACAAAAGTATTAAGGCATCAAAACATTCAATAAATACACAGTATTCTTGTGAAGGACCCGCACCAAACCTTCAACGTGGGTCCTGGGTGGGCTGCAGGACATCTGGATGCAGACCTCACTCAGTGCCACACCACACGGGTTTTTGTATTCAGAGGTAGTTGTGCTGGTTTTATGTAAAACCAAGATAAAGCACCGAAGCGCAACTATATACAAATAAGTTCTGGGCTGGCACAGTCCTCAACCTCTGAGTCCATTGTTAGCAAAACGACACATATTATATCACATTATAATAATAATAAAGTGCAAAACTTTTTATCTATTTACCCAGCCGGGCATTCTACTAAATATAGAAAACATAGAAATTATCTCTAGCAATAAAGTGCAAGATTGGAAAAACATTCTTAAACTTTTTACAACATTACATATGGTAGACCCCTGTCTGGATCTCACCGGTTTTTCTTTTACTATTTATTTATTTCAACTACATTTTCCACCCCGGGGGCTGGAACAATGCGGTGATCCCTAGATCCCAGAACTAACAAGTCGTGACCTGCTATTGGGGTTTGAGTTGCCACAGTTCTTGTGCGAACCTCTAGGGGCGCAACGGGTACATTCTCCTTGCGAGACACCGATTGCGTTTCAATCTGAGTCACAGTTAACGATATTGATCGTGTTATGGATTGCGATGGAAACTGGGTCGCATGTTGCGATGTAGAAGGATAACGGTATACAGGTGTCGCTTCCACTTGCGAAGTACCTGCAGGGGGCGATGCTGGGGCACGGCCGGATACTGTTTGAGCTGGAGACGGGGACGCTGCGGTAGTGGTGACGTTACCTGCGTCGGGGACGGGTCACGGACGATGGTGACGTTAAGGGCATACCATCCCTTCATTCCCCAGTGCCGTGTATATGTGACAATGTCTCCATTAACTAAGTCCCTCCCGGGATGGCCTTGCGGTAGGTGGGATTCTACGTCACGCCTGCTGACAAAGACCCCTGGGTAGAGGCCCGGTTCACGGATGAAGCCCCAGCCTTTCCGGAGCTGGAACTCAGTCACACACCCCTGCCGCCGCGGTTCCCTCAAGGTACCTTTCTCTCTCCGGACACTCTCCTTGTCCGCGATCAGCTCTGCATGTTGCCGCTGCCGGTTCCGCTGAGCTTCCCGCTCTTCCTCCTGCTGGCGTTTCTGCTTCTCCTCATGACGCTGCCACTCATATTCCCACTGGGCGGTGTAGGCGACGTCATCCAGGCGCGCCATCTCGTCCCAGTCGACGTCTGGTAACGACAGACAGGACCCCTCCGGTGTCCCTGCCGGGGTTCGATCATCTGCTGCGGCCTCCTGGCCGGGCGGGCGTTCCGGAACTGGCGGTACCTCCTCAACCTCCTTCGCCTCCACCGCTTCACCGGTGGGATCAGGATTGGTACTTTCGGGGCAGCCTCCGGTTGCTCCTTTGCCTTGGGCAGCAGAATTTTCGGTAACTCGAATCGTGGGGGGTCGTTGAGGGGAGAGAACACCACGTCCCACAGCCTCCGCTGCTCCTGGGTACGCCGGCGTCTCTCGATCTCTTCAAATCCAGGTTGGTGCTGGACCATCTTTTTCAGGCGTGCATTCTCTTCCTGAATTTCTAGCAACGCTTGCTGCAGGTGCAGGACCACGGATGACTCCGGTGCTGGTGGCAGCTTGGCTGGGGCACGGGGCCTGCCTTCCTCCGCTTCCCTGCTCGGCTGCACACGTCCTGCTTCCATGATGTTCCAGAGCGTTCTTTCCTCTTCTACCAGAGACATCCGGTCTCTTCCGTGGAGGCGGGGTTTGCGTCTCCTCCTCCTCGCAGGGAAGGTGAAGAGGAGGCGGACCTCCTTTGCTGTAGGGCAGGATCGCATGTTGTAATAGCACTTTGAGAGGGCAGGCATTCTCTTCGCGCCACAGGGGGGTACACGCCCACGAAGGTACGCCCACCTTCTTCTCCAGCGCCTGAGGGCGCGAATATGGCGACAAAGATGGCGATTTTAGCGCCAAAAATAGCAAACAGTCCTTTTCCACAAAAACACCTCCACAGGCACACAGGGCTCGCAATTTTGCGAGTTTCGCATCCTGTTCGTGACGCCAATTTGTATCGACCCGCCACCACAATTGTGGGTTACCAGGGCAATGGGGTACTCAGAGCCGAGCCCGTAGAAGTCTATGGGGTTTGTCACAGGTAGCGGTGGCTCGGTCTGTGGCCCTGGCGGTCTGGCGTATGTTGGGGGAATATTTACAGGGGATTGATATATTTACAGTTCGTGACGCCACCTGTAGTCTCTGGTAATTTGTACCAGCGCTGCTGTAGAGCTCTGAGGGGATGGTGAGGCAGCTAGATGTCGGGTCCCCTACAGGTGGGACTCTTCCCTCAGGTCGATGGTTATGGTGGGGTTGTGCAGGCATGCAATTAAATAACTCAGTCTCACACCGTCAGCGTCTTTCCATACCTTTACTTGTAAGATGGTAAGGCAGGTCCCAGGGAGGCTGATCCAAGGAGAATGTATTTCGAGATAGCAGCTGGACAAGTTAGGGGCCTCCTTTACTTTCAACACGATGAGTACAACCAGCCTGAAGCGTAGTTCCCTCTATAACTCCAGCTATTCCATAGCTGTACTGCCCAGTCAGTTTTGTGGTCGGAGCCTTCCTGTGAGAGAGCTGAATTCCTATCTTGCTGATCAGGCTCAAAGTCTTCACTCCCCCTGACCCCAGTTACGTACCGACTATTTAGGGGCTGCTTGCCGCGACCTAAGGTCCGATAAGCCTCTGGTTTTCTTACCACTAAGCGTGAAGCTTTAGTGATCCTTCGGTCCCCAGTGACCGGTAACAATGTGCAGGACTTCTTCAATCCAAAAGCACTTTTCAAATATTCCTTTCCACTGTGCCTTTCGCCTTGTCCTCGCTGGTAGCATAAACACTCACACTTGCAAAAAGTCATATAATCACTCCCTTCTTCTCTTCCTTCAGAGTTAGTTACCAGACTCTCAGTAATCCACTAGGCAGGAGCACGTCTCTGAACCTTTCACTGTCCTTGAGACAGGAGACTGAAGTATTTCTGTACTAAGCTCTTCTTTCTTTATCAATGTCTTCAAGTGAGGTACAGCTCTGACCAGGCTGAGGTGATCTATATCTCGCCTTTACTGGCCTCCACTTGCTGAACTGCTGATAGAACCCGGCTGGACTGCTTCCTCCCTCCAAGTCCCAGCTAGACTCCACACGTCTGCTCTGTCCGAGGACAGGAAACTGACTACTCTAATCACTCAACGAATATACACTGACCACTCCCTCACAAGTGACTACACTACCCTAAGGGTGTGTCTAGTGTATGTTGAGTGAATGGGTATTGAGCATTGAACTGCTATCTCTCCACACATTCTCCAGGGTACTGCGTGTGCCTAACACCAGGGCTACACACTTTCATGTCATTGTTTGCCAAGAACAGCTTTGATATTTTAATAGAAGCTGTGCCATTTGCTACAGTTTGCTGCAACTTTGTCCCTTGCAAGTCAATGGGACTGAGCTCCAATACCAGACATGTATTAAAACTAGAAATGTGTGCTCAGTATACAAATACCTTGCTCCGTCACAAAGATTAGCGACCCTTGTGCAAGACTTCAGCCATTAGTAAAAATGACATCAACGACAATAGTCTTACACTGTCAATCAAGTACCAGAGGGTATACTTGAGCAATGAGAACTGAAACCATTGAGTACAAGTGCATGAATGTGCCCCCAAGTGCACTTGCAAACTAATTTTCATATGGATAAAAAGCAGGATTTCTACAGAATCAGAAGTGTGTGAAAAACACAGAAGTGGTGATGTGTTTCTATTATACTTTTCCTCTAATTGTTCCACTCCTGGTTTTGGCTCATAAATACTGATATAAAATACTGACCAAATACTTATAGTGTGAATGTGGCCTTATTCTAACTCAGCCGTAAAATGCTAAATTGAGAACACCTTTAGGGTAAACTCACACTTGCGTATAAAATAATCGGTCTTCTTCTCATACAGGAGAGAGGGATAATTTTTTTAATTATTTACAGGACCATTTACAGTTTCCTATGTTACAGAATTGTCCTGTATCTCTAAAAATGCTATACTGATGGTCGTTATGGCATTGCTTGGTTTCGGAGTAATATTCCCAGCATGCTACGATTTGTTTTCACATGCTGATTACAGCTGAGAATAAATGCACAGATCTGCACTGCCTCATAGAATAACATGGGTCTGAGTGCAATCCGTTTTTTTTATCGGATTGCACTAGTCTGATTTATACACTAGTATAAGCGAGCCCTTAGCTTAAGTTTCCATGATGAGCTTTTATTGAGTTTTTTAACATTGCGCATTTTTGCTCTGCCAAAAACGCAGCTTCAGTAAAGTGGATGGGACTTACAACAATATATGCCCACTGTGTTTTTTTTATGCAGCGCAAACTGATCTGCGGTGCATGTTTGAGATCCACCACATGTCATTTTCTTCAGCGAGAACGCTCAGTTAGGCCCTTTCACACGTCAATGTCTCCGGTACGTGTGGTGATGACAGTTTTCTCATGTACCGGAGACACTGACACACATAGACCCATTCAAGTGAATGGGTTTATGTACGTGTCAGTGCTTTTTCACGGACACATGGCCCGCAAAACGTGCCGCACACGTGCACACTGAGAACAGTGCACACTGTCCTCCTTGTGCACGGACAGCCACCGGGGAAGAAGCGGCTACTGTAAGCCGCTGTCCCCCTGTGGCTGGTGCTGAAGCCGGCAGTCATCATTCCGCCTGCGAGCAGAGGAGAACTATGAGCGGTACATTAAAGTCCGAATGACAGCAGGTGGGGGCTTTTGGGACTGTTACCCCCATCATCCCACACCTGCTGTCGGTAATAACAGTGACAGTAGGTGCGGATTATCAGGGTAGTTCACAGCCCCCACATGCTGCCGTTGAGACTTTAATATACCGCTCATCGTTCTCCTCTGCTCGCAGGCAGAATGATGACTGCTGGCTTCAGCACCCACCATCGGAGGATAGCGGCTTACAGTAGCGCTACTTCCCCGGCGGCCGTCCGTGCGTCCGTGTGGTACTGATGCGGCACACAGTTGCCACATGTGTGCCGCACGTAGTACACACACGGACTCTGATATCTCTGGTACCGGTTTTTCCGGTACCGGAAATATCAGGACATGTGAAAGGGGCCTTATATGTGTGGATTTGCTCCATGGAATTTCATTAGATGTGGAAAATCAGCAGGTAAAAAGTGTGCATGCTTCATTAGTATGTTTCCATTGTGTAAACGTATTAAAAACACACGTAATCCGCACATGACTGTATAAAATAAAGTTTTGCCTACACTAAATACCAGGTATTATCAAAAACCCACTAAATTTAAAACATGACATTTCAAAAAGACAGGCAATAAATGCAGTTTCGAAAACGCGATAAAAAAGCATGTAAAAATATTTACAAATTCAAGGAAAATAATGCAAGTAACCTAATTTATCTAATAGGTGCAGAAAATCTACAACATTAAAAATATTCATATTACTTGTGTAAATGTAGCCTGAAGGAAATGATCGCAAAAACAACCAGTTTAGATCCCAGAGATTTTCACTGACATCCCTGTCAGCCATGTTTATTATGTGCCCTCTCATTCAATTATTGCTTCAATTAATAGTTAATAACTAATAGTAATATCTAATAGTAATAACTAATAATTATACAACCTGGTCTAATTGAGACACATGGTCTATGAAAACAAGACTCTTTTGTTTTTAGCTTTCGGTGTATTTGATTCATATCTGATGAGTTTCCTATCAAGTAAGCTTGAAAAGGCTTTTATTTTCATTTTGTAAACCATCTAGACATTTTTGAGGGGCTGCCTCTGAAACCTGGCACTAATATGATTACTAGAGAGTTAAACATGTTCAGCATCTTAATGCAAAATTAGCCTTTATTTAAATAAAGTCAGTGCGCAGAAAAGCTGAACTTGCTAACCTTGGGTTCTTTTGGTTTTCAAAGGTGATGCATTTGACAGCAGATCTCTTTGAATAGAAACTAGAAAGCAAAATTACTCTTAGAAGAGAACTGTGTGCATCTGACAGACAGTAAACGCCAGAGCAAAAAAAAAAAAAAAAAGCTTCTCGCAATTATAATTACCCAGTGTAAACAGGGAAAAATCCATAAGTGCTGGACACTTTGAGTTAATCTGGAAAAAAACTTGACGCCACTGTACTGTAGCTTCCAGTTCAGCTCTAAAACAATTAGCAAAACATGCACTAATGGTCTAATTCAGCTAAAAACATTACTTGCAAGAGTGACACATTCAACCCCTTAATTAAGTGATTGTAATTGCAATTACTGATGGTACACTAAACAAATATTCAGGCCTTCATAGGTCATACTGCAGAGTCCAAGTGGAAAAAAAACATCATCGACCTGAGTAATTGTATGTGTTACTTGAAATATGTGTTTGCTTATGTGCTAAGGGTACACTCCAAAATTAATTTTATGTGATTCTTACCAGAAATGGCTTTAGTATAGGGAATTATTATAATTATTTGTTATTGTGATGGTTCTTGTTTAGGCTGTCTACTTAAAAGAATATCCTATTATTAAATATGAAATTCTTTGGTCGAGTGTGGAAAATATTTGAACCAAATTAATAGAAATAATGATCCTGTAGATCGTGTTGCTACATAACTGGTATATCAGGCCCTGAGGTGTTTTTTATTTCTTCTCAAAACATTGACCTAATGTGTCCAGGTTTCGTAAGATGAAGCCCTTGGCTAGTGTGTAAAATTGCAAGAATCATCTCACTACCATGCATGAGAAAATCTGGACAGTGGGTCGGAGCAGTGGCGGACACAGACAGAAAAGGGCCCCTGTGAAAGAACAGTATTTGGGCCATTACTGTCCAATAATTTTGTCTATGACAGAAGCGGCTTGCTGCTTTGAAGGTAGTAGTGGGCCCCCTTACCTCTTGGGCCCCTGTGTGGTTGCACGAGTTGCACCAATGATATGCCCATTTCTGGGTTAGAGCTACAGAGCTACAAGGTATTTGATTCCATTGACTCATTAAGAGGAAGTCCTGTGAGGAAAGGGCATTTCTAGGGTCTAGGGTCTTAATTAGAAATGAGTGAATAAATTAGAGTAATTTTTTATTTTTTTAAAAGTTTGAGCACAGGCGCCCATCAGTGGCACCTGCTATCATTGTTATCAGTGACAGCAGATTTAGCCTGATGAAAGTAGTAGTCTCTCATCAGCTGATGCTGGTGAACTGTGGTAAGCTTTTAACTGTGGGTCAAAGTCATAGCTGCGGGGTCACGCTGACATTTGACAGCATGACCCCGCAGCACTCTGATGGTGGTAATGATCGACTGGCGTTGACGTAACCGCCGATCAGAACCACCATGCTGGTGTTTCCCACGCTGTAACACAAATGACAATGTGAGAAACACCATAAAAAGTCCATAAAAACGCAAGCAAAAACTCAAAAATCCACAGCAGAAAAAAACGCACTGTAAATACTCAAATGAAAGTTACTGATCATGTGCACAGCACTTCAGGATTCTCACTGAATTAGTTGGCATAAGAATTCCATAGCATTTTTGGCCCATTTCCAAGTGAAAACGTACCAAAAACTCACCGTGTGCACATAGCCTTAACCCCTTTCGGACATCGGGCGTAAATTTACGCCAGTATCGGACTACCTAACTTTGATGTGGGCTTCGGCGGTGAGCCCACACCTTTCCTGGCACATGTCAGCTGTTTTAACTGTCACTGTCAAACTCTGAGAGCGGCATTTAATGTGCGCTTCCGGCAATCGTGCCAGAAATCCGCCCTTCGGTGACCCATGTCACGTGATCGCGGGTCACCGATGGCTTGGCATGACAACCAGAGGTCTCCTGTAGACCTCTATGGCTGTCACTGCCAGATTTCTATGAGCGCTGCCTGTATGTAGCAGAGCCTATCGGACATTTGCAGCTTCTAGTCTCCCAGGGAGAGTTGTTATGTTTTGATAGCTAAGGAGGACAGGAGCAAAAAAACGCAAATCCAGCCAAACACCAGAGAGGTTGGGATCTAATAGGTTGCAGACCCCTAAACTAACCGCACAACTAGAAGCATCCGTGGGACATTCCTATGTTGCCCTAAACGCCTCATCACAGCTGGAGAGATTAGCTACCCCTGAAGATGGAAAGAGGAAAGCTAACTGCCCCGGAGTAGAGCCCCAAAAAATAGGAAGCCCCCAAACATATAATGGCAGTTAGACAAGATGAAAACACGAACACAGACAGAAAATAGATTGAGCAAACGCTGGAGCCCAAACTGTCTAGATAGGATGGTACAGGAGAGAATACTGTCTGCAACCCAACAAAACCCTAGGAAAAACTCCAACACTTCTGATTCCAAAAATGCTGAGACCATACGGTCTCTACCACCTATATCAGATCTCTGGTGTGAACACACAGCTACCCAGCAGTAAAAAAATCACAGGAACAGAGCAAAAGAACAAATACAAAAAGAGAACTGAGACCAGCACAAGCCCCCAAAGGGGACTCGGCTGAACTCAAAGCAAGGCAGCAGAAAACAAGGAAAATCAGACCACAGAAAAAAAAACAGAAAGTAACTTATCTGAATGATAGCAGGAGACAGCAGAAAAGCAAGCTGAATTTCAATCAAGACAAGGAACAACAATTGATCACCGGCGAGGATCATGGGAGGTCAGCTCACGTATATCAGGCCAGTCCGTCCCACCTTATAACCATTCATCAATTGCAGGTGGTGGACTTCTGCTGTTCAACATAGGTTCAATACCCTCAGCAACCACCAGAGGGAGCCCCAGCTCCGAAGTCGTCTCCAACACATTCACAACAGAGAGTATTTTAAGCATGCAAAAAGTAAAAAAAATGTTTTAAAAAATATTTAAAAAATAAAAAATATATAAAAGTTCAAATCACCCCCCTTTTGCCCAATTCAAAATTCTTTGACCTTTCCTAGTGCCTGCGCACTGCAGTACTTTTCTCTGCCTTCAACAGGGCAGAGAAGTACACCTGCACAGGAGCGTGATGCCGTGGAGATAGTGTGGATGATATAGTGACGCGTCATCCACATGAAACAAGCAGGAGGACAGCGATCATAAGAAGATGGGAGGTGCCGAACCAAGACCAGTGACACCCCTTGGACTGGACCGCCCCACAGGTGAGTATAATAAAAGTTATTTTTCTTCTCTTACTGGTCGTGTTGGGGGCAGATATACAGCATTATAGAATGCTGTATATCAGCCCTGAAAGGTGGTGGCCTACTTCACATTGGCCAAAACTGGTGACAGGTTCACTTTAATTCTTTAATTTGCCTGTATAAATAAATTTATAAAAAAAAATCTGTCTCAAAATGGCTTCGGTCACACCTGTGCAGTAGCAGCTATCGGCGATCCAGCGGTACCATCTTGCTAGAAAAAAAAATCCTACTCCAAGATGGCACCGGATTGCCGATAGCTGCTACTGCGCATGCGCGGCCTTTGCCATTTTGAGACAATTTTTTTTTCAGGAATTTATTTATACAAGCAATTTCAAGAATTAAATGCACATTATAAATGCGATCATTCTGCAGCGCAGGCACCACCATCGCCATCTGCATGCTGAAGGTGTTTTTAGGTTTTCACTATATATAATATTCATTATGTAAAATAGGTAGCATGTCACTGAAAATAAAGATTAAACAAGAACCACAAGATGAATTTCATCAACAAAGGTATAATTTTAAACAGTAAAACAGCGCCAGCTTGACACTGTCTATAGGTTACTCAGCACAATCCTGCTGACAGTTCACTTTAATCTTTTGGATTGACTGACAACACTTTAGTTGTTAAATAATAAAATGAATCTTAAAAAATGCACAATGCCTAAAAATTGTGAACATAGTGTATACAAAGTAATGGCGCTACATATAATAAGGCTAGATTCACACATGTGTTAAATGTCATTGTGCTGCCTTATTTTTTTTGAACAGCACATAGAGTGTAACATGGCACAGGGCGGAAGACGTGGACGAGGTATTCGTGTCTTGCACCCTGGAACGTTACATGAAGGTGGGGTTTCTAAGTGGGTGTGTAGACTTGTGCTGTGATAGTGCTATGCCCTTGCAGGTCACATGTAACTGATGTTGCTGGTTGGGCAGGACCAGATGTTTGACATCTGATGATATCTATCTATCTATCTTCAGTAATAATTGCAGAGCTGCATATCATGTTATAATGCAGAATGTGTCATTTTCAGCTGACTATTAGGGATGAGAGAACCCGAACTGGAAAGTCCTTGGAGACGCTGTGTGTTTTCTAGTGGTATGAGAAGTAAATAATTGGCATCAGATGACTAATTACCATTAGTAGTCCAAAGGAAGAATTTTTCAGGACAGCTGTGTGTTTTCTAGTAATTTTGCAAATAAATATATCAGCTTTCTCTTTGTCATTTCTAAGCCCGAAAAATATTTTTTCAGGACTGGTGTGTGTTTTTTTAGTAGTCTGTAAAATAAATAATTGGCATTACCCATCTCATTGCTATTTCTAGGCCCCCAAAAAATATTTTTTTGGACTGGTGTCTGTTTTTTACTAGTTTGTGAAATAAATAATTGGTATCAGCCACCTTGTTGCCATTTCTAGGCCCCAAAAATATTTTTTCAGGACTGGTGTGTTTTTTAGTAGTCTGTAAAATAAATAATTGGCATTACCCATCTCATTGCCATTTCTAGGCCCCCAAAAATATATTTTTTGGACTGGTGTCTGTTTTTTACTAGTTTGTGAAATAAATAATTGGCATCAGCCACCTTGTTGCCATTTCTAGGCCCCAAAAATATTTTTTCTGGAATGGTGTCTGTTTTCTAGTACTGTTGCAAATAAATAAATCTACTCTTATGCCATCTCTTTGGGAGTAGTGTTTAAAAAAGCCACTTCCAAAAATGCCGAGAACATCAAAAAACGGAAATTGGTGTAGCTACTGATGGTAGTGGTGTAGGTGTTGCAGGAAGTGGATGTGGTCATTCTGTACCTGCTATGTGCCCAAATACAACATATTCTGGTGCATGCAGGTGACAGGACCTTATACATCCTTTCGTAGGCCCAAACCCGCTGCACAAATGGTGAGGACACAAGATGTTGAAAAGGTTTTAGATTGTATGTCTAAGAGTGGCTCCAGTTCCTTCGCATTATCTTCCACCCAGACCACTGCAGAAAGTGCACAGTTGGCCCCTGAGGACCATGGATATCTAGCTTCCACCTCGCACCTTGCACATCAGCCAAGAAATCTGAGCCCCAAGTCATGCAGCAGTCTCTTCGACTTTTTGATGACTCCGCCGGCTGGGGTTCCATGGCTCATCCACATGCTCTTGCCCCAGAAGTGGAACAGACTGAGTGCACTGATGCCCAACCACATGTTAGGTTGGAGGATGAATACGTGGGAAGGCTGGTGCACATGGTCAATGGACCACCGCAGTACATGTCAGATGATGATGAAACTCAGTTGCCAACTGCAGCATCTTTCTGCAGTGTGCAGACTGGCAAGGAGTTTAGGGTTGATGAGTGAGTGAAAGATGATGCAGGGGATGATGAGGTCCTAGACCCCACATGGAGCAGAGGCCATCCTATTGACATGAACAGTTCAGAGGAAGAGTCGGTGGCTAAGCTGTCACAGCAGCACAGCAAAAGAGGGAGCAGGGTGCAAAGACACAGTGGGCAACCCTTAGCCAGTACTTTGGCTGCTTCTTCCCACCATGCTTCTGAAATAAACACTCCAAAGCCAACTCAAAAGAGCTCCCTGTCATGGCATTTCTTTAGGGAATGTGCTGCCAACAAGCAATTGTGTTGTCAGTCCCTGAAGCGAGGCATAAATGTTCTGAACCAGAGCACCACCTGTAAGACAAGGCAGTTAAATTCCAAGCATGAGGTGCAGTTGAGTATACACCATAAAAAGCATTACAGATCAGAGCCTCCTCCTGCTCCCCCTTCTGTTGCAGTCTTGGCCTCTACCTCCCGCTCACTATTAACCAGGGAACCTGCCTTTCTGCAAAAGAGGAAGTGACAGCATCACCACCACCAGTGTCACCGAACGCCTCCACACCATCCCATGGAAATATTCAGCTGTCCATCCCACAAAGAGAAAGAAGAGATACCTCCACAGCCAACCATGAGCCATGGTCCTGAATGACAGGATTTCCAAATTACTGGCCTTTGAAATGCTGCCATAACAGCTGGTGGAGACAGACAGGTTAAACAGCTGTTAAGCTAAAGGTGGTGGCTGTCCTGCAGTAAGTTGTTCCTAGCTGCCACTAATGTTCCATAACCACCCACCGATGCGTGGACCAGTACGCAGGGCTGGGGATGTTACATCTCCCTAACTGCCCACTGGTTAAATGTAGTGGCTGCTGGGACAGACGTGGAAGGTGTTCTAGCTCATGTCCTACCACCACCTAGTATTGCAGGACTTTCATCTGTCCAGTTTACCTCCTCCTCCTACTCTGCTTCCTCCACAGCATCCTCATACGGTCACAGGAAGACATGCACCATAAACTTGAGTACAGCCCAATAGTAGAGTTGAGCGATACTTTCCGATATCCAAAAGTATCGGAATCGGAATGGTATCGCCGATAACATTAAAATATCGGCGATACCCGATACCGATACCGGAAGTCCCATGTAAGTCTATGGGAACAAAATATCGAAATTAAAAAAAACCCATTCTTGCCTTGTTGGTTAATTGTACATGAAGGAAAACAAGAAAGAGTAATGTAGAATGTATTGGGGAAGGTTGAGGAGACATTAAAGGCATAGATGTTTAACCCAATCAAATGGAATAGCATAAATATTTTTTTTTTAAAGATGTTCGGATTGACGAAGAAATTGACAATGTTGTTAACGTTTTTTCTATTTTGGAAAATATGTATATTACACAACTTCCATGCTCTTCATCTTCACCTTTTTAACTTTTCACACACTTTCTCCTTCATAATCTTCTGCAGCATCATCTTTTTCATCAAATTATTCTTCATCTTCACCTTCTTTATCTTCTTCTTAAACTTCTTGCTATTCATCTTTGTTAACATTACTCATATTCTTCTTATTAAACTATTATTCTTATTCATATTCTGCTTCATCTTCTTCATCATATTCTTATTTGTGACAGAGAATCCTGTACTTGTAATCTGTCAAAGTATGAATTTTTCATCCTTCCGTTCTTGCTGTCACAAAAGATTTAAATTACAACAGTATTTGTCCGTGTTCAGTTTAGCCTGCAGCAGCAGGCATTTTCCAGGGGCACCACGAGGAGGAACGGACTCACCCCCATACACTGCTTAGTCTTCTTCTGCTTAGAATTTAGAGCATATATTTTGCTCTTCATTTTGGTCTTATACTTCATGTTCTTCTGCTTTTAGATCTTCTGCTTATTGTTCTTGTGTCTCTTGTTCCGTATCTTGTATTTGTAGCACAATCTTGTACCAGCTGATGTTACTGGGACACGGTTACTAAGCAGGAGGTACCTGTGCTCCAAAGCACTACCAAGGACCAGCAGACGTTGCTGGAACTCGGATACCGAGATGGAGGCACCTAGGCCAAAGGCACTGTGGAGAACCAGCTGACGGTACTGGAACCCGGAGGGGCAGCAGAAGGAAAAGAGCCAATGGCACAACCGAGGACCAGCTGACGTTACTGGGACACGGTTACTAAGCAGGAGGTACCTGTGCTCCAAAGCACTACCAAGGACCAGCAGACGTTGCTGGAACTCGGATACCGAGATGGAGGCACCTAGGCCAAAGGCACTGCGGAGAACCAGCTGACGGTACTGGAACCCGGAGGGGCAGCAGAAGGAAAAGAGCCAATGGCACAACCGAGGACCAGCTGACGTTACTGGGACACGGTTACTAAGCAGGAGGTACCTGTGCTCCAAAGCACTACCAAGGACCAGCAGACGTTGCTGGAACTCGGATACCAAGATGGAGGCACCTAGGCCAAAGGCACTGCGGAGAACCAGCTGACGGTACTGGAACCCGGAGGGGCAGCAGAAGGAAAAGAGCCAATGGCACAACCGAGGACCAGCTGACGTTACTGAACCCAGTAACACAGGAGCAAGTGTTGACTGTGCTAACAGCACTTCCGAGCAACAACTGGCGGTGTTGGAGCCCAGGGTCAAGGAGGATGTTTAAATACTAGATCAAGTAATTTCCTTGTTACCTGTCAATTTTAAATGTCTATACTTCAAACAAGAGAAAGATAACCTTTACTACCATAAGATGATGATTTCATTTAAACTAATATCTAGATAAATAAAGAATTGACAAACATAAACACATACATTAACATGTTGAACAGCAATGCAAACCACAAAATAAATTAGTTAAGGAATCTGCTATACGGTTGTACATAAAAGCATACAAGTATATATCTGAATCCATTAATGATGGATAAGTAACAGTATGTACACCATTTTTATTGTATAGACAATGAATGTCTGACTTCAAAACATCATCAGCATTACAAGTTATCTGTGATATTACTAAAATGTTCCATTTGCTGAATAATGTCACTAAATATTTTATACAAAATTATACAATTTCCATCATGTAATGCTCATAATATGTGGCAATAATCATTTTTATTAACAAACATAACCTTTAAAAAGTGCATAGTGCATAGTGAAAATTGCTATTTATGGCTGACTGTCGACTTGGAAGCATGACAACAGATAGATAAGGTATATATAGATGAGACTGCATAGCCACAGATGTGAATGGCGATGTAATACTGTACCTCAATAAAGTGTGCGTCACTACTACATAATTTTTTTTATATAGCTTTATAAACAGGGTACATGGATGTATGCTTGTGCCTTTGTTTTGACGCACAGACTGCCTTCCTGCTGAGACGCATTGGGTAGTGAACAGTTGTGTGCAGTGTTCACTGCAGTCTCTGCGGAATAACCACACTTAGACCTTATAACTTTTCAGACTTTCTTTATCAATCTACCAAGATGAAGAAGGCAGGGAGTAAGGCACGTGGTCGTGGAGTTTCTTCAGGGAGAGGACGTGGGGATTCTGTGGCTGCTGCGGCCCCCAGTGACACAGCATCCACCAGTTTTCCCCGTGAGCGTTCCTTTATGCGCACTTTTATAGGAGCTCGGAGTACCCCCCTGCTGCGGGAAGAACAAATTGAAGCCGTTGTTGTTTGGATGTCAGCCAATGCATCGACTTCAATTGCTTCCACCTCCTCTCAGGACCACAGCACTGTTGGGCAACCATCTGTCTCTTCACCGCCTGGCAAATTGCCCAGGCAGTCAGAGAGTTCTGTACAGGAGCCAGCTGAGTGTCTGCTTCTGTTCTCAGAATCTATTGGCTTGCAAACAGGGGCCCAGCCAAGCAGCATTCTGTAATGTGAAGAGGGAGTATGCAGTGATGCGCAACAGCTGTGTCTCTCTGAATCTGAAGAGGCGGGTGAGACAGTGCCGATGGTCAGCACACCGCAGAACGCATCTGATGATGATGAGACCCAGGTGCCAGTTTCTGTTGAGCATGGTGCTGGCCAGACCACCCAACAGCAGGTGTTGGAAGAGGGTAGTGGAGATGATGAGGTCCAAGACCCAACATGGCATGAGGAACAGGAAGGTGGTGGGAGCAGCTCAGAGGAATAATAATAATATTTATTTATATAGCGCCATCATATTCCGCAGCGCTTTACAGTTTAGCAGTTTCAGAACACAAGTCATAAGTAACGTTAACAATACAATAATTTAAGCTAAATAAGTCGCCCCTGCTCGTGACAGCTTACAATGTACAATGAGATGGGGGAGATACAAAGTATAGGTGTTTATATACAATGGTGCATTTACAATGATGTTCCAGCCATCTTAAGGGACTGAGGGATGGAGATAGTGAATGGGCTAGAGACACACACACAGTTACACAGAATACATAGAATGACTTTGATTAGTGAATGTGATAGGCCGCTCTGAACAAATGTGTTTTGAGGGAGCGCCTGAAACCATGCAAATTGTGGATAGTCCTAATTTCTTGGGGTAGAGCATTCCAGAGGATTGGCGCAGCGCGGGAGAAGTCTTGGAGTTGGGAGTGGGAGGTACGGATTAGTGCAGAGGTTAGTCGAAGGTCGTTTGCAGAGTGCAGCAGTCGGTTAGGCCGATAAATATAAATAAGGGAGGAGATGTAGGGGGGTGCTGCGCTGTGGAGAGCTTTGTTGGTGAGAACCAGTAATTAGAATTGGATCCTATAATGAATGGGCAGCCACTGCCAGTGTAATGAGTGGCGAATAACTCTATGAAGGATATCTGCCACGTTTTGCGTGCGTTTGATGAGTCAACGCGGATGGCGAGTGCAGATGATGCACTAGTCAGCCTGACTGTCCCCCTTATCTGCCTGCTTCAAAAAACACTGCAAGCACTAAGGCATGAGGTTTTGGAAGAGGTGGAGGATGAGGAGTCACAAATTCCATCACCTTCTGGACAGTCAGCGCAACGTGGTTCCTCACAAAGGGCTGGAGGACTTTCAAAGTACCATGCTGTATCAACAATTGAACCTCCAGAGTCGCTGTCTATATTTTCATAACCATTACAAACTTTTAATGTATTTACAAAGCACATAATGTACATTTTTTGTCTATCCTTTTGTAATGCTATTGTGTTTCCATAAACTGATGTTACAGAATTATGATACAAAGTTTTTAAATTTTGAGTTTTAAATTTTGTAAATTTATATGTATTTGAAGGACTTTGTGAGGAGGATGAGGAGGAGTCAATGGAGGAGGAAGACATCGCTCCAGAGGGAGGTAGACAATGCTCTAGTCAGTATGTAGACCAAGGGTGGGGTGATGCACAGCAGGCAGAGATGACGCCTCTTGCAGGGGACAACGTTTCTTGGCCAGTTGGGAGTCTGCAGCACATGGTTGATTTCATGCTGCAGTGGCTGAGAAACGACCGCCGCATCGAACACATTCACACCACGTCTGATTATTGGGTGTACACCCTCCTAGACCCTCGCTACCGGACAACTTACAAAGCCTCATCACACCGTTGAACCGGGAGTGTAAAATGCGGAAGTACCAAGACACACTGGTGCAATCCATAATGTTCTCCATTCCAGCCGAGAGCGCTGCTGCTACTGCTTTACAAAGCAGCTCTGTGCGTCGAGGCAGTGGAGACAGCTCTGCAACAAGAGGGAGCACAAGCAGCGCCTCTGCACAGGGCAAGAACAGTATGTTCCAAATGTGTCGAAGTTTTGTGGCAGCGCCACCAATGTCTACACCATCCGAGACGGCTCCAGTCAGCAGGAGGCAACATTTCCGTAAGATGGTGACAGACTACATGTCTTGCCCTCTCAGTGTACTCCCAGATGGCTCTTCCCCATTCAAGTTTTGTGTCTCTAAGCTGGATACATGGCCAGAGCTTAGCCAGTATGCATTGGAGGTGCTGGCTTGCCCTGCTGCCAGTGTATTATCGGAGCGCGTCTTTACTGCTGCAGGTGGTGTACTAACAGACCGTTGCATGCGACTATCCTCCGATAATGTAGAACGGCTTACTTTTCTGAAAATTAACTAGGCATGGATCTCGCCTGAATTTGCCTGTCCGGTTTCAGATTAACTAACTGGTTGGCAACGTTTTCCATGTCTCCTGTTATGTTCATCTTTCTACCACCTGAGCTATACTCCCTGGGCTACAACACTGCCAGTTGCTGCTCAGAAGTGTCGTGTCCACAGACCAATACACAAGCTATAGTGATAGTGGGGTTCAGTAACGCCTGCTGTTCCCCTGCTGCGTGTCTGACAAAAATTAATGCTGCTAACTCCAAATTAAAGTTCAAATTAAAGTTCAAACATCTCATACTAGGCCTCAGGCTACACCCTCCTTGACCCTGGGCTCAGAAGTGTTGGATGCACAGATCAAAACAATCGATGATATGTTTGTGGGGTTCAGTAACGCCTGCTGTTCCCCTGCTGTGTGTCCGGCAAAAATTACTGCTACCTAGCTACACATGTTGAAAAAAACATGACATGTTAAAGTGGCTAGTGCTACACATAGATATCAGGCTACACCCTTATTTCTAAGCTGTAAACAAGTGAAACGTCAAATTTAAAACCATTCAATGATTAGTGTTGGTAACAAATCTGTAACTAAATAATTGTGACATATTATGGCAGATATCCACATGTCTAACACAAATGCTAACACAAAAGCATACTTATGCTATAGGGTACTGATGGTGAACCTTCTCACTCCATAACTTTGACAAATCCAACTCACATCATGCCTCAAATGCTGCAATGTTGGAAGTGCATAATATGGGTTGAACTTTGACAACAGCTGCAGTGCGAAGGTTATCCTTCTGTGTTCTTGGCTTTTAAATAAAAGCATACAAGTAAATATAATAATACATTGTTGATTAAGGGACATGATGTACACCTGTAATATTGTGCAAACAATGGATGTAGGACTATTCCTCTTCAACATTACTTATATTTGTGTCATTTGAAAAAATACATATTTTAGTTAAAAATTAAAAACCCATGTTCAGTAGCTGTGAAAGGCCCGTTTGTGTACTTCTATATTGTTTGCAACCAATGTATTGTATACGGATGGAAGCACGTCACTGTAATAGATTTGAATTATTTTAAATAGAATAAAGCAGCACCAATTTTAGAAAAATGACAAGGATGAGCCAGTGACAGACACTCAGCAGAGTACACGCAGCGGTGGTTGAAGAAGTAAATGGAGCGTGATCTGCATTTAAAAAAAAAAAAAAAAAAATACCTCACAGACTGCAGTGAACACTGAAACACAACTGTCCACAATCTGTGAAAGGCTACTCCTTTGTCTACTTCTATAGTGTTTGCAACCAATGTATTGTATACGGATGGAAGCGCGTCACAGTAATAGATTAGATTTTTTTCAAATATAATGGAGAAGCACCAGTTGGAGAAAAATGAAAAGGATGAGCCACTGAGACATGCTCAGCAGAGTACAAGCAGCAGTGCTTGAACAAGTAACTGGAGCGTGATATGCACTCCAAAAATAAAAAACACAGACTGAAGTGAACACTGAAACACAACTGTCCACAATCTGTGAAAGGCTACTCCTTTGTCTACTTCTATAGTGTTTGCAACCAATGTATTGTATACGGATGGAAGCGCGTCACACTAATAGATTAGATTTTTTTCAAATATAATGGAGAAGCACCAATTGGAGAAAAATGAAAAGGATGAGCCACTGAGACACGCTCAGCAGAGTACAAGCAGCAGTGCTTGAACAAGTAACTGGAGCGTGATATGCACTCCAAAAATAAAAAACACAGACTGAAGTGAACACTGAAACACAACTGTCCACAATCTGTGAAAGGCTACTCCTTTGTCTACTTCTATAGTGTTTGCAACCAATGTATTGTATACGGATGGAAGCGCGTCACACTAATAGATTAGATTTTTTTCAAATATAATGGAGAAGCACCAATTGGAGAAAAATGAAAAGGATGAGCCACTGAGACACGCTCAGCAGAGTACAAGCAGCAGTGCTTGAACAAGTAACTGGAGCGTGATATGCACTCCAAAAATAAAAAACACAGACTGAAGTGAACACTGAAACACAACTGTCCACAATCTGTGAAAGGCTACTCCTTTGTCTACTTCTATAGTGTTTGCAACCAATGTATTGGATACGGATGGAAGCGCGTCACACTAATAGTTAAATTGCATGGAGCTGCAAGAATTACACTGAAGAAAAAAAAAAGAGTCTGTGAGTGACATGTGCAGATGCCTACAGACAGCGTTGGATGCAGAGCAAACTGCAGCGTCACCTGCACTCACACACACCTTGCAGAGCTGTTAAAACAACACTGCAGGCAAAAGGAAGCTTTACACAGCGGTTGGTGCTAGCCTGCCTACAGCACAGTACACTAAATCGCAATCTCTAACTGTCCCTCAGAGTCAGCAGAGTAGCGTTCTGTCCCTATCTGAATTCACAGCACAGTGACGCTAAAATGGCGGCGGCGCCTTTTATAGTGCATTCTGACATCATTTCAGCAGCCAATCACAGCCATGCCATTAGTTAAGATGACCGCAGCATTACAGGATGTGCCCACACTTCGTAGGATTCCTCATTGGCTGACTAAAATCACATTGCCTCTCAAAGAATTATGGGAACTTCCGATTCCGGTATACGATATTGAAAAAGTATCGGAATTAAGTATCGGAATTCCGATAACGCGAATATCGGCCGATACCCGATACTTGCGGTTTCGGAATGCTCAACACTACCCAGGAGGAAATGATAGCAGGCTGCTCTTAAACTCCTCTGCTGGGGGACAAATTGCACAATGCACAAATGCTGTAGACTGGGATCAAACAGCAGACAGATGAATGGTTGGTGCCGGTGAAAGTGGTGGAGTGCAATAACGGTAGAAATCTCGAAGCAGCTCTGGGCCTAGCCATTTGTGTTGGATTACTCCTCCCGTGCCTTTTCCACCCATACTGACACGTCCACCTCTTCCTCCTCTTGGACCTATGCTTAGTAGTTCGAGGTAGCTAAGTTACTTTTGTAAATTTTAGGTTATTTTAACCCCTTAATGACCAAGCCAATTTTGACCTTAATGACAAACCCAAATTTTATAATTCTGACCGCTGTCACTTTATGAGGTTATAACTCTGAAATGCTTCAATGGATCCCACTGGTTCTGAGAATGTTTTTTTCATAACATATTGTACTTCATGGTAGTTGTAAAATTTCTTAGCTATGACTTGCGTTTATTTGTGAAAAAAGCGGAAATTTGGCAAAAACTTTGAAAATTTCACAATTTTCAAACTTTTAATTCTTATGCTCTTAAATAAGAAAGATATGTCACACAAAATAGTTAATAATTAACATTTCCCACATGTCTATTTTATATCATCACAATTTTTGAAACATATTTTTTTGTTAGGAAGTTAGAAGGGTTAAAAGTTGACCAGCGATTTCTAATTTTTCCAACATTTACAAAACCATTTTTTTAGGTACCATATCACATTTTAAGTTACTTTGAGGGATCTATATGACAGAAACTACCCAAAAGTGACACCATTCTAAAAACTGCACCCCTCATGGTGCGCAAAACTACATTCAATAACTTTGTTTACCCTTCAGTTGCTTCACATGAACGGAAGCAATCTGGAAGGAAAAAATGAATATTTAATTTTTTTTCACAAAAAATTTAATTTAGGGAAAAGGGACCCCAAGATTTATTGTGCAATTTCTCCTGAATACGGACTCAACACTAGTGTTGAGCGATACGATACCGCAAGTATCGGGTATCGGCCGATATTAGCTGTATCGGACTTTCGATACTTAGTTTCGATATTTTCCATATATCGTATACCGGAATCGGATTTGTCACTGTCACTGTGAGTGTCCGTCGGTTGGGTCTGTCAGGAGTCAGCGGCACTTACCTGGCAGAAGATCTCCGGTGGTCAAGGCCTGGACTGGTTGATGGCCGCCATCATCTTTCCCCGGCGGTCACATGCAGTTTCTCGCGATAACTGCAGTGACTGCTGGGTAATCCCGGCCGTAAAGCAGTCAGTCCGATGACGTCACCGCCGGGGAAGCAGGTAATCAGCTGTGCTGCGTCGAGATGACAGCCTCTGCCTGTCATTCCGATGTAGCAGAGCTGGATCGCCGTGGGACAGTCGTTACTATGGACTGCGTCGGACAGGTGGTATACTGTTGGTTTTTTTTTTTCCTTTTTTTACAGGAGATCGATGGCGTCGCAGGAATGAGAGTATAATAAAATAAATGAAAACTGTGTTGTCTCTTTTATTTCATTAAAATACTTTTTTCTTGCTGTGTCTTTTTTTTTATACATTTTAAAACTTTGGGATTAATAATGGATCGGTGTCTTATTGACACCTCTCCATTATTAACCGGGATTATTGTCACTGTGCAATCAACGGTGACATTAACCCCTTATTACCCCACTTGCCACCGCTACAGGGCAGTGGGAAGAGCCGGGTAAAGTGCCACAATTGGCACATCTTTTGATGCGCCAAATGTGGGGCTGCTGTAGCCTGGTATTATCAGGCTGTTGAGGGCCAAAATCCATGGGCCTTGACAATCTTTTAATACCAGGCCGCAGCAGTCTGCATTTTACTTGGCTGGTTAACAAAAATAGGGGGACCCCTACGCCGTTTTTTTTTTCGAGGGGATCCCCTATTTTTGTTAACCAGCCAAGCTAAGCAGACTGCTGTGGCCTGGTATTATCAGGCTGGCAAGGTCCATGGATATTGGATCCTTACCAGCCTGAAAAACCAGGCCTCAGCAGTCTGCTTCATCTGGCTGGTTAACAAAAATAGGGGGGACCCCACGCAAATTTTTTTCGAGGGGATCCCCTATTTTTGTTAACCAGCCAAGATATGCAGACTGCTGTGGCCTGGTATTATCAGGCTGGCAAGCAGGGTCGGACTGAGGCACCGGGACACCGGAGAAACCTACGGTGGGCCCCAGCTCCTGCGTGGTGGGCCCTCATTTGAAAGGATAGGTCGCGGAGCAGAGGGGGCGGTGGCCCCGGGGCCCGCGCTCTGAGGGGGCCCACCCGGAGCTACGATACAGTTACATTCTGCGGCAGAGCAGGGAGAATCGCTCTCCCTGCTCTGCCGCCCCGAAGCTATGGGGCCTGAACAGGCGTTGGGGGGGCCCGGTGCCAGCAGTGGGCCCCCCACCCGTCATCGGAGGGTCAGCTGTAACGGCATCCAGCCGATAAAGCTGACCGCATAGAGAGAGAAGGAGCGAGCGCTCCTTCTCTCCCATAATCCCCCTCTCAGCGTATGACAGCGGGCGCAATAACATCACCTGCCGGCGCCCGCTGTCAGACGCTGAGAGGGAGAACAGTGAGCAGCACAGGAGCCGGGAGGTGAGGTTTTTTTTTTGATTTTTTTTTTAATGGGGGTGCAGTCGAGTCCTGGCTGGAGAAGTCGTCATGTCGGTGTGTGCCAGATGGAAAAGACATGAAAAGTGAACAATTCCATTAGAAAGAACATCAGCGGTAAGTCATTATCTGTACCTGTGCTGTAATCTATATGTTCTATAGGACTGGTATTATTTAACACAGACCATATGGCGGTAATATCAATATTGGTCTTTTTATATATAGATTATTTTGGCCAACAGCGCGGTCATTTGCTGAGGTTCTCTGATGATGGGCCCACTCAGAAGTTTTGCCCCCACTAAACCAAAACCCTAGCTACGCCTATGGCTCTCTCTCTAGTCTTTCTTTCTCGCTCTCTGTTCTTTCCTTCTCGCTCTCTGTTCTTTTTTCTCTCTGTTCTTTCTTTCTCTCTTTTCTTTCTTTCCTCTCATTCTTTCTCTGTTTGTTCTTTCTCTCTCGCTGCTCCTTCTTTTTTTTTCTCCTCAGTACCAGCCACTGTGCCCTCATTACCAGTCAGTGTGATCAGCAGTGCTAAATGGTTACGCTTGGGGTGAGGATATGGGTGTGATTAGCTGTGAAATGGGTGTTGTCGGGGCGTGGCCTAAAATTTTCAGCTGCGCGCAACACGCGCCGCAGCCTTTAATCCTCTTTCCTGTCTTCCAAATTTGGGAGGTATGCTGTATGACCTCCCTACAACTTCTGGCCATGCTCCTGATGAGCGCGACGGATGGTCTCGTGAGGGATCTCCTCCCACACCTGGACTAAAGCATCCACCAACTCCTGGACAGTCTGTGGTGCAACGTGGCATGGCCTAAAATGTTCTGCAGCATGCACAGCGTGCCACAGCCTTTGTCCCTCTTTCCCTTATTCAAAGGTTGGGAAGTATGATGTTGGGCCGCAAGAATATATTTTCTCTGGTGGGCCCAAGGTACTCCAGTCCGACGCTGCTGGCAAGGTCCATGTATGTTGGCTCCTTAACAGCCTTAAATACCATGCCTCAGCAGCAGGGGCGTACATATAAATCATGGGGCCCCATAGCAAAAGTCTGAATGTTCCCCACCCCCCCAAAAAAAAAACCCAGAGGCATTGTAATTGTAAAGTGCCAGCACAGTGAGGGAAGTTGAGTCGCACAGAGACAGGGGTTTTGGGGGTACTCGGCACCGATCACGTCGACTTCTATGGGGGATGTCACGAGTAGCACAGCTCGGTCCGTGACCTGGGCGATCACTGGAATGTGGGATATTTCCAGGGGATGATAGAATGTTCGTGTAGTTTGTCGTGACGCCACCTGTAGTACCTGGTCAGGGTGTCCAGCGCTGCTGTGCAGGTCCTCTGGAAGGGATGGTGTAGTGCAGGTAGGTGAAAAGTCTTCTACAGGTAACACGCTATCCTTCCAGGGCAGATAGATGTGAGATAGAGCAATGGTGCAAAGTGATGTAGCAGAGTGGAGTATGCGACGTAGTAAGAAAGCAGGAAAGGAAACAATTCTTACTACAAAGACATGCAGCATAAGGCTGCCTCAACCCCTCCCATCCAACTAGCTACACCCTGTTCTAACCAGCCTGAGCTAGACCATCCCATTGGGTCCGCCTACACTCAGCTGGCATAGTGTACTGTTGAATGCAGTGGTTGGAGTCAATGGGGTGTTTCCTCCTTACCTGAGAGTAAGTTGTCACACCGCTGGGTGCGATGCAACATCTCTGTGGCGACTGGACCCTCGGGTGCTTCTGTCTTTTCACAAATGCCGGCTTTACCCGGCAATTGAATCAGAGGCTATTTTACTATGTAGAAGTGAATAAACTATAAATATATGTATATATATATATGTCACAATGACATGTATATATATA
Organism: Oophaga sylvatica; assembly: GCA_033576555.1. Classification (NCBI taxonomy): domain Eukaryota; kingdom Metazoa; phylum Chordata; class Amphibia; order Anura; family Dendrobatidae; genus Oophaga; species Oophaga sylvatica. Next base: position 347,163,038 of record JARQOD010000002.1, read on the forward strand.
TATATATATATATGTATTCTAAGTGTGTATATTTTGTGTTTACAAGGAAAGAAAGTGTTTTTTTAGTTGCGATATTTTGTTCCCATAGACTTACATGGGACTTCCGGTATCGGTATCGGGTATCGCCGATATTTTATTGATATCGGCGATACCATTCCGATCCGATATTTTTAGATATCGAGCAGTATCGCTCAACACTACTCAACACCTTATTTGTGGGGGAAATCTACTGCTTGGGCGCACAGCAGGGCTCAGAATGGAAGGATTGCCATATGATCTTTAGAATGTAAATAATTAGCGGACGCCATGTTGTGTTTGGAGAGCAGCTGATGTGCCTAAACAGTGGAAACTCCAACAACTGACTGCATTTTGGAAACCACACCCCTCAAGGATTTAACACAGGGGTATAGTGAGCATTTTAAACCCATAGTTACAACACAATTTGATAACATTGGGTCATTGTATTGAATATGTTGTCATTAGTGTTGAGCGCAAGTGCTTGCTACTCCATTGGGTATGCACCAAATATCGCAGGTGCTCAAGTGACATGCTCAAGTTTCTGCCCCGCATGTTTTTTAGCTGTTACACACCCAAAAAAAAACATGCGGGGATCCGCGATACTCCGTTCATACCGAGTACCCAATGCAAGCTCAAGTAGTGAGCACTTGCTCTCAACACTAGCCAGCATATTGTAATTTTTACTTTTGAAAAAAACAATTCTTACCCCAACCCTAACCCTAAACTCAACTGCTAGCTAAGGGGGTGACAAAAGGGGATTCGATTTACTATTTTTTTTATTTTGATCACTGTGATAGGGTCTATCACAGTGATCAAAAGGAACCAATTGAAAAAATTTCCTATTATTGCCAGGTAACGGCCAGCAGATCTCGGTGGGGGCATTGTGCATGCGCCCACCATTTTTTTCCAGGAAGATGATGCCTGCTGGGAAACAGATCAGGAGGTCCGTGGATGGTGGTCTCATGGGGCATCATTTCTCTCTCCTCTGTCATGTATATCATGTCAGAAGATAGAGAATTCATTGAAACAGCAGGCACACTTTTTTTTGTGATTGCCTTTATTTACTGGAAAACGGCAATCACATGATCGGGCACAGATCATGTTCTTCAGAGGCTCAGCTACCCCCGGTAGCTGAGAACCCTGAGATTCTCTGACCCTGGAGGGGTGCTGCAGCCTTATTCTCGATCACTGTTTTAAAACGGCAATGAGGGAATAAGTACGCTTAGCAGACGCTGGTTTAATTCGTATCGGCTTTCGCTAAGGAGTTAAGTCAGTTCCCTAACAAAAAAGAATTAAAGAGAAAAGAAAAAAACAAAACCACCATATTGGGTTACTCTTCCACTGCCTCTTCCACTCATACCGACATATTTACCTCTTTCTCTACTTGGTCTTATGCCTCCTTGTTATTGATTGTTAGATTTAGTTTTGTAAATTACCGTATATACTCGAGTATAAGCCGAGATTTTCAGCCCATTTTTTAGGGCTGAAAGTCCCCCTCTCGGCTTATACTCGAGTCATATACAGGGGGAGGCAGAGCGCAGCTGTGCTATATACTCACCCCTCCTCCGGTGTGGTCTCTGCAGCCCCTGCTCTTCTCCCACGGTCTCCGGTGCCAGTGTTCAGCGGTCAGGTGGTACCGCTCATTAAAGTCATGAATATGCGCATATTCATGACTTTAATGAGCGGTACCACCTAACCGCTGAACACTGGCGCCAGAGACCGCGGGAGAAGAGCAGGGCAGAGACGCGCCGGCGGAAGGGTGAGTATAAGCGATATTTACCTGTCCCGTTCCACCGCTGCTCGCCGCTGTGTCCTCGGGTCCTCTTGCTGCGATGTTCAGGCAGAGGGCGCGATGACGTGGTTACTGCATGCCGCGCCCTCTGCCTGATCATTCACTGCTGGAGGACCCGGAAGACAGCGGCGCTCAGCGGTGGACCGTGTGACAGGTAAATATCGCAGGTGCCGGGACCCTGAGCAAGCGGTGACACCGGCACCTGTCCCCCATAGCGCGCCGATGTCCCCGCCTGCTCAGGACACCGGCACCTGGCCCCCAGCGACGAGAGGTGAGTATGTCTTTCTTTTGCAGCAGCAGCAGCAGCTGCGGCAGCATAAGGGGCCTATTCAATGCACCATCTATGGGGGCATAATACATGGGGCATCTATGGGGCATAATCTATGGAGCATCTATGGGGGCATAATACATGGGGCATCTATGGGGGCATAATCTATGGAACATGTATGGGGGCATAATCTATGGGGGCATAATCTATGGGGCATCTATGGGGCATAATACATGGAGCATCTATGGGGGCATAATCTATGAAGCATCTATGGGGGCATAATACATGGGGCATCTATGGGGGCATAATCTATGGAGCATGTATGGGGGCATAATCTAAAGGGGCATAATCTATGGAGCATCTATGGGGCATAATACATGGGGCATCTATGGGGGCACAATCTATGGAGCATCTATGGGGCACAATCTATGGAGCATCTATGGGGCACAATACATGGGCAGCATATGGGGCACAATACATGGGCAGCATATGGGGCACAATCTATAGAGCATCTTGTGGGGCATAATACATGGGGCAGCATATGCTGCATAATCTCATTTTCCACCCTAGGTTTATACTCGAGTCAATAAGTTTTCCCAGTTTTTCGTGGCAAAATTCGGGGGTCGGCTTATACTCGGGTCAGCTTATACTCGAGTATATACGGTATATGTTGTTTTAAGTCTGTTCCATAAAACAAGAAAAAAATTAAAAAACAAAAAACAATAAAAAAAATAAAAAAAGCCCAAAATACTGTTGGATTACTCCTCCCTTGAATCCTTATTTATTTTATTCATTAATTTTACTTAGTTATATAGTGCCATTAATTCCACTGTGCTTTACCAGGCATTATTGCCACTGTCCCCATTGGGAAAGATGCTCTGTGGGTGAAAATTGTTATCAGCTTCTCTGGGATAAATGTGGAAAGCTTCTCTGAGGGTGAAATTGGTATCAGCTTCTGTGGGGGAAATGTGGAGACAAGACTTTTTAAAACTTTTAATCAGATTTCTCAGGGAAATGTGGAACGATGGTCTGTGGGTGAAATTTGTTATCAGCTTCTGTGAGACAAATGTGGAAAGATGCTCTGTGGGTGAAATTTGTAAGCTGCTAATGTAGGTGTACTTTGGTACATCTAGACTCTACATGGCTAAGTTGCTTACTCTAAAAGTGGGTATGAAGACTAGATCCATATTATAACCCCACAAACATTGTCTCTACAGCATATTACACTGAGTGTATGTGCTTTTTGAGTAGGAAAAATGTGACACATAAGAAAGTATATATAAATGGTCCTTTGTCATTTAACTATTTGCAGCAGAAGCCGTCCTCAACCCCCCCCCCCCACATAAAATATAAAGGCTGACACCTTTCAACCTAGCTGAATCCCTGTCAAATGGGTCTGTAACATATATTTTGCAAAACAGCAGCTACAAATGAAAATGTGTTATGTTGCTAATCACTTACATGTGGTTGTAGGTTCAACATATGTAGCGACTTGGAAGTGTCCTTTTAATTCCCTGCTGTCAGGTGTTGAAACATAACAGCTTTGTTTTAGAATTTCTTTCCTGCTGGTAACCTTGTTACACCCCAGAGGTATCTGACAGTGTATAATTACCCCACCTGTTCCATAGTTCTTTCCGCATTCCTTTTCCCCGCTTTCTCAGGGTTCACTATTATTTAGATAATTATCGTAATTATTTATTATTCTCTAATTATATGCAATTATTTATTATTCTTTATTTATTATGCTCTGTATATAAATATTTAGTACTCTTTCTTTATTTTTCTATATGAAATGATTTAGTTTTTGTTTTATTGGTGTAGATACTGGTGCAGCAAAAGCTTTTTGTAAATATTCATAATTGAGCTTTTGCTGTAAGACTTTTGTAGTCTCCATGCAATGTTACATTCTGATTTTATTTTAATATTTGAGTTTGTTAGCACACACTACATAAGATTTGAATAAAACAATATAAGACTATGAAGCAGTAATTATTAGTTGAGTTCTAGAAAGATATTACTCTATGTTCACTAACATTAATCTTGCCAGTTATTGGCAAAACTTTCAATATATGTTCATAATGTCAAAGCATATATGTCAGCAGATACATTAGATTAAATATTTATACGACTGTAACTTAAAGTGCATTCACACTCCATGAATATCATGACCGAGGGTCCATAGGAATGCTTGTTTCATGATAATCATGATGTCTGAACTTTTTAGCATTTTGCAAGCATTTTTTGAGGAATTTTATTCATTACTTAATATTTAAGAAAAGCAAAGTGAGAAAACCGCCCATAAAAAAACACATACAAAACTTCCAAAACATTAAGAAAATGTTAACAGAAATGACTTCAGGAAACAGTTCACAAAACACATAAAAAAAAATGGCTCAGGACAAAAAGCACCTAGAAAAAGCTACATAGAAGGAGCATTTCATAAAGTGGTCTTTGCTTGAAAAATTTGTCGTTTTTGACCACCTTGAAAAATCTGCATATGCACATACCCTAATAAGATAAATGAAAAAGTCTCATCTATTTATATCTACAATCATATGCTAAAACAAATACATTGAAAAATAGCTACTAATTTCTGTGATCTTGGTCACGTCTTTCATCATTCTTGGTTAGTTTATAAGTACAACACCACTATATATATTTAGGAATGTGAATTTAAAACAAGGAAAGACTGAAAAACTCGATTCTACAAATGTGAGAACAAATTAAGGCTAGGGTTACACGGTAAATTTCGCTCCGACACCTGTCATGTGACCAAAACTTTCTATGTCACTGCTAAATTACAGCACAATACAAGTCAATGGATTCGCATTGTGACTTCCAGAATACTGTGAAATGCAAGTCAAAAAAAAATCTGATGCAGTTGGACTTGCTTGTGACCCAATTAAGTTGTGCAGCGATGTAGCAGCGACGTGATAAATTTTGCAGCCAAAGTCATTGTGAAGCCCCAGCCAAAAAAACATGTTCACATTATCAGTATTTGGTCAGTATTTTACCTCAGTATTTGTAAGCCAAAACCAGGAGTGGGACAATAATAGGAAAAGTATAATAGAAACACATCACCACTTCTGTATTTATCACCCACTCCTGGTTTTGGCTTACACATACTGATGTGAAATACTGACCAAATACTGAATGTGTGAATGTGGCCTTAATGAGTAAATTTAACTATGCAAATTTTAAAGTTTTGCCTGAACAAATATGTATTTGAATAATGCATTTTTCTATATTATTATTTTACAAAATTTTACAAAGTAAAGGTTATATATATATATATATATATATATATATATATACACATACATATATATTATGTTTAACCTCTTTCTGCCATCTGACGTACTATTCCGTCCATGTGCCATGGGACTTAATTCCCATGAACAGAATAGTACATCATGGGCGATCAGCTGCGCTCACGGGGGTAACGCAGCTGATCGCGGCCGGGTGTCAGCTGATTCTCACAGCTGACACCCGGCACTAAGTGCCAGGAGTGGTCACAGACCACTCCTGGCACTTTAACCCCCTGCACACTACGATCAAACATGATCGCAGCATTCCAGTGGCATAGGGAAGCATCACGCAGGGAGGGGGCTTTCCTGAGACCCTCAGAGCAACGCGATGTAATCGCGTTGTTCCGAGGGCCTCCTCCCTGCAGGCCCCCAGATCCAAGATGGACAAACGGTTCTTCCAGGTCCTGCGCAGGGAGGTGGCTTGTCAGAGCCTGCTGAGAGCATGCGCTGGAAGCCTCCTGCACTGCCTGTCAGATCGCTGATCTGACACAGTGCTCTGCAAACTGTCAGATCAGCGATCTGACACTATATAGTGATGTCCCAACCCTGAGACAATGTAAAAATGTAAAAAAAATAAACAAGTGTAAAAATATTTTTTTAAAAATCAATCAATAAATAAAAAAAATAAAAAATATTTCCCCAATAAGCACATTATTATTACGTAAATAAAAAAAATAAAAGTACACATATTTAGAATCGCCCTATAAAACTGTCCCACTAGTTAACCCCTTTAGTGAACCCCTTAAAAAAAAGACCTCACATGAATATGTTAGCCAAAATATGAAAAATTTATAGTTCTCAAAATGTGGTGATGCAAAAACTATTTTTGCAATAAAAAGCGTCTTTTAGCGTGTAATAGCTGCCAATCATAAAAACCCGATATAAAAACCCGCTATAAATTGTAAATCAAACCCCCCTTTATCACCCCCTTAGTTAGGGAAAAATGATAAAATTTAAAAAATTTATTTATTTCCATTTCCCAAACACGTTAGGTTTAGGGTTTAAGGTTAGGGTTAAGATCAGGGTTAGGTTTGGAATTATGGTTAGGTGTTGCGAACGTTTGGAAATTACTTCTGAGTTGGGGCTCCCTCTGGTGGTTGCTGAGGGTACTGAACCAGTGTTGAATAGTAGAAGTCCATCACCTGCGAGCGATGACTGGCAATCAGGAGAGACTGACTGGGCTGATATAAGTGAGCTGCCTTCCCATGATCCTCACCGGTGATCAATTGTTGTTTCCTGGTTCATTTGGAAGTCAGCTGGTGTCTTGCCTTGGTCTGCTTCTTTCAGATAAGATATTTTCTGCTTGTTTCTATTGTGGTACACAAAAGGGGGTTTTGCTGGATGGGAGATATATTTCTCCCAGCAGGCTAAAGTTTGGTCAGGATTTTCCCTGAACACAAGAACCTGTGATGAGGTCATGGTCACGTGAGCACCCCAGGTGATGTGTACCTCACCTGAGGGTGTGGTTTAGGGCTATTTAATAAGGATCAATTGTAGTGTGTGAGTGTGGAAAAGAAGGAGCTTGGCTGGAGCCAGCTTGGATACTTGGTTTTGGTGCACTGTGTCAGGTTAGCCGGGTTCCCCTCTGTTTTTCAGTAGCCACTGTTTATTTGTTCCATTGTTCTGTCCATGCTATTTGAGTGGCTGCTGGTAAGCCGCTTGGTCACGCCAGAGATCTGATTTAGCGGGTGGCAAGATCGTGTGGTCTCAGCATTTTTTTAAATCAGAGGTGTTGGAATTTTCTAGGGTTTTGCTGGGTTGCAGATAGTATTCTGTCCTGTCCTATCTAGGCAGTATTTGGCCCCAGCATTTGCTCACTCTATTTTCTGCCTGCGTTTGTATTTCGTCTTGTCTAACCGCCATTATATGTGTGGGGGCTACCTATTCCTTTGGGGCTTTACTCCGGGGCAGTTAGCTTTCCTGTTTCTATCTTTAGGTGTAGCTAGCTCTCAGGCTGTGCAGGGGCGCCTAGGTCACCGTAGGTACGTCCCACGGCTGCTTCTATTGGTGCGGTTAGTTTAGGGATCTGCAACCCTTTAGTTCCCAACCTCTCTGGGTGTTCGGCTGCCTTGGCTGTTTTTTGCTCCCGTCCTCCTCAGCTACCAAATCATAACAGTTAGGTGTGTCTTAGGGTTAGGTTTGTGGTTAGGGTTATGGTTAGGGATGGGATTAGGGTTAGGGGTGTGTTGGGGTTAGGGTTGGAGTTAAAATTGGGGGGTTTCCACTGTTTAGGCACATCAGGGGCTCCCATAAACGTGGCATGGCGTCTGATCTCAATTCCAGCCAATTCTGCGTTGAAAAAGTCAAATTGTGCTACTTCCCTTCCGAGCTCTGCCATGTGCCAAACAGTGGTTTTCCCCCCACATATCGGGTATCAGCGTACTCAGGACAAATTGCACAATAACTCTTGGAGTCCAATCTCTTCTGTTACTCTTGGGAAAATAAATAATTGGGGGTAAGAATATTATTTTTGTGGAAAATAAAATTCTGTGAAGCACTTGTGGGTACAAGGTTCTCTCCACACATCTAGATAAATTCTTTGGGGGGTATAGTTTCCAAAATGGGGTCACTTGTGGGGGTTTCCACTGTTTAGACTCATCAGGGGCTCTCCGAACACGACATGACGCTTGCAGAACCTTACATCAAAGTCTGCATTCCAAAACATTACTACTTCCCTTCCGAGCCCCAATGTGTGCCCTTACTGTAGTTTTCTCCACATATGGGGTATCAGCTTACTCAGGACAAATTGCAGAACAACTTTTGGGGTCCAATTTCTCCTGTTACTCTTGGGAAAATAAAAAATTGAGGGCGAGAAGATCATTTTTGTGGAAAAATTATGATTTTTTATTTTTACGGCTCTACGTTATAAACTTCTGTGAAGCACTTGGGAGTTCAAAGTGCTCACCACACATCTATATAAGTTCCTTAGGGGGTCTACTTTCCAAAATGGTGTCACTTGTTGGGGGTTTCCACTGTTTAGCCGCATCAAGGGCTCTTCAAAAGCAACATGGCATCCGATCTCAATTACAGCCAACTTTGCATTGAAAAGTCAAACGGTGCTCCTTCCCTTCCGAGGTCTAGCGTGCGCCCAAACAGTGGTTTCCCCCCACATATGGGCTATCAGCGTACTCAGGACAAATTGCACAACTACTTTTGTGGTCCAATTTCTCCTGTAACCCTTGGTAAAATAAAAAAAAATTGGATCAGAAATAAATAATTTGTGAAAAAAGTTAAATATATTTATTTTTTTTTAAACATTACAAAAATTCCTGTGATGTACCTGAAGGGTTAATAAACTTCTTGAATGTGGTTTTGAGCACCTTGAGGGGTGCAGTTTTTAGAATGGTGTCACTTTTGGGTATTTTCTATAATATAGACCCCTCAAAGTGATTTTAAATGTGATGTGGTTCCTAAAAAAAATGGTGTTGTAAAAATGAGAAATCGTTGGTCAACTTTAAACCCTTATAACTTCCTAACAAAAGAAATTTGTTTCCAAAATTGTGCTGATGTAAAGTAGACATGTGGGAAATGTTATTTAGTAACTATTTTGTGTGACATATTTCTCTGTTTTAAGGGCATAAAAATTCAAAGTTTGTAAATTGCAAAATTTTCAAAATTTTCACCTTATTTCCATTTTTTCATAAATAAATGCAAGTTATATCGAATAAATTTTACCACTAACATGAAGTACAATATGTCACGAGAAAACAATCTCAGAATCGCCAAGATGCGTTGAAGCGTTCCAGAGTTATAACCTCATAAAGAGACAGTGGTCAGAATTGTAAAAATTGGCCCGGTCATTAACGTGCAAACCACCCTTGGGGGTTAAGGGATTAAAGGTTGAAGCTAATTATGAATATATCTATTTAACTAAATATATATATATATATATATATATATATATATTCATAATTAACTTCAACCTTTAAATATAACCTGTGAATTTTCTAAGATAATAGATGCCATATAATGCTCCTACAATCTAGAATCAAACATTAAAAAATAATAGTGTATGAACAGTATTAAAAATATATATGCATTAATAAATGCATTTAGAATTTAATATGTGTATTTGCCGGCTGAGAAAAAGACTCAATAAATAATATTCTACTATATTTGTATATAGTTTAATATTAGCATTATAAATGGAAAGGCATAATTTCGATGCTATTGAAATTAATGATGTTATATAAGCGAGTAAAAAAAAAATATATTTTTTTTGCAGAGAGGTAAATTTATGGGACTAATAGAAAAGAAGACTATACTTAGGTTACAATATTGCACTATTGAATGGTGCGGAATCCCGATGTAAAGCCCTGAAACCTTTTATGAGGCCCTGTTGTACGTTATTAATTGTATTTAATGAATAGGGGTTGCTAGTAGCTGATACCAAAAGAGCTGTGTTTGATCCTGGGTTACAATTGGACGCTCCTGTTTTCTATACTTTTGTCATTACAGTTACATCACAAGGGCATTCACAAATGCATTTAAAATTTAATGTGTGTTTACCGGCCGAGAAAAAGACTCAATCATTGATATTCTTTTATTGTATTAGAGTAATACCAATTCACCCCTAACACTTTGCCTGCTTATTGCTGGGTTGACATCAGTTGTACATTTAGTAGGTTACAAGGTGGATTATGTGTGAGATGCATTAACCTCCAACATGACTTCGAAAACAGCCTTTTAAAACTGAGCTAAAGAGTGATAAAATTGGATGCGTGGTGAGATAGAACTTCCAGAGATCTGTTAATGACCTTTAAACTAGCTCTTTTTATGTGAGATGGATGATCATTCTGCAGTCCTTTAGAAATAAAAATGCCAGGCTGGAGATATCCTTGAAAAGCATAGTTAAAAAGAGAAGAATTGTATTAATAATGGCAATTGTGAATTGAAGGAAAAATTAAGCTATTAGACATTATGTTAATGAAGTCACAGTTTGACTGGGCGTCTGTTAACCCCCCTTTTTTAAGTTGTTCCATATGCTATTAAAGAACTATCTATTAATAAAAACTTCTTAAAGGAAAAGTCCAATCGTTTTATCAAAGGTTGATACAACAATTCCATAACCACCTACCCAAGACAGAACTTTACTTTAGTGTAAGCTACCTTCCAATCTTGCCCCCTATTTTTATTAGCCAGGTCTCAATAAGGAATGATGATTAAAAAAAATGCAAGAATATTTTAGTTTCCAACCATTTATCTTCTTTTTGTACAAATTTAAAGATTTGCAATGCACAACTTTATAAATTAAATTTTGTTATAATTGGTAAAGCACACTGACAATCGCTCCTTAGGGTTCCTCCATGGCCTCAGAATTGGGCATACTTCTTGAGGAAAGGGGAGGACCCCTGACATTTTATAGATGGAGGGAAGGAACTGCACACCTAAAGTTCCTGGAGATGCTTCAAATAGGATTTATTGTCAGTATTTTAAATCCATTGGTTACACCGCGATATGTACAGTACTACGTTAACATTTTGGGTGATGAACCTTCATCAGGCAAATAGTCTACGTTCAATGCAAATAGGTGAATCAGGTCCAGGCTGCGGGGTGGGATTCCCCCAAACAAGAACAACCAGGATCCAGCTGTATCAAGACCTCCAGTGTGCCCTGAAACGTGATGTCCTTTTTAAGACATACACAAACAACAATTATTATTATTATCATTATTAACATCTGTACATGATGTACAATACTTTTTTCTTTCTTACTTAGCTTAGGTTTAGCTACAGCTTCTAAACTGCTGTCAATTTTAGGCTGAAGTATACATCAGAAATATATCTATATACACAGTATTTAAGTGCAAACATTTTTTTCTGGATATATATAGACCCAGGCCTCTGGGGGAGACTATGACACTTCTACAGTTCAGTTTTCTCTTATATGAAGCCTCAGGTATTACTTGAAATATTACTTAAATCATTTGCATTGATAGAATGAAAATTAAACATAAATATTACATTTAATTACTCTTGTTTTGCTTATGTTGAGCTGAAACATTACAGCAATTCATTGAAAACTTTTCCCACTGTTTTCCTAGGCCAAATGATGCTCTGCGTGATGCCTGAATTAATTCCAATTACATTACCATAAAGTTCTATTTACTGTAACACCGTTGTGATTCCTGGTGTTTATAAATTGTGGAAGAGCACCTGACACTTCAGAGATATTCTGTTATCTGTGAAACACAAGGGAGAGCGCACCTGATATTCTGGCGCCCGCTCTTCCACTTACTGAAGGTTTGGTTCGAATGAATAACGCACACAAAACGAAACTTCAAAAGCAGAACTTCGAGCAGGAAAACAAAACTTCACTTTGGAATCTGTATAACCTTCAAAAACACTTTCAGATCAAAAGCCGGCAGAGGCTGTGCCTTGTCAATATCATCTGTATCTTAGTGTTGCTTTATTAACATGTCAGCGTGGCCACTCGTCTTCTATGTCTTCTGCTATCTGAAATGAAAATTAGAAAACAAACTAATATCCAAAAATGCTGTATTAACAAACAGGGGACAGTTTTCATCCTCTGTCTATACAGAGATAAAGTTCCTAATTTCATGATATTACGATCATTAAACATGTTAATTTTATTATCTGCGATCATATTCTGCATCATCACTGTCCTCATTGGAGCCCACAATCTAGATGATTTATCACTATGTCTTTGGAGTGTGGCAGGAAACCGGAATACCCAGAGGAAACCCCCAAAAACACAAGGACAACATACAAGAGCCACATTTTGTTAAAATCCCTTCTCTGGGAGATAACAACAGTGAGAGAGGTGGGATGATTGCATTCATTTTCGGAATTCTAGATGAAGCTTTATGCTCAGAAACTTTATGGTGAAGTCATCAATTCATCTGTTTTGCTGTTTTCTGGAGATGGTAGTCCTTACAATGTAAAAAAATGTAATTTTCAGAAAAAATTGACAGAGTGTGAATTTAGAATTTAATCTTATGAACAGAATATCAACAAAGTCCAAACATTTTATTCCACTTTCATAGGAGCCTGGACTTTATTAAATATAGAAGTTTATTACAATACACAGGCTTTCATAGCCACATAGATAAATTCATCCTGTATGAAGTAAGAGATCATCGCATGTACTCTTACGGTGCATACACTCTCCACGCACGCACAGAGCGACAGGCTCTATTACTCCAGTCCCCATCTGTAAGATCCAGTGACCACAGCTTTAATTACCAAATTAAAAAAAAATATATTTTACTTTGCCCAATATATATAGGAGGAAATATTTTATATTATGGTCTTTGTTTAATTCATGAAGTTTGCAATAAGTAGTCATATGAATAATTTTGTTGCTCCTCTGTCCTGGCTCCAGTGCTTATCCATGGGTCTCCTTTCTGCTACAGCCCTCTCTCTCTTGGTTCTGTGCACATCGGGTTGCTATGTTAACGCAGTGCGTACCTCTAATTTCATCCCATTAAGCCTCTTGCTGTCTGTCAAGACATGTGACAATGGCAATATATTATTACATGTGTTCCGAGAGTCTGTTTGCATGTGCAGTCCAACTCTGCTGCAACATAAGGCCTGACTATTGAGTCAGCTCTGTTGTTCCCAGGTGCTGTCAGCATTACTGTCTCTGCTACAGCAAGGTGCATTACTAACTCTCTGCCTCTGCTTCATAGCAGCTGGCCGCACACTCGGCTCTGCAACTGCAAGGTTTCTGACTGCCGACTCAGCTCTGCTGTTCCTGGGTATGAGCAATTAGATCAGAGCAACATTGAGGGTAGACGGTATCTGACAACGTCAGAAATGGCTTTGTCAAATCTGCCACATGCGACAGAAAACTTCCATAGACATATGCAAATTATATAGACATACAATACAATCATTATATTCAAATAGAAGCTTTAGTATTATGTAGGTGAAATAAATATGAAGGACACAGGTAAAAAAAGTCTGGAAATCAACACTAAACTGCAGATTATAAGACTGGTAGTGTCAAGTTCATGAGAAATTAAACCAAAATATAAAGTGTGCAGAGGCCTTTAAGAGCCAAAAAGTATAATGGTTAACTCAGGATTGATCCTCACCCATATTGGTCACAGTGTTGACACCAGACTGCCAGCCCCTATTCGCATTTCGCGTAACTTTTTCGGGGGACCGTAGCACAATGGGTGACAGTGGTGGTATATATGCCAGCATCAGCTGTTTCACGTACGGGACAATCAGTGCGGCGCATGCGCACGCGAAGAAAGTGCTGGAATTTCCATCACCGCCAGGCTTCCCATGTGACGTGAAGGGTCAGAGAACTTTTCCCCTAGCAACCGTGACCCACAAGCGTCACATGTCGGGCGCCAGCGGCGATGCTCCGGACCCCAAGCATCACGGACATGCGCACATGTCCATTCAGCAGGAACATGAGCGTGATAAAGGTGAGTGAAAATATACCACTGTGTAAAGAATCTGGATCAGAATTACCCGGTCCAGGAAGACAATTATAAGTCAGAAAGTGCATAATGCATAATAAAGTGCAATGATTTAAGTAGAGCAACATTTCATATACGACGAATAGTCATAATTTCTGAACATCATTAGTTTTAAAAAGTGAGCAAAATATATAATTAAACCACATTAGGCTAAAGAGTATGTATATTAAATAAGTGTAAATAAACGCCTTGCTGTTCCTGGGTGTAGTCCACACACTTTGCACTGATAAGGCAAGGTGTCAGCTGTGTTATTCCTGGTTGCTGTCCACATGTTCGGCACTGCTACAACAAGGTGTCCGACTACTAATTCAATGTTATACTTCCTTGGTGCTGTCTGCACATTTGTCTCTGACACAACAAGATGCCTGATTGCTGACTTAGCAAGGCTGTTCACTACACTTTGTTGTATGAAGGTTCTTGCAGGCCAACTTGTCTCTAATGTTTCAAGTTGCTGTCCACACATTCAACTCTGCTATTCCAAGGTATTGACAATATCTTTTGCTCCACTGACCTTTGGAATATTACTAAACTGCTAACACATCTTAGGCTATAACAGAGTTTTAATATTATCAGAATTACATATATGTGTATATAACATTTTTTAGGCCTATAGTGCCCTAAACCAAGGGTGCACAACCTTTTCTGGTCAGTGGCAGCATTGCCATGTTGAATTATTATATGTTAGCCTTGCAATAAAAAGGGTATTTACCATCTGAGACCTTTCTGACATATCAAAACTGCATGTTATAAATGAAAGAAAATGGAACCTGTACTTGTGGGAAAAATAGGTGTCCCCTCTACCATCAGCATTTAGGAGACAAAGAGGCCACACGTAAATGTTGCTTTCCGCATTGTAAACTCGATGGGTTGCTGGTTGTGCACCCCTGCACTAAACACTATATATACTGTTTTTCATCATGTTCATAAATTACTTAACCCAAAAATAGCAATACTATACTGTTTTAAAAACTATGTATGGAACTGACATGAATACAGAATGAAATAATGATGTAACCCTATAATACATTAATTTAATTCTATGATTCACGTTTAGAAAGTGCTTTATTTCAAATGTGAACTAAGCTTAAAGACTTTGCACAGCTATAAAACACACACTCTAATATCTGTAATACAGGATACATCTAACTTCTCAATTCACCTTTGTTCCTGCCCAGCTATCAAACCTGTGATGCATTAATATGAGTAATATTACTTATTTTTCCGGGAAGTTGATTAAAATTCACCAGCAATATTGCTTGGAACAGATGTCCCTTTTATATATATATAAAAAGCTCACTTGTCCTTTAAAAAGAGGTACAGGTTAACAGCGTAAGAGTACATTAGCTGGAGTACCAACGGGGACCTTGTGCATAAAACGATGCATGGCAATAATAAATTTCAGTGTATCATTGGAAGAAAGAATTTCAAGAAACGCCACATCTTTCCTTTAAATTACGTTTTCATTACTTACTAATCCAATTTTGCTTTGCTCTTAATAGGGTTGGAATGGAATACTTGCTGCATAGATGGACATCCAAATGGAAGCCAGCCAGGTTAAAAGAGTTTTTATGAGCTAATGTATTCATAACTATTATACGTAAGGTTCCACTGAACACTTTGCTGAGTGGGCTGTAATACTGTCCACCAGAGTTAGTATCTATATAAGAACATATATATAGTCTGGGTCACAGCTGTCATCTGTTTAAGTCACCTTCCAATTAAAGTTTTATATGGACAAATACCGTATGTAAGAAAAAAAAAAGAAATATGGATTTTGTTGTAAGTTAATATAATTGAAGGAGCCCCGTTGAACTCGTCAGCTGCGTTTGAAAATCTAACAACACACCTAAAATCAAAGCAGCGGTGTATGTACAAAGGCTGAACAGAGGCATGCAGAGTCCCAAAGGAAATCTGGGTACCTCTTTCATGGAAACAATTTCTAGGAAACTTTATACAATTGGTCAAATATGAAATCTAACAGAAGTAACCTTTGTATGAATCCATATGAAATCTAAGCCATACAGAGTTACAGCATGTACTCATAGAAGTCTATGAACACTGTAATATTACTCCGAAGATTTCTTGCTAGTATAAGATTTGCATAGATACAGTCACATGTCGACTAGATTCTCATCGGCTCCTCTAAATATTCTCTCTTCTAATGAGAGAAGCCGATGAGTATCTAAGGTTTGTGACCGCAACTATGAAAATTGCTTACCTGTTATCACTTGACTTACCACTCGTGCTATCAATACAGGGCAATTGCTACAGTGTGCGCACTACAAACTGTCATCCTTCAGCAGTCACATAGAGTGTGAACAGGAAGGATCCATACTGGTGAAAAAATGACAAATGTATGGCAAGTTGTAATGTGACATTAGTCACTGCTTATGAACACGCCGTGAGGTGGGAAAATAAGGGAGACTGAGGTCGAAAGCCTGGAGGATGCATGATCAACAGAGAGGTAAGGCAAAGGCGTAGTCAGGCCACAGTCCAAGGACAGAATTCCAAGAAGGTAGCAAATCGATACAAAGGGGCTACACAAAAAGGATGCTCAAAGGCAAATCCAAGGTCAGTCAGCAAAAATCAAAATACTAGAAGTCAAAGCACAGAGCAAACACACACCAAACTGGCAGAGTTAAGATGCAGACAGTAGCTAAATAGACAGGGAATCTGTTAGGTCCTCTGCTGCTGCCCCTCAGCCCATTACCCTCTCACCCTGATCTGCGTACTGTACCTCCGGCATCCCATACCTCTCCCTCTGCAGCTCTTCCTGTTCTGCCCCTGGCTGTGGGTTCTCGGAGTTTGTGCCGGCCCCTGGCTGCCTTAGGGCTGTGCTTAGGACGCAGTCTCGCTCTCCTCCTGTGATTTAAATAGCTAGCATGCCCTAACCTGGAAGTACTTCTCAGCCAATAGCTATATGATACAGGGTATTTCAGGCAGCCTCCTCTAAGGGGAGGTGCCTGATTATTGTGTTAATGTTTGCTTTGATGATAATCAGGTCCTCCGCGTACTTCCCTATACTTTAGTTTAGTACTCACCTAATCTCTGCCCTGCCTTTGTCTGTTCCACAGAGCCGCCTGCCACCTAAGCATCTCCGGTGTCTCCTGTGTCCTGCTCCTCGTTTCTAGTTCCAGACTAGTAGCCCTTGGAATAACCCCTCGCTTGCATATATGCTTGGTTCCCCAGTGCCCAGTGACTCATTTCGGATCTGCGTGCTGCTACCCTCTGTGCCTTCCTAGACCTTGCCCTTACAAGTCGCCCTCTCTGTACCGGCAGTCATGGTATTTTGGTCCCCTGAGCTTGCCCCTGATGATCCCTGAATATGGGATTGGATCACTAGGTTCCGCTCACCCAGGGGAAGTTCGGTACCATGGCCCTGTGGGTCCACTTTTGGGTGCTCACCTCCCAAAGGCACTACAAAATCATTCTGAACAGGAGACACCTGTAGGAAACCCAATGATTGGGTGATTAAATTGTCACTCACTGCACCGACAGCTCAGCATGCCCCTGCCACAGTTTGGATGGATGAGCTGCCACTCATTACACTAAAGGTACTGCCACACTACTCGATCCCGCTAACGATCTCGTTAGCGTCGCATACTAATGAGATCACTAGCGGGATCGTTTAAATATCGCTAGTGTCGGCCACATTTAGCGATGTCGTTAAGGACGCTATCGCGGTTAGCGATCTTCTTAACGACTTTAGCGGTACAAAAGTACCGCTAAATCGCTAAAAAAGGTGCCACACTCAGCGATAATACTTACCCAGAGGGAGCGCCGACGATAAGATAGGGTCCGGAACGATTCCAGCGACGAGCGAGATCACAGCAGGATCTCAGCAGGGAGCTCGTCGCTGACAGATGCCGCACACAACAACATCGCTAACGGGATCGCTAAATAGTGACGTTTTTTAGCGATCCCGTTAGCGATGTTGTTTAGTGTGGCATACCCTTGAGAGGAACAATTGCGACAGGTAGCTTCAGTAGTATTAGTAAAGAAAGAGTTAGCAATTAGTGAGAAGTTTAGGGAGGAGCTTCAGTTATAAAAGGGTTTGTTGAGACCTAATTCATTAGAGTGCCTATAGTTACAACACAAGTAAACATCAGACAGACAGAAAGGTAGTTCTATCAACTAAGAATCCTACAAGAAAGTGGCAGAAGCATTATCCTGGAAGTGAGTACAGCTTAGTGTGAAGCTGCGAGCAGCACAAATGAGAACATTGTTGGGAACCATGGTGGTGCCGAGCTACTAGGAGTTCTGAGACTGCGGTGGGTTATACAAGGTCACCTGAATACATACTGTGGTGGCAGTAGCGTAGCTACCGGGGGGACAGAGGGGGGCAGTTGCCCCGGGCCCCGTGCTCTGAGGTCGCCCCACCGGAGCTCCGCTATTGTAACTGCATCGGCTTGCACAGCACGGCGATGCAGTTACATTTTGCAGCAGAGCAGGGAGAATTGATCTCCCTGCACTGCCACTTGGCCGCTATGGGGCCCCTGAGCAGGTGCGGGGGCCCGATGCCAGCAGTAGGCCCCCCTGCACTTCATCGCAAATTCAGCTGTATCGGCAGTCAGCCGATACAGCTGACCGCATTGATGAGAGAAGGAGCAATAAGCTCCTTCTCCCATCATCCCCCTTTCAGCGTCAGACGTAGACAATGACAGAGGGTGCGATGACGTCACTACCCGGCGCCCGCTGTCAGGAGATGAGCAGGAGCAGGGAGCAGCGAAGGAGCCAGGAGGAAGAGAGGTAGGTGAGTATTGGATTTATTTATTTTTTTATGGAGGTGCATCATATTATTATAGAGATCTGAGGGGGCTGCATTATATTAGCGTCTGTCTGAGGAGCTGCATTATATTAGCGTCTACCTATGGGGCTGCATTATATTAGCGTCTGCCTATGGGGCTGCATTATATTAGGGTCTGTCTGGGGGCTGCATTATATTAGCGTCTGCCTAGGGGGCTGCTTTATATTAGCGTCTGCCTTGAGGGCTGCATTATATTAGCGTCTGCCTATGGGGACTGCCTTATATTAGAGTCTGTCTGGGGGTTGCATTATATTAGCGTCATCCTATGGGGGCTGCATTATATTAACGTCTGCCTGGGGGGCTGCATTATATTAGCATCTGCCTGGGGGGCTGCATTATATTGGCGTCTGCCTGGGGTGCTGCATTACATTAGCGTCTGCCTAGGGGGGCTGCAATATATTAGCATCTGCCTGGGGGGCTGCATTATATTAGAGTCTGCCTGGGGGGCTGCATTATATTAGCGTCTGCCTGGGAGGCTGCATTATATTAGTGTCTGCCTATGGGGGGCTGCATTATATTAACGTCTGCCTGAGGGGCTGCATTATATTAGTGTCTGCCTGGGGGGGCTGCATTATATTAGCTTCTGCCTGAGGGGCTGCATTATATAAGTGTCTGCCTGGAGGGGGCCGCATTATATTAGCTTCTGCCTGAGGAGCAGCATTATATGAGCATCTGCCTTGGGGGCTGCATTATATGAGCGTTTGCCTTGGGGGGCTGCATTATATGAGCATCTGCCTTGGGGGGCTGCACTATATTAGTGTCTGTCTATGGGGGCTGCAATATATTAGTGTTTGCCTGGGGGCTGCATTATATTAGCGTCTGCCTGGGGGGCTGCATTATATTAGCGTCTGCCTAAGGGGGACTGCCTTATTTTAGAGTCTGCCTGGGGGCTGCATTATATTAGCGTCTGCCTATGGGGGCTGCATTATATTAGGATCTGCCTGGGGGGCTGCATTATATTAGCGTCTGCCTGGGGGGCTGCTTTATATTAGCGTCTGCCTGGAGGGCTGCATTATATTAGCGTCTGCCTATGGGGACTGCCTTATATTAGAGTCTGCCTGGGGGTTGCATTATATTAGCGTCAACCTATGGGGGCTGCATTATATTAACGTCTGCCTGGGGGGCTGCATTATATTAGCATCTGCCTGGGGGCTGCATTATGTTGGCGTCTGCCTGGGGTGCTGCATTATATTAGCGTCTGCCTGGGGGGTCTGCAATATATTAGCATCTGCCTGGGGGGCTGCATTATATTAGAGTCTGCCTAGGGGGCTGCATTATATTAGCGTCTGCCTGGGAGGCTGCATTATATTAGTGTCTGCCTATGGGGGGCTGCATTATATTAGCGTCTGCCTGAGAGGCTGCATTATATTAGTGTCTGCCTGGGGGGGCTGCATTATATTAGCTTCTGCCTGGGGGGCTGCATTATATAAGTGTCTGCCTGGGGGGCTGCATTATATTAACATCTGCCTGGGGGCCTGCATTATATTAGTGTCTGCCTATGGGGGGCTGCATTATATTAGCATCTGCCTATGGGGGCTGCATTATATTAATGTCTGCCTGGGGGGCTGCATTATACTAGCGTCTTCCTATGGGGCTGCAATATATTAGCATTTGCCTGGGGGGCTGCATTATAATAGCGTCCGCCTGGGGGGGGCTGCATTATATTAGCATCTGCCTGGGGGGCTGCATTATATTAGCGTCTCCCTATGGAGGCTGCATTATATTAGCGTCTGACTGGTGGGCTGCATTATATTAGCATCTGCCTATGGGGGCTGCATTATATTAGGGTCTGCCTGGGGGGCTGCATTATATTAGCGTCTGCCAGGGGGCTGCATTATATTAGGGTCTGCCTATGGGGACTGCCTTATATTAGAGTCTGCCAGGGGGGCTGCATTATATTAGCGTCTGCATGGGGGGCTGCATTATACTAGCGTCTGCCTATGTGGGGCTGCAATATATTAGCGTTTGCCTGGGGGGCTGTATTATATTAGTGTCTGCCTGGAGGGCTGCATTATGTTAGCGTCTGCCTATGGGGGGCTGCATTATATTAGCATCTGCCTGGGGGGCTGCATTATATTAGAGTCTGCCTGGGGGGGCTGCATTATATTAATGTCTGCCTGGGGGACTGCATTATATTAGCTTCTGCCAGAGGGGTGGCATTATATGAGCGCCTGCTTTGGGGCGCTGCATTATATTAGTGTCTGCCTATGGGTGCTGCATTATATTAGCGTCTGCCTGGGGGGCTGCATTATACTAGCGTCTGCCTATGTGGTGCTGCAATATATTAGCATCTGCCTGGGGGGCTGCATTATATTAGCGTCTGCCTAAGGGGGACTGCCTTATTTTAGAGTCTGCCTGGGGGCTGCATTATATTAGCGTCTGCCTATGGGGCTGCATTATATTAGGGTCTGCCTGGGGGGCTGCATTATATTAGCGTCTGCCTAAGGGGGACTGCCTTATTTTAGAGTCTGCCTGGGGGCTGCATTATATTAGTGTCTGCCTATTGGGCTGCATTATATTAGGGTCTGCCTGGGGGGCTGCATTATATTAGCGTCTGCCTAGGGGGCTGCTTTATATTAGCGTCTGCCTGGAGGGCTGCATTATATTAGCGTCTGCCTATGGGGACTGCCTTATATTAGAGTCTGCCTGGGGGTTGCATTATATTAGCGTCATCCTATGGGGGCTGCATTATATTAACGTCTGCCTGAGGGGCTGCATTATATTAGCATCTGCCTGGGGGGCTGCATTATATTGGCATCTGCCTGGGTTGCTGCATTATATTAGCGTCTGCCTAGGGGGGCTGCAATATATTAGCATCTGCCTGGGGGCTGCATTATATTAGAGTCTGCCAGGGGGGCTGCATTATATTAGTGTCTGCCTATGGGGGGCTGCATTATATTAACGTCTGCCTGAGGGGCTGCATTATATTAGTGTCTGCCTGGGGGGGCTGCATTATATTAGCTTCTGCCTGAGGGGCTGCATTATATAAGTGTCTGCCTGGAGGGGCCGCATTATATTAGCTTCTGCCTGAGGAGCAGCATTATATGAGCATCTGCCTTGGGGGGCTGCATTACATGAGCATCTGCCTTGGGGGGCTGCATTATATTAGTGTCTGCCTGGAGGGCTGCAATATATTAGTGTTTGCCTGGAGGCTGCATTATATTAGAGTCTGCCTGGGGGCTGCATTATATTAGCGTCTGCCTATCGGGGCTGCATTATTATTAGCGTTGCCTGAGGGGCTGCATTATATTAGCGTCTGCCTATGGGGGCTGCATATATTAGAGTCTGCCTGGGGGGCTGCATTATATTAGCGTCTGCCTATCGGGGCTGCATTATATTAGCGTCTGCCTGAGGGGCTGCATTATATTAGCGTCTGCCTATGGGGGCTGCATTATATTAGAGTCTGCCTGGGGGGCTGCATTATATTAGCGTCTGCCTATGGGGACTGCCTTGTATTAGAGTCTGCCTGAGGGGCTGCATTATATTAGCGTCTGCCTATGGGGGCTGCATTATATTAGAGTCTGCCTGGAGGGCTGCATTATATTAGTGTCTGCCTGGAGGGCTGCATTATATTAGCGTCTGCCTGGGGGGCTGCATTATATTAGCGTCTGCCTATGGGGACTGCCTTGTATTAGAGTCTGCCTGAGGGGCTGCATTATATTAGCGTCTGCCTATGGGGGCTGCATTATATTAGAGTCTGCCTGGGGGGCTGCATTATATTAGCGTCTGCCTATGGGGGGCTGCATTATATTAGCGTCTGCCTGGGTGGCTGCATTATATTAGAGTCTGCCTGGGGGGCTGCATTATATTAGAGTCTGCCTGGGGGGCTGCATTATATTAGCGTCTGCCTGGGGGGCTGCATTATATTAGCGTCTGCCTATGGGGACTGCCTTGTATTAGAGTCTGCCTGAGGGGCTGCATTATATTAGCGTCTGCCTATGGGGGCTGCATTATATTAGAGTCTGCCTGGGGGGCTGCATTATATTAGCGTCTGCCTATCGGGCTGCATTATATTAGCGTCTGCCTGGGGGGCTGCATTATATTAGTGTCTGCCTGGGGGCTGCATTATATTAGCGTCTGCCCATGGGGGGGCTGCATTATATTAGAGTCTGCCTGGGGGATGCATTATATTAGCGTCTGCCTATGGGGACTGCCTTGTATTAGAGTCTGCTGAGGGGCTGCATTATATTAGCGTCTGCCTATGGGGGCTGCATTATATTAGAGTCTGCCTGGAGGGCTGCATTATATTAGTGTCTGCCTGGAGGGCTGCATTATATTAGCGTCTGCCTGGGGGGCTGCATTATATTAGCGTCTGCCTATGGGGACTGCCTTGTATTAGAGTCTGCCTGAGGGGCTGCATTATATTAGCGTCTAACTATGGGGGCTGCATTATATTAGAGTCTGCCTGGGGGGCTGCATTATATTAGCGTCTGCCTATCGGGGCTGCATTATATTAGCGTCTGCCTGAGGGGCTGCATTATATTAGCGTCTGCCTATGGGGGCTGCATTATATTAGAGTCTGCCTGGGGGGCTGCATTATATTAGCGTCTGCCTATGGGGACTGCCTTGTATTAGAGTCTGCCTGAGGGGCTGCATTATATTAGCGTCTGCCTATGGGGGCTGCATTATATTAGTGTCTGCCTATGGGGGGCTGCATTATATTAGCATCTGCCTGGGGGGCTGCATTATATTAGAGTCTGCCTAGGGGGCTGCATTATATTAGCGTCTGCCTGGGAGGCTGCATTATATTAGTGTCTGCCTATGGGGGGCTGCATTATATTAGCGTCTGCCTGAGGGGCTGCATTATATTAGTGTCTGCCTGGGGGGCTGCATTATATTAGCTTCTGCCTGGGGGGCTGCATTATATAAGTGTCTGCCTGGGGGGCTGCATTATATTAACATCTGCCTGGGGGCCTGCATTATATTAGTGTCTGCCTATGGGGGGCTGCATTATATTAGCATCTGCCTATGGGGGCTGCATTATATTAATGTCTGCCTGGGGGGCTGCATTATACTAGCGTCTTCCTATGGGGCTGCAATATATTAGCATTTGCCTGGGGGGCTGCATTATAATAGCGTCCTCCTGGGGGGGGCTGCATTATATTAGCATCTGCCTGGGGGGCTGCATTATATTAGCGTCTCCCTATGGAGGGCTGCATTATATTAGCGTCTGACTGGTGGGCTGCATTATATTAGCATCTGCCTATGGGGGCTGCATTATATTAGGGTCTGCCTGGGGGGCTGCATTATATTAGCGTCTGCCAGGGGGCTGCATTATATTAGGGTCTGCCTATGGGGACTGCCTTATATTAGAGTCTGCCAGGGGGGCTGCATTATATTAGCGTCTGCATGGGGGCTGCATTATACTACGCTCTGCCTATGTGGGGCTGCAATATATTAGCGTTTGCCTGGGGGGCTGTATTATATTAGTGTCTGCCTGGAGGGCTGCATTATGTTAGCGTCTGCCTATGGGGGGCTGCATTATATTAGCATCTGCCTGGGGGGCTGCATTATTTAGAGTCTGCCTGGGGGGGCTGCATTATATTAATGTCTGCCTGGGGACTGCATTATATTAGCTTCTGCCAGAGGGGTGACATTATATGAGCGCCTGCTTTGGGGCGCTGCATTATATTAGTGTCTGCCTATGGGTGCTGCATTATATTAGCGTCTGCCTGGGGGGCTGCATTATACTAGCGTCTGCCTATGTGGTGCTGCAATATATTAGCGTCTGCCTGGGGGGCTGCATTATATTAGCGTTTGCCTAAGGGGGACTGCCTTATTTTAGAGTCTGCCTGGGGGCTGCATTATATTAGCGTCTGCCTATGGGGCTGCATTATATTAGGGTCTGCCTGGGGGGCTGCATTATATTAGCGTCTGCCTAAGGGGGACTGCCTTATTTTAGAGTCTGCCTGGGGGCTGCATTATATTAGTGTCTGCCTATTGGGCTGCATTATATTAGGGTCTGCCTGGGGGGCTGCATTATATTAGCGTCTGCCTAGGGGGCTGCTTTATATTAGCGTCTGCCTGGAGGGCTGCATTATATTAGCGTCTGCCTATGGGGACTGCCTTATATTAGAGTCTGCCTGGGGGTTGCATTATATTAGCGTCATCCTATGGGGGCTGCATTATATTAACGTCTGCCTGAGGGGCTGCATTATATTAGCATCTGCCTGGGGGGCTGCATTATATTGGCATCTGCCTGGGGTGCTGCATTATATTAGCGTCTGCCTAGGGGGGCTGCAATATATTAGCATCTGCCTGGGGGGCTGCATTATATTAGAGTCTGCCTGGGGGGCTGCATTATATTAGTGTCTGCCTATGGGGGCTGCATTATATTAACGTCTGCCTGAGGGGCTGCATTATATTAGTGTCTGCCTGGGGGGGCTGCATTATATTAGCTTCTGCCTGAGGGGCTGCATTATATAAGTGTCTGCCTGGAGGGGCCGCATTATATTAGCTTCTGCCTGAGGAGCAGCATTATATGAGCATCTGCCTTGGAGGGCTGCATTATATGAGCGTTTGCCTTGGGGGGCTGCATTATATGAGCATCTGCCTTGGGGGGCTGCATTATATTAGTGTCTGCCTGGAGGGCTGCAATATATTAGTGTTTGCCTGGGGGCTGCCTTGTATTAGAGTCTGCCTGGGGGGCTGCATTATATTAGCGTCTGCCTATGGGGGCTGCATTATATTAGAGTCTGCCTGGGGGGCTGCATTATATTAGCGTCTGCCTATCGGGGCTGCATTATATTAGCGTCTGCCTGAGGGGCTGCATTATATTAGCGTCTGCCTATGGGGGCTGCATTATATTAGAGTCTGCCTGGGGGGCTGCATTATATTAGCGTCTGCCTATGGGGGCTGCATTATATTAGAGTCTGCCTGGAGGGCTGCATTATATTAGTATCTGCCTGGAGGGCTGCATTATATTAGCGTCTGCCTGGGGGGCTGCATTATATTAGCGTCTGCCTATGGGGACTGCCTTGTATTAGAGTCTGCCTGAGGGGCTGCATTATATTAGCGTCTGCCTATGGGGGCTGCATTATATTAGAGTCTGCCTGGAGGCTGCATTATATTAGTGTCTGCCTGGAGGGCTGCATTATATTAGCGTCTGCCTGGGGGGCTGCATTATATTAGCGTCTGCCTATGGGGACTGCCTTGTATTAGAGTCTGCCTGAGGGGCTGCATTATATTAGCGTCTGCCTATGGGGCTGCATTATATTAGAGTCTGCCTGGGGGGCTGCATTATATTAGCGTCTGCCTATGGGGGGCTGCATTATATTAGCGTCTGCCTGGGTGGCTGCATTATATTAGAGTCTGCCTGGGGGGCTGCATTATATTAGAGTCTGCCTGGGGGGCTGCATTATATTAGCGTCTGCCTGGGGGGCTGCATTATATTAGCGTCTGCCTATGGGGACTGCCTTGTATTAGAGTCTGCCTGAGGGGCTGCATTATATTAGCGTCTGCCTATGGGGGCTGCATTATATTAGAGTCTGCCTGGGGGGCTGCATTATATTAGCGTCTGCCTATCGGGGCTGCATTATATTAGCGTCTGCCTGGGGGCTGCATTATATTAGTGTCTGCCTGGGGGCTGCATTATATTAGCGTCTGCCCATGGGGGGGCTGCATTATATTAGAGTCTGCCTGGGGGATGCATTATATTAGCGTCTGCCTATGGGGACTGCCTTGTATTAGAGTCTGCCTGAGGGGCTGCATTATATTAGCGTCTGCCTATGGGGGCTGCATTATATTAGAGTCTGCCTGGAGGGCTGCATTATATTAGTGTCTGCCTGGAGGGCTGCATTATATTAGCGTCTGCCTGGGGGGCTGCATTATATTAGCGTCTGCCTATGGGGACTGCCTTGTATTAGAGTCTGCCTGAGGGGCTGCATTATATTAGCGTCTACCTATGGGGGCTGCATTATATTAGAGTCTGCCTGGGGGGCTGCATTATATTAGCGTCTGCCTATCGGGGCTGCATTATATTAGCGTCTGCCTGAGGGGCTGCATTATATTAGCGTCTGCCTATGGGGGCTGCATTATATTAGAGTCTGCCTGGGGGGCTGCATTATATTAGCGTCTGCCTATGGGGACTGCCTTGTATTAGAGTCTGCCTGAGGGGCTGCATTATATTAGCGTCTGCCTATGGGGGCTGCATTATATTAGAGTCTGCCTGGGGGGCTGCATTATATTAGCGTCTGCCTATCGGGGCTGCATTATATTAGCGTCTGCCTGGGGGGCTGCATTATATTAGTGTCTGCCTGGGGGCTGCATTATATTAGCGTCTGCCCATGGGGGGGCTGCATTATATTAGAGTCTGCCTGGGGGATGCATTATATTAGCGTCTGCCCATAGGGGCTACATTATATTGGAAACCAAAAACTGCCCAGTAAACTTTTAAACAAAGATGGCGAAGAAAAAAAAGTAAACCGACATCATGGTAAAAATTCCACTCCATATACAGTACAGACCAAAAGTTTGGACACACCTTCTCATTCAAAGATTTTTCTGTATTTTCATGGCTATGAAAATTGTAGAATCACACTGAAGGCATCAAAACTATGAATTAACACATGTGGAATTATACATTACACTTTACAAAAAAGTGTGAAACAACTGAAAATATGTCTTATATTCTAGGTTCTTCAAAGTAGACACCTTTTGCTTTGATTACTGCTTTGCACGCAGAAAAGGTGAACGGATGGACTCTACATGCCTGGTTCCCACCGTGAAGCATGGAGGAGGTGGTGTGATGGTGTGGGGGTGCTTTGCTGGTGACACTGTTGGGGATTTATTCAAAATTGAAGACACACTGAACCAGCATGGCTACCACAGCATCTTGCAGTGGCATGCTATTCCATCCGGTTTGCGTTTAGTTGGACCATCATTAATTTTTCAACAGGACAATGACCCCAAACACACCTCCAGGCTGTGTAAGGGCTATTTGACCAAGAAGGAGAGTGTTGGGGTGCAACGCCAGATGACCTGGCCTCCACAGTCACCAGACCTGAACCCAATCGAGATGGTTTGGGGTGAGCTGGACCGCTCACCTCTTCAATTTTGAATAAATCCCCAACAATGTCACCAGCAAAGCACCCCCACACCATCACACCACCTCCTCCATGCTACACGGTGGGAACTAAGCATGTAGAGTCCAGCCGTTCGCCTTTTCTGCGTGCAAAGCAGTAATCAAAGCAAAAGGTGGCTGCTTTGAAGAACCTAGAATATAAGACATATTTTCAGTTGTTTCACACTTTTTTGTAAAGTGTAATGTATAATTCCACATGTGTTAATTCATAGTTTTGATGCCTTCAGTGTGATTCTACAATTTTCAAAGTCATGAAAATACAGAAAAATCTTTGAATGAGAAGTTGTGTCCAAACTTTCGGTCTGTACTGTACATAATCAAAAAAAAAGAGAACAACGGAGTAACGGATTATATATAATAATAAATCGCAACAAATCACAGTAAATCAAGCATAACCGGGAGGCTTACCAATAAGAGGGGGGTGTGCACAGGTGCCAGAACAGACCCTCTTCACCCTCTGTTTGGCAATTCTGAACGTACTTGCCCTACCGCTTATGGGTTGGCTTGCCTATCGTCTCCATGCAGTCGGTCATATGTTGTGACTTATATTTTGACTGATCATTACAGTGTGGGTCTGTGTGCGCAGGACTTTGTCTTTTCCCTTTTCTGCACTGATTCTGTGTTTTCCATGACACCTTTGTATTTTGTATTTTGTATTACATTGTGATTGAATAAACTTTCATATATATTTATTATTATATATAATCCGTTACTCCGTTGTTCTCCTTTTTTTTATTATATTAGCGTCTGCCATTGGGGGCTGCCTTATATTAGAGTCTACCTGGGGTGCATTATATTACAGTCTGCCTATGGGCTGCATTATATTAGCATCTGCCTATGGGGGGCTACCTTATATTAGTGTCTGCCTGAGGGGGCTGCATTATATAAGTTTTCCTATGGGGGGCTGCCTTATATTAGAGTCTGCCTGGGGATGCATTATATTACAGTCTGCCCATGGGTGCATTATATTAGAGTCTGCCTATGGGGGGCTACCTTATATTAGTCTGTCTGTGGGGGGCTGCCTTATAGTAGAGTCTGCCTGTGTGGGGGCTGACTTATATTACAGTCTGCCTATGGGGGGCTGCCTTATATTACAGTCTGCCTATGGGGGCTGCATTATATTACAGTCTGCCTATGGGGGCTGCCCTACATTACAGTCTGCTTATGGGGGGCTGCATTATACTATAGAGTCTGAGTATGGGGGGCTGCATTATACAAGATAGAGTCTGCCTATGGGGAGTGCATTATACTATATTGAGGACTATCTAGGGGCCATCATACAGTGTGGGCATTATAGTGAAGGGGCCATCATACAGTGTTGGAGCCATCAAACAGTTTGGGGGATACTAAGGGGTCAGTATGTATGCAGTGAGGGGGCATCATACTTTTGTATAGGGGAGCTGTACAGGGGGAGACACGGGACATTATTAAATATAAAGTGGGCACTTATAGGGGAACTCAGGTTACTGTGACTGTCAAAGGGGCACTCAGGGCAATATTACATTCTAGGAGACAAAATGTGGGCACTGTTTTCTAGGGTACTTGCATCCGGCATTACTATATTATAGAGGGGTGCTTTAGAATTTAAAGGGTGCAGTAATAGGGACATATAAGCCAAAAGGGGCTCAGCATTGGGGTATCATTGGGATAAGGAGTTTGAGCAGGTTGGGGATAGATGATGGCAGGGCTGGCTCCAGGTTTTCGTGGGCCCCGGGTCAAAGAGTCTCAGTGGGCCCCTTTAACACATACCACAATTCATGATGCTCCGATACGGCAGAGAAATATAGGTATAGTACAATGCCAAATACTTCACTTCTTACATTACATGAGTGATATCTATTGTAAATCCTACAATAGCTCAAAAACCGGACAGTATAGTCCTCCATACAGTATTATGGGCACCACATAGTGCGCCATACAGAATGGGCTCCATATAATGCTCCATACAGAATAGGCCCCATATGTGCTCCATATGATGCTCCATATATAAAGGGCCCTATATGATGCCCCATAAATAATGAACCCCATATGAGGCTCTAGTATATGATGGGCCCCATATATGATCCAAACTCATGCCACCTCCCGTCGCCTCCAACTTAAAAACATTTCCAGAATCCGTCCCTTCCTCAGCACTCAATCTACTAAAACTCTTGTGCATGCCCTCATCATCTCCCGCCTTGATTACTGCAACACCCTCCTCTGTGGCCTCCCCGTCAACTCTCTTGCACCACTCCAATCTGTCCTTAACTCTGCTGCCCGACTAATCCACCTCTCCCCTCGCTACTCCCCTGCTTTTCCCCTCTGCAAATCCCTCCACTGGCTCCCAATTCCCCAACGAATCCAGTTCAAACTACTAACACTGACCTACAAAGCCTGTCCTCTCTCTATATCTCTGAACTAATCTCCAAATATCTTCCTTCACGTAATCTTCGATCCTCCCAAGACCTCCTACTATCCTCCACACTTATTCGTTCCTCACACAACCGCCTCCAAGATTTCTCCCGAATATCCCCCATCCTCTGGAATTCCACTCCTCAACATGTACGATTATCCACCACCCTTGGATCCTTCAGATGGAACCTGAAAACCCATCTCTTCAGGAAAGCCTAAAGCCTGCAATAACCATTCCGCCTCACCGCCACCACCCGAGCTGCAGCCTCGGCGCCGCCACCACCAGAGCTGCCGCTTCGCCGCCACCACCACCAGAGCTGCCGCACCCCTGACCTACTGTTTCTTCCCCATTATCCCGTAGAATGTTTGTTTGCAAAGACAGGGTCCTCTCCCCTCTGTACCAGTCTGTCATTGTAAATTTGTTTACTGTAAACGATATCTATAACTTTGTGTGTAACCCCTTCTCTTGTACAGCACCATGGAATTAATGGCGCTATATAAATAAATAATAATAATATGATGCTCCAGTGTGTGACGAGCCCCATATAATGCTCCAAATATAATGGTCCCCATATATAATGCTCCATATATAATGGGCTCCATGTGATGCTCCATATATAATCTGCCCCATATGATGCTCCAGTATATGATGGGCCCCATGGATGATGCTCCAGTGTATGATGGGCCTATATAATGCTCATATATAATGGGCCCCATATGATGCTCCAGTGTTTGATGTGCCCCATATATAATGCTCCAGTGTATAATGGGCCCTATCTATGATGCTCAAGTGTATGATGGGCCCCATATATAATTCTCCAGTGTATAATGTTCCCCATATATTGCTGCAACCATTAAAAAAACTGAAATACCTCTCATCGCTGGGCACTGCTCTACTCTGGACTCCTCAGCGTCGCCATCTTCCAGCTCTCTGCACTGTTACTGTTCAGGCAGAGGGCGCACAGACGTGACGTCATCGCGCTCTCTTACCTGAATGTCACTGTCAGGAAACGCGAAAGACGTCACAGCGGTGGAGCATGGAGAGGTAAGTATTGCAAGTGCTGGGGCCCTGAGCAAGCAGGGAGGGCACACTCATGGGCGCCAGTAAATGGCACAGGGCCCCTCATAGTACGCCGGTGTCTAACGGCGAGTGGGCCACCCCTCCTGCTCAGGGCCCGGCACTTGCCCAGGTGCGCCAGGTGCTGACGCCGGCCCTGGATGGTGTCAGTGCTGAAAATATGAGACGTGAAATCTGTCTTTTTTGTAATCTCTGCAGCCGAGTCCTGGCTATAGAAATTGTCATGTCGGTCTGGGCCAGATGGAAAAGATGGGAAAAGTGAACTATTCCATCAGAAAGAACGTCAACGGTAAGGCATTATCTATAACTGTGCAGTAATCACATATATTTTGTAGGACTGGTATTTACCACTGACCATATGGCGTTCATATCCGTGTTGTTCGTTATATATAGATTAACAGCGCGGTCATCTCCTACATCCACTATTAGGGTGCGTCACTGAGTTGTAATCAGGATTACCTTGTTAGGGGCCCACTCAGAAGTTTCGCCACCCCAGAACCAAAACCCTAGCTACGCCTCTGTGTGGTGGACTATAAGTGGCAACCTGGTGTGGAAGATTTAGAGAAGTAATTTTAATTTTTGTTTCATAGGAACATTTGGAAAAGGAGCTGCTGCAGCCAGTATGCAGAAAGTAGTACAGTTAAATTTTGCTTAAATGAATCCATGTGAGATCATCTTTAAGAAGAAATGTAAAATGATGCCATGTACTATCATCTGTATGAAAACTCTGTCAAATCTGAGTGTGAATGCCATCCAATCTGATGCCAGTTATTTGTAAGGGTATGTGCACACGTTGTGGATTCTGCAGCGGATCAGCAGCGGATTTGGCCCTGCGGATCCATTCTACCATTCTAATCTATGTAAAAAAAAACGCTGTGCACATGCTGCAGATTTTTCCGCGCAGATTTGCTGCGGATTTGAATCCGCAGCATGTCAATTCTTTGTGCGGAATTCGCAGCGGTTTTACACCTGCTCCATTATAGAAATCCGCAAGTGTAAAACCGCAGGGGAAATCTGCACATAAAACGCAGAAAATCCGCAGTAAATCTGCACTAAATCCGCAGGTAAAACGCAGGTCATTTTACCTGCGGATTTAGTAAAATCCGCGCGGAAAAATCTGCAACGTGTGCTCTCACCCTTATATCTGTTCACTTTCATTTACCCAGGGACGGACTGGGACTGAAATTCAGCCCTGGCATTTGGAATCACACAGGCCCATGCTTTCCCCGTCTCTGAGCACCAGATGGGGATATATTACTAATATAACCCTGCCTGGAGGAAATCAAGATTTCCTACAACACCAATACTTCTAATAATATCAATAATATTGCGATATAAGATTAAATAATTATAATAATTATAATATCCAAATAATAATATAGCAATATTACAGACAAATACCAACAAACCATAACCAAATATTACCAGCATATATAGTATTGATAATATCACCATACTGATCGTTAAAGGGGTTGAGTTTAAAGTCTATGTAACTTCAGACTTCTTAATCCTCATAGCGCAAACTGTAAGGCTATGTGCCCACGTTGCAGAAATTCTCCGGACAATTCCGGAGCATTTGCGCAACTCCCCGCCGCGGGTATAACGCATGCGAATTCATGCGTTTTCCCGCAAAACACAAGTGTTTTGCAAGCGTGTTTAGCTTGCAGAATGCTCGCGCTTTTCCAAGCGATTTCAAGCATCGCTTGGAAAAGTGATTGATAGGTTGGTCACACTTGTCAAGCATAGTGCTTGACAAGTTTGACCAACTTTTTACTATAGATGCTGCCTATGCAGAATCAATAGTAAAAGATAGAATGTTAAAAATAATACAAAAAATAAAAAATAGGGATATACTTACCCTCTGTTTGCCCCCAGAGTCCTCAGCGGTGCACGCGGCGCTGCCGGCAAGTTACATTTGCATGGATGCATGCGCGAATTACGATTCTCGCAATGCATCCCTGGGAACGGAAGTTTCTGGCAGCGCCTCGTGCACCGCTGAGGACTCCGGGGGCAAACAGAGGGTAAGTATATCCCTATTTTTTATTTTAATTCTATTTTTTACAGGAATATGGTACCCAGGGCCGGTAGGAGAGTCTCCTCTCCTCCAGACTCTGGGTACCATCCGCACATGAAGCGCTCACTTTACGCGTGGTGGGCATAGCCACATGCGAAAAGTGAGCATTTCAATGAAATCCTATGGTGGCGTAATCGCCGCGATTACGCTAAAATAATGAACATGCTGCGTATTTTTCCACGATGCGATTACGCTCCGGAAAAATACGCAGCATGTGCACAGCAATTACGGAATCCCATAGAATTGCATGGGATGCATTTTGTTAAGCATTTACGCAGCGGAAAAATGCTGCAAAAATGCTTAAAAAACGCAACGTGGGCCCACAGCCTAAGGATTCTCCGGTGCCAGCATTGGGAGCGACTGTCATGTGACTAAATATGCAATTTTCAGACCTCCGGCCATATTCTAACTAATTGTTCTCGGCTTTGCTAATTTTGCTTGTATTGAGGACATGCACATCTAGTTAGCACATGATCGCATGTATGTACACATGATGAGGGGCGTAACTACAGTAGGTGCGAGGGTTGCAACTGCACCCGGGCCCTGGAGCCGAGGGGGCCCCAAAAGTCTTTTTGGCCTAAATAAAAAGACCAAGGCTGTTAAAGACTTGCAATAATTTGGGGCCCCATTAGAGCTTTTGATTTGGGGCCCATGATGTTCAAATTACGCCACTGCACATGATCACCAACTCCCAGTGCCAGCAAGAGAGAATCCTAACAGTGCACGAGCTCTGTGAGGATTTAGAAGTCCGCAGTCACATAGAGTCATGTAGAGTCACTGCAGACTTTAGATTTAAGCTTGGACAACTACTTTAACCAAAACCACTGTCCTAAGACTGATATTACCGCCATACAGTGACCATATAATGGTGATATCCGTTTCACAACAGTGCTTTGCAGACCATATATGTATGCACTGTGCAGGTTCTCACCAGTGACATCTCACTGATTGTTGTCATTCATTTTCCCTTTTCCTTTGCATTTGGTCCAGATTACTATAACATCTTATTCCATCCATAACTTGTCCCTACAAAATGTAACACAGACATCTTTGCATTCCTGATTTTCTTGCATGCTGCGCCAATTTTCTGGAATGCACTACCCAGGATAATTAGATTAATCACCAATACTAAAAGTTTTAAGCATGCCCTAAAAACGCATTTCTTCAGACTGGCCTACCGCCTCAACACATTTATCTAACTATCCCAGTCCCAGTGTTGCTCATACAAAATTTTCTTCATAACCAGGATCCTTGTATCCTTGTGTGTTCTCACACGCTTTATTATTATTACTATTATTATTATACATTTTTATAGCGCCATTTATTCCATGGCGCTTTACAGGTGGAAGGGGCAAATATAGACAAGTACAATAAACATGAGCAAAACAAGGCACATGCAAGTACAGAAGGAGAGAAGACCCTGCCCGTGAGGGCTCACAGTCTACAGTGGATAGGTGAGGATACACTAGGAGAAGGTAGAGCTGGTCGTGCGGCGGTTCAGTAGACTGAAGATCACTGCAGTTTGTAGGCTTGTCGGAAGAGGTGGGTCTTCAGGTTCTTTTTGAAGGTTTCCGTGGTAGGCGAGAGTCTTGATGTGTTGGTGTAGAGAGTTCCAGATAAATGGGTGAAGCACAGGAGAAGTCTTGTATGCGGTTGTGGAAGGAAGAGATAAGAGGGGAGTAGAGAATGAGATCTTGAGAGGATCGAAGGTTGTGTGTAAGTAAGTCTCGGGAGATCATGTCACAGATGTATTGAGGAGACAGGTTGTGGATGGCTTTGTATGTCATAGTTAGGGTTTTGAACTGGAGCCTCTGGACAATTGTAAGCCAGTGAAGAGCTTGGCATAGAGGAGAGGCTGGGGAATAATGGGGAGAGAGGTGGATTAGTCGGGCAGCAGAGTGTAGGATGGATTGGAGTGGTGCCAGAGTGCTAGAGGGGAGGCCAGAGAGTTGGAGGTTGCAGTAGCCGAGCCTGGAGATGATAAGGGCGTGCACTAGTGTTTTTTGGCTTTACAACCAAGGAATGCACGGATCACAGAAATGTTTTTGAGTTTGAGTCTGCAGGAGGAGGCAAGGGCTTGGATATGTGGCTTGAAAGAGAGGGCAGAGTCGACAATCACCCCAGGGCTCCAAGCATGCGGGACTGGGGAAAGTGAGCAGCCATTGACATTGATGGATAGGTCTGGTGGAGGCATAGAGTGAGATGGGGGAAAGATAATGAATTCTGTTTTGTCCATGTTCAGTTTTAGAAAGCGAGCAGAAAAGAAACCTGAAATAGTGGACAAACATTGTAGGATTTTGTTCAGTAAGGAGGTGAGATCAGGTCCAGATAGGTAGATCTGTGTGTCATCGGCGTAGAGATGATACTGCAAACTGTGGGATTCTATGAGCTGTCTCAGGCCGATGGTGTAGATGGAGAAGAGTAGGGGTCCTAGAACTGAGCCTTGGGGAACACCAACAGACAGGGGGCGAGGTGAGGAGGTGGTGTGGAAGAGGGAGACAATGAATGTTTGGTCTGTTAGATATGACGAGATCCAGGATAAGGCCAAGTCTGTGATGCCAAGAGATGAGAGAATCTGTTGCAGGAGGGAATGGTCCACAGTGTCGAAGGCAGAAGACAGGTCCAGGAGGAGGACAGAGTAGTGTCGCTTGCTCTTGGCGGTTAGTAGGTCGTTGGTGACTTTAGTTAGGGCAATTTCAGTTGAGTGATGCAGTCGGAAGTCAGATTGTAACCGGTCAAAGAGGAAGCAGCAGGAAAGGTGGGAGGACAGTTCAAGATGGACATGCTGTTCCAGTAGTTTTGAGGCATAAGGGAGATGAGATTTTGGGTGATAATTAGACACAAAGGATGGGTCGAGGGAGGGCTTTTTGAGGATGGGTGTGATCGAGGCATGTTTGAAGGATGAGTGGAAGACACCATTTGTAAATGAGAGGTTGAGGAGGTGTGTTAGGGTTGGGCTGAAGACTGTGGCGAGGTTAGGGATGAGGTGGGATGGGAGTGGGTCAAGCGTGCAAGTGGTGAGATGTGATCTTGACAGATGGGTGGAGAGCTGATCTTCTGTCATGGTGGAGAAGCTGGTTTTGGAAAATCAGGGCTAAGCTTTCTCTGATCGTATCGATCTTCTGCTTTGAGAAAGAGGCAAAGTCTTCAGCAGTAATGGGAGGAGGTGCTGGGGAATGGAGTAGAGAATTGAAAGTGTTGAAAAGCTGTTTAGGGTTGTGAGACAGGGAGGATATGAGAGATGAGAAGTAAGTTTGTTTTGTGGCAGTGAGCGAGGACTTGAAACTGGCGAGGAACTGCTTGTATGCGATAAAGTGCTCAGCAGAAGGGGATCTCTTCCATCTCCGCTCAGCGACCCTGGAAGCACGTCTCAGTTCTTTGGTCAGGCTGCCTCTTGATTGTACAAGTTTTGCTATGCGTGAGGGGGGCAGCAGAATCAAGTGTTGCTGTTATTGTGGTGTTATAAAAAGTGGCAGCAGCATCTGTGTCATGAAGGGAAGCTATGTCTGTAAGAGGGAGAAAGTGATTGCAAATTGAGGTGTTTGAGATTTCTGTCAGGGTGAGTGAGTTTGTGGAGTGGGGGTTGTGCACTAGGAAAGGAGAGGGAAGAGAAAGTCAGTAGGTTGTGGTCAGACAGGGGGAGGGGTGAGTTAGTGAGATTAGTAAGGGAACAGAGGCAGGTGAAGATGAGGTCCAGCGTGTGACCATCTTTGTGAGTTCCCGAGGAGGACCATTGACTGAGGCCGAAGGAGGCAGTCAGTGATAAAAGTTTAGAGGCAGCTGAGGTGTAAGTGTCAATGGGGATGTTGAAGTCACCCATGATGATAGAGGGGATGTCAGCAGAAAGGAAATAAAGTAGCCAGGTAGTGAAGTGGTCGAGAAAGGTGGAGATGGCTAGTTCTGGGGGGCGGTAGATGACAGCCAGCTGTAGGTTGGAGGGGGAATAGCTGTGGACGGAGTGTACCTCAAACGAGGGAAAAGTAGAGTAGGGTGGTAGCTGAATTGGAGTAAAGGAGCAGGTATCGGACAGCAGCAAGCCAACTCCTTCCAACAGTTTGTTGCTGGGGTGAGGAGTGTGAGAGAGATTGAGTCCACCATAAGAAAGTGCAGCTGGAGAGGCTGAGTCAGAGGGGGTGAGCCAGTTTTCAGTGATGCCAAGGAAGGAGAGTTTGTTGGTGATAAAGAGTCATGTATAAACGACAGTTTATTGCAGACAGAGTGTGCATTCCATAGTGCTCCATGTAGGGGGACCGGGGGAGTGGTGGCTGGATAAATGGGTATGAGGTTATCATCATTGCAAAAACGTGTATAGGATCGTGGCAGGGTGTGAGAAATGAGTGTGGGCATGTGTTGAGGAGGGCCAGGATTTGGAGATACGTCACCACTGCAATGAAGAGTAGCAGACAGAGGGTTAGAAGGTGGGAGCAGGATAGGACATGATGTGGCCATATGTGACTGGAGAAAAGGATTGTATGTGGAGGAACAGTTTTGAGGAGGAGGTGAGATGAATGGGGAGGATGGAGGGGGAAATGACTTTATGCATTTAATAGCCCTCTGTGTCAGTACTTTTACACATACTGGTTAGTAACCAGTTTATGCAGCATTACATGAACACCCGATTTCTCCCCTATTTCCTCAAAGATTGTAAGCTTGTGAGCAGTGCCCTCATTCCTCTTCGTATCTGTTGTTTATGTGATTATTGTTATGTTTTAATGTCTTTTATTGTCTGTACAAGTCCCTCTCTAAAATGGAAAGAGCTGCAGAATATGTTGGTGCTATAGAAATAAAATTATTACTATTATTATTTTCCAGGACCCTCCTCACATTCTACCACCTCTACACAAACTACATCTTGTGATACCTTATAATAATTCCCCTGTGCCTCCTTTAATAATGCTCCCCCTTGATCTCTTATAATAATGACCCTGTACCTCCTTATAATGATAAAAATATCCCCTGTGCTTTCTTATATTAATAATAATAATGATTCCTTGCTTCCCCTAAAATGTTAACAATCCCCCTATTTTACCTCCTTTTAATAATGACAATCAATGCCTCTTTATTTTAATTATGAAATAACAGGTGCCCCATAGAAAAAGTCCTATCACGTCACAGTCAAAGAAGAGCATATCTCCAAACAATTTAAGAAACGGAGAAGGAAACATATTGCAGAACTTAGACAGTTATTTTGCCCCTACTGAAGCATCTAAGTGATCTCACTCACTATGAAACCCCTTTCAAGACTCCCGTAGAGTATTATGCCCCCATATAGTTTGATGACCCCCTAAACCTTGCCCTACAGCACCCCACACAGTAAGATTGTCACCACAGCCTCCCATACTGTGTGGTATCCACCACAGCCCCCAATATACAGTATGAGAGGCACCACAGACCCCAACACATTATGATCTCCACCACAGGTCCCTATATAAAGTGTGATGTCCACCAAAGACCCCCGTACAGTATGATGACCCCACAGCCCTCTTACAGTATTATGTTCCCATAACTATCCCATACAGTATGATGGTCACCACAGCCCACAACCTAGTATAATGAATCCCATAGACCTCCGGACAGTATAATGTCCACCACAGCCACCCCACACAGTATGATGTCCACCACAACCACCATACACAGTAAGATGGTTGCCCCAAAGCCACCCCACACAGTATGATAGATTGTAATAAAACAAGATGGAGGCCAGCAATATACATGGGTGGCAAATAAAGATGTCCTATATAAAAAATATATACCACCAATCATGGGCTGAAATGGATAACTAGACCAACTACACAGGATATGGAAAACCACACAAAGAACTAGTTGTAGTCGAAAGGTCAAATATAAAATGTAATCTTTATTAGAGGATATTAAAATCCAGGGATAAGGCAAAAATGGGGATGCAAATACACAATAAACACATGGTAAGCTGGGCCATGTGATCAAACAAACACCCACACATGGGTTAATAGGTATAGTGACATCTCTAGTATAGTAAATGACAAAGCAGAAGCGAGTTGGAGAACATCATATGCATGTGCAAGTAAACCGTTATAGGAAATGTATCCAAAACATCGCTGAGAGTCCACACTAAAACATAACAAGAATGAAAATAATTACCCAGAGGTGAGGGATAAGTGACCACAGGGCCGCCCGACGCGCGTTTCAGAGTTTAGACAAACTCCTTCCTCAGGGGGCGCTTACTAGAGTCTCAAAATTGAGGCTCTATATAGGCTGTCAGGCGGCGCGCAGCTGCCGCTGCAAAATCATTACCACCCGGAAGTCTCCTCCGCATGCCAGAGCCGGAAGCACGCGGGGCCCCACGTGCTCCAGCGTCTGACATCACCGGAAGTGACACCGGTGGCACTGAATGCAGACGGCGCATGCGTCTCTACACACTGACCTGGATGCCAGAGACTAAAATGGCGGTATATGGAAATAACAAAAAAGGGTAATATAAATGCGACATATAACAAAAAAAGGGGAAATGTAACACCAATAATAATGAAGAAAATACTAGAAGTGACCACATAACACAAAACAAAAAATAAAATATAACATAATACATCAATAAACTAAACAGTGTAATACATAATGGGAACTTCAAAAATAAAATAAAATAAAGACAAAGTAATATGCAAAGAAATATAGTGGCACAATAGTACAAAAAATAATGAAAATAAATGCGCATTTTACAGAACAAAATAAACTAAAAAAACTAAACAATACAAAAAGCAATATACTGCCATATATCAATACACACAAAGACAGCAAATAAATGACAATATAAAACACAAAGGTAGCATAGTGAAGACATATAAA
The DNA here is from genome assembly GCA_033576555.1 of Oophaga sylvatica. Lineage (NCBI taxonomy): Eukaryota > Metazoa > Chordata > Amphibia > Anura > Dendrobatidae > Oophaga > Oophaga sylvatica. The sequence goes on from JARQOD010000002.1 coordinate 347,203,133, forward strand.
ACATCGATAAAGGTGTCCCACAAAGGTGCTGTTGTCCAGCAGACATCCAGAAAATGTAAATGAATATGAAAATCTATAAAGAAAGAACATGATAAAAAATTAATTAAAAACAACATATGTTAATCGCGAATTACATAGGAGTGACATAACCGAGAGATCACAGAAATGGAGCATACGAATTGTTTTCATTTAGACCATATGGGTGGATGGTCTTCAGGATCCATATCCACCTTGTTTCAGATTGCGCCAATCTTCTTGACAAGTCCCCACCACGTATGTTGATTTTAAGAGTGTCAATGCCTCTAACTTTAAGTAGAGACCCATCGCATTGTACAGGACAATTTTTGCGCCTCAGACGAAATTGCTCAACTGATTTAGATTTTGAAAAAAGATCTGAGGAATTAAAATCACGGTTTCTTGCTAGAGGTTATAGCAGACGCTCTATAAAACGAGCATATCTGAGAGCAAAACACTCTATACGTAATAAATTGTTGTATGACAATCCATCATGTTCTAAAACTTCTAGTGAAATACGATTTACTACTACCTACCATCCCCAACATGCTAAAATGCGTAAGGCTGTTGAGAAAGCATGGCCTATTCTAAAAACTGATCCCGTTTTGGGTAGTTTTCTTCCAGACAGACCCTCTTTTTCGTTTAGAAGGGCAAAAAATCTACGCGATCATTTGACCGCTAGCCATTATTCGGATTTGCGTGGTTCCACCTTTCTTGACAGGTTCCAAATAAATGTTGGTTGTGTCCCCTGTGGAAAATGCGTGGCATGCCCTAACATAGAGCGCTGCTCCACGTTTAGTAATTCATCTGGCACGAAAAGTTATCACATTCGTCAACGTATTACTTGCACATCTAGGTATGTCATTTATTGTGCTAGCTGCCCTTGCGGATTGCTGTATGTGGGCATGACCACGAGGCAATTGAAGGTAAGGGTCAGAGAACATGTTTTGGGCATCCTTGCAGCTTCCACTAGTACGGACACTTCTTCTTTGAATACTCTTCCACGCCATTTTTTTGAGCACCACCAATGCGATGGGTCTCTACTTAAAGTTAGAGGCATTGACACTCTTAAAATCAACATACGTGGTGGGGACTTGTCAAGAAGATTGGCGCAATCTGAAACAAGGTGGATATGGATCCTGAAGACCATCCACCCATATGGTCTAAATGAAAACAATTCGTATGCTCCATTTCTGTGATCTCTCGGTTATGTCACTCCTATGTAATTCGCGATTAACATATGTTGTTTTTAATTAATTTTTTATCATGTTCTTTCTTTATAGATTTTCATATTCATTTACATTTTCTGGATGTCTGCTGGACAACAGCACCTTTGTGGGACACCTTTATCGATGTTTTATATGTCTTCACTATGCTACCTTTGTGTTTTATATTGTCATTTATTTGCTGTCTTTGTGTGTATTGATATATGGCAGTATATTGCTTTTTGTATTGTTTAGTTTTTTTAGTTTATTTTGTTCTGTAAAATGCGCATTTATTTTCATTATTTTTTGTACTATTGTGCCACTATATTTCTTTGCATATTACTTTGTCTTTATTTTATTTTATTTTTGAAGTTCCCATTATGTATTACACTGTTTAGTTTATTGATGTATTATGTTATATTTTATTTTTTGTTTTGTGTTATGTGGTCACTTCTAGTATTTTCTTCATTATTATTGGTGTTACATTTCCCCTTTTTTTGTTATATGTCGCATTTATATTACCCTTTTTTGTTATTTCCATATACCGCCATTTTAGTCTCTGGCATCCAGGTCAGTGTGTAGAGACGCATGCGCCGTCTGCATTCAGTGCCACCGGTGTCACTTCCGGTGATGTCAGACGCTGGAGCACGTGGGGCCCCGCGTGCTTCCGGCTCTGGCATGCGGAGGAGACTTCCGGGTGGTAATGATTTTGCAGCGGCAGCTGCGCGCCGCCTGACAGCCTATATAGAGCCTCAATTTTGAGACTCTAGTAAGCGCCCCCTGAGGAAGGAGTTTGTCTAAACTCCGAAACGCGCGTCGGGCGGCCCTGTGGTCACTTATCCCTCACCTCTGGGTAATTATTTTCATTCTTGTTATGTTTTAGTGTGGACTCTCAGCGATGTTTTGGATACATTTCCTATAACGGTTTACTTGCACATGCATATGATGTTCTCCAACTCGCTTCTGCTTTGTCATTTACTATACTAGAGATGTCACTATACCTATTAACCCATGTGTGGGTGTTTGTTTGATCACATGGCCCGGCTTACCATGTGTTTATTGTGTATTTGCATCCCCATTTTTGCCTTATCCCTGGATTTTAATATCCTCTAATAAAGATTACATTTTATATTTGACCTTTCGACTACAACTAGTTCTTTGTGTGGTTTTACAGTATGATAGATCCCCATACATTATGAAGATCCCCATGGCCCTAATTATGTATGATGGTCCCCCCACAGCTCCTATATAGTATGATAGTCCCCGCAACACCCACCCATATATTATGATGGTACAACTCACAGCTCCTATGAAGTATGATGGTAACCCCAACAGCCCACCATATAGTATGATGGTTCACCTCATAGCCCCTATATAGTATTACAGGCCACCTCACAGTCCCCCATATAGTATGATGGTTTACCTCATTGCCCCTATACCTCTATTACGGTCCACATCACAGTCACCCATATAGTATGATGGTCCTCCCAATAGCTCGATATGTAGTATAATGATACCGCCAACAGTAAACTATAAAGTATAGTGGTCCGCCCGGCAGCCCCTTATATGCTATAATGGTCCAACTCATAGCACCCTATATAGTGTGATAGTCCCTCATAACTAGAGATGAGCGAATTTGTTCAGATTCGGTTCCGAACACGATCGGAATCGAATATTGTTTTTGCAATATTCGTCAAACACAGCCAAACGTCAATAGAGTCAATGGGAGTAGAAATTACCTAATATGTTCGGTACCGATCATAAGACAAACATTCAACACGAATAGTGTTCGAATATGGCCCGAATATGTCAAAAACAGATTCGGGGACAAAATCCGAGCAAATTCGCTGATCTCTACTCATAACCCTGCAAAGAATAAAAAAAAACTCTCTATACTCACCTAATCCATACACCTCATCCTCCATAGCGTCTGACTCCTCTTCTATCCATTCTCGAAGTGGATGCTGGCGACGTGATGCAGTGACGTCATTGCACCACCAAAGTTCCGTTTGTGCTTGCCTCCGGCATGTCGCAGGCAGAAGGGACGTCCACTGCCTGCTGGGGTAAGTGACGAAGCCAGGAACTTTGTGCTCCGTCACAACTACAACTGTTAACAGTATGGGCATCTTGATGATGCAAATTCTAATAACAATGTAGCAGACAAAGCAGCCCACTACCAGATAGGTCCTTCTGGCATTTGCCATAATTGCCAGATGGCCAGTCCAGCCATGCATTTACCCCAGTAATAGACTTCTGTTGTAAACTATAATGACCTCTCCTGCTTCCTTGTTCATCCCCTCCACATTACTACATCTCAGGCCATTGTCAATGGCCCCCAAGGAAGCAGTACTGTTAGTGTGAGGGAAGATATTGTCACCAAGTCACGTGTTTCACTGGTGTTCAGGGTTACACATTACTCTCATTCAAACGAAACCTTACACATACACACCCTCTTCTCCATTTATTTTTTATGGGACTGCCTGAGAAAGCCAAGCACAGGATCCTGACCTTGATTTTCGAGATTGATTTGGGTTGCAACAGTCTGATCCTAATGATTAGTAAATTACTTCATATCCTATGAATAGGAAATAACTTTGGATTCTGGGAACACCCCTTTTAATGGCCCATTGTAAGATAATGAACATTGCAAGTGTCATTATCTCAAACACAAGTCAGATAGCAAAATGTGAGTAGAGGTTCAAAGGTAATGCAACAAGATAATATTTTAGACTGGAAGATAGCAGGAATCTGAAGACATTTAAATTCCTTTATAAGGCCTCTTTCACACATCCGTTGTGCGCCTGACGGCGCCCTCCGGCATTTTTTTGTCCAACCGCATCCGGCGAAATGTAATGCCGGATGCGGTTATTTTTGCATTGACTATCATTAGCGCCGGATGGCGCCTGATGTCAGTGCGTTGTATGCGTTTTTGTCCGGATCCGGCGGAAATGTACATTCCGGCGGCCGGACACAACGCAGCATGTAACGTTTTTTTTTTTTTGCCGGAGCTGGCTGATGTGCCTGAAGCGGCGCATCAGGCAGCCGCAAACAATAGAAGTCAATGGGACCGGATCAGACTTTTGTGCAATCCGGCAAAAGTCTGATCCGGATTCTGGAAATCGAGGTCGTCTACTACTACTACTACTACTACTACTACTACTACTACTACTACTACTACATTTTCCAGTGTCTCCGGCCATCAGAAACCCTCTTTTTATGGGTTCAAAAGTTCAGGTCGGATCCAACAAAAAACTGGATCTGTTGCATCAGTTTTTTTGTTTCAGTGCCGGATCAGTCCCTTCAGGCATAGGACGGATCATGCCTAATACAAAAAGACGGATGTGTGAAAGAGGCCTAAGAGTAGAGAAGCATGTCCTATATTTGACTATATACAAAAAAGGTTGCACTCTATCGTGCCAAAGCAAGTCAATGTGAAATATGAAACATGAACAGCAATATGGCTTTTGAATATTAGAAAAAAATGAATGAGACGCTTTGCACAAAATTTGGCCAAATAATGCCTGCCCATACACCAACGTCAAGGTGGTCTCAGAACGTATGGGTCCCTGCCTATGTGAACATACCTCTATTAGGCTGACATCTGAATTCCTGGGTGAATGTGGACACCTCTGTCAGTAAAGCTTGCCTTTTCTGGGTGAGCAGGAACCTGCTATAATTAAAATCACCACATGGTGATGGGCAGAGTGCTCGGTCAGTAAGCTAACATAGAAGTAAAAGAAAACTGACTGGCACATCCAAACCAGTTTGAATTAGGTGCAAACCAGGAGCAGCTACCTCCATAGACAATATACAAAAAAAGGTTGCACTCTATCGTGCCAAAGCAAGTCAATGTGAAATATGAAACATGAATAGCAATATGGCTTTTGAATATTAGAAAAAAATGAATGAGACGCTTTGCACAAAATTTGGCCAAATAATGCCTGCCCATACACCAACGTCAAGGTGGTCTCAGAACGTATGGGTCCCTGCCTATGTGAACATACCTCTATTAGGCAGACATCTGAATTCCTGGGTGAATGTGGACACCTCTGTCAGTAAAGCTTGCCTTTTCTGGGTGAGCAGGAATCTGCTATAATTAAAATCACCACATGGTGATGGGCGGAGTACTCGGTCAGTAAGCTAATGTTTATGTTCATGTTTCATATTTCACATTGACTTGCTTTGGCACAATAGAGTGCAACCTTTTTTTGTATATTGTCTATGGAGGTAGCTGCTCCTGGTTTGCACCTAATTCACACTGGTTTGGATGTGCCAGTCAGTTTTCTTTTACTTCTATGTTAGCTTACTGACCGAGCACTCCGCCCATCACCATGTGGTGATTTTAATTATAGCAGGTTCCTGCTCACCCAGAAAAGGCAAGCTTTACTGACAGAGGTGTCCACATTCACCCAGGAATTCACATGTCAGCCTAATAGAGGTATGTTCACATAGGCAGGGACCCATACGTTCTGAGACCACCTTGACGTTGGTGTATGGGCAGGCATTATTTGGCCAAATTTTGTGCAAAGCGTCTCATTCATTTTTTTCTAATATTCAAAAGCCATATTGCTATTCATGTTTCATATTTCACATTGACTTGCTTTGGCACAATAGAGTGCAACCTTTTTTTGTATATTGTCTATGGAGGTAGCTGCTCCTGGTTTGCACCTAATTCACACTGGTTTGGATGTGCCAGTCAGTTTTCTTTTACTTCTATGTTAGCTTACTGACCGAGCACTCCGCCCATCACCATGTGGTGATTTTAATTATAGCAGGTTCCTGCTCACCCAGAAAAGGCAAGCTTTACTGACAGAGGTGTCCACATTCACCCAGGAATTCAGATGTCAGCCTATTAGAGGTATGTTCACATAGGCAGGGACCCATACGTTCTGAGACCACCTTGACATTGGTGTATGGGCAGGCATTATTTGGCCAAATTTTGTGCAAAGCGTCTCATTCATTTTTTTCTAATATTCAAAAGCCATATTGCTATTCATGTTTCATATTTCACATTGACTTGCTTTGGCACGATAGAGTGCAACCTTTTTTTGTATATTGTCTATGGAGGTAGCTGCTCCTGGTTTGCACCTAATTCACACTGGTTTGGATGTGCCAGTCAGTTTTCTTTTACTTCTATGTTAGCTTACTGACCGAGCACTCCGCCCATCACCATGTGGTGATTTTAATTATAGCAGGTTCCTGCTCACCCAGAAAAGGCAAGCTTTACTGACAGAGGTGTCCACATTCACCCAGGAATTCAGATGTCAGCCTAATAGAGGTATGTTCACATAGGCAGGGACCCATACGTTCTGAGACCACCTTTACGTTGGTGTATGGGCAGGCATTATTTGGCCAAATTTTGTGCAAAGCGTCTCATTCATTTTTTTCTAATATTCAAAAGCCATATTGCTATTCATGTTTCATATTTCACATTGACTTGCTTTGGCATGATAGAGTGCAACCTTTTTTTGTATATTGTCTATGGAGGTAGCTGCTCCTGGTTTGCACCTAATTCACACTGGTTTGGATGTGCCAGTCAGTTTTCTTTTACTTCTATGTTAGCTTACTGACCGAGCACACCGCCCATCACCATGTGGTGATTTTAATTATAGCAGGTTCCTGCTCACCCAGAAAAGGCAAGCTTTACTGACAGAGGTGTCCACATTCACCCAGGAATTCAGATGTCAGCCTAATAGAGGTATGTTCACATAGGCAGGGACCCATACGTTCTGAGACCACCTTGACGTTGGTGTATGGGCAGGCATTATTTGGCCAAATTTTGTGCAAAGCGTCTCATTCATTTTTTTCTTATGTTCAAAAGCCATATTGCTATTCATGTTTCATATTTCACATTGACTTGCTTTGGCACGATAGAGTGCAACCTTTTTTTGTATATTGTCTATGGAGGTAGCTGCTCCTGGTTTGCACCTAATTCACACTGGTTTGGATGTGCCAGTCAGTTTTCTTTTACTTCTATGTTAGCTTACTGACCGAGCACTCCGCCCATCACCATGTGGTGATTTTAATTATAGCAGGTTCCTGCTCACCCAGAAAAGGCAAGCTTTACTGACAGAGGTGTCCACATTCACCCAGGAATTCAGATGTCAGCCTAATAGAGGTATGTTCACATAGGCAGGGACCCATACGTTCTGAGACCACCTTGACGTTGGTGTATGGGCAGGCATTATTTGGCCAAATTTTGTGCAAAGCGTCTCATTCATTTTTTTCTAATATTCAAAAGCCATATTGCTATTCATGTTTCATATTTCACATTGACTTGCTTTGGCACGATAGAGTGCAACCTTTTTTTGTATATTGTCTATGGAGGTAGCTGCTCCTGGTTTGCACCTAATTCACACTGGTTTGGATGTGCCAGTCAGTTTTCTTTTACTTCTATGTTAGCTTACTGACCGAGCACTCCGCCCATCACCATGTGGTGATTTTAATTATAGCAGGTTCCTGCTCACCCAGAAAAGGCAAGCTTTGCTGACAGAGGTGTCCACATTCACCCAGGAATTCAGATGTCAGCCTAATAGAGGTATGTTCACATAGGCAGGGACCCATACCTTCTGAGACCACCTTGACGTTGGTGTATGGGCAGGCATTATTTGGCCAAATTTTGTGCAAAGCGTCTCATTCATTTTTTTCTAATATTCAAAAGCCATATTGCTATTCATGTTTCATATTTCACATTGACTTGCTTTGGCACAATAGAGTGCAACCTTTTTTTGTATATTGTCTATGGAGGTAGCTGCTCCTGGTTTGCACCTAATTCACACTGGTTTGGATGTGCCAGTCAGTTTTCTTTTACTTCTATGTTAGCTTACTGACCGAGCACTCCGCCCATCACCATGTGGTGATTTTAATTATAGCAGGTTCCTGCTCACCCAGAAAAGGCAAGCTTTGCTGACAGAGGTGTCCACATTCACCCAGGAATTCAGATGTCAGCCTAATAGAGGTATGTTCACATAGGCAGGGACCCATACCTTCTGAGACCACCTTGACGTTGGTGTATGGGCAGGCATTATTTGGCCAAATTTTGTGCAAAGCGTCTCATTCATTTTTTTCTAATATTCAAAAGCCATATTGCTATTCATGTTTCATATTTCACATTGACTTGCTTTGGCCCGATAGAGTGCAACCTTTTTTTGTATATTGTCTATGGAGGTAGCTGCTCCTGGTTTGCACCTAATTCACACTGGTTTGGATGTGACAGTCAGTTTTCTTTTACTTCTATGTTAGCTTACTGACCGAGCACTCCGCCCATCACCATGTGGTGATTTTAATTATAGCAGGTTCCTGCTCACCCAGAAAAGGCAAGCTTTACTGACAGAGGTGTCCACATTCACCCAGGAATTCAGATGTCAGCCTAATAGAGGTATGTTCACATAGGCAGGGACCCATACGTTCTGAGACCACCTTGATGTTGGTGTATGGGCAGGCATTATTTGGCCAAATTTTGTGCAAAGCGTCTCATTCATTTTTTTCTAATATTCAAAAGCCATATTGCTATTCATGTTTCATATTTCACATTGACTTGCTTTGGCATGATAGAGTGCAACCTTTTTTTGTATATTGTCTATGGAGGTAGCTGCTCCTGGTTTGCACCTAATTCACACTGGTTTGGATGTGCCAGTCAGTTTTCTTTTACTTCTATGTTAGCTTACTGACCGAGCACTCCGCCCATCACCATGTGGTGATTTTAATTATAGCAGGTTCCTGCTCACCCAGAAAAGGCAAGCTTTACTGACAGAGGTGTCCACATTCACCCAGGAATTCAGATGTCAGCCTAATAGAGGTATGTTCACATAGGCAGGGACCCATACGTTCTGAGACCACCTTGACGTTGGTGTATGGGCAGGCATTATTTGGCCAAATTTTGTGCAAAGCGTCTCATTCATTTTTTTCTAATATTCAAAAGCCATATTGCTATTCATGTTTCATATTTCACATTGACTTGCTTTGGCACGATAGAGTGCATCCTTTTTTTGTATATTGTCTATGGAAGTAGCTGCTCCTGGTTTGCACCTAATTCACACTGGTTTGGATGTGCCAGTCAGTTTTCTTTTACTTCTATGTTAGCTTACTGACCGAGCACTCTGCCCATCACCATGTGGTGATTTTAATTATAGCAGGTTCCTGCTCACCCAGAAAAGGCAAGCTTTACTGACAGAGGTGTCCACATTCACCCAGGAATTCAGATGTCAGCCTAATAGAGGTATGTTCACATAGGCAGGGACCCATACGTTCTGAGACCACCTTGACGTTGGTGTATGGGCAGGCATTATTTGGCCAAATTTTGTGCAAAGCGTCTCATTCATTTTTTTCTAATATTCAAAAGCCATATTGCTATTCATGTTTCATATTTCACATTGACTTGCTTTGGCACGATAGAGTGCAACCTTTTTTTGTATATTGTCTATGGAAGTAGCTGCTCCTGGTTTGCACCTAATTCACACTGGTTTGGATGTGCCAGTCAGTTTTCTTTTACTTCTATGTTAGCTTACTGACCGAGCACTCCGCCCATCACCATGTGGTGATTTTAATTATAGCAGGTTCCTGCTCACCCAGAAAACGCAAGCTTTACTGACAGAGGTGTCCACATTCACCCAGGAATTCAGATGTCACCCTAATAGAGGTATGTTCACATAGGCAGGGACCCATACGTTCTGAGACCACCTTGACGTTGGTGTATGGGCAGGCATTATTTGGCCAAATTTTGTGCAAAGCGTCTCATTTATTTTTTTCTAATATTCAAAAGCCATATTGCTATTCATGTTTCATATTTCACATTGACTTGCTTTGGCACGATAGAGTGCAACCTTTTTTGTATATTGTCTATGGAGGTAGCTGCTCCTGGTTTGCACCTAATTCACACTGGTTTGGATGTGCCAGTCAGTTTTCTTTTACTTCTATATTTGACTATAACTTCGAATTACACTTTGCTTAGTGCAAGAGATAGAATTATCTTGAATTAATTTTGCTAAATTTTTCAAAATGCTACAGTATTGTTAACTGTAGATGCTACCCATGCTTTTACTATTGCAGAAAGAGTAAAAGAAAATATGGCTATATTCCCTGCCATTCAGCCGATTTCCATTGCTGTTGATGCCCTGATTTGCTTTTTGTTCCTGACCTGAATCTTTGTGTTTGTATTTATAAACTATGTCAGGCATTACCTGTTTATGTATACGCTTGCTTCACGATTATGGCAGCACACTTCTGAATATCATCTGCAAGGCATGCTCACCCCAGCAATGACTTTAATCCCAATAAGGGATGGAGTAATTTCTTAGAATCTCACCCTATCATCTGGTTTTGCCTTAAAAACCATTTAGCGGTTTATTTTTAATATGGTCAGCCTATTCCCGGCGATGTTCTAATCCCAATCCGCCATCTTGTGACTCCAACTTCTGACTGACCATAGGTCAGAGGTAACTGTCACAAACTTTCTATGTAATTCTATGATCCAAGTAGTAACATTTCTCCTTGTGGAGAGTGACATGTTAAGCATGCCGAGATGAGGAGACTTAAAGCCGCAATGCTCCTCTGGGAAATATGAAAATAGTCTCTTCAGAGAGTAAGAGGACTAGAACTCTAGAGCCACCTATTGGAAGTTGCCTCTCACACAGCCAAACCAGATCTCACACTTTGCACTGATGAGGGGCAGTACCCCAAAACACAGTTTCTTCAAACTGAGATTCTGGTTTGGCTTTTATCCTAAGTCATGTGACAAGGCTCGTTAAAGAGTTGACATTGACTTTTAGGATTACTAATTCCAATAGATGGCAGTAGAGTTCTAGTCCTCTTCCGCTCTGAAGAGACTATTTGCATATGTAATTCTATGAAAGCCTCTTTCTGGCTCTCATAGGCTGGTTTCACATTTGCGTTCAGGATGGTTGCAGATGGCTGCCTACTTCCTCCTTTCTTCCTCCCTGAAGCTCCACCCATGCTCTGCCTACTTTTGTATGCGTCCTGTGTTTCCCTAAGTACCTATCTTTAACATTGGGTACGCAGGGACATGCGTTGTATGTGGATGTGTCCACATGCTGCGATTTGACGTGTGCGGTCAACGCATGTCCCTGTGTACCCAATGTTAAAGATAGGTATGCAGGGAAATGCAGGACGGACGCATAGAGAAGTAGGCGGGGCATAGGCGGAGCTTCAGGGAGGAAGAAAGGAGGAAGTAGGCAGCCATCCGCAGCCCTCCTGAATGCAAATGTGAAACCAGCCATAGACGTACACTGATTTGTGACTTCTGGCTCTCTCAGCAAATACTGGAGTGATCTGGCAGGTCACAACCTGCAGAAGACTGACCAGAGCTTAAAATACGTACCCTTTGTCTCATTAAGTAAAGCTAGATAAGATTCTTAAAGCAAACGACTTTGTCACAGAGTTTTCACCAGGGAAAAGACTAACTTTTGCACACTAGCTTTGGTGTCTAAATACCCTGGTCAAGGCAAATTGGTATCCTAGATCCCCTTCACCCAACATATGGGGAACATGCCCTCCAAACTTCTGCCCTGGCTATTTCCTTATGGTATGAATATTACTTTTGAAAAATGTTAATATTCAGACAAAGATTAATAACTCAAAATGCAGTTTTTTATTTGTAAATTGTTGCCAATATAAGACTAAAAGTTGTAGGTGAATGTATAATTAGGGGAGCAAATGCTGCAGGTCAATGATACTTTTTCCATTGGCTAAGTATGTCAATGAGTTTTAATTGATAAGAAAATTCTCTTTGCACCCAAAGTCAATTTTATCATTATTCTTTTTATCCCATAAGTACACTAAAATTAACAACCACTTTCTCTTTTGTGCCTAGTGCTAAAGTTTCATCAAATTTATGGTTTATCGAAGTTACATTAGCTCTCTCTCTGTCACTGCTGGCACTGGATCCTCTCATCTGCCCTTTCCCTTTTAAATCAAACCTAAGCAAGTCTGCCGCACTAATTTCCCCTGTTAATCATATACTCCTTAACATCCATCAGAGTCTCTCTACTTGGATGTAATACAACATGAATAATGTCCTACAAAGTGACTAAGCCATTTATCACTAAGACAAAACTTTAGATAAAAGAGTCATTTTGTGACAAAAATGTTAAATGGATTTACTTGCGCACTGGCTCTGGGTACAGCACAAAAAGCAAAATGGATACTGTACGCTAGTAGCAACATAATCAGAAAAGTTTTAACCCCTATGCTATATCAACAATAAATTGCCAGCTGTGTTATACAGCCACCACCCGAGAATAAAAGCAGGGATCGGAGCTAGCTTTGATCATAATAGTTTAATCTCCTAGATGAGGCTGTCATTCCTGAAAATCAGAAACATAAAGTGTCCTTGCTGTTTTCCATCATCTCATGCAAAACGATCATGGGATGCCAATGGTATTGTCATGGCAGTCTGAGACTTATTGAAGGCTCCATTGTCAGCCATGTTTGTACAACTATGACACCGAGCATTAACTGGACTTTTAATAGATCGCAATTCGCAACATTAAAACTTTAAAATAGACCGAACTACTACAATATTGCAATGTATTTTCTAAGAGATAAAGCGATCACACATTCATGTCCAATAAAGGGACTAATAAAAAAAAGTTAAATGCATTAAAAAATAAATGCATTAAAAATATTTAAGTACACTGTTCAAAAAAATGAAAGGAACACTAAAATACCACATCCTAGATATCACTGAATGAAATATTCCAGTTGCAAATCTTTATACATTACATAGATGAATGCATTGAGAACAATAAAACATAAAATTGATCAATGTAAATCAAAATTCATATCTCAGGGAGGTCTTTATTTGGAATGATACTCAAAATCAAAGTGGGAAATCAAATTACAAGCTGATCCAACTTCAGTGGAAATGCTTCAAGACAAGGAAATGATGCTCAATAGTGTGTGTGTGTGTGGCTTCCACATGCCTGTATGACCTCCGTCCAATGCCTGGGCATGCTCCTGATGAGCTGGCAGATGTTCTCCAGAGGGATCGCCCCCAGACGTGGATTAAAGCATCAGTCAACTCCTGGACAGTCTGTGGTGCAATGTGGCGTTGGTGGACTGAATGAGACATTATGTCCCAGATGTGCTCGATTGGATTCGGTCTAGGGAATGGGAAAGCCAGTCCATCGCTTCAATGCCTTCATCAAGCAGGAACTGCTGACACACTTCAGCCAAATGAGGCCTAGCATTGTCATGAATCAGAAGGACCCCAGGGCCCATTGCACCTGCATATAGTCTCAGAATGGGTCTGAAGTTCTCATCCTGGTACCTAATGACAGTCAATATTAGAGATGAGTAAATTTGTTCAGAAAATGATCGACAAACATAAATTTGGCACGAATATTGCACATTCGGATTTATGATCGGAAACCCGAGCAAAATTTTATAAAATCTGTAAAATCAGTAACATTCGATAAAAGTGCAGGAAATTTTTTGCGCTGCCACAAAACTATTTTCAGCACTTTAGCAATGATAATCATGGTGTATCATGAGCGTTTGGCACGTGTTTGATGAGGGGAGGGAGTTTGCAGAGCTCAGAGGTGCTGCGTTATTGTAAGCAGTCATTTTTTTCCCCCTAACTTTACGTGTGCACATTGCGGCTAGCCAATCAGGGCGCAGGAAACACCCACAATGTCCTGACACAACGGCTTGTGTCATTGGCTGCTGAAATCACATGTCCTTCTGCATATAAATAGCGGACATCTTGTTTTAGCTCTATTTTGACACTGATACAGCGCAGAGAGGCTGCTCCTGATGCTGCTACTGTTAACAACAAGATTTCAGCTATTTAGTTAGACGATTGTATATCAGTCAGATAGTGTAGCTAGATAGTGTCCAGTGTGGCTGTAAAATTTACCTTCTGGAATTGCTTTTTTTGGGGGGGGCATTACTGAGGTTCTCAGACAAAGCCAGCAGGGCACACGTCCTACAAGTGTGTTGTGCACTGCTTCTATAGTGCTCCATGCACGAGTATAGCATTCTAAATATTATTTCAGCAGTTAAATGTGAAAAAGCCTGCTTTATCCCACATTTTAGCTTGTTAGATAGGTGGTTGCATATCAGTCAGATAGTGTAGCTAGATAGTGTTAGTTGTGGCTGTAAAATTTACCTTCTGGAATTTTTGTTTTTCTTTTGGGGCATTACTGAGGTTCTCAGGCAAATCTGGCAGTGCATATGTCCTACAAGTGTGCTGTGCATGCTTGTATAGTGCTCCATGCACAAGTATAGCATATTAAATAATATTTTTTCAATGGCTAAATGTGAAAACTGTCTGCAGACATAAGGCACATTAAAAAAAAATTACAATTTTTTCTCTTGCTAAATGTAAATCAGCCTGCCATATCCCACGTTGTCATGTTGTGGCAGTGATATAAACCTGTCTGCAGACCTAACGCGCATGAAAAAAATATATAATTTTTTCTGTTGCTGAATGTGATACAGCCCGCCGTATCCCACATTGTCATGTTGTGGCGGTGATATGAACCTGTCTGCAGACCTAACGCGCATTTAAAAAAATTCAAATTTTTTCTGTTGCTGAATGTGATACAGCCTGCCGTATCTCACATTGTCATGTTGTGGCGGTGATATGAACCTGTCTGCAGACCTAGCGCGCATTAAAAATAATTATATTTTTTTCTGTTGCTGAATGTGATACAGCCCGCCGTATCCCACATTGTCATGTTGTGGTGGTGATATGAACCTGACTGCAGACCTAACGCACATTTTAAAAAAATGATATGAACCTGTCTGCAGACCTAACGCGCATCTAAAAAAAATTCTAATTTTTTCTGTTGCTGAATGTAATACAGCCCGCCATATCCCACATTGTCATGTTATGGCGGTGATATGAACCTGTCTGCAGACCTAACGCGCATATTAAAAAAATTATAATTTTTTCTGTTGCTGAACATGCTACAGCCCACCTTATCCCACATTGTCCTGTTGAGGCAGTGATATGAACCTGTCTGCAGACCTAATGCGCATTTAAAAATAATCTACTGTATTTTTCGGACCATAAGACGCACTTTTTTTCCTCCAAATTTGGGAGGAAAGTGTGGGTGCGTCTTATGGTCGGAATGTAACATGTGGGGAGGGGGGCAGGGGGCAGCGGTGGAGTGAGATTGCAGGAGGCAGGAAAATATCCCCTCTGCTGCAGGAAACAAGCGCTGGGGAAACCCCTGGTCCCGATACTTAAGTGCAGTGAATATTCATTAGCCGCTTCCCCGCCCACCTATCAGCTGAGCAGTGAGTGGGGAGCAGCTAATGACAGAGCCACATGGTTCCCCAGCGCCTGATTCCTGCAGCAGCTGGGCAGATCGGTGTCTGAAGTAGAAGGAGGCGGCAGGAGCAGAGTGCAGCAGGAGGCATCGCATACCTGACAGCCTGGGGGCTGTGCTGATGCCATGCTGAATGCTCCTGTGGAGGACCTGTGATGAGGTCATGAAGAGGGCGGGTTGGAGCATCACATGACCAAAGCCCTGCCTCTTCATGATGTCATCACAGGTCCTTCAGACACACTGTATAACAGAGAATTAATTAAAAGGGTAGGCTATTTTCACACTTGCGTTTTTTTGTGCAGCGCATCGTGCGCACATGAAACGCATTAAAAAAACACATATCTGTCTCTATCATCTCTGTCTCTACCATCTCTGTCTCTATCATCTCTGTCTCTATCATCTGTCTCTATCATCTCTGTCTCTATCATCTGTCTCTATCATCTGTCTCTATCATCTGTCTCTATCATCTGTCTCTATCATCTCTGTCTCTATCATCTCTGTCTCTATCATCTGTCTCTATCATCTCTGTCTCTATCATCTGTCTCTATCATCTGTCTCTATCATCTGTCTCTATCATCTCTCTCTATCATCTATCTCTATCATCTCTGTCTCTATCATCTCTGTCTCTATCATCTGTCTCTATCATCTCTGTCTCTATCATCTCTGTCTCTATCATCTGTCTCTATCATCTCTGTCTCTATCATCTGTCTCTATCATCTGTCTCTATCATCTATCTCTATCATCTCTGTCTCTATCATCTGTCTCTATCATCTGTCTCTATCATATCTGTCTCTATCATCTGTCTCCATCATCTCTGTCTCTATCATCTCTGTCTCTATCATCTGTCTCTATCATCTGTCTCTATCATCTCTGTCTCTATCATCTGTCTCTATCATCTGTCTCTATCATCTCTGTCTCTATCATCTCTGTCTGTATCATCTGTCTCTATCATCTCTGTCTCTATCATCTGTCTCTATCATCTCTGTCTCTATCATCTGTCTCTATCATCTCTGTCTCTATCATCTGTCTCTATCATCTCTGTCTCTATCATCTGTCTCTATCATCTGTCTCTATCATCTCTGTCTCTATCATCTGTCTCTATCATCTGTCTCTATCATCTGTCTCTATCATCTCTGTCTCTATCATCTGTCTCTATCATCTCTGTCTCTATCATCTCTGTCTCTATCATCTGTCTCTATCATCTGTCTCTATCATCTCTGTCTCTATCATCTCTGTCTCTATCATCTGTCTCTATCATCTCTGTCTCTATCATCTCTGTCTCTATCATCTGTCTCTATCATCTCTGTTTCTATCATCTCTGTCTTTATCATCTCTGTCTCTATCATCTCTGTCTCTCTCATCTCTGTCTCTATCATCTGTCTCTATCATCTCTGTTTCTATCATCTCTGTCTCTATCATCTCTGTCTCTATCATCTCTGTCTCTATCATCTCTGTCTCTATCATCTGTCTCTATCATCTGTCTCTATCATCTCTGTCTCTATCATCTGTCTCTATCATCTCTGTCTCTATCATCTGTCTCTATCATCTCTGTTTCTATCATCTCTGTCTTTATCATCTCTGTCTCTATCATCTCTGTCTCTCTCATCTCTGTCTCTATCATATCTGTCTCTATCATCTGTCTCTATCATCTCTGTCTCTATCATCTGTCTCTGTCATCTCTGTCTCTATCATCTCTGTCTCTATCATCTGTCTCTATTTTTGTGCAGCCGCACGCTCCAGTCTGAGTGCCAGTGGCAGTGCCGGGTGTTCATGCGAGAGACTCACACGAAATCGTGCGAGTTTCTCGCATGTGTGACCCCAGCCTTATACTCACCCTCCAGCGTCTTTACATAGTAGTTTACAGACACCACACTGGTCCCGCAGCACCATCTCCTACCCGTAGCTTCCTACATAATAACATGCTATTATATATAATAACAGCACATATAATAGTATGTTATTTATGTTATTAAATATTTTACCACATTTTTTGCTTCAAATATATTTTTCCCTATTTTCCACCTCTAAAACCTGGGTGCGTCTTATAGTCCGGTGCGTCTTATAGTCCGAAAAATATGGTAATTTTTTCTGTTGATAAATGTGATACAACCTGCTATATCCAACCTTTTTATTTAGTGCTTTTGAAATTGTTCTGTGTGTAGAGCTGTTGTACATTAAAATTAATTATTTTTTTTACAAAAGTATACAGCAGGTGAAATCTGAGATTGAAATTGTTTTGAGCCTATCTTCTAGATTATGTGCTTCTTTGGCATCCAATTTGACACACATCTGTTACACCTATCTTCTGACGAGCATCAAACGCTCTCTTGTAATTGGAGTTGGGTAGATGAGTAATAGCTGTAGTCTGGATCCTGGATCTTATACTTCCCTTAACTGCCCTGCTACTGGTACTGTTTTACGTTCCCATTCCCGCCCCAAAAAATTATTCTGTTACTAACGTCATACAGCAGGGGACATGTCACTTTTAAATTGTTTTGAGGATTCACTCAATCTTATACAGGCCTTATCGACAGGCCCCCAAAAATTCTTCTGTTACTAAAGTTATACAGTAGAGGACATGTCACTTTGAAATTGCTTGGAGCATCTAGTCAATCTTATATAAGCCTTATCGACAGGCCCAAAAAAATGATTCTGTTACTAACGTAAGACAGTAGGGGACATGTCACTTTTAAATTGTTTTGAGCATCCACTCAATCTTATACAGGCCTTATTGACAGGCCCCAAAAATTCTTCTGTTACTAATGTCATACAGCAGGTGACATGTCATTTTTAAATTGTTTTGAGCATCCACTCAATCTTATACAGGCCTTATCGACAGGCCCAAAAAATTCTTCTATTACTAAAGTCAAACAGTAGGGGACATGTCACTTTTAAATTGTTTTGAGCATCCACTCAATCTTATACAGGTCTTATCGACAGGCCCAAAATAATTCTTCTGTTGCTAAAGTCATACAATAGGAGAGAATTTTTTGTCATACAGGCCTCATCCACACAGAAAAATTTTGTCTTACTGTGACTAACTCGATTCAACACGTCATATTTCACCTTCTCATTTAGTGCCACTGAAATTCAGCTATGCAGAGGTGGTGCCGAGTAAAAAATCTAATTTTTAGTTGCTAACACTGTGCTCATAACACACTGTGGCAATATGACTGAGAAAAAGCGAGGTCGAGGTGGAAGGGGGATTAGGCTCAGTGTTGGAGGTCTAAATGCGGTAGGTGGTGAAATTGATGCCACTTTATTGGTGTCTGGCACTAATTTTTGGAAATGTGTACACTCTTGGTTGGGTGTCTATTTGCTGGGTTAGCTGTAGTAGAAGAAGCATCGGTCCCTATTATGCTTTTTCTATTCTCTTGAAATTGATACCACTTTGCTGTTGGCTCCAACTAATTTTTGGAAATGTGTGCACTCGTGATTGGGTGTACACCTGCTGGGTTGGCTGTAAATGAAGAGATGTCACTCCCCATTATGCTATTTTTACTCTCGTGAAATTGATGCCACTTTGCTAGTGTCTGCCACTAATTGTTTGAAATGTGAGCAGATATGAAGAACCATTGTATACCGGTGAACTTTATATGACTGAATGACTGCATGCAACAGTTTTTTCCCTATGATGTTACTGCACTTAGGGACGTTATAACAATACTTGTCATTTTCCCCTTTTTTCCCCTCTCTATTACAGCTCAGGTGTACCTGATCCTTTCATCCTCAAGAACTGATAATAATGTATGTGCTTTAATTTTTTTCTATGAATTCTTTTTATGTGTAATTTTGAGACTTCGTCTCATGTATTATTTCTCCTTGTATGCAAGAGAACTCGGCTCTAGTATTTTACACAATGGCTCTTCATATCTGACCACAATTTCTCTGTATTAAATAGAACTTGGTCACTGGAATTCCTATGTATGAATATTCTATATATTGTAAATTGTATATTATGGTAATTATCCCTGTACTAAATTCCTATTGTATATTGACAAAAAACTTTTTTTGTCCCTTTTGTTTTTCTGTATAGTGTAGTTTTGATGAAAGCCTAGTGTTGGACGAAACATTAAACAGTGGATATACCTAAACCAATAAAATTATTTTGTGTTTTGCATCTCAATTGGGAGTGCCAAATTTTGTTCTTCTATATCATTGGAGTAGTATCCTATTTGTGCACCACTTACTGTGTTTAGCAGTTTAGTTCTCCAACCCCTGTTGTCTAGTACAGTAGTTTAGTTATCCATCTTATGGTGTGTAGTGGTTTATTTTTCCATCCCCAAGCCTTGGGATTACAAGACTTGTGGAGCAGACCCTTCCACGACAGCCCCTATAGCCACCATAGTCACCCAGTGCCCAGTCATCTAGCTGTAATTCCCCTGTCCATGCATGCTTGTCCAGGTGTCATTGTTGAAATGCACCCTGGCAGATATAGAATTTTTCAGGGAACAGGGTGATGTTTTCTGCGACTTGTTGCTGTAGTGCGAGCACATCTTTTTTAGAGAAGTAATGGTGCCAGGGCAACTGGTATTGGGGGACTGCGACCGCCATCAGCTTTCGGAAGCAGTCTGTATCCATAAGGCGAGAAGGCTGCATTTCTGTGGCCAACAGATTGGAGTGGCCTTGCAATAATCACAGAGATCACACACCATGAGTCATACAGAATCAAGCGCTGTGATCTTAGTAGCGAATAGCTCTCAGCTGGCACCTATCATCCAGACAATGACACAATTGGGTCACGAATCATCCGAGGATGCCACAGGCTGTTTACAATAATAAGTTCTCAGAAAAGTAATAGTGAGGGTATGGCTTATCCACATCCAGATTACAACACATGGAATATGAGTATATCGCGCTGTACTTTCACTGCTAACTCCACGATAACCCTACACTCCTCACTGCCAACAACAATCTTGTTTTTAACCCAATAAATAAATGGAGGCTGATTGGATGCCATTCTTCTTTTGTGGTTCACACCATCAGGGTGTTCCATCCCCTCTTCCTCAAAGTAGCATTCATATACTGACCCCCAGACTCATCCACCCACTTCCTTGACCACTTTTATGCGTTGCGTACACACTTCATGTCCTCAGAATTGACAAACCTTATCCTGGGAGACTTCAACAGCTCCACCTCCCCAACTGCATCCCAGCTTCTATCTCTAGCCAGTTCTCGTGGCCTCTCACAACTTTCAAACTCTGAGACACACAAAGACGGTAACGCCTCCGATCTGGACTTTGTCCAGTTAAGTTCAATCTCCTACCTAGATGACTCACCTCTTACCCTTTGTCCCCCATTAAACTAGCAATATAACCACAACTTAGACATTTTTAGGTGCTCCCTAAAAACACATGTGTTTAGGGCAGCCTATCATGTTCCCTAATCAAAGTCCTTTTTATGTATATAGCTTATTCTCTACTTCTCTGATCATAATTCACCATCAAACTCAACCGCACCCAAAAGTCTCATGCAGCCTTTTCCTACTCCCCATTTCCTCAAGATGGTTGTACCATCATTGTAAATAACCACCTGTAATTGGTGTCACCTCCAACTCATTGAAGATTGTAAGTTCTGAAGAGCAGGGTCATCATTACTTTTGCTTTAATTGTTTGATTATCTTAAACTTGGTAGCTTTTGACTGTTTTATATGAACTGCTGACTCATAAAGCTATGCGTAATGTGTTTGTAATATTTAAATAAAGTTTATTATGATTAGTAGATTGCAGATGATGAAATTCAAACTGTTAACTGTGCCATGTGTAGGAGTGAAGAATCCTTTACGTGAGCACAACTGCACAAACGAGGGATTGCTGCTGTGCCGACACAGGGTGGAGTATGGTGAACATGACAAGCTAATGGACTGTGAGAGAGGTGCAGGCGGGGATATTACGGTGGATTGAGAAAGATGGGGTGTGCTTGGTATGTAAAATCAGTCAAAAACATCAGGCATGTCCAATTACGTATCAGCTGACTGGCTATCAATCACCCCAACAGTAGGGGGTAAACAAGTGAAGGTTCTTCGGCTGGAGACCTATGTGACAACACTTGCCATGGTGAGGGATGAGGAAGAATCAGAAGATGCGGTTGATGGGGTGGACGGTGGGTCGCGAGACCCGCTAGTCTGCATTTTAGCACAATGACATTCCCAGATTAACGCATGTTGATCACGCATGTGCCAGATCATGCTTGTAGTGCTGAAATGATTTCATTTTTTTACTCTACTAGGTTGTTTTTAAAAAAGCTGACAGATAACATGATTTTTTAGATTTTTGCCAACCTGAAAAAAAAACCCAAGCTAGGCAACTACAGAACTGCGAACGCTGCTGACCATTGCCATAGTTGGGTCTCAGGATGCATTAGTTGTCGTGGTTGCATAACTCTGTGTCTATGTAATCTCCTCATCTTCCTCCTCTGCTGAGCTACTCAGCTGCATGCCTCTGGGTTTACTCCAAATGTGATCTACTACATCATCGTCATCCTCTCTGTTCTCCCATTCCTCGCCCTGAGAGTCACAGTCCTCCTCTTCCTGCCTTGACAGCAAAGTACAGTTCACGGATGCCTCAAATATCTGAGTCTCGTCACAAATGGATCACCTTCACCCAACGGGGTTAATGTCTGTTGAAGAGGGTTTGGTTTATGCTCGGATTAAACTTTGCAGATGATTTCCTCCTCTTTACTTTGTGAATCTTTAGAGTATACTTCCTATGCCCATGGCATACAATGTGTGAAGAGATCTGCAGACTCAGTCATCTGTAGTTCCCAACAGTCAGTTGGGCACTGGGAGAGTTGTGATGTGGGGGAAAAAAGGATAAATGGGGTGCCACCACTGAGGACTGTACTGTGTGTGATGTTAAGGTGGAGGAAGAGGAGTAGAGGCCACTTGATGCAGCGCTTGCCATCTACTGGGAGCACATGTTCTTTCTGGCCCTCATCTACAAAGCGTACCATTGTACGGCTGACAAAGAAAGGGAGCGGAGTTGCCTGTCCAGTAACAGAAGTTGTAAAAATGCTGCGCAAATTCTGACTGCAGCAAAACAAACCGACTTCTCATCCCTCATATCATACCTGTCTCAAAACCCTAAACAGCTATTCAGTAATTTCAATTCTTTCCTGTGTCCACCAGTTCCCCCTTCCTCTCCTCTCATCTCAGCTAAGTACTTTGCCTCACCACCTGTGAACTTGACACAATAACGTCCCACCTCATTCCAAACTTTACCACAGTTTTCATCACAAGCATAACCCACCTATTCAACCTGTCATTAACAACTGGTGTCTTCCATTCTGATTGAAACATACCTAGATCACACCCATTCTCAAAAAGCCCACCCTTGACCCATCCTCTGTGTCTACCTATCGCCCCACATCACTTCTCCCCTATACCACCAAACTACTGGAACAACATGTCCATTTTGAACTATCCTCAAATCTCTCCTCTTGCTCCCTCTTTGAACGCGTACCATCTGACTTCAGACCACACCATTCCACTGAAACTGCCCTGACTAAAGTCACCAATGACCTACTAACCGCCAAATAAAAGCGACATGAGTTTGTCCTCCTCCTTCTCCTGGACCTGGTATTTGTCTTTGATACAGTGGACCATTTCCTCTTACTACAGATTTTCAGATCTGTTGACATTACAGACTTGGCCCTTTGTTGGATCTCCTTGTACCTAACAGACAGGACATTCATTGTCTCTCACTTACACACCACCTCCTCATCTCACCCCCTATGTGTAGGTGCCCACCAAGGTTCAGTTGTGTGACCGGGAACTATGCTTAGAAAGCGCACTCACGCACTCCCTCCCTCTTAAAGGGACCTCCCACATCAACCTAAGGTATTCCCAACCTATAGCTGGGTGTCACCTTCTATTTAAGGCTTCTCAAATATGGAGGTGCCTGAGCTACGTTGTTAGTATGCCTTGCATGCTTGTTAGCTGTCAGGTTCCCCAGGTCCATCAGTCTGCTTGTCTACCCTGTACCCGTCTGCTCTTACCTGTCTGTGCATGTCTGCTCGTACCTGTGTGCGCTCTTCTGTCCATCAGCCGATCCAGATCGCACCTGCCAACACCCATCTGTCTAAAACCCCATCCAGCCCGCACCTGCCAGTGCTTTCTGTTCCTCAGCCAGTCCCAACTGCACCCGTGGTTCCAGAGTCTCTACAGTGCCTGCCTGCATTTTTCATCCCTCCTTTGGGCCTTAGCAGCTTACCTGCTGTAGGGGCTCAGCTGCCACATTCTGTAGGTCAGTGTTAAATATTAATTATTTATTGGTTATTGATTCTCAATTCTGTACTGAGCACATTGCCTTTCGCTGACGTTACATGTACTATTTCTGTATATTTAGCTCAGGATAGTTAGAGAGAACAAGTGCTCTGTGGGACGTATATAACACATGACCCAGAGGAAGGGGAGTCTTGGCTCTCTCTTGGCTCTTCTTCGCTCTCTTGGGACACACTTCACACAGATATCAGATAGACAGGTGGTGGTGAGTTAACCACATGTTTCTTTCAACTAAGCTTTTGACAGACACAGATGCCATTTACCATTCAGGATCCAAGAAAATATGGGGAACAAACTTTGTTATGGACAAATGGACAATCTCTTTATAACTATTTTACCTATTTTATATTTTGCTGCAATGATTCTTTTTGGAGGACAATCCAATAAACCACTACTTTTTTTTAAAAGAAGCAACGTGACATTTTCTTTAGAGTATCATATCTGGTAACGAGTCCTGAATAAATAAATATACAAAATAAGTATTTTTAACAGTCAGCCATGGAGTAGCACCTGGTACCACCTCTTTGTACCTCTTTGGGTTGCAGTTTTCGCCTGCTGCCACTTGTCAGAATAGGGATTTGGTAGGCCACCTAATTACGCCCCTTCCAGGCTTTCAGATGGATACGGAACAGTGATTCCACCACCTTGCCCATTACAGTCTCCATATGTTGGGTTGGCTGTAGTGGAAGAGGTGTTGGTACCCGCTATAATAATTCTACTTTATTGCAATTCATGCGTATTGCCTGTAGCAGTAGACCTCCGAGACCGTCAGGCCTCCATTTCCTTGCACTCAACAACCCATGTCACTATCCTTAAATTTTTCTGACAATAGTAGTCTAGAAATTTGATATTCATGATGCCTGAGTGTGGCTCAGCATGAAAGCAGGTAGAGGTATTGCATGTGGTATTAGGGCTCCCAGCAAAGGGGCCCTACACTGATCCCTCACCCATCTCGTCTTGCTGTGACGTTCAATTGAATGCTGTAAATGCTGTCCTAGACCCCGATACCTCATGCCTGGCTAATTTCTGCAGTGCATTCTAAAATCTGTACTGTGGGTGAATTAAGGCTACTTTCCTGGTGTCTGTCCCTCATTTGATATGTTTTTGCAGAATTTGGGGCCGTTATAAGGTGTAGTGCATGCGTTTACTTTTGCCTCCTATTGACATGAATGTGACAAAAAGCATGCTGCACAAAATACTGACATGTGCACCACCATTGAATAAAATGGGTGTGCATGTGTCTATATTTGCAGCCCTTAAAAACAGACCTCATATGGACACAAAAAAATGGAAGTGTGAAGCAGGCCTAATACAGCATTAATGTATGATTTATCAGTTATGTCTGAATTGAGGTCACACAGGAGGTGCCTCTGCTGTTTGTGAGGTAAGTTGTAGCAGACACATGAGGGAACATGGTGGCTACATAAATTTCTGAGGTAATATTGATTTCATATATGATGTAGGAGCTGATACTAAACTAGGACACGATGTCTGAAGTGAATGTGGTTAATGCAGACATGTTTCCTCTAGTTCTTCCGGTGAGAGAAAGAGAGAGAACTAAGACAGGAAGCAGGGCCGGTGTTAGGGGCATGCAGACCAGGCAGCTGCCTAGGGCCCTCGCTCCCCCAGGGGCCCCAAGCCAGTGGCATGCCACTGAGAGCGGCACATCACGCAGCTGCTATGGGGCCCGTGAGTCAGGGGGACACACCTGCTGCCAGCGCCGACTTCCCCCGAGCCGCCGCTGCCTTGAACTATGTCATTATGAGGATGCCGATACAGTTCAAAGCAATGATGGAGGAGAGGGTGTCAGATGACACTCCCTCTCCCATCATTCCCCTTTGTTTCTGACACTGCGGGTGCGCGATGACGTTACTTCATCGTGCACCCACTGTGTGCCGGGCCCGGGAAGTGCAGCATCTGCACATGTGACAGCAGCTGCCATATTGGTGGAGCCTGTAGCAGCAATGGGGACCAGGAACAGGCGGCTCCAGAGGGGGGGTATTCTCACTGCTCCCCCTTTAGGAGCTAGTGGGGGGCGCATGGAACGAGCCACCTGGGAGGGGGATGCCGCAGCGGCTCAGCCATCTCGAGGATTCGGGGATGAACATGGAGGTGTACGGGACAGGCAGTAAGGGATGTCTGCTGATCGTGTGTCGCCCCCTTGGCCCCCAGCGTCCCTGGCCCCCTGTGACACCAGCACCATTTCCTCCATTCTCTGCCCTTACTCCCTGCTCTCCCGTGCCCCATGTCCTCGTCGATCCCCAGGTTTAGGTTATTGTGCTCCTCCGGGCCCCGTACGCACCTTGTCCCTCCTCCCCTGGTCCACCAATGCTCCCCATCTCCTATGCCCTCAGTTCTCCTGCATCCCCCATGCATTCCCTGCACCTTGTCCCCTTGTGACCCATCTGCCCTGCTCTCAAGTCTCCCCTGCATCCCCTTGGTCCCCCAACTCTCTTGTCCCCTTGCAACCCTTTCTCACCATGTGTCCCCATCTCCACTGTCTTCATAATCCCTGTGCTCCCTTCTTCCCTGATCCCAAGTCTTCCCTCCACCCCCGTCTTCCCCTGTCCCCCTGCTGCCCCGTCTCCCCGTGCGTCCCTATCTACTCTGCTCTTGGAGTTCTCTTGTGTCCTCTTGTGCCTGCCTCCCTTGTCCCTAGAGGGATATTATATTCTATGGGGGGTACATTATATTCTATGGGGAGGTGGGCTGTATTATATTCTAGAGGGGACATTATATTCTATAGGGGGCTACATTGTATTCTATGGGAGGTACATTATATTCTATGGGGAGGTGGACTGTATTATATTCTATGAGGGCTATATTATACTCTATGGGGGGCTGTATTATACTCTATGGGGGTCTATATTATATTTTATGGGGGGGCTGTATTATATTCTATGAGGGAGAATTGCATCATACTCTTTGATGGGGCTACATTATATTCTTTGGGGAGGTGGACTGTATTATATTCTATGGGGGCTACATTATATTCTATGGGGAGGTGGTCTGTATTATATTTTTTTGGGGGGTACATTATATTCTATGGGGAGGTGGGCTGTATTATATTCTATGGGGGCTACATTATATTCTATAGGGGCTGTATTATATTATATTCTATGGGGGTAATGGCATCATACTTTATGAGGGGCTACATTATACTATATGAGGGGACTACATTGTATTCTATGGGGGGCTGCATTATATTCTATGGGGGCTAGATTATATTGTATGGGGGGCTTCATTATACACTATGAGGGGGGCTACATTATATTCTATGGGGGGCTGCATTATACTATATGAGGAGGGCTACATTATACAATATAAGGGGGCTACATTATATTCTATGGAGGGGCTGCATTATACTATATGAGGAGGGCTACATTATACAATATAATGGGGCTGCATTATATTCTATGGAGGGGCTGCATTATATTCTGTGGGGGGCTACCATATATTCTATGGAGGGGCTGCATTATACTCTGTGGGTTGGCTGCATTATACTATATGTGGGCTGCACTATACTGTACTATACTGTATCGAAGACTATGGGGAATACATTTTACTATATGAAGAACTATGGGGTGCATTATTCTATGGGAAGTGAATTGTACTACATAGATGACTATGGCGGTGCATTATACTATATGGAGCACTATGAGGAGTGTATTATACTATATGGAGGACTGAGGAGTGTATTTTAATATATGGTGGACTATTGGGAGTGTATTATACTATATGGAGGACTATGGGGAGTGTATTATACTATATGGAGGACTATGAGGAGTGTACTATACTATATGGAGGACTATAGGGAGTGTATTATACTATATGGAGGACTATGGGGCACATTATATTATATGGGGGACTATGGGGTATATTATATTAACATTAGAACGCATACCTGGGGCCTCGCAGGCCTGCTAGGTTAATTGTTTTCTATTTTCTGCAAGATTACTTTAGTTAGAATTCTGAAACTCTAGGTATTCCTCAGGTATATAGTTGTTAGTAATTTCCAGTTGTTCATATATTTTTATGTTACAAGTATTTCGGTATAAGAACTCTTTTTTGGGAATACCCCATATTCACATACCTGGGGTCTTTTAGGCCTGTACTAGGTTTACATGTGATCCTCAGTCTTTTTGTCTTTACTGTTGCTGGGGAAGACTTTGTCTTAATGACTCAGTCTTTATGACTCTGCTGTTGCTGTGAAGAGTGTGGATTCTGCCTGACTACATGGTCATGCGATCTTGGAAAGGAGGCTCCCTCACAAAGTCATGCGTCTCCGACATCATCACAGGTCCTGAACACACAGGACCAGGAGGACAGACAACATCTTGTTCATTGTGTGCTACTTGCTGAAGAGACTTTGGAGGAAGGAGTCAGCTTTCTTGTTTCTGGAAAAAGAAACTTTCTTAGATACAAAAATCCAGAGGCTTCTACTGCACCTAAAAGAAATTTTAGTTTACTGACATCTAAGGTTACAGTGGCATAGTCTACATCCAGGGGTTTGACTGACCAAGAAATCAAAGCAATCATTTTTGATAGTGATGAAGACAGTGAACTTTCTTTGTCTGATGAAGAGTACATGCCACCAGCTAATGTCTCTACTTCATCGTCCAGTGATTCTTCAGATGATGAAGAAGTAGTGGATCCAGCAGAACGTATAAATAGAACATCCAAAACTAATGTTTTTTGGAACAGTACTGCTGATGAAAAAAAGGAAAGTGTTGTTATATTTGTCCAGCAAAGAAAGAAAGGAAATCGGAGCGTATCTGTACTACTTGTGGACAAAATGTCTGCAAGGAACATTCTTCCGAACAGATAACATGTGAAAATTGTTGGGGTCATCAGTAAAGTTGAAAAGGAAAGTTTTAAAAGAAATATTCCTGCGCCATGTTTACTACAACTTTTATATAAAAAACGTTTAGACAAAAAAAATCGTTACTATAAAGAATTATATAGAATGCATATATTAGGCGTTTTAAGCCTGTGTACTTCCTTTTTTGTTGTTTATGCACATAATTATAATGTTTTGAAATATTCACATCTTAGGCTGCTTCCCACTGGCGCTGGGGTCCGCCAGGAGGGGATCATTAATGGATCTGACCTCCTACTAACTCCAGTTAAGGCTGCAGGAATGCCGGGATTCCGCCAGCCTTAGCTTGGGTCACCAGGAGGTCAGATCCATTACGGATCCCCTCCTGGCGGACCCCAGCGCTAGTGGGAATGCATCCTTACTTTGCAATTTTCAAATAAACTTTGAAAAGTATTTTTATTTGAGTTTTTCCATGTTATTTGCACACAGGCCTAAAAGGCCCCAGGTATGTGAAAGTGTAGATTTCTATGGTTATGCTTTCTAGGGCTAAACAAGCAAAATGCTGCATATTCATCAAGTGATTGGATTGTTAATGCCGGAACAAAAATCATTGTTCTCAGCAGCACATCGCCGGTGTAAACTGTAGATGTGCTGCTGATAACATGATACTGTATGGGGACTGATTGATCTAATAGTGATTGTTCTGTCCCATCATTCTTTCTCAGTTGGTGTAAAGAGGCTGGGAAACAAGCGTCGAACGACTTCAATATTGTCGATCCCACTCGTTTAGCGGCCTGAACAGAGCGCATGTAAATGCAACAGAAATGCTTCTGTGTGATGTGCAATATGTTAGCATTTGGGTCCCAGGTCAGCCGGGGACACCGCACAGCATCAGTGACGTCAGAGGGAGTCCCCGGCTAACCTGAAGTGAACTGATTACCATGGGAAGCAATCAATTAAGTTTCGCACACTAATCACTTCCTCTCCTGTCAGCCGGGAGAGGAGATGATTCATTCGGGGGCTTACAGCTGAGCAGGCAGCATTAGCTGCACTCTTTGGCTGTAAGACAGTTAACCCTTTGTGAAGGATTACAGCGTGTGACCTGACAGAGCACCAGATAGGTAAGAATAATGTTGTTTTATTATTTTTTCTTTATTACAGGAGAGCAAGGGCTTCGCACGGATTACCAGTTAAATAAAAGATGGTCAAAAACTGTGTGATTATTTCATTAAAATCATTTTTAATTAAAGTGTGTGTGTTTTATTTTTATTTCCTTCAATAGGATTAATAATTGAGAGTTGTCTAATTGACAACTCTCAATTATTAACCTGGCTTAAAGTCACCTTTCAATAGCAAGGTTGCTTTAATCCATTATTAACTCATTCGCCACCGCTACAGAGCAATGGGAATAGAAGGGCAAAGTGCCAGAAAGGGCGCATCTAATTATAGATTTGCATTTTCTGAGGTGTCTGGGGGCAGATGTTAGTAGCCAGGGGGGGGCACAAAATAAATGCACCCTCCCTTGGCTTATATTATCTGCCCCCACTCGCTGGCTTTGTCTGTCTGGTTGAGAAAATAGACCAGGAGCCCACGCATTTTTTTTTCAACCAATTTACAACTTTAATTAACCCCTACATGTGTGAAATTTTGCACACATACACTCATGTCATTGTTAGTGAAAACCATATATCAAACTACATGAAATGACATGGTTAGCTGTATGTAAACCATGTGTCATTTCATGTCGGGTCTGTAATTTCACAAAAGCCGGCAATTGAATTAACGGCTATTATACTATGTAGAAGTGTATGAACTATAAATATATATATACATATACAGTATGTGTCACAATGACATGTGTATATATATATATATATATATATATGTATTATATGTGTATATATCTAGTGTTTTGTGAGCTGTCAGTGTGATTTTACAGTAGCCGGGGATGATTTGCCAGCTTTTCAAAGGACACTGGTGCGTATAAATCGGACAGCACTCGCATGGTGCGAGTGCTGTCCAATTTTTTATCGCATCCATTGACTTGCATTAGCGATTATCATGCCAAAATCGCTCCAAATCGCAGCTTGCTGTGATTTTTTTCTCTGACCGATTTAAGCTGAGAAAAAAAATGGCAAATGAGAAGTCACCTATTGAATAACATTGGTTCTATTGCAATCCGATTTTCTATCGGCTTGCAATCGTCCGTTTTTGTGTCCAGTGAGTATAAGCCCTAAGACCCCAGGGACAGACATACTGTGCTACTTCCACTTAAAGCAGAATCACTCTTGCTAAAAGTCTACACAGCTATACAAACAAAGCTGCAGGAGTTAAAGGTCCAACCCTCCCAAAGTCACATCCTCCTCTGCTTAGTGCTCCAGGGGTTTCTTTCTTGAAATATATAATATTACAGGTTATGGATACTGCAGTGGGATATTGATCCAGTGAATTAGTCTGATTGTCATAAATGGAGTTGAGTATTTTCTCTCTAATATTATGGATCTCGTTTTTTTTTCAACCTTATAAATTATGAAATGATAATATTAGTGAATCTTACAACTTACTAGATGAAATTGAGAATTGTGAACGTCAATTCTTTGACCCCTTTCTACCATATGACGTACTATCCCATCTATGTGACCTGGGCCTTAAATCCCAGTGACGGGATAGTACGTCATAGTTAATCGGCCGCTCTCACGAAGGGAGCACGGCCGATCGCGGCCGGGTGTCAGCTGATTTTCATAGCTGACACCCGGCATTATGATCGCAGTGTTCAGGCGGTATAGGGAAGCATCGCACAGGGAGGGGGTCTCCCTGTGTGCTTCCCTGAGACCCTCAGAGCAACGCGATGTGATGTGATCGCATTGTTCCGAGGGCCTCCTCCCTGGATCCAAGATGGCCGCGGGGTCCTTCCGGGGCTTGCAGGGAGGTGGCTTGTCAGTGCCTGCTAAGAGCAGGCGCTGAGAAGCCTCCTGCACTGCCTGTCAGATCGCTGATCTGACAGAGTGCTCTGCAAACTATCAGATCAACGATCTGACATTATATAGTAATGTCCCACCCTGGGACAATGTAAAAATGTAAAAAACAAAAAAATAACACGTGTAAAAATATTTTAAAAAATCCCTAAATAAATTAAAAAAAAATATTTCCCCAATAAACACATTATTATTATGTAAATAAAAAAACTATAAAAGTGCACATATTTAGTATTGCCACGTCCATAACGAGCCGCCCTCTAAAACTGTCCCACTAGTTAACCCCTTTAGTGAACCCTTAAAAAAAAGGGAAAAAAACAATGGTTTATCATCATACCGCCGAACAAAAAGTGGAATAACACCCAATCAAAAAGACGGATATAAATCAACATGGTACCGCTGAAAACGTCATCTTGTCCCGCAAAAAATGAGCCAACATAAAGCATCATTAGCGAAAAAATAAAGTTATAGCTCGCAGAATAAAGTGATGCAAAAATAATTATTTTTTATATAAAATTGTTTTTATTATGCAAAAGCGCTAAAACATAAAACATAAAAAAAGATACAAATGAGGTATCGCTGTAATTGTACAGACCCAAAGAATAAAACTACTTTATCAATTTTACCACATGTGGAATGGTATAAACGCCCCCCCCAAAAGAAATTCATGAATTGCTGGCTTTTGTTCATTCTGCCTCCCAAAAATCGTAATAAAAAGCGATCAAAAAATGTCATGTGCCCAAAGATAGTACCAATAAAAACATCAACTCGTCCCGCAAAAAATAAGACCTCAAATGACTCTGTGGGCCAAAATATGAAAAATTATAGCTCTCAAAATATGGTGATGCAAAAACTATTTTTTTGCAATAAAAAGCGTCTTTTAGCATGTGACAGCTGCCAAAAATAAAAACCCGCTATAAATAACAAATCAAACCCCCCTTTATCACCCCCTTAGTTAGGGAAAAATAATAAAATTAAAAAAATGTATTTATTTCCATTTTCCGGTTAGGGTTAGGGGTGTGTTAGGGTAAGGGGTGTGTTAGTGTTAGGGTTATGGTTAGGGTTGGGATTAGGGTTAGGGATGTGTTAGGGTTAGGTTTGTTGTTAGCGTTATGGTTAGGGTTGGGATTAGGGTTAGGGTTGTGCTGGGGTTAGGGATGGAGTTAGAATTGGGGGGTTTCCACTGTTAGGCACATCAGGGGCTCTCCAAACGTGACATGGCGTCTGATCTCAATTCCAGCCAATTCTGCATTGAAAAAGTCAAATTGTACTCCTTCCCTTTCGAGCTCTGCCATGCGCCCAAACAGTGGTTTACTCTCACATATAGGGTATCAGCATACTCAGGACAAATTGCACAATAATTCTTGGGGTCAAATTTCTTCTGTTACCCTTGGAAAAATAAAAAATTGGGTGTAAAAATATCATTTTTGTGGAAAAAAATATGATTTTTTTGTTTTTATGGCTCTACGTTATAAACTTCTGTGAAGCACTTGAGGGTTCAAATTTCTCCCCACACACCTAGATAAGTTCCTTGGGGGGTCTAGTTTCCAAAATGGGGTCATTTGTGGGGGTTTCCATTGTTTAGGCACATCAGGGGCTCTCCAAATGCTACATGACGCCTGCAGACCATTCCATTAAAGTCTGCATTCCAAAAAGTCACTACTTCCCTTCCGTGCCTCAACGTGTGCCCATACAGTAGTTTTCTTCCACATATAGGGTTTCAGCATACTCAGGACAAATTGGGCAACAACTTTTGGGGTCCAATTTCTCCTGTTACCCTTGGGAAAATAAAAGATTGGGGTCTAAAAGATCATGTTTGTGGAAAAAATATGATTTTTTTTATTTTCACTTCTGGGCTTTATAAACTTCTGTGAAGCACTTGGGGGTTCAAAGTGCTTACCACACATCTAGATAAGTTCCTTGTGGTGTCTAGTTTTCAAAATGGGGTAATTTGTGGGGGTTTCCACTGTTTAGGCACATCAGGGGCTCTACCAAACGCAACATGGTGTCCTATCTCAATTCCATCCAATTTTGCGTAGAAAAAGTCAAACTGTGCTCCTTCCCCGTACTCAGCGTACTCAGGACAAATTGCACAATAACTTTTATGGTCTTGTTACCCTTGGGAAAATAAAAATTAGGGGTGAAAAGATCATTGTTGTGGAAAAACTATGATTTTTGAATTTTATGGCTCTACGTTATAAACTTCTGTGAAGCCCTTGGGGATTCAAAGTGCTCACCACACATCTAAATGAGTTCCTTGAGGGGTCTAGTTTCCAAAATGGTGTCATTTGTGGGAGGTTTCCACTGTTTAGGCACATCAGGGGCTCTCCAAACTCTGCCATGCACCCAAATAGTGGTTTACCCCCACATGTAGGGTATCAGCGTACTCAGGATGAATTGCACAACAACTTTTTGGGTCCAATTTCTCCTGTTTCCCTTGGGAAAATAAAAAATTGGGGGCGAGAAGATCATTTTTGTGGAAAAATTATGATTTTTTATTTTTTACGGCTCTAAGTTATAAACTTCTGTGAAGCACTTGGGGTTCAAAGTGCTCACCACACATCTAGATAAGTTACTTAGGAGGTCTACTTTCCAAAATGGTGACACTTGTGGGAGGTTTCCACTGTTTAGGCGCATCAGGGGCTCTTCAAACGCAACATGGTGTACTATCTCAATTCCAGCCAATTTTGCATTGAAAAGTCAAACGACGCTCCTTCCCTTCCGAGCTCTGCCGTGCACCTAAACAGTGGTTCCCCCCACATTTGGGGTATCAGCGTACTCAGGACAAATAGCACAACTTTTGGGGTCGAATTTCTCCTGTAACCCTTGATAAAATAAAAAAAAATTGGATCTGAAGTAAATATTTTGTGCAAAAAAGTTAAATGTTCATTTTTTTTAAACATTCCAAAAATTCCTGTGAAGCACCTGAAGGGTTAATAAACTTCTTGAATGTGGTTTTGAGCACCTTGAGGGGTGCAGTTTTTAGAATGGTATCACTTTTGGGCATTTTCTAGCATATAGACCCCTCAAAGTGACTTCAAATGTGATGTGGTCCCTAAAAAAAAAATTGTGTTGTAAAAATGAGAAATCGCTGGTCAACTTTTAACCCTTGTAACTTCGTAACAAAAAAAATTTTGTTTCCAAAATTGTGCTGATGTAAAATAGACATGTGGGAAATGTTATTTAGTAACTATTTTGTGTGACATATTTCTCTGTTTTAAGGCCATAAAAATTCAAAGTTTGAAAATTGCATATTTCACTTTTTTCATAAGTAAACACAAGTTATATCGAAGAAATTTTACCACTAACATGAAGTACAATATGTCACGAGAAAACATTCTCAGAATCGCCAAGATCCATTGAAGCGTTCCAGAGTTACTACTGTACTGTTCTGCCCATCTGAGCACAGGGCAGTATGTTTTGTATTGTGTGCTGGCTTGTTTGTTATAGCACCATCTAGTGGTGGCTGAATTTATAGCCTGTGCCTTTAACAAGCAGATAGAGTATTGCATTGTGGGATTGAAGCAAGGTATTCTGGGAAGAAGATTCTCCATTTTCTTCCATGTACTTCAGGGAATACACGTGTTCATGTGCTCTCCTGTAACCTCTCCAACTTGAGTTTGCTATCCTGGTAAAGCATATCTGGTAAGATAAATATCTTCTCTAGCAATGCAGTGTTTAGGAGGTTATTAACTGTATAGCAGCCAGTGCATAGGAAATGTTATTAGAATCCTGTGTAAAGTTTGCATCATACTGTATACTTTCCTGTTAATTGTAAAGTGTCAGCTGTGTGCCCAATACTTATTTATGTCATTTGTATTTTTATAGTTTTACCGCGCATGTTCTGTACTGTTCACCAATAAACAAGTTAGACTACAGAGGACTGTCTGCTTATTTGGAAGATAGAATCATGGTTTAGGCTGTATGCTAGATTGCACACCGTGTCAACGTGTATGAAGGCAGAACAACTACCTTATAAAGGGACAGTGGTCAGAATTGTAAAAATTGTCCCGGTCATTAACATGCAAACAACCCTCGGGAGTATAGGGGTTAATGACTTTTGAACAATTGTTTTAGGTTGAAAGTGATCAGTATGTACAGTGTCGAAGGATGTTAGCAACATACATTTTTCCATCTTAGCCAGTGATCCATGGAAAATTATTGCTAAATGGTTGCCACACACCTAGCTGGTCCATATTGGAATATTAGAATTTGTTTTCTTTTGCAATATAAGATGCTTTTAGATATACTTTGTGTGAATTTTTATTTTTTGTCTTTTATAAAAGTGAAAATGGGTCCTTTTCCCTTTAATTCACTTTCTAGAGAATAGCAACATGAACTATTGAAAATTAAATAGTTTATGCAATTCATATACTGTACTTGTATTTTCATAAATTTTTCATTTTTCTGCTTTCAATTAACAGGATATTAACTCCTGGGATCAGTAAATGTTTTCGTTAAAAAAAAATGAACCAATAAAGATATCCTACATTTTTTAAATTTTCTGTAGAAACAAAAAATGAAAGCAGCACAATTGCAAATATAGCAAATTATAGGACTTTAATAGTCCATGTGGAGACTTTTCGGTTCATAGCGTGAACCTATTTTTTGTAGATATGTGATTAGCAGTAACTCACATGTATCTGCTACAGGCCAGTATCTCTCAGTAAGGATTATCTGATCCTTATTAAATGTTATATTCTTCCTTAAAGGGGCTGTTCATGACTTTTAATACTTTTCCGTATGGGGATAAGAACTAACAGGGAGTTAGTTGCTAACAACCTGCCTGTTCTGCATAGGGAAGATCTCTTCTTGCTCAGCCAGTAATTTCTCTGCTTCATTTCACCTCTCATCAACAAAGCAGCACTTACTCTTCCGACTTGCTGTGTCAACAGGGCAGCACTGAAGATGTCTTGCTATTGACAGTCGGTTGTGGGGAGGTGCCTGTAGATCAGCATGACATCTGCAAAGATGCCCTGTCAACAGAGCAAAGCGTAAGGGTACCGTCACACTCAGCGACGCTGATCCAGACAACGATACGACCTGGCAGGGATCATTGATGTGTCGCTATGTGGTCGCTGGTGAGATGCCAAACAGTCAGATCTTCCCAACGAAGCAGCAACAATACGGCGACCCATAGTGACCTGTGTAACGATGTGCCACACATGTGTCTCGGTTCTGAGTCGCCAACGAGTTCGTTGGTAAAGGTGTCAAACACACCGATTCATGCTACCCAGCGAGACCTCAACGATCAAAAAAAGGTCCAGGCCATTCCGACATGACCAGTGATCTCACAGCAGGGGCCTGATCGCTGGTACGTGTCAAACATAGCGAGATCTTTGCTGAGGTCGCTGTTGCGTCACAAAACTTGTGAGTCAGCAGCGATCTCGCTAGCGATCTCGCTTAGTTTGACGGGGCTTAAGAGAAGGTGCTTATTTGTCGACATCACGTCACCAGAAATCACACAGAATCAGCGGCTTGAGCGGTCTGTGACCTCTCTTAGCAGCAGATATCGGCACCGAGCAGAACTACATTCCTGCTCTTAGCTCCATACACAACAATATCAAGACCCAGATAACATTTTAATTGTGTTCCTTTACTTGTGTTTCAAGTTTGGAGAGTTTCTGAGTGTTAAATGGAATGAGAAGGAGAATTCTTTATGAGAGGAAGCATAAGTGAGGGATAGGAAATGCTTTGGAGGGCACAGTCTCCATTAATACAAAATGTGTACTCTTTTATCTGAATATTAACTATTTATGGTAGGTATAAAAAAAATCCAATAAACATTGGATTGGCTCCAAGGTTAAATAGGTTTATCTTCTGTTAGACCTTTGTAAAGATCATGGATACTGCGGTACTCCAATAAGTATTATTAGAGAAGTCTACAAGACTGTGAGATGATTACCTTGAAAGAAAGGAGGTAACTATGGGTAGAACGGAGTTTGATATGATAGTATAAGTAAATTAAGGAAGAAAGTCACCTGGAGAACGAATTGAACTGAAATTGCCATTGTGAATGTTGTATATATAAGTTTATGCATTGTATATTCATTCCCCTTTGTTTTGCATAGCTACAAAGTACATTTGACAAGAGACCATGAAGTTCAACCAAGGGATGGGAGAGGATTTGAATAAAAGTATGGGATATATGTAAAACGATAATGAATGAATGAAAGTATTTACGTTATTTTCTCTTTAGAAATCTTCTACACCTTTTATGAAACCAACACTGGTCCCTGCTGTGATCAGCTCCTGAGTTAGGCTGTTCCACAGATTAATAGTTCTCATGGTAAGGAATCCTGGTCGCCGCTGGAGATTTAACTGTTTTTCCTTTTGAGGGGATTTCAACTAGAACAGTTTTTTTACCATAATTTTATATGAATCATTCCTACTTTACAGGTTAATCATATCCCCCTTAGATGTTCTGAAGACTAATTCTTTTAATCTTTCCTAATAACTGAGATATTCCATGCCCCTCTTTAACTTTGTGGCTTTTCTTTGTACATTTTCTATATCATGGGCTTCCTTTCTATGAACTGGTGACCTGAACTGAACTTCATATTCCCAATGAGGTTGGACTAACACTTTGTAAACTTTTAGTATTACGTCCAAGTACCATTAGTTCATGCCTTTATTTAGTATATGACAATATCTTGTTGGCATAAAAAGCAGCTGATTGACATTGTATGCTGTTCTTTATTCTGTGATGTACAAGTACACCCAGATCCTTCTCTACAAGTAACTTTCCTAGTTTTATTCTCTAACATATGAAGCCTACATGCATAATATTACAACGTAAAATATTTTTTATAATTCGGCCAGTGATATGCTAATTAGTCGGTGATTAGTTATGGGGGCATTGTTTTCGGCAGCACTAATTGTCCCACTAATCATGTTATCACTCCCTTAAGGGTTTGAGTAACATGATTTACAGTAGTGGTGCCATCCCCGACTCTGTGCAAATCTTGCGCATGCTCATGACGTTCATCCTCACTGGCAGTGTGTAAAGAAATCGGGTGTACACTCACTAGCTTTATCAGAGCACTGCACATTCCCAGGAAAGCGGCAGTAAAGACGGAATTTTTCAATCCACGAATGTGTCCACACATGTAGATATTTACATGTATTTATATATACTTAAATAAATAAAATAAATAATAATAATAAAAATGTATGTATATATATATATATATTGTATGTATATGTATAAATATATATTGTAGCGATAGTAAGACTTCACTATACCTTTGTATGTGGTTTGAGGACCTGTGATGAGGTCACTGCCATGTGACCTGTCATGTGCTGTGTGTTAGCTGAATGTCTGGTATATATAAATGAGCCTAATGCTGACCACAGGTGTGAGTGGCTGGAGGCGTGGAACCCTCCAGTGTGGGAGTTCTGAGGAGACCTCCAGTGTGTGTGCTGAAGAGACTACTCAGTTAGAGTGCCAGGACGTTGCAGCTGTTTTCTGTTACTTTGTGCCGGAGAAGGCTGTTTTGTTTTCTGTTTGACAGCAAGTTTATGATGTCTTAATAAACTTGCTTAAAGAACCGGGAAGAGTCGTCCTTCTGCTTACCTCCGGTCACACACCAGCGAGACCACATCCCTACAATTGGTGGAGACGTGCGAGCAGCGTTCCCAGCAGAGAAATGGAGGACCTTCTAAAACACTTGGTCCAGGCACAGGTGCAGCAGCAAGAGGTCAACAGGAGGTTGTTGCAACAGATGCAGCAGAGCCAGCGGGAGCACCAACAGCAGATGCAGCAGAGCCAGCAGGAGCATCGGCAGCAGATACAGCTTCTGACAACCGTCATCCAGGGCAGGACGAGCGCCCCAACCCCAGGTCTGGCTGATGACAACCACGTCAGAAAGGCGGTAAGACGCACATTACAAAAAATGACCCCTGGGGATGATGTTGAAGCCTTCCTGACTGTATTTGAGAGGGTTGCTGAGAGGGAAAGACTTCCCCCAGAGCAGTGGGCAGAGCTACTGGCCCCATACCTGACAGGGGAACCCCAGAATGCGTACTATGATTTGACTGTGCAGGACGCTCAGCAGTATCCCAAGCTAAAGGTGGAGATCCTCGCACGTATGGGGGTAACAATGACTGTCAGGGCACAGAGGGTGCACCGCTGGGCTTATCACCGGGACAAACCACCTCGCTCCCAAATGTTTGACCTGCTACACCTGGTCCAGAAATGGCTACAGCCAGAGTCCGCTACGCCGGCACAGATGGTAGAAAGAGTCGTCATGGATCGGTTTGTGCACTCCCTGCTAAAGCCCCTACAGACTTGGGTTGCCCAGGGTGATCCCCGGAATGCTGATGAACTGGTCGGACTGGTCGAGAGGTACCAGGGAATGGAAGGTGCCTTGGGGAAGCAGCCCATTCCGTACTGGCGGCCCCAACAGGGGGCAGAGTCCCAAAAAGGGGTGGGGCGCCCCAGGTCAAAATGGCAGGGGGAGGTGGTGCCCAAGGTCACTGCGGGTGATATTATTTGTTGGAGGTGCCGCGAGCCAGGA
Source organism: Oophaga sylvatica (assembly GCA_033576555.1). Taxonomy (NCBI): domain Eukaryota; kingdom Metazoa; phylum Chordata; class Amphibia; order Anura; family Dendrobatidae; genus Oophaga; species Oophaga sylvatica. The sequence continues at coordinate 347,243,241 of JARQOD010000002.1, forward strand.
CACATAGCTGCCCGGTGTCCCCAGACTACCGAGCAGATGGACTGCAGCATAGGACACCGTATTTCATGGTATGCATATCCAGCCTGCAGTAGGAACCCGTTCCCCAACCAGGATCCTCAAGTCTGTCCCGTGAAGGTGAATGGTGAAGCAGTAACGGCGCTGTTAGACTCTGGGAGCTTAGTGACCTTGGTGAGGTCCACTTTTCCTCTCAACATATTACCCGGGAAAAAAGTTGGTGTTCAATGCATACATGGGGATGTAAAGGACTACCCTATGGCCAGAGTGGACATCGAAACGACGCATGGCACTGAGTCCCATGAAGTCGGCGTCGTTCGGGACTTGGTGCGTCCTATAATTATAGGCCAGGATTTTTGTCTGTTTTGGGATCTGTGGGGAAAGGGTTCTGAGGTCCCTAGCGAGAATGAGGAACCAGTAAACCCTAATAAAGTACTGCCACACTCAGAGAGGGCGGAGTCCCAAACTGAGTCGATGAGGAGAAAAGAGGTGGCAACAAATAAACAGACGGACTATTGCCGGGTTCAGGGTTTGAACAGCGTATGTCCAGGATGGTGTACTGACTTTACATCTGACCGGGGGGCACTGAACTGTTCTCTAATAGTGAATGGAGAGTGTGTGAGTGGACTTCTAGACTCAGGGAGCCAGGTGACCCTAATGAGCGACACACTCCCTGTCTATCTAATTCCCGGAAGGAAAATGGAAGTCAATTGCAATCATGGGGTCACTAGGGAGTATCAGGTAACCAGGCTAATTATTGAGACGTCCACTATTATTTCTACCCATGATGTCCCTGTAGTCCCAGACTTACCATACCCTATAATAATAGGCCAGGATTTTAAATGGTTTTGGGAGGTGTGGGACGAAGGACTGGCTGAGTGCTCAGAAGGGAACCAGAATGACCCTAGGGGAGACCCATCCCTGCAGGCGGCTGTAGTGGCTGCTGATAGTGTAGGGGGCAAAACAGAGGTAGCACCCCCTATAGTCAAAGATACCCAGTGCCTGGTGACGGGTAGAAAGTGTGACTCAGACCAAAGTGGGGACTTTGGGGTGACCAAATATAGGACCGGAGGAAACTGGGTAGCTCCAGAAATAGGGGCCGAAACCTGGTTAAGTGGGGACTTGCTATTCCCAGACGACAGGGGGAGTGGGAAAGACTCCTATGCAGACGGTAACTTAACTGCAAGTGAAAGCGAGTGCAGCAAGGTGGAGTTGGATACCAGTGGCAGATCTTCTCCTCCCCGCAGGGGCTGCGGAAAGGCCAGACAGCCTATACTCTCTAAGAAGAGAAATAAGGGGAAATGATGGTGCCACATGTACGGGATAAAAGAGAGCAAGACCATGAGATAGAACTGCTTAAAGAGACAGTCATGCGAGAAAGGATACGGAGACAAGGGATTGAGCAACGAGTGAAGGATCTGGAGAAAGAAGTCTCTAAAGTCCAAGGTCAACTATCAGCATGCCAGACGGCGAACCAAGTTCTAGTGAAAGATACGGAGATGCTCAGAGAGGCCCAGGAGAAGTTTCAGCAGGAACCTCTACGGAGAGAGGATGAGCACCGCTGCTGGACAGAGGAGCAAGAGAAAATTCTCCAGAAACTCCAGATAGAGAAGGAGGCTAATACCCAGCTCAGGAAATCCACGACAGACTGGGAAATCGAATGGTTGCGCACTCCCAGTCCGAGCGTACGGGAGGAGAGTGAACTGAAGAGGCTGACCAAAGAAGGGGCCTCGACGGCGGAAGAAAGTCAGCAAGGGAACCGCCACCCAGATGGCCGCACCCGGAAAGTCAAAGTGAAGCGGGAGGCGGACATAAGAGCTATGCCACTACAATACCTCCGCGAGAAGCAGAGATGTCGGGAGCCAACAAGAAAACCTCCAAGTCGGAGGGGGTTGGTGGAAAGCCTTAGGAAGATCCGGATGCTCCTGGAGGTATACCAGGGAAGAATAGAGCAGCTAAAACTTGAGAAGGAGCAGACCAACAGACAGCTGAAAGAGTTGGGGGGAAAAAGGCAGTCACCTTTAACCCACAGTATAGAGAGGCGCAGAGGTTCGCTTCAGAGTGAAAGTCATCGAAGTGAAACTAAGACGGAACATAGATGGCCTGAAATGAGAGGTAGAGGCAGTGACACCTTAATTAGCTCAGGACTCAGTGACCTAAGCCATACTGTGACAGACCGGTTAATTGTGGAGACGACTGAAAAAGTTTCTAGTCGGTGAATGAAATGTGCCAAGCCTACGGCTTTAGGCAGAGGGGGGAGGTATGTAGCGATAGTAAGACTTCACTATACCTTTGTATGTGGTTTGAGGACCTGTGATGAGGTCACTGCCATGTGACCTGTCATGTGCTCTGTGTTAGCTGAATGTCTGGTATATATAAATGAGCCTAATGCTGACCAGGGGTGTGAGTGGCTGGAGGCGTGGAACCCACCAGTGTGGGAGTTCTGAGGAGACCTCCAGTGTGTGTGCTGAAGAGACTACTCAGTTAGAGTGCCAGGACATTGCAGCTGTTTTCTGTTACTTTGTGCCGGAGAAGGCTGTTTTGTTTTCTGTTTGACAGCAAGTTTATGATGTCTTAATAAACTTGCTTAAAGAACCGGAAGAGTCGTCCTTCTGCTTACCTCCGGTCGCACACCAGCGAGACCACATCCCTACAATATGCATTGGATATAAAAAGTCTAAACACCTGCCTCCAGAGGAATGTATAGTGCGACAGTGAAGCTGAGGAGTATACAGAAGGCTTGATTGCCTACTTCTAGGGACGATGAAGATCGCACGGATGCACAGGATTTGCAAAGAGCCAGTGGTGACGCCTTTCTTGCAAATCATGCTAATCACTCCCATAGGGACATAATAACACGATTAGTGGGACAATTATTCTGGGGTAAAATAACGCCCCCAATAACTAGTTACCCACTAATTAGATTATCACTGGTCGAATTATAAAAATGTTTTTCAGGTTATTTATAAAGCTAGAAGTCACTGAAAGGGACTTGTTTACATCATATTAATAGTAGACTTAAGAAATGGGACCAGTAGGGAGACATGGGGAAGCTTTCAGGTTTTTTTAAATATGTGTTTAAATTATAACTTGGAGCAGACTTCATTACTGGTTTATCCTACAGTATATATTTTCAATAGCTGGTATGTTGTCCCCAGCTTAGGTAAATGATTATGCTAGACATTGACTTTTAGTCAAAACTCGGGACCATCATATCTCATTGGCATCTGGGTTAATGATATTAGTGGACAACTTTTTGAAATGTAAATTTCATATGACACAGCATGGAAATTTGACGTTTTCTTAAGCAATACGTATACACTGTGGCCCAGATTAATCAAAGTGAGTACGAGTAAAATGTGTAAAGTATTACATGAAGTTGCCCCCCAAAAATTGAAGCTTTTGACATATTCAAGCCACTTTTAGACAGTTCCACCACATAAGGCAGAGCTAGGGAGGAGCCAGGGCAGGTTGAGGCGTGCCAACGCCCACCCGACAAATTCACCAAAAGTGGCATCATACACACGTGGTCAAAATTGTTGGTACCTCTCATTTAATGACAGAAAAACCCACAAACGTGACAGAAATAACTTAAATCTGGAAAACATAATAATAAATCAAAAATCTATGAAAATTAACAAATGAAAGTCAAACATTGCTTTTCAACCATGCTTCCACAGAATTTTTAAAAAAATAAACCTCGTGAAATAGGCCTGGACAGAAATGATGGTACCCTTAACTTAATATTTTGTTGCACAACCTTTTGAGACAATCACTGCAATCAAACGATTCCTGTAATTGTCAATGAGACTTCTGCACCTCTCGACAGGTATTTTGGCCCACTCCTCAAGAGCAAAATGCTCCAGTTGTCTCGTGTTTGAAGATTGCCTTTTCCAGATGGCATGTTTCAGCTCTTTCCAAAAATGCTCAATAGAATTTGGGTCAGGGCTCATTGAAGGCCACTTCAGAATAGTCCAATGTTTTCCTCTTAGACATTCTTGGGTGTTTTTAGCTTTGTGTTTTGGGTCATTATCCCATTGCAAGACCCATGACCTGTGACTGACATCAAGCTTTCTGACACTAGGCAGCACATTTCTCTCTAGAATCCCTTGATAGTCTTGAAAAATATTTAGACTTGAGAGTCCTCAGTGATTGATACCTTTTAATGGCTAACTGAAAAGATGGTAACAAATTGCAAGCTTTCGAGACTACTCAGGTCTCTTTATCAGGCATAGACTAATACAACATCTGAAGAATCACATATTTATACACAAAATAGCACAGAAAAAATGCAATAGGTAGGACAAGTGACATGAAGCAGAACTGTCATTATGGCAGAGGGATTAACATAAATATGACTAGTTCATAGATAAGGAGTGAAGGTTTTATTACCCTCTGATTGGGGTCTGGTATTGTGTTGTGATGACCCTAAAAGGTCAGGGAGGCAGATTCCTTAATTGTTGTAGAACGACATAAAACTCTGGGATATATTCATCCCAGCACTAAGAGTGTCAAAGGTCATCATAAGTTTATATTCCCAGACTTTTCTATCCTTCTCAGATTTGAAGTTAGATTTTAATACAAGTAATTCCATATCTGTCATGCTATGACCGGGCATACAAAAGTGTTTGGCCACAGGTAAATCCATTTACCTGTTGCCAAACACTTTTGTATGCCCGGTCATAGCATGACAGATATGGAATTACTTGTATTAAAATCTAACTTCAAATCTGAGAAGGATAGAAAAGTCTGGGAATATAAACTTATGATGACCTTTGACACTCTTAGTGCTGGGATGAATATATCCCAGAGTTTTATGTCGTTCTACAACAATTAAGGAATCTGCCTCCCTGACCTTTTAGGGTCATCACAACACAATACCAGACCCCAATCAGAGGGTAATAAAACCTTCACTCCTTATCTATGAACTAGTCATATTTATGTTAATCCCTCTGCCATAATGACAGTTCTGCTTCATGTCACTTGTCCTACCTATTGCATTTTTTCTGTGCTATTTTGTGTATAAATATGTGATTCTTCAGATGTTGTATTAGTCTATGCCTGATGAAGAGACCTGAGTAGTCTCGAAAGCTTGCAATTTGTTACCATCTTTTCAGTTAGCCATTAAAAGGTATCAACCACTGAGGACTCTCAAGTCTAAATATTTTTCTATCTACTGGCTAACACGGTACGAAGATACACATCTTTCCTATATTGATAGTCTTGAGATTTCATTGTACCCTGCACAGATTCTAGACACCCGGTGCCAGATGCAGCAAAGCAGCCCCAGAACATAACAGAGCCTCCTCCATGTTTCACAGTAGAGACAGTGTTCTATTCTTGATATGCTTAATTTTTCCATCAGTGAACATAGAGCTGAGGTGCCTTGTCAAAAAGTTTAATGTTTGTCTCATCTATCCATAGGACATTCTCCCAGAAGCTTCGTGGCTTGTCAACCTGTAGTTTGGCAAATTCCAGTCTGGCTTTTGTATGATTGTTTTCAACAATGGTGTCCTCCTTGGTCGTCTCCTATGAAGTCCACTTTGGCTCATACAATGACGAATGGTGCGATCTGACACTGATGTTCCTTGAGTTTGAAGTTCTCCTTTAATCTGTTTAGAAGTTTTTCTAGGCTCTTTTGTTACTATTCGTATTATTTTCTCTTTGATTTGTCATCAATTTTCCTCCTGCAACCACATCCAAGGAGGTCGTCTACAGTCCCATGGAGCTTAAATTTCTGAATAATATGTGCAACTGTGGTCACAGGAACATCAAGCTGCTTGGAGATGGTCTTATACCTTGTCTATAATTTTCTTTCTAATCTACTGAGACAACTCTTTCCTTCGCTTCCTCTGGTCCATGTTGAGTGTGATACACACCATGTCACCAAACAGCACAGTGAGTATCTGTAGCACTCTATCCAAGCCCACTCACTGATTCCAAGATTGTAGACACCTGTAATGCTAATTAGTGGACACACTTTGATTTAACATGTCCCTTTTGTCACATTATTTTTAGGGGTACCATCATTTCTGCACAGACCTATTTCGCAAGGTTTATTTTTTTAAAAATTCTGTGAAAGTGTAAGGGGATTGAATAATGTCTATTATGATAGAACAGTACTGCTACACTTAAATGTGTATTATTATTGTTCTGCACTGGTATTGCTACACTTGAAAGTGTGTTACCATGTTTGTAAACTGTATATTTCTATTCATGTAGATATGTGTATTATAACATGTTCTCTTTCACTGTAAAGTATATCTATTTGTAGACTTAGGGTAAGCATAGTGGTTAGGCACAGCCACTAGATGGGGGCATTATAGAATGTTATATGGGTAATTAGAGTTTAGGATAAGGAATGGCTAAACATAGGAGGGGCTGCTGTGTGGTAAGTCAGGAATGTTTTCGTAGAGTAGTCAGTTATGGCGTAGTGCCCGAGTCGTACAGATGGGCAATAGGCCCTGGACACAGCAACGGCCACGTAACGTTCTTACAAGAAGAATTACAGCCATTCAGAGTCCCTTAGGGACAGAAGGACAGTGTGCAGCACTGGAGTGTCAGCAGCTTGGAGTGGGAACAAGGAAATGGTCCAGAAAGTACAGGGTGCAGATTGTTCGAGATGTGGCAGATCATTGCATGGGCAGACGTACTCAGATCTGGGGTGAAACGGATGAGGGAGTCACCAGAAGTAGTGAGTCTGGACAAGGAGAATGCTGCGGTACCGCCAAAGGCGCTATTACCCCGCAATGTACTGGAGGACGTAGAAGGAAGCACAGGGAAAGTGCAGGAGTTGAACTGTGTGGTATCCAATGCTGTCCCTATATCTGACAAGAATGTGCTGCAAAGTGTGCCTAGTAAAGTTCTTAGTTTTGCATTAGAATCAGACTGTGTCTCAGTTCTTCCGGAACTGGCTACAAAAGGTCCCCAGCACCACAAAGGAGTCCCTGATGGTGCAGCAAAAGACGACACAGGTACACTGCTGAGGAGACACTGTTTTCATGTAAGAGGAGGCCAGGGCCCTGATGTAACTGAGGGCTCGGCCATGACTACACTTCTGGTCGAATCTTACAGAAGCATGGTTGAAAAGCAATGTCTGACTTTCATTTGTTAATTTTCATAATTTTTTATTTATTATTACTTTTGTCAGATTCAAGTTATTTCTGTCAACATTGTGGGTTTTTCTGTTATTAAACAAGGGGTACCAACAATTTTGACCACGTGTGTACATAATTCCTGTGGTAATATTTTTAGCGAGGCACGCAATGGCAAACACCAGTGATAAAATTTGTCTAATTCACTATGTGACATGCACCTCTAAATAAATTTGGGGCACCTTATTCCTGCTTGAGCTTCATGAAAACTGGTGTATGAAATGAAGTATGAATTGGGGTCTTTGTGTTGTCTAAGTGGGCAAATATTACTTTATGACATTAAGCTAGTGTCTTGAATATTTACAAATAGAGAAATATTAAACATTAACAATATTTGGTAAAGATTCTTTTGTCAGCCAAGTGCAGGTTTATTTCTTTTAACTTAAAATTATACAAATTAAAAAAAATCTATTTTGCCTGAAATTGCAATATTCTTCCATAGGCAGAGCTTTACGTTCTATATAACTGAAACACAACTGCTATGAAAAAAACAACATTTCTCCATACTATCGTCAAACAAATGTAAGAGAAAGGGCAAACATGATCTGAAAGAGATGATTGTTTCCTTTGTAGGGGGATGAAGATACCTACTGAGAAAAGACGTACATGCATTCTGATTTGCAATCATTTCCACTATTTATGAGGTCAGTGGGCTTTCTCCTGCTGTGCTCAATCTAGCAAAGTCTCTGGTGGGATCATCGGAGAGAGAATATTACAATCGTATTGACTTGGTGATGTCCCTAAACAAAAACATAAAGCTTCACATACAAATATCTTATCAATACCCAGTTACAATGATCCATACTCATCATTCCGTGCCCACATGTGAGCACAACAATTGAAATTGCCATTGACTGTTATGAAAATGCTTTTAAAATGCAAGCCCTGAGACAAAAGTTTCTAGTTTGTTATGCAACCGCTTTGCTTTAAAATCAGTATGCCTTCTTCAAGCTGAATTCAGGAATTCCGCAGCAGAGCTCTTTCACTATTCCAATGTTTTTCTTATGAACGCAAGATTCTTTGAACATTTCCATAGATGCTGTGTTATGACAATTGCCTACTTTTTTGAAAAATTCAGCACACAATGATTGTGTCCCTGTTTTTTTAAATTTGGGACACTGCAAATTCAAAAACATGCACTTCATAATTTTGGTCAAAAATAGTGAACCAAAAGTAACAGTGATCCCTTAAGTAATAATGAACTTAGTGAAAATATTCTTAACATACCATTGCTTTTCCTGGGACCTTATAACTTAAAATCAAATTCACCATGTTGCCACCCTCATTCCAGTCTTCATCATGTGTGAAGAGTCGACAGTAAGTTCCTGCCCATCAGCATGGACATTTCACTGGTAAAACACCTGTATTACTCAAGTACATGCACTGATTGGTTGTCTAGTAGCTCCTCTCTACGGCACAGTGTGGTGGTACATTTTCTGTGCTGCTTTATACCTGTGCCACATTGAGCCACTCCTTCAGATATAAGGTTTGTCCTCAACATAATAAGTAATATACAACTTTACCATACCTATTGTTTATCTGTATTAAGTATCTGTATTAAGTATCTGCTTAATTTTATTTATTATTCATGTTGTATTATTTTGGGTTGACATTTTCTGGGCTTTGAGAGCAATTACCAGATTTTCAGCTCTCGTCTCAACTTAGCTAGAATAGATTTAACCCCTTAGTGACAGAGCCATTTTGCAGCTTAATGACAGGGCCAATTTTTACAATTCTGACCACTGTCACTTTATGAGGTTATAACTCAGGAACGCTTTAACGAATCCCGCTGATTCTGAGACTGTTTTTTCGTGACATATTGTACTTCACGTTAGTGGTAAAATTTCTTTGATATGACTTGTGTTTATTTATGAAAAAAACGGAAATATGGCGAAAATTTTGAAAATTTAACAATTTTCAAACTTTAAATTTTTATGCCCTTAAATCAGAGAGATATGTCACACAAATTTCTTAATAAATAACATTGCCCACATGTCTACTTTACATCAGCACAATTTTGGGACCAAAATTTTTTTTTTTTACAAAGTTATAAGGGTTAAAAGTTGACCAGCGATTTCTCATTTTTACACCATTTTTTTTTAGGGACCACATCACATTTGAAGTCACTTTGAGGGGTCTATATGATAGAGAATACCCAAAAGTGACACCATTCTAAAAACTGCACCCCTCAAGGTGCTCAAAACCACATTCAAAAAGTTTATTAACCTTTACGTGCTTCACAGGAACTGAAGCAATGTGGAAGGAAAAAATTAACATTTAACTTTTTTTGCAAAAACTTTACTTCGGAACCTATTTTTTTTATTTTCACAAGTGTTAAAAGAAAAAATGAACCACAAAATTTGTTTTGCAATTTCTCCTGAATAAGCCGATACCCCATATGTGGGGGTAAACCACTTTTTGGGCGCACGGCAGAGGTCGCAAGGGAAGGAGCGACATTTGACTTTTTCAACGCAGAATTGGCTGGACGCCATGTCGCATTTGTAGAGGCCCTGATGTGTCTAAACATGGGAAACCCATCACAAGTGACCCCATTTTGGAAACTAGACCCCCTAAGGAACTTATCTAGATGTGTGGTGAGCACTTTGAACCTCCAAGTGCTTCACAGAAGTTAATAACATAGAACAGTGAAAATAAAAAATCATATTTTTTCCACAAAAGCAATCTTTTCACCCCAATTTTTATTTTTCCAAGGGTAACAAGACCCCAAAAGTTTTTGTGCAATTTGTCCTGAGCATGCTGATACCCCATATGTGGGGGTAAACCACTGTTTGGGTGCGTGGCAGAGCTTGGAAGGGAAGGAGCGCCGTTTGACTTTTTCAGCGCAGAATTGGCTGGACGTCATGTCGTGTTTGTAGAGGCCCTGATGTGTCTAAACAGTGGAAACCCCCCACAAGTGACCCCATTTTGGAAATTAGACCCCCTAAGGAACTTATCTAGATCTGTGGTGAGCACTTTGAACCTCCAAGTGCTTCACAGAAGTTTATAACATAGAGCCGTGAAAATAAAAAATCATATTTTTTCCACAAAAACGATCTGTTCACCCCAATTTTTATTTTCCCAAGGGTAACAAGACCCCAAAAGTTTTTGTGCAATTTGTCCTGAGCATGCTGATACCCCATATGTGGGGGTAAACCACTGCTTGGGTGCATGGCAGAGCTTGGAAGGGAAGGAGCACCGTTTGACTTTTTCAACTCAGAATTGGCTGGAGGCCATGTCGCGTTTGTAGAGGCCCTAATGTGTCTAAACAGTGGAAACCCCCCACAAGTGATACCATTTTGGAAACTAGAACCCCTAAGGAACTTATATAGATGTGTGGTGAGCACTTTGAACCCCCAAGTGCTTCACAGAAGTTTATAACTCCCGGGCATGAAAATAAAAAGTCATATTTTTTCCACAAACCTGATCGTTTAGTCCCCAATTTTTTATTTTTCCAAGGGTAACAGGAGAAATTAGACCACAAAAGTTGTTGTCCAATTTGTCCTGAGTACGCTGATACCCCATATGTGGGGTGGGACCACTGTTTGGGCGCACGGCAGGGCTTGGAAGGGAAGGAGCGCCGTTTGACTTTTTCAAACCAAAATTGGCTGGAATTGAAATTGGACGCCATGTCGCGTTTGGAGAGCCCCTGATACGCCTAAACAGTCGAAACCCCCACAAATCACACCATTTTGGAAACTAGACCCCTTAAGGAACTTATCTAGATGTGTGGTGAGCACTTTGAACCCCCAAGTGCTTCACAGAAATTAATAAACGTAGAGCTGTGAAAATAAAAATTCATTTTTTTCCTCAAAAATGATTCTTTAGCCTGCTATTTTTTTTATTTTCCCAAGGGTAACAGGAGAAATTGGACCCAAAAAGTTGTTGTGCAATTTTTCCTGTGTACGCTGATACCCCATATGTGGGGTGAAACCACTGTTTGGGCGCATGGGAGTGCTTGGAAGGGAAGGAGCGCCATTTTGTAATGCAGACTTTGATGGAATGTTCTGCAGGCGTGATGTTGTGTTTGCAGAGCCCTTGATGTACCTAAACAGTAGAAACCCCCTGCAAGTGACACCATTTTGGAAACTAGACCCCCCAAGGAGCTTATCTAGATGTGTGTTGAGCACTTTGAACCCCCAAGTGCTTCACAGAAATGTATAAACGCAGAGCCGTGAAAATGAAAAATCATTTTTTTTCTCAAAAATGATTTTTTAGCCAGCTATTTTTTATTTTCCCAAGGGTAACTGGAGAAATTAGAACCCCAAAATTGGTGTGCAATTTGTCCTGAGTATGCTGATACCCCATATGTTGGGGTAAACCACTGTTTGGGTGCACGGCAGGGCTCGGAAGGGAGGGAGCGCCATTTGACTTTTTGAAAGCCACGTCGTGTTTGGAGACCCCCTGATGTGTCTAAACAGTGGAAACCCCCCACAAGTGACCCCATTTTGGAAACTAGACCCCTTAAGGAGCTTATCTAGATGTGTGGTGAGCACTTTAAACCCCCAAGTGCTTCACAGAAATTTATAAACGCAGAGCCGTGAAAATGAAAAATCATTTTTTTTCTCAAAAATGATTTTTTTTTGCCAGCTATTTTTTATTTTCCCAAGGGTAACCGGAGAAATTAGAACCCCAAAATTGGTGTGCAATTTGTCCTGAGTATGCTGATACCCCATATGTTGGGGTAAACCACTGTTTGGGCGCACGGCAGGGCTCGGAAGGGAGGGAGCGCCATTTGACTTTTTGAAAGCCACGTCGTGTTTGGAGACCCCCTGATGTGTCTAAACAGTGGAAACCCCCCACAAGTGACCCCATTTTGGAAACTAGACCCCTTAAGGAGCTTATCTAGATGTGGTGAGCACTTTGAACCCCCAAGTGCTTCACAGAAATTTATAAACGCAGAGCCGTGAAAATGAAAAATCATTTTTTTTCTCAAAAATGATTTTTTTAGCCAGCTATTTTTTATTTTCCCAAGGGTAACCGGAGAAATTAGAACCCCAAAATTGGTGTGCAATTTGTCCTGAGTACGCTGATACCCCATATGTTGGGGTAAACCACTGTTTGGGCGCACGGCAGGGCTCGGAAGGGAGGGAGCGCCATTTGACTTTTTGAACGCCACGTCGTGTTTGGAGACCCCCTGATGTGCCTAAATAGTGGAAATCCCTCAATTCTAGCTCCAACCCTAATCCCAACACACCCCTAACCCTAATCCCAACCCTAATCGTAACCTAAATCCCAACCCTAATTCCAACCCTAATTGTAACCCTAACTCTAATTGTAACCCTAACCCTAATTGTAACCCTAACCCTAATTCTAACCCTAATTATAACCCTCACCCTAAGGCTGGGTTCATTTTGCGTTTTACCAGCCCGTTCAACACATAGCGTTGACGGGCTGGTAACGGTATAGCATAATGCGATCGCGTTATGCTATACCCGCTAGCGCAGAGGAATCAGCAGATGATTCATCTGCGCTAGCGGTGACGGAGCCCAGACGCTGCAGCCCGCGTCCGAGGCTCCGTCACTGAATGATGGCATGTCGCAAACGCATGCCGCTTTACGGCATGCGTCGCGATGCGCCCTCAAATGGGGGTGAATGGCAGCGTTAACGGACTGCGTTACACCGCGTTATACCGCGGTGTAGCGCAGTCCGTCTAACGGACTGCCATAACGCAGTATGAACCCAGCTTAACCCTAAGGCCGGCGTCACACTGGCGACAGAATCGGACGACTGCAATGCGATGAAAAATCGTATTGCAGTCTGCCCTATGTTAATCTATGGAGCAGCTCCCAGTATCAGATTTTTTGTGGTCCCTTTTAAACGTCCGTGTGCAATCGCAGCATGCTGCGATTGTCACCGATTGTGGGTCGACTATCGCCAATGCAAGTCTATGGGAGCGATGAAAAATCTGATTACAAACGGACCGCATGTGTGACTTGCGATGAAATCGCATCGGTGTCCTTTAGAAAAGCCGGCAATTCATCCCCGGCTATACTGTAAAATCACACTGACAGCTTTAATAAAGAATAGAAAGAATAGATATACACACATAGAATACATATGTATATATATATATATATATATATATATATATATATATATATATATGTAATTGTGACATGTATATATATATATATATTTATATTTCCTAGACTTCTACATACTGTAATAGCCGCAAATTCAATTGCCGGCTTTTGTGAAATCACAGAAGCCGACATGAAATGATACATTGTGTCCACACAGTTAACCATGTCATTTCCTGTATTTTGATATTTGTTTAGAACTTACAATTACATGAGTGTATTTGTGCTAAATTTCAGACATGTAGGGGTTAATTAAAGGTGTAAATTCGTTGACAAAAAAATGCGTGGGCTCCCGCTGTATTTTCTCCACCAGACAGACAAAGCAAGCGACTGGGGGCAGATAATAATAGCCTAGGGAGGGTACTTTTTTTTTGTGCCCCCCTGGCTACTAACATCTGCCCCAGACACCCCAGAAAGGGCAAATCTATAATTAGATTCGCCCTTTCTGGCACTTTGCCCGTCTATTCCCATTGCCCTGTAGCGGTGGCGAATGGGTTAATAATCTCACCTTAATGTCACCTTAGTATTGAAAGGTGACCTTAAGGCAGGTTAATAATTGAGAGCTGTCAATTAGACAAATATCAAATATTAATCCTATTGAAGTAAATAAAAAAACACACACACTTTAAGAATAAATAATTTTAATGAAATAAAAACACATATTTTTGACCATCTTTTATTTAAGTCTTAATCCGTTCGAAGCCCTTGTTCTTCTAAAATAAATATAAAATAATAAAACAACATTATTCTTACCTATCTGGCAATCTGTCACGTCCCACGATGTAATCCTTCACAAAGGGTTAACTACTAGCAATCAGATAAGCAGCGCAAGTAATCCTGCATGCTCATCTGATAGCTCCTGAATGAATGAGCTTATCTCCTGCCGACAGGAGATGTGATTCATGAATGAAGCTTAATTGATTGTATCCACTTTCACCTTAGGTCAGGTCACTCAAGTGAAAGTTGTAATAAATCAATTAAGCTCCATTCATGAATCTATTCCTCTCCTTTCACTGGGAGAGTAACTTATTCATTCAGGGGAATACAGGTCTGAGACAGCATTATTAGCTCTCTGCAACCTGTAACCTGTTAACCCTTTCTGATGGATTACACTGTGGGACCTGACTGTACATCGGATTGGTAAGAATCATTTTGCTTTTTTATTTTATTTTTATTACAGGAAATGGTTTTAGCAGGAAAATAAAATATTGTCAAAAACTGTGTGATTATTTCATTAAACTTCTTTTTTATTAAACTGTGTGTGTTTGATTTTTCTATCATACAATAGGATTAATAATTGATAGTTGTCTAATTGACAGCTCTCAATTATTAACCTGCCTTAAGGTCACCTTTCAATACTAAGGTGACATTAACGCCTTATTAACCCATTCGCCACCGCTACAGGGCAATGGGAATAGACGGGCAAAGTGCCAGAAAGGGCGAATCTAATTATAGATTTGCCATTTCTGGGGTGTCTGGGGGCAGATGTTAGTAGCCAGGGGGGGGCACAAAAAAAATGTACCCTCCCTAGGCTATTATTATCTGCCCCCACTCGCTTGCTTTGTCTGTCTGGTGGAGAAAATACAGCGGGAGCCCACGCATTTTTTTTCAACGAATTTACACCTTTAATTAACCCCTACATGTCTGAAATTTTGCACAAATACACTCATGTAATTGTAAGTTCTAAACAAATATCAAAATACAGGAAATGACATGGTTAACTGTGTGGAAACAATGTATCATTTCATGTCGGCTTCTGTGATTTCACAAAAGCCGGCAATTGAATTAGCGGCTAGAACAGTATGTAGAAGTCTAGGAACTATAAATATATGTATATATACATGTCACAATGACATGTATATATATATATATATATATATATATATATATATGTGTTCTATGTGTATATATCTATTCTTTTTTTTGTGATTGAAATACTATTCTTTTGGATCCATTATATGTCAGTTTTGCAAGCCTGCAAGAAATTCTCGCAAGTCGGATGAAAATCGGATGTTACAAGGTACACACACATGCGACTAAATCGCATCTTTGAAGGAAAATCGGATGCCAGAAGGATGTGTGATGTTTGCATTTTGATCCGACAATCGACCGTCTAAAACGGACCGATTTTTTGTCGTTGTGTGTGACGCCGGCCTAACGCTAATTATAACCCTAACCCTAATGCTAACCCTAACCCTAATGCTAACCCTAACCCTAATTATAACCCTAACCCTAATTATAACCCTAACCCTAACAGAAAAATGAAAATAAATATAATTTCTATTTTTTATTATATGTCCCTAACTAAGGGGGTGATAAATGGGGGGGTTATGTACTGTTTTTTTTTATTTTGATCACTGTGATAGTTTATCACAGTGATCAAAATGCAGTTTCTGGAGAATGAATGAAACTTTTTTTGAATCTGCCGCCAAGCAGATCGGCGGGCGCACTGCGCATGCGCCCGCCATTTTTTTTGTGCAGGAAGAAGACCGGGATGATCGGAGGCCAGGGGGACCTGCCAGAGGACACCGGTAAGTATAGGGGGGGTTCAGGGGGACACGGGGACCCTCATTTTCTCCCCTCTGATGTGCGATCACATCAGAGGGGAGAGAAATCTTTTTTTTTTTTTTGCGATCGCGGCTATGCTTGCATAGCCGCGATCGCAACACCGGGATCGGTGAATACCGACCCGGATCATGTTCTCTGGGGTCTCGGCTACCCCCGGTAGCCGAGACCCCAGAGAATATTTGCCCATCCCCCCACCAGCACAGCGGCACATAGCGGCGGGCGCACTGAGCATGCGCCCGCCATTTTCTTAACAGCGCCGGCTCCGGGGGACAACTGAGGGCCCGGGGGCCACATGGACTGGATCGGGGGCTACATGGGGGTCCTGGGGACCCTTTTTCTCTGTCCCCTGATGTCCGATGACATCAGGGGACAGAGAAATTAAATGGCACATCAGATTTTTTTTTTTGCGGTCGCCGTTATAGGGTTAATAACGGCGACTGCAACATTGGGTCGGTAAAAAACCGACCCGATTCATGTTCTCTAGGGTCTCGGCTACCACCGGTAGCCGAGACCCCGGAGAAAATGCGCCTCTGGGGGGCGCTATTCACTTTTTCCACAGCGCCGTTAATTAACGGCGATGTGGTTTAAGTACCCTTAATGACCGCTGTTAAAAGGCGTATCTGCGGTCATTAAGGGGTTAAAGGGGTATTCCCATCTCCAAAATACTATCCCAATATGTAGTAGCTGGATGGATATCTAAGCTACTGAATTGTGCTGTACATGGGGTAAGTAACGTAGCAAATCAGAAGAGCTGTACTACATTTCTAATTGTAGGTATTTGCTAATAATATTATTATTATTACACTTCCTACATAATGGGATAGAATCTTGGCGATGGGAATACCCTTTTAACTTAAAATGGATGTCCTGAAACAAATTAAAATTACAACTTGAAGGACCACTAATTATCTTCATGATTGTCGTTGTTGATGTCTGCTTTCCAATATTTTCTTTCTGGTGTAAGATGACTGATACCATGATCATGTATCATTATCCTTACTTTAATCAAAAGTCAAATAAGCAATTATATCACAGAAGCCAAGAGAGGAAAAGAACCTCACTCCCAATGTAATTTCACCAGGTTGTAAAATGAAAAATGTGGAATACTCCCAAAAGGTGTATACACAGAAAAAACGGAGTATGCAAATACCACCAAAAACGTAAAAATCAACATATTTTTATTTAAATATTCTATATAACAATATAAGAATGTATCATACAAAAATGGCACAAAGAGGAGAAAAAGTAAGGAGACATACTGGTACAACAGGGAGAGAGTTAGCACCTGAATAACCAAGAGCAAGTGGGAACATATATCAGAGTATATGTAGCAATATAGCAATGGTACATAACTATAAAGGAACCTGGTGACTAGTCAATAGACATGTAATATATGTGTCACTAGGTTTATAAATCACAGAAAGTTAACCCAACCTACCCATAAGAAATGGCAGTGTTCACTTGTCTCCCTGCTGGCCCCTTGACGCGTGTTTCACGTGACAGCTTCCCCTTTTGAGAACATTTTTGGTGGTATTTGTTTACTATCATTGTACTTACTGTAGAACTGAGGAGGCCCCAAGACAAGGATTAAACTGAATCTTCCATTATGGTGCTGGGTTTCCCCACCAAGATAGAGAACATGATGTTCGATAGAGTAAAAACATCTGGCATTATCATCATTTTACTGCATCTGCTGTTATGTAGATTTGTGACCTTGAAAATATCCATAGAGAACTACTATAATTCAAGAGTTTCCCTTTGAAGCACTGGAGAGGTGCAATTAATTTAAATTCCATGACTAGTGTTGAGCATTCCGATACTGCAAATATCGGGTATCGGCCGATATTAGCTGTATCGGAATTCCGATTCCGAGTTCCGATATTTTCGTCTTATCGGATACCGGAATCGGGATTGTCACTGTCACTGTCAGTGTCCGTCGGTCGGGTCTGTCAGGAGTCAGCGGCACTTACCCGGCAGAAGATCTCCGGCGGTCACGTCCTGGACTGCTTGATGGCCGCAATCTTCTTTCCCCGGCGGTCACATGCAGTTTCTCGCGATAACTGCAGTGACTGCTGGGTAATCCCGGCCGTAAAGCAGTCAGTCCGATGACGTCACCGCCGGAGAAGCAGGTAATCAGCTGTGCTGCGTCGCGATGACAGGCTCTGCCTGTCATTGCGATGTAGCAGAGTTGGATCGTCGTGGGACAATCGTTACTATGGACTGCGTCGGACAGGTGGTATACTGTTGGTTTGTTTTTTTTCTTTTTTTACAGGAGATCGATGGCGTCGCAGGAATGAGAGAGTAATAAAATTAATGAAAACTGTGTTGTCTCTTTTATTTCATTAAAAGACTTTTTTCTTGCATTGTCTTTTTTTTATACATTTAATAACTTTGGGATTAATAATGGATCGGTGTCTTATTGACACCTCTCCATTATTAACCGGGCTTATTGTCACCGTGCAATCAACGGTGACATTAACCCCTTATTACCCCACTTGCCACCGCTACAGGGCAGTGGGAAGAGCCGGGTAAAGTGCCACAATTGGCACATCTTTTGATGCGCCAAATGTGGGGCTGCTGTAGCCTGGTATTATCAGGCTGTTGAGGGCCCAAATCCATGGGCCTTGACAGTCTTTTAATACCAGGCCGCAGCAGTCTGCATTTTACTTGGCTGGTTAACAAAAATAGGGGGGATCCCCACGCCGTTTTTTTTTCGAGGGGATCCCCTATTTTTGTTAACCAGCCAAGCTAAGCAGACTGCTGTGGCCTGGTATTATCAGGCTTGCAAGGTCCATGGATATTGGATCCTTACCAGCCTGAAAAACCAGGCCTCAGCGGTCTGCTTCATCTGGCTGGTTAACAAAAATAGGGGGGACCCCACGCCAATTTTTTTCGAGGGGATCCCCTATTTTTGTTAATCAGCCAAGATATGCAGACTGCTGTGGCATGGTATTATCAGGCTGGCAAGGTCCATGGATCTTGGCTCCTTAACAGCCTGAAAATCCAGGCCTCAGCGGTCTGCTTCATCTGGCTGGTTAACAAAAATAGGGGGGACCCCACGCCAATTTTTTTCGAGGGGATCCCCTATTTTTGTTAATCAGCCAAGATATGCAGACTGCTGTGGCCTGGTATTATCAGGCTGGCAAGGTCCATGGATCTTGGCTCCTTAACAGCCTGAAAATCCAGGCCTCAGCGGTCTGCTTCATCTGGCTGGTTAACAAAAATAGGGGGGACCCCACGCCATTTTTTTTTCGAAGGGAACCCCTATTTTTGTTAATCAGTTCCCTCTGACGTCACTGATTGTGTCCCTGGCTGACCTGAAGTGAAAGTGGAAAGCAATCAATTAAGCTTTCCACTTAAGGGCCCGTCTCACATAGCGATATCGCTACCGAGATCGCTGCTGAGTCACTAGTTTTGTGACGCAGCAGCGAGCTCACCAGCGATATCGCTGTGTGTGACATTCAGCGACGATCAGCCCCCCTGCCGGGTATCGCTGATCGTCGCTGAAATGTCAGGACCTTTGATCGCTGGTTTCCCACTGACAGGCACACATCGCTGCGTGTGACAGGCGGGAGACCAGCGATCCGCTGGTAACCAAGGTACACAGCGGGTTTCCAGGCGCGGGGCTGTGCCTAGAAACCCGCTGTGTACCTTGGATACCAGCGCCCTGATGCAGGGAGCTGGTATCCAAGGTACATAGCGGGTTTCCAAGCGCTGCGCGGTGCCTGGAAACCCGCTGTGTACCTTGGTTACCAGCGGATCGCTGGTCTCCCGCCTGTCACACGCAGCGATGCGTGCCTGTCAGAGGGAAACCAGCGATCAAAAAAAGGTCCTGACATTTCTGCGACGATCAGCGATACCCGGCAGGGGGCTGATCGTCGCTGAATGTCACACACAGCGATATCGCTGGTGAGCTCGCTGCTGCGTCACAAAACTAGTGACTCAGCAGCGATCTCGGTAGCGATATCGCTATGTGAGACGGGCCCTTAAGCGATGTTACCCGCAGTGTCGCTGTCCCAGATCGCTGCCTGAGCTGCCTGTTTGGCAGCTCAGCAGCGATCATGTAGCGATACACCAGCGATCCTGACAAGTGCATATCGTTGTCGGGATCGCTGGTGTATCGTTATGTGACACCCAGCCTTTACTCTCCTGTCAGGCAGGAGAGGAACTCATTCATTTGGGGTTTACTGTGAGGCTGCAGCATTAGCTGCGGTCCCTGCAGTAAACATTAACCCTTTCTGAAGGATTACACCGTGGGACCTGACTGTGCATGGGATAGGTAAGAATAATTTTGCTTTTTTATTTTATTTTTATTACAGGAAATGGTTTTTGCAGTAAAATAAAAGATGGTCAAAAACATGTGTCTTTATTTCATTAAAATGATTTTTAATTAAAGTGTGTGTGTTTTATTTTTATTTCATGCAATAGGATTAATAATTGATAGTTGTCTAATTGACAGCTCTCAATTATTAACCTGGCTTAAGGTCACCTTTCAATAGCAAGGTGGCTTTAACCTCATATTAACCCATTCGCCACCGCTACAGGGCAATGGGAATAGACGGGCAAAGTGCCAGAAAGGGCGAATCTAATTATAGATTTGTCTTTCCTGGGGTGTCTGGGGGCAGATGTTAGTAGCCGGGGGGGCAAAAATAATGGTCCCTCTCTGGGCTATTATTATCTGCCCCCACTCACTGGCTTTGTCTGTCTGGTTGCGAAAATAGGGCGGGAGCCCACGCATTTTTTTTCAGCAATTTTACACCTCATATATATATATACATGTCATTGAATTTGTGACACATATATATATATTTATATTTGTAGTTCATACACTTCTACATAGTATAATAGCCGCTAATTCAATTGCCGGCTTTTGTGAAAATGCAGAACCCGACATGAAATGACACTTGGTGTACATAGGGTTAACCATGTCTTTTCATGTCCTTTGCTATCTAATTTGCACAAACAATTAAATCAGACTATGTGTGCAAAATTTCACACCTGTAGGGGTTAATTAAAGGTGTAAATTCGTAGCAAAAAAGTCCGTTTTTTTTACAACGAATTTACACCTTTAATTAACCCCTACAGGTGTGAAATTTTGCACACATAGTCTGATTTAATTGTTTGTGCAAATTAGATAGCAAAGGACATGAAAAGAAATGTTTAACCCTATGAACACCAAGTGTCATTTCATGTCGGGTGACCCGACATGAAATGACACTTGGTGTACATAGGGTTAACCATGTCTTTTCATGTCCTTTGCTATCTAATTTGCACAAACAATTAAATCAGACTATGTGTGCAAAATTTCACACCTGTAGGGGTTAATTAAAGGTGTAAATTCGTAGCAAAAAAGTCCGTTTTTTTTACAACGAATTTACACCTTTAATTAACCCCTACAGGTGTGAAATTTTGCACACATAGTCTGATTTAATTGTTTGTGCAAATTAGATAGCAAAGGACATGAAAAGAAATGTTTAACCCTATGTACACCAAGTGTCATTTCATGTCGGGTGCTTCTGTCTTTTCACTGAAGCCGGCTTTACCCGGCAATTGAATCAAAGGATATTTTACTATGTAGAAGTGTATAAACTATACATATATGTATATATATATGTCACAATGACATGTATATATATATATATATATATGTATTCTATGTGTGTATATTTAGTGTTTACAAGGAAAGAATGGGGTTTTTTTAGTTGCGATATTTTGTTCCCATAGACTTACATGGGACTTCCGGTATCGGTATCGGGTATCGCCGATATTTTAGTGATATCGGCGATACCATTCCGATTCCGATACTTTAGGATATCGGAAAGTATCGCTCAACTCTATCCATGACCCAAGTATTACACTTATCTGTTGGAGACTTCACCTCTTTCCAGTGGCACTCCGGTCCCGATCCGCCATCTTGTGACAACTTCTTAATGACTGTAAGTCGAAGGTAACGGTCACAATCTCTAATGTAAGCCTATGAAGGCCTCCTTCTGATCTCGTTCTAGCTCTTACAGACTTACTTTGAGAAGTGACTTCCAGATCACCCTGAAAACACTGGAGGGATCCAACAAATCACAACCTGCAGAAAACCGACCAGAGTGGTGCCGATAAAAGATGAATACAGAGGCTGGTGAGTCCAAAACTAGCGACAGGGAACTTAAATTAGTAGCACCACTCCAGCGCTGCAATAAAAATAAATCTGGAGTGGTGCTTTAGCAAAGAAAGAGACATTATTTGAATATGAACTCCTTATAATGTGAATATTGTAGCAAATAATGGTTATTATGTTTCCATGCCTTATTAAAAATATTGCTATTTTCATATTCCATTGTGTTGACGATTCTTGCTAAGGTCTCAACAGTGCAAGCATTCTTCTCAGCAATTGATGGTAAACTGACTCAAGGACCCCCTGCCATCAGCTCATCAACAGGGGACCTGTATGTGCTAAGGGGTTGTCCAACTTATTACCTTTTGTTGGATAACATTCACAGGAGGTATCCTACCATGGGCTATATATTGATTTTTAATTACTTTTATTTGTGGCTGTGCTGAAGTACAGACGTGATATTTTACTGAAGGTGGGCAACCTTGATACATCATTTTTTTTCTTGGTTGGATGACGCATACAGACCTGGTGGGTGAGAGATTATTAGATTGATCTTTGTATTATTTCAATATCATCCAAAGAAGTTCATTGTATTTATAATTTGGCTAGGAAAAAGGGTATAACATTGTGGTGATAGAATATATGCTTTTATTCTGAGGATTCACAAATGAGCTGATAACTCTTCAAAGCTAGACGGTAATTGCCACTTGAATAACTGTTATATTTATTTACCTTGATTGAAAGCTTGATGTAAAAATAACCTCATCAATTAATAAATTCAGACAGACAACTGAAAGGAAATTAAGTGGGAAAATATGAGCTTAAGCAGAGCATTTTGTCATGGCTTATGGAACTTACTGGAGCATCTGTAATAGGAGCTGAAAATAGATAAAAGCAAAAAAAAATATGGACTTTTTAGCTCTAAATTCTTCAAGTAGATAGAAAACCAAATAAAAGGAATCCTTGAGATGATGGCAAGAAGATCCTCACAAAAATGAGAAGTCTTCGCTTGGTAACAAGGTGCTAATGTGTACATTATGGCATAAAGAATGAGTGGTGTCAAACATTATTGTCAAATAGTTTTCTTGCGTAATTTTTTTGTCAAAACTTCTAGGTAATTAATTGATAACCTATAGAAGTGGTATTACTAATCCAAAGGCAGCATGCATCAGACACTGGCTGTATGTTCTTTGCCAAACATGTTTGACTCTGAAATGCTGCTGCATTTTAGAGAAAAACATACTTTAAAAGCTTCCGGGGACTAACTGAACTGGAGACTAGTCAGACAGGTGGGTCTCCGGCGGCTTCTTCCTGCCCGCTTCCCTGGACTGACTGGTCTTTGCTTATAGGCACATGTGGTCAGGCTTCAAAGGAGACCGTGATTTTTACTATGCACAGCAATACTATAATACAAAGGATTAGACGATCACAAGTTAAAGTCCTCTGAGAGGACAAACAAATAAGGTAAGAATAAAAATAAAAAGTCACTGGTGAAGTGATGGAGGGGAGATATGTGTTACTGCGCATGATGGCGTCAGTGATGTAAAACCAGAATAGTTTCCTACAGCACATTACTTGTTGGGATGATTTATTGAAAGTTATATTAGGACTGGTTTTAGTGGACATTCATAGAGTGAAAGGGAGAATGTAAACATATCTACACCTGCAGTGTCCTGACTGGACATGTATGATGTCGAGATCATGTTGTCAATAATTATTTTACCAAAATTGCTATTTTTTAGTTGCTGCAACCCCCCAAAAAATGCAGTAAGAAGTGATCAGACTATTATACTGTGTATATCCCAATATGTTATTAAAAAAGAAAAAAAAGTTGGCTCGCCCTACAAGAATCAGCACTCACACAGCTCCATCGACCAAAAAAATGAAAATGTTACAAGTCTCAGAAAATGGCTAAAAAATCAAAACGTTTTTACAAATTCACAATTTTTTTCACCAATAAAATAACAAAAATCTGGACAAGTTTGGTATCATCATAATTGTATTGATGTGGAGAACCATATTGCCAGGTCATTTTTAAAGCATAATGTATATTAATATTGAGAAAAGAAAAATGCCAGACAGGGGGTACATATAAAATATAGTAAATCTTTATTGAAAAACCATAAAAACAGACACAGAATAAAAAATAAATCCAAATAGGGATAAAATGAGTCAAAAGATGGGTACAGATGCAATTACCATAATGGCTGCAATAATACAGATCTATAGATACATGTACAGTAATAAAGCTTACGGAAAGTTTTCTGACCCCTTTAAATTTTTCACTTTTTGTTTCATTGCAGCCATTTGGTAAATGCAAAAAAGTTCATTTTTTCTCATTAATGTACAGCCTGTACCCCATCTAGACTGAAAAAAAAACAGAAATGTAAAAATTTTTGCAAATTTATTAAAAAAGAAAAACTGAAATATCACATGGTCATAAGTATTCAGACCCTTTGCTCAGTATTGAGTAGAAGCACCTTTTGAGCTAGTACAGCCATGAGTCTTCTTGGGAATGATGCAACAAGTTTTTCACACCTGGATTTGGGTATCCTCTGCCATTATTCCTTACAGATCCTCTCCAGTTCCATCAGGTTAGATGGTGAATGTCGGTGGACAGCCATTTTCAGGTCTCTCCAGAGATGCTCAATTGGGTTTAGGTCAGGGCTTGGCTGGGCCAGTCAAGAATGGTCACAGAGTTGTTCTGAAGCCACTCCTTTGTTATTTTAGCTGTGTGCTTAGGGTCATTGTCTTGTTGGAAGGTGAACCTTCGGCCAAGTCTGAGGTCCAGAGCACTCTGGAAGAGGTTTTCACCCAGGATATCTCTGTACTTGGCCGCATTCATGTTTCCTTCAATTTCAACCAGTTGTCCTGTCCCTGCAGCTGAAAACACCCCAATAGCATGATGCTGCCACCACCATGTTTCACTTTTGGGATTGTATTGGGCAGGTGATGAGCAGTGCCTTGTTTTCTCCACACATACCGCTTAGAATTATCACCAAAAAGTTCTATATTCGTTCTCATCAGACCAGAGGATCTTATTTCTTATAGTCTGGGAGTCCTTCATGAGTTTTTTAGTAAACTCTATGGCTTTCCAATGTCTGGCACAGAGGAGAGGCTTCCATCGGGCCATTTTGCCATAAATGTCTGACAGGTGGAGGGCTGCAGTGATAGTTGACTTTGTGGAACTTTCTCCCATCTCCCTACTGCATCTGTGGATCTCAGCCACAGTGATCTTGGGGTTCTTCTTTAGCTCTCTCACCAAGGCTCTTCTCCATGATTGCTCAGTTTGGCTGGACAGGCAGGTCTAGGAAGTCTTCTGGTGGTCCCAATATTCTTCCATTTAAGGATTATGGAGGCCACTGTGTTCTTAGAAACCTTGAGTATTGCAGAAATTATTTTGTAACCTTGGCCAGATCTGTGCCTTGCCACAATTCTGTCTCTGAGCTCCTTGGCCAGTTCCTCTGACCTCATGATTCCGATTTGTTCTGTGTGCCTTTACAAATCAAGTCCTATCAGTTTAATTAAACACAGCTGGACTCCAATAAAGGAGTAGAGCCATCTCAAGGAGGATCACAAGGAAATGGACAGCATGTGACTTAATTATGAGTGTCTGAGCAAAGGGTCTGAACACTTATGACCATGTGATATTTCAGTTTTACTTTTTTAATAATTTGCAAAAATTTCTACATTTCTGTTTTTTACAGTCAAGATGGGGTGCAGAGTGTACATTAATGGGAAAAAAATGAACTTTTTGAATTTACCAAATCGCTGCAATGAAACAAAGAGTGAAAAAATCAAAGGGGTCTGAATACTTTCTGTACCCACTGTACTTAAATTTATTTGAAATAAAGTGCAAGTGCCACATAAAAATAATTACTTCAATAATTATACATAAATAACTATAAACTGGAACAAATAATTTGTGCAAAGGCAGTACCAATCAGCTAGCTGGAACATGTGAAGAAAGTAAATGTGGGTAACTGCACAAATATATGTATAGTAAAAAAAATCAAGGGACATACTCAAATAGATTACAAATAATTGCAACACAAAAACAACCACACATGAATATGAATAAGCTGAAGCAAATAGAGATTTGCAAAGGCAGTATCAATCAGCTAGCTGGAACATGTGAAAAAGTATATGTAGGTAGGTAGGTAAACAGAAGTCCGAATATATGTCACTAAATAAGGGCATACCCAACCACAGGAGCACACCCGACGCGTGTTTCGCTTGAGCTTCATCCTGGGCCTGATTCAGATAATGTATGTTTTAAAAACCACAAACTTGGAATTTTTTTCCACCATTTTCCAACACACTTTGTGGTAAATTGAATGGTGTCATTCAAAAGTACAACTAGTTCTGGAAAATACAATCCTTATTCGTCTATGTGACAGATAAATAAAAAAAGTTGTGGCTTTTGGAAGAAGGCAAGGAAAAAATAAAGACACAAAATTGGAAATTGACCATGTTGGGAAGGGGATAAACACATTGCCATCGATGAACCAATGTTTTGCTTGTTTGCCAAGTGTTTTCAGACCTGTTTAGACTAATCGATATAGTTGGTAATGTGGGTACCCAGGAATGTTTATTCCCTTTTTGTTGGCCCATATAAGTGTGAATAATGTAACACATTTACACATTTTAAGTTGATTTACACTTCTTAAAGCGATCCAAGGTCAGTCATGTATCAGGCACTGGCTGTATGATGTCAGCCAGTATGTTTGCTGATTTCATCTTCCTGAATAATCTCCAGCACGGATCGGTCTCTGTTGGCTTCTAAAGTATGTTTTTCTCTGAAATGTCACAGCGTTTCAAAGTCAAACATACCTGACTGAAGCATATATCAGCTGTAAGGTTCCCTTTAATTGTTATGGAAGAGTAATAATGCACACACCTTAAAATGGACTTCACCAGTCAGACTTTGCACTGTTCACTTTGATCAGCAGAGTCAAAATAAAAAAGTGAAATCACAGATGATAGCTGAGTCAATTACGAAGAGTAAAGCTGAGTTCCCAGGCTAACGAAAGGTCAAACTAGAAAAGGCATCAAGGGATTAATCCAGAAGACAAGTCAAGAAATAACTGGGAAAGAACACAATAACAGCCTAGTACATTGAGTCAGGCAGTATTATAAAGAATACACAAGTTACAGCCAACATAAGGAATTTGTCCACTGACTGATCTCCAAAATTGGTCAGAGCAATTGTCCTTCATCTCACTGGGCGATAAGGTGGATGCGGTACTTCCATATGTGCTGATGCCACCCAGAGCTTTTTCAGATGCTAGAAAAGAGCAACAGAGGAACATGGAGAGGAAAGTTTGCTACAAAGTACTATCAGCGTAAAATGTACTTATGTTATGTATTGAGACTCAAACAAAGACTGTGGGAGAATTTATCAAACATTGTGCACCAGTTTCTGTCATAGAAAAGTTATAATTTTTTTGCATGCAGTTTGGTACAAAACTGCAAATATTTACTTTTTAATGCCTCTCTAACCACTTTGAAAAAACAGTGTAATCTGGTTGTAATTAGGAATGCAAATAGGGTTTAAAGTCAACCTGTCACCACGAAAATGTAGTCAAATCTGCAAGCACCATGTTAGAGGGAACTGAGCAGATTGATATATAGTTTTGATAAAAAAAAGGACCGCCTACTGGATCGAAAATCCCAGAAAGAGCAAAACACGGGTGATACTGAATCTGTTTTCAAAAAATTATATATCATTCTACTCAGCTCCTCATGCTCTATCACATGCTGCCTGCAGATTGATCAGCATTTTCATGGTGACAGGTTCTTTTTAAGCCACTATAAATTAATGGCAAATTTTGAAAAAGTGGTTAAAAAGGGGCAAACTCATTCCAGTAAAGGAGTGGCATAAAAAGTGGGAAAAATCAGGTCTAGACAGAGATCATATACTGTATATCAAAAGATTTGCCAAATATGTCAAACTTTGTTAGACACTTTGATAAATTTGGTACAAAAACAACAATCCATCCATAAGCAAAACTGACCTTCATTATTGATCCCCCTTATTTTAAGCAGAATGAGATTCTCTTTGTTTCTTCTGCTTTCATCTGGAAAATTATAATTTCCAATTAGAAAAAAAGTCTAATGTAGATGTTAGTAAGTAGAAGATATGTTTACCTTCCTAAAGATTACTTCACTCTTAGCATTGCACTATTTCAAACACCTTTTACATTTCCTAAATGTTTCTGAAAGTATGAATGTTTTGGAAGATATACTCTCTCCGCAAGACCATACATTTTCCCTCTGTGTTCCCATTCATCCAACAAGCTTGAAAACTGCCAGCCAATTAATTCATTAAAAGCATGGAAACATAATGTGTTTGCCCCCATTAGATTTATAGAGACATCTGAAATTCATTTTGAAAGCTTTAGGTACTTAATCTAACTCTCCGAAACAAAGTGTATTAGGTGAGGTGAGAAGAGCCATAAAACAGTTTTACTTACTTTTTACAATCATGATACATGGAGAGAATATAAAATTCTATTTTTTATAAACTTCTAAAGTATTTCTCAGACTTCATTACTATTCAAAAGTGAGACAGCATGTAGTTAGTAGGACTTATCATTACCATAAACATATAAAATATCTTGACATGTAAGCCACATTTAAATAGTAAGTCAGCACACTTATATGTTCGGCAGCTTTTTATAATGTCACTTGGATGCAGATAAAACAAATAGAGTTTGAAATTACTTCATCCATTTATAGGTTTCCTCGTGGATGGATTAAGGGTAGCTAGGGCCATAGCACATCACATGAAGATGGTGGGTGGAGGTTGTTACATGATCAAGACACATTTGGCAGATGCCAGGACGAAAAGAGTGCTGCACCCATTTATTTCTTTACTGAATAACAAAAGTGAACACTATGTATGATGGGCTATAGATAACAAGAGAGGACACTGTATAATAACAAGATGGCACTATGCATAATAAGAGAGAATGCTATATAATAAGGGATGGCATCATACATAAGGGAGCTTGCTTTGCTGGAACAATCATTACCTGTCTCTTTACTCTATCTGCCCCAGCAGTCTGTTGCTAGGCAGACTTAACTTTTTATCTACAGTGGCATATAAAAGTATGAGCACCCCTGGACAAAATTACTGTTATTGTGAACAGTTAAGCAAATTGAAGATGAAATGATATCTAAAAGGTTAAAGATGACACATTTCCATTATGTTTTAGGCCAAAAATATATATATATATATATATATATATATTATATTATAAATATATATATATATAATAATTTTATTTATATAATGCCAACATATTCCACAGTGCTTTACAGTTTAACAGTTCATATACAACAGTCATAAGTAACAACTTTAAAGATAATACAATAATTAAAGCAAAATTAGACAACCCTGCTCATGAGAGCTTACAATCTACAATGAGGTAGGGGGAGACATAAAGTACAGGTGCGTATTTACAATGATGGTCCAGCCATCTTGAGGTAAAGGGGATAGATAAAGGCTGCATGAGCTGATCACCAGCCAGTATTTGTCATGCTGTAGGGTGTGGTGGAGTTTGATGGAGGGGTAATCTCAGATAGATAGTGAATGGGCTACACACACACACACAAAATGACTTTGATTAGGGAACGTGATAGGCCGCTCTGAAGAAATGTGTTTTTAGGGAACACCTAAAACTGTACAAGTTGTGGATAGTCCTAATTTCTTGGGGTAGAGCATTCCAGAGGATTGGCACAACGCGGGAGAAGTCTTGGAGCTGGGAGTGGGAGGTATGGATTAGTGCAGTGGAAAGTCGTTTGCAGAGCATAATGAGTGGATATGCTGATAAACAGAAATGAGGGAGGAGATGTAGGGGGGTGCCGCATTGTGGAGAGCTTTGTGGGTGAGAACAAGCAGTTTGAATTGTATGCAATAATGAATGGGCAGCCAGTACAATGACTGACGACGAGTGGACTCGTCCGAGTACGATTAGCCAGATGGACGACCCTGGCTACTGCATTAAGGATGGACTGGAGAGGTGAAAATCAAGTGAGGGGGAGGCCAATTAATAGATCATTACAGTAGTCCAGGCAGGAGTGAATCAGGGAAACAGTGAGCGCTTTTGTTGTTTCCATGGTGAGAAAGGGCCGGATTCTAGAGATGTTCTTTAGGTGTAAGCGGCAAGAGTGGGCAAGAGATTGTATATGGGAGAAAGATTGGTGTCAAACACAACACCCAGCATGCCTGCTGCATAGGCGTTATTATGGTGCCACCCATGGAGATGGAGATGTCAGATTTAGGGAGGTTAGTAGATGGCGAGAGCAGAAGAAAATTCAGTTTTGGAAAGGTTGAGTTTCAGAGAGAGAGTGTACATGATGTTGGAGATTGCGAACAGACAGTGATGTTCTGTAGTACATAAGGGGTAAGGTCAGGGGATGACATGTATAATTGTGTGTCATTGGCATAAAGATGGTACTGAAAGCCCAATCTGCTGATGTTCTCTCCAATTGAGGCCATGTAGAGAGAGAAGAGAAGGGGGCCAAGGACTGAGCCCTGAGGGACCCCAACAGTGAGAGGAAGAGGAGATGAAGTGGAGCCAGCGAACGATACACTGAAGCAGCAGTCGGAAAGATAGGAAGAGAACCAGGAGAGAGCAGTGTCCTTTATGCCTACTGAATGGAGCATAGAGATTAGGAGATGGTGGTTAACAGTGTCAAAAGCTGCAGAGAGGTCGAGAAGAATGAGCAGAGAGTGGTCACCATTACGTTTTGCTGTCAGAAGGTCATTGGTCACTTTGATGAGTGCAGTTTTTGTAGAATGTAGGAGATGGAAGCCAAACTGTGATGGATCTAGGAGAGAGTGAGTGGAGAGGTGTATATATATATATATATATATATGTATATATATATATATATATATAAATATTTTCATCTTTGACATGTTAAAAATTACAAAAAGGAAAATGGGCCGATGCAAAAGTTTGGGCACTCTGCATGATTAGTTCCTAGTAGCACCCCCTTTAAAAAGTATCACAGCTTGTAAAAGCTTTTTGCAGCAAGCCAAGAGTCTTTCAATTCTTGCTTGAGGGATTTTCATCCATTCTTCCTTGGAAAATTCTTCCAGTTTTGTGAGATTCCTGGGCCGTCTTGCATGAATTGTTATTTTGAGGTCTAGCCACAGATTTTCAATGATGTTTAGGTCAGAAGACTCTGAGAGCCATTGTAAAACCTTCAGCTTGCGCCTTTTGAGGTAATCTATTATGGATTATTTTGTGTGTTTAGGATCATTCATCATCCATTTGTAGAAGCCATCTTGTTTTCAACTTCAGCTTTTTTACAGATGGTGTTATGTTGGTATCAAGAATTTGTTGAAATTTCATTGAAACCATTCTTCCCTCTACTCGTGAAATGTTCCCTGTGCCATTGGCTGCAACATAAGCCCAAAGCATGATTGATCCACCCCCATGCTTAATTGTTGGCAAGATGTTTTTCCTGAAATTCTGTGCCCTGTATTCTCAGGCTTGTTTAGATGTTATTTTGCATACTTCTGAACCAGAATTTTATGGTGAGGATGCAATAGAGGTTTTTTTCTGATGACTCTTCCATGAAGGCCATATTTGAGCAGGTGTCTTTGTAGAACAGTAGAACAGTAAAACAATGAACTGTAGAATAGTAGAACAATATAGTGTAAAAAGAAGGACCATGCCGCGGGTACCTCTGTTGTGCCGGGTCTGGAACTGTCAGGGCTGTCTCCTCTGTTGTCTGGGGAAAGCTTAAGCGACCGGACCAATCTTTGCAGGCGGAAGCAGGGGATGTGGCTAAGGGTTTACAGACACAGCGCTTGCGGAAACGGGCAGACTTGGAGGAAACAGACAGCTCACAGCGGAGGGAAGCGGGTGCTCCGGTGCCCAAGCATCCCTCCACTGCTGACAAAGACTGTGAAGAGAGATGTGGTGTGTGCCCGTTGGTCACCACGAAGTGAGGTGCCAAACACTTCAGGCTAGTGAGTACTGCGCATGTACCGCCAAAGAGAGACCGAGTGCAGGACCGCCATCTGCGCCACAATTCCCCAGTGCATATCTTCCGGGCCACGTTGGGCTCAGACAGTGTGGCGGCCCACACTCCTCCGGCCACATCAGTATATGGACTAGGGGCTCAGGGGAAGGTACTGGAGACAAACCGCTTCCGCCAGAAGACGGATCATAGTTACCTTCCGAACCACAACAGACAAGCGCCACGCCAGCCGTTGTTGGCGCCATCACCTGCTCTGTGGCTACCACGTCTTGAGAAACGACTGACAGGATAAGTTAACTCATCAAGAACTGTTAATACCTTTTCTACTGTTCTTCACTTCTGCATACTATTTACATTTTGAACTACTTATTCCCCTGTTAACCTTTTACCTCCCTGCGTGGAGTATACCAGTGTTAATTAAAACTGTTAACCCTTGCTCTGTCTCCTGTCTGTCACTGCATCCCGCAACCTGCTCACAATACCACAAATACAGAGTCTGCTACATCTTTCTGAAGGTCTTTTGCAGTCAAGCAGGGGTTCTGATTTACCTAGCGTGCATGTGACAATGAAAACCAGATTATACAAGTAACAGGGCAATTTTAGCAAGGAAAACTAGGACGCATTTCTTATTCATACATAATGCTATTGAAGTGTACAAACAATTTTGAGGGTTCAATAGTGGTAACAGATTTTATCTACTCTAAAAAATATTAGAAAATGGATGTTTAGAATGCTAGAGGATATCCATGATATATATAAGATATTACTTGTTGATTAGTGTTAATATTAATGTCCCTGGTGATTTAAACTATTTAGAACATAATATAAGTATCCCTAGTAGTCCAGCTGACTTTAACCTAATGATGAGTAGTCATTGTAAAATTAAGGCAATTTGTTCTGAACTTTAACCCCAAAACATTGTAAATTTACAGCAAGAGCAGTCAGGATTACCAACTGTTAGACACAACTGCTTCTGTGTTCTATTTCGCTGACAACAAAGTGCTCAATAAGTGCTATGCAATGAACTGAAACTTACCATGTTTGTATATAGGAAAGATGTATATCTTCATACCGTGTTAGCCAGTAGATAGAAAAATATTTAGACTTGAGAGTCCTCAGTGGTTGATACCTTTTAATGGCTAACTGAAAATTTGTTACCATCTTTTCAGTTAGCCATTAAAAGGTATCAACCACTGAGGACTCTCAAGTCTAAATATTTTTCCATGTTTGTATAGGAAGTAGTGGTTACACATCTTTCCAACATAGAACAGCTTCTGGTTTCTAGCAGACCCAGATCAGCTTTGTGGGTAACTTCAGTAGTGCGCTGTTTTCCCCTGTAACTGTGGCTCCTCATGGTGCTCTAGTTACAG
The DNA here is from genome assembly GCA_033576555.1 of Oophaga sylvatica. Classification (NCBI taxonomy): domain Eukaryota; kingdom Metazoa; phylum Chordata; class Amphibia; order Anura; family Dendrobatidae; genus Oophaga; species Oophaga sylvatica. The sequence continues at coordinate 347,276,536 of JARQOD010000002.1, forward strand.
TGAAAAAATGAACAATAAAGGAAAAAATATGTAAAAAATAAAAAGGTATATAAAAAATGTGATATAAAATACATTTTATAACTTAAAAATGAAAAACACTTATTACATATCCACACGACCATAATATGGCCATCTCCCCAATTGACTATTTCCGGCCAGCGGCCGCAGCCGCCGACACCGATAACAGCTGATAAGTGGGGGTGTCGGACCCCGACCGATCAGACATTCATGACCTATCTTATTTATAGGTCATCAATGCCAAAGAAGTGGACAACCACTTTAACTCAGTATGCCAATACCTAAGAAAGATGACTACTCTCCACTGACATTATTATAACACTACTGCATCATGGGAATCAATTTGCAGCAGTACAATAATTGGTTTGGATATTTTACAAATTAACATTTTACCTAAACAGCAAAGAGCCAAGCCTTGAATCCCACTGATAACACCTAATATTTTACAGTGATTTGTCATAATGTTTTTAGGCTGGATTTCACCTTAAGGCTATACAGGTCCTTCTCAAAAAATTAGCATATAGTGCAAAATTTCATTATTTTCCATAATGTAATGATTAAAATTAAACTTTCATATATTTTAGATTCATTACACACCAACTGAAATTTGTCAGGTCTTTTATTGTTTTAATACTGATGATTTTGGCATACAACTCCTGATAACCCAAAAAACCTGTCTCAAAAAATTAGCATATCAAGAAAAGGTTCTCTAAACGACCTATTACCCTAATCTTCTGAATCAACTAATTAACTCTAAACACATGCAAAAGCTTCCTGAGGCTTTTAAAAACTCCCTGCCTGGTTCATTACTCAAAACCCCCATCATGGGTAAGACTAGCGACCTTACTGATGTCAAGAAGGCCATCATAGACACCCTCAAGCAAGAGGGTAAGACCCAGAAAGAAATTTCTCAACAAATAGGCTGTTCCCAGAGTGCTGTATCAAGGCACCTCAATGGGAAGTCTGTTGGAAGGAAACAATGTGGCAGAAAACACTGTACAACGAGAAGAGGTGACCGGACCCTGAGGAAGATTGTGGAGAAGGACCGATTCCAGACCTTGGGGGACCTGAGGAAGCAGTGGACTGAGTCTGGTGTAGAAACATCCAGAGCCACCGTGCACAGGCGTGTGCAGGAAATGGGCTACAGGTGCCGCATTCCCCAGGTAAAGCCACTTTTGAACCATAAACAGCGGCAGAAGCGCCTGACCTGGGCTACAGAGAAGCAGCACTGGACTGTTGCTAAGTGGTCCCAAGTACTTTTTTCTGATGAAAGCAAATTTTGCATGTCATTCGAAAATCAAGGTGCCAGAGTCTGGAGGAAGACTGGGGAGAAGGAAATGCCAAAATGCCTGAAGTCCAGTGTCAAGTACCCACAGTCAGTGATGGTGTGGGGTGCCATGTCAGCTGCTGGTGTTGGTCCACTGTGTTTCATCAAGGGCAGGCTTCCATCGGCTGAAATGCTTTATAGAGATGAAGATTTCATTTTTCAGCACGACCTGGCACCTGCTCACAGTGCCAAAACCACTGGTAAATGGTTTACTGACCATGTTATTACTGTGCTCAATTTGGCTGCCAACATTCCTGACCTGAACCCCATAGAGAATCTGTGGGATATTGTGAAGAGAAAGTTGAGAGACGCAACACTCTAGATGAGCTTAAGGCCGCTATCGAAGCATCCTGGGCCTCCATAACACCTCAGCAGTGTCACAGGTTGATTGCCTCCATGCCACGCCGCATTGAAGCAGTCATTTCTGCAAAAGGATTCCCGGCCAAGTATTGAGTGCATAACTGAACTTTATTATTTGATGTTTTTTTTGTTTGTTTTTAAAAAGCACTTTTATTTTATTGGACGGTTGAAATATGTTAATTTTTTGAGACAGGTTTTTTGGGTTATCAGGAGTTGTATGCCAAAATCATCAGTATTAAAACAATAAAAGACCTGACAAATTTCAGTTGGTGTGTAATGATTCTAAAATATATCAAAGTTTAATTGTAATCATTACATTATGGAAAATAATGAAATTTTGCACTATATGCTAATTTTTTGAGAAGGACCTGTATGCCTACAATAAGTATTTGGTAAGTTTTTGATGTCGCAGATTATTTGCACCATTTCTGCACCTACTATGCAAATTACACCAAGAGAAAGAGCTTTTCCTCAAGCGACAACAAAATCAGGCAAAAAATTGAAAACTGAGTCACTTTTATTAATCCAATGTTAAAGAATTAATGCACTGGCCATCATGAGATATCCATGACAAACAACTGACGTGTTTCCATTAAGAACCGTAATTATTGGATATATACTATGGTATTTGTCATGGATATCTCATTGTGGCCAGTGCATTTAATTTTTTAACATTGGATTAATAAAAAAGACTTTTCAATTTTTTACCGTATTTTGTCATTGCTGGAGGAAAATCTCTTTTTCTTGGTGTATTTGATGTTCACGTCCCAGACTAGGACAGCTCCATGCGACAATCTTCTACAAGACACAGTGCATCTGAATGAGCTGACTTTCCCTATCAAATTTTCCCTTGTTATTTGATTCTACTATGTAAGTTAGGTTACTGGTGTTTTTTCATTGTGTTTTTGTGTACGTTCTTCTTTATGCATTTTTGACATTGTGGTTTTTGTTTCTTTTTGGTATGTCATGCTTTAAATAAAGCTGCTTTGTTCTTGATACAGTCACGCGTGGATTACAGGTGTTTTTAGCATATTTCCACAGCTGAAACACATTAAAAATGCATATGCGTTTTTTTACATGCTTTTTTTCCTCAATTCTATGAGAAATATCCACCCATAATACTCAGAGTACTCTCCTCCACTTCCACTTCTGTCTCCATGGGCTATATTATCAGTCATTCCCCTATTTTTGTGAGGCACCTTAGCTATTGTGATTTTATAATTGCACTATTATTATGTTTGTTTATAAAGCTTCTCCTATACTTTGCAATTTTAAACACGCGAATAGCATATGGGATGTCTTCCATGTGCT
>JARQOD010000002.1:347279651-347429043 GCA_033576555.1 Oophaga sylvatica
TGAGTGTAAGTGTGCAAAATTTCACACCTGTAGGGGTTAATTAAAGGTGTAAATTCGTAGCAAAAAAGTCCGTTTTTTTTACAACGAATTTACACCTTTAATTAACTCCTACAGGTGTGAAATTTTGCACACATAGACTGATGTAATTGTTTGTGCAAATCAGATTGCAAACGACATGAAAAGACATGGTTAACCCTATGTACACCAAGTGTCATTTCATGTCGGGTGCTTCTGTCTTTTCACAGAAGCCGGCTTTACCCGGCAATTGAATCAGAGGATATTTTACTATGTAGAAGTGTATAAACTATACATATATGTATATATACATGTCACAATGACATGTATATATATATATATATGTATTCTATGTGTGTATATTTAGTGTTTACAAGGAAATAAAGGTTTTTTTTAGTTGCGATATTTTGTTCCCATAGACTTACATTGGACTTCCGGTATCGAAATCGGATATCGACGATATTTAGTGCTATCGGCGATACAATTTCGATACGATATTTTTAGATATCGAGCAATATCGCTCAACACTAGTTACGGAAACTGTCTGTCTCCACCAGCCTGAATGACAGCATTTCAAGGGACAGTTTTGCAATGCCAGCATTCAGAGCCTGTGCTCGTGGATGGTTTGCCGAGTATGGCCGTCTTTTATCCCATGCCTGTGCTACCGATGGCTGTTTTGTGGCCTGGGAGTGTGAGGATGACAGGGAACTTGCTGCTGTGTGTGGAATAACACTTTGTCTCTGGACAACAGTGACCGAGGTTCTTCCATGGCGATCCTGTGAGGAAGCAGAACCAGCTGTGTGTGAGCTCGATGAAGAGGCTTCAACACAACCTGAAGATGTAGGTGCTGCTGTAGGTTGGCCTACATCTCCAGTGTGTCTTTGTAACTCAACTACGTGCTTTGTCCACACATGTTTCCACATATTAGTGGTATTGAGGTTACTGACACTTTTACCTATTTTTAATTTTTGATTACACAGCTTGCATTTGACATAGCAAATATCATCTGCAAGTGTGTCAAAAAAGGACCACGCAGTGCAAGTCCTGGGAGCGCACGTTTTGACTTTTGGAAGACAACTGCTCCGAACAGGTGCCAAACTGGAGGCTACAGGCAACCGAGTCTGCATCCTAACTCTCCCTCTGTTTGTACCGTTGGGGCAATGTCTTCCTCTATCTTCCTTCTATCACTAACCACTTCTCTAGGCCTCTCACAGCTTTCAACCAAAGTACTGGTTCTCAGCCACAAAGCTATCCACAGTGCAGCACCCCCCTACATCTCCTCCCTCATTTCTAACTATCGGCCTAACCGACTGCTGCGCTCTGCAAATGACTTTCGACTAACCTCTGCACTAATCCGTACCTCCCACTCCCGATTCCAAGACTTCTCCCGCGCTGCGCCAATCCTCTGGAATGCTGTACCCCAAGAAATTAGGACTATCCACAATTTGCATGGTTTCAGGCGCTCCCTCAGAACACAATTGTTCAGAGCGGCCTATCACATTCACTAATCAAAGTCATTCTATGTATTCTGTGTAAGTGTGTGTGTGTGTGTGTGTGTCTAGCCCATTCACTATCTCCATCCCTCACTCCCTTAAGATGGCTGGACCATCATTGTAAATGCACCATTGTATATAAACACCTATACTTTGTATTTCCCCCACCTCATTGTAGATTGTAAGCTGTCACGAGCAGGGGCGACTTATTTTGCTTAAATTATTGTATTGTTAACGTTGTTACTTATGACTTGTGTTCTGAAACTGCTAAACTGTAAAGCGCTGCGGAATATGATGGCGCTATATAAATTAATATTATTATTATTATTATTAGTAGTATTCCTCTGAGCTGCTCCCACCACCTTCCTGTTCCTCACGCCATGTTGGGTCTTGGACCTCATCATCTCCACTACCCTCTTCCAACACCTGCTGCTGTTGGGTGGTCTGGCCAGCACCATGCTCAACAGAAACTGGCACCTGAGTCTCATCATCATCAGATGCGTTCTGCGGTGTGCTGACCATCGGCACTGTCTCACCCGCCTCTTCAGATTCAGAGAGACACAGCTGTTGCGCATCACTGCATACTTCCTCTTCTTCACATTCCAGAATGCTGCTTGGCTGGGCCCCTGTTTGCAAGCCAACAGATTCTGAGAACAGAAGCAGACACTCAGCTGGCTCCTGTACAGAACTCTGTGACTGCCTGGGCAATTTCGCAGGCGGTGAAGAGACAGATGGTTGCTCAACAGTGCTGTGGTCCTGAGAGGAGGTGGAAGCAATTGAAGTAGATGCATTGGCTGACATCCAACCAACAACGGCTTCAATTTGTTCTTCCCGCAGCAGGGGGGTACGTCGACCTCCTACAAAAGTGCGCATAAAGGAACGCTCACGGGGAAAACTGGTGGATGCTGTGTCACTGGGGGCGGCAGCAGCCACAGAATCCCCACGTCCTCTCCCTGCTGAAACTCCACGGCCACGACCACGTGCCTTACTCCCTGCCTTCTTCATCTTGGTAGATTGATAAAGAAAGTCTGAAAAGTTATAAGGCCTAAGTGTGGTTATTCCGCAGAGACTGCAGTGAACACTGCACACAACTGTTCACTACCCAACGCGTCACAGCAGGAAGGCAGTCTGTGCGTCCAAACAAAGGCGCAAGCATACATGCACGTACCCTGTTTATAAAGCTATATAAAAAAAATGATGTAGTAGTGACGCACACTTTATTGAGGTACAGTATTACATGGCCATTCACCATCTGTGGCTATGCAGTCTCATCTATATATACCTTATCTATCCGTTGTCATGCTTGCAAGTCCACAGTCAGGCATAAATAGCAATTTGCACTATGCACTTTTTAAAGGTTATGTTTGTTAATAAAAATGATTATTGGTACATATTATGAGTATTACATGATGGAAATTGTATAATTTTTATAAACTGTTTAGTGACATTATTCAGCAAATGTAACATTTTATTAATGTCACAGATAACTTGTAATGCTGATGATGTTTTGAAGTCAGACATTCATTGTCTATACAATAAAAATGGTGTACATACTGTTACTTATCCATCATTAATGGATTCAGATATGTACTTGTATGCTTTTATGTACAGCCGTATAGCAGATTCCTTAACTAATTTATTTTGTGGTTTGCATTGCTGTTAAACATGTTAATGTATGCGTTTATGTTTGTCAATTCTTTATTTATCTCGATATTTTTTTAACTGAAATCATCATCTTATGGTAGTAAAGCTTATCTTTCTCTTGTTTGGAGTATAGACATTTAAAATTGACACGTAACAAGGAAAATACTTGATCTACTATTTAAACATCCTTCTTGACCCTGGGCTCCAACACCGCCAGTTGTTGCCTAGAAGTGCTGTTAGCACAGTCAACACTTGCTCCTGTGTTACTGGGGTTCAGTAATGTCAGCTGTTCCCCTGCTGTGTGTACGGCAAAAAGTCCTGCTGCCTCCACCCTGTTCTCTTCTCATCCCTGGGCTCCAACACCGCCAGTTGTTGCTCGGAAGTACTTGGCACGGGTACTGACTCCTGCCCAGCCTGGTTACAGCACGACAGCTGTTTCCTGGCAGTGTCAACGTCAATTAGCCTCCAATAAGTTGTCCTGTCGTGTTGCATTCTGGTTAGCCGACTATATGGTGCCTGCAGTTTTGGTCATTCCTATGTGTGCTGTGGGATATGTAAATAAAGGCTGTTTCCGTTGTGACAATAGGACAAGCACCCACTGTAGGACTGTGTGATTCGGTAACTGCGGACGGCTTGTGGCCTGTCAACTTACATTTTCATGGGTGCCTTATGGTACCCGTCCGGGTTCCAGTACCGTCAACTGGTTCTCCGCAGTGCCTTTGGCCTAGGTGCCTCCATCTCGGTATCCGAGTTCCAGCAACGTCTGCTGGTCCTTGGTAGTGCTTTGGAGCACAGGTACCTCCTGCTTAGTAACCGTGTCCCAGTAACGTCAGCTGGTCCTCGGTTGTGCCATTGGCTCTTTTCCTTCTGCTGCCCCTCCGGGTTCCAGCACAGTCAGCTGGTCCTCGTTACTTCCATTGTCTCTTGTACCATCTGATACCCGTCCGGGTTCCAGTAACGTCAGCTGGTTCTCGGAAGTTAGTCAGCCTTCTTGTACCTTCAGCTACATTTACAAATTGAAGATTTTTTAAATGTTTTTTTGGGTAATCACTCTGGATCTCCAACAATGAAGACGACGACCCTGATGACCACCCCGAAGAAGATGACGACCACAAGGACGACGAGCATCAAGCCAACCAGCCTGAACACCATCACAAAGAAGAAATAAAAGATTACCCAGAAGAAGATCACCAACAGGACAAAGAAAGTTAAGACAAACTACAAGATACAGAAAAAGAGACAGAAGAACAATAAGCAGAAGATCAAAAAGCAGAAGAACATTAAGTATAAGACCAAAATGAAGAGCAAAATATATGCTCTAACTTATAAGCAGAAGAAGACTAAGCAGTGTATGGGGGTGAGTCCATTCCTCCTCGTGGTGCCCCTGGAAAATGCCTGCTGCTGCAGGCTAAACTGAACACGGACAAATACTGTTGTAATTTAAATCTTTTGTGACAGCAAGAACGGAAGGATGAAAAATTCATACTTTTACAGATTACAAGTACAGGAATCTCTGTCACAAATAAGAATATGATGAAGAAGATGAAGATGAAGTAGAATATGAAGAAGAATAATAGTTTAATAAGAACAATATGAGTAATGTTAACAAAAAGATGAATAGCAAGAAGTTTAAGAAGAAGATAAAGAAGGTGAAGATGAAGAATAATTTGATGAAAAAGATGATGCTGCTGAAGATTATGAAGGAGAAAGTGTGTCAAAAGTTAAAAAGGTGAAGAGCATGGAAGTTGTGAAATATACATATTTGCCAAAATAGAAAAAACGTTAACAACATTGTCAATTTCTTTGTCAATCCGAACATCTTTAAAAAAAAAAATATTAATGCTATTCCATTTGATTGGGTTGAACATCTATGCCTTTAATGTCTCCTCAACCTCCCCCAATACATTCTACATTACTCTTTGTTGTTTTCCTTCATGTACAATTAACCAACAAGGCAAGAATGGGTTTTTTTAATTCCGATATTTTGTTCCCATAGACTTACATTGGATTTCCGGTATCGGTATCGGGTATCGCCGATATTTTTTGGGTATCGGCGATACCATTCCGATTCCGATACTTTTGGATATCGGAAAGTATCGCTCAACTCTAGTTACCACTATCATGAAGTACAATATGTCTCGAGAAAACATTCTCAGAATCGCTAAGATCCGTTGAAGCGTTCCAGAGTTATAACCGCATGCCACCTCATGCCAACTGATGAAGACAGATTCATCTGTTGAAACGCGTTGTGGACTAATTTCATGTCAATAAATTAGCTTTTTTTAAATTAATTTTCATCCTTTGCGCCCCCTTGGACCGGGTATTTTCATCTTTATTCCATAACCTCATAAAGAGACAGTGGTCAGAATTGTAAAAATTGGCCCGGTCATTAACATGCAAACCACCCTTGGGGGTTAAGGGGTTAATGTACACTCTGCACCCCATCTTGACTGAAAAAAAAACAGAAATGTAGAAATTTTTGCAAATTTACTAAAGAAAAACTGAAATATCACATGGTCATAAGTATTCAGACCCTTTGCTCAGTATTGAGTAGAAGCACCCTTTTGAGCTAGTACAGCCATGAGTCTTCTTGGTAATGATGCAACAAGTGTTTCACACCTGGATGCTCAGTTGGATTTCGATCAGGACTCTTGCTGGGCCAGTCAAGAATGGTCACAGAGTTGTTCTGAAGCCACTCCTTTGTTATTTTAGTTGTGTTATCATGGTCATTGTCTTGTTGGAAGGTGAACCTTCGGCCAAGAATGAGGTCCAGAGCACTCTGGAAGAGGTTTTCATCCAGGATATCTCTGTACTTGGCCTCATTCATGTTTCCTTCAATTACAACCAGTCATCCTGTCCCTGCAGCTGAAAAACACCCTCATAGCATGATGCTGCCACCACCATGTTTCACTGATAGGATTGCATTGGGCAGGTGATGAGCAGTGACAGGTTTTCTCCACACATACCGCTTAGAATTATCACCAAAAAGTTCTATCTTCAGGGATTGGCCGTGTGGTACACCAGTGCACAAAAGTACAATCTGTATATGGCAATGTTCACACTAGGAATGCAGAGCCCAAATGGCCAATCCCTGATTGAAGGCTGGCTGTTTAATTTGGTAATAATGCGCCTGTGTAGTCGCCATGTTGCTTGGGTCCGCTACACTCTGTCAGTGCATCAGTATTGAGGCCTTTTCAGACAGGTAAGCATCTCTGCCTGTTTTTGGTGGTGTTTTCTTGAATTTTGGATTTTTTTAATCCGCTTTTTGTGGTTTTGATCTTTGAGTAGGAGATGTTAGAGTAGGACTGGCAAGTGTAAGGATTCATGACGTGGGTTGCCAACTTACATATTTTGGCCAGAATATCAACTAATACCTTACATATATTTATATGTTTTTTTGCACATTATACTTTTGCAGAGTGCAGTTGGGCCCAAATGGTTCTGTACACTGTTGCCTCTGTTCACACTGGATGCATTATAGTTAGCACTGGGCTGCCCTCATAAGGCGTCATTAATAGGCTGTGAACCAGACGCTCTGCATTCCTAGTGTGAACATTGCCATATACAGATTGTACTTTTGTGCACTGGTGTACCACACGGCCAATCCCTGAATGAAGGCTGGCTGTTTAATTTGGTATTAATGCACCTGTGTAGTCGCCATTTTACTTGGGTCCGCTACACTCTGTCAGTGCATCAGTATTGAGGCCTTTTCAGACAGGTAAGCATCTCTGCCTGTTTTTGGTGGTGTTTTCTCATAGTCTGGAAGTCCTTCATGTATTTTTTAGCAAACTTTATGCAGGCTTTCATATGTCTGGCACTGAGGAGAGGCTTCTGTTGGGCAACTCTGCCATAAAGTCCTGACTGGTGGAGGGCTGCAGTGATAGTTGACTTTGTGGAACTTTCTCCCATCTCCCTACTGCATCTTTGGAGCTCAGCCACAGTGATCTTGGGGTTTTTCTTTACCTCTTTTACCAAAGCTCTTCCCCACGATTGCTCAGTTTGACTGGTCTAGGAAGACTTCTGGTGGTCCCAAACTTCTTCCACTTAAGGATTATGGAGGCCACTGTGCTCTTAGGAACCTTGAGTACTGCAGAAATACTTTGGTAACCTTGGCCAGATCTGTGCCTTGCCACAATTCTGTGTCTGAGCTCCTTGACCAGTTCCTTTGACCTCATGATTCTCATTTGATCTGACATGCACTGTGAGCTGTGAGACAGACAGGTGTATGCCTTTACAAATCAAGTCCTATCAGTTTAATTAAACACAGCTGGACTCCAATGAAGGAGTAGAACCATCTCAAGGAGGATCACAAGGAAATGGACAGCATGTGACTTTAATATGATAGATTATATCATATTGAATATCAAAGATTGTAAGCTTGCGAGCAAGGCCCTCATTCCTTTTAGTATCTGTCTATTGTATGTACAAGTCCCCTCTAAAATATAACGTGCTGCGGAATATGTCGGCGCTATAGAAGTAAAATTATTATTATTATTATAATTATTATTAATAAATATGAGTGTCTGAGCAAAGGGTCTGAATACTTATGACCATGTGATATTTCAGTATTTCTACATTTCTGTTTTTCCTCAGTCAAGATGGGGTGCAGAGTGTACATTAATGAGAAAAAAATTGACTTTTTTTAATTCACCAAATAGCTGCAATGAATCAAAGTGTGAATAATTTAAAGTGTTCTAAAATACTTTCCATACCCACTGTATCATATGTAGTTGTTCCACTTTTATAAGGCAATACAGTAAATCTATGGACAAAAGATAATTCAAAATGCTGTTTAGTAATGTTTTCGTAAGTAGGCCTTGTAATAACTTTTGATTGGAGTCATACTACAGAATCATCAGTGAGGCCTTATCAGGAAGGTAGGCTTTGATCAATATGAGCTTGAGCTTGGAGAGATTGTAAAGGCACCCCAACTGAGTAATGAGGGTGAATATTGATTGCTGGGTGCCATAGAGTTGTGTGTTCTATAATTGTTCGATGACATGCCCCACTCACCTCTCAGGTTGGTCATTATGCCACCTAATACATTCCACACTCTTTCTCTCCAACAACCCCCCACTTGTTCAGGTTAGTTGGTTCAGCCTGCCCATATATAACTCCTTGTCAGTCCTTCCCCTTCCTCTTTGTACTGGAGACACGTGTCCCACCCTCCTTCCCTAGGTTTAGTAAAATCACATGCTTTGGTTGTGTAGGTTTTTCCTCATGAGTTCATCGGTTCTATACATGGGAGAGTAATGTGATTTATGCAATGAATAAAGACCTTTGGGGTCGGAAACGCATCTGACAGTGTGAACTCCCCCTATAGGGTTAGTGGCTACTATGCTAGTGTAGGAAGATAGACCGGGCTTGTGATGCCTCTCTCATGTCGGTTCTGGAACCCTCTGGGCTGTCACCATTGTTGGGGAAAACATTCTGACTTGGACAGACCTTTGCACTTGACTGAAGGGGGCGTAACAGACATAAAAGGAGCTGAGTGCAGGAAAAGGGGACACTCGGCTGGAAGACAGGAGTTGCAGCAGGAGACAGTTGACTCTCTCTCCGTGAGACGACGCCACAGCACTGGCCCACACTGCCGTTCGCTACCCCGCACCTCTGCTGACCGTGAGAGCCGTGACCATGTGACTTCACCTATCTTTGAGACTGAATTATCTACGTGTGTCATTCTGCTGACTAAAGCGGGCGCGCGGCCTACTGCTGAACTGAGAGATCTGCCGGATCCGGCTAGCTTGCTTCCCGCTTCGTCCACTGTGCTCTGCCATACTTTGTTGGAACCAGAGACTTCTTCATGTCATGTACGTTGCTTCAGCCCCGCAGTACCTTGCTTAGGAGAACCAGGACTTCACGCACTTTCTGCGGTGCCCCGTGGGATACCAAGCCTTCACCGCCCTGAAAACATCATACTGATAAGTTTACCAGTTATTCGATGAATGCTTATTTTTGTTCCCCCGTTTTATAAACCTGATTTTACCACTCCATCACTAAAACTCTCCCTGCGTGGAGTATCCCCTGTAATAAACTCTTTAACTCTTACTCTGCCTCCTGCTCCTGACTGCATCCCGCATTCCTGTGCTTTCTACACTTGGCCTAGTCAGCAGGATGCAGTCTACTAGCATAGAGGCAGCAGATCAAGCAGTTCGGTTGAACCCAAGAACCAGCATTTCTCTGGGAGCAATGTTGAATAATTTACCCAAGTTCACAGGGAGTAACTCCATGTTATGGAGCTGGACTGAACGCATGAGGGGAATTCTGAGAATGCACCCATGACCCCTGCCTTAGAAGCCAAAGTAGCCATGATGGCCCTAGATTGGGAATCTTGAGACTTCGTCATGTTATGAACCCCGGAGACCAAAACACCTTTAGTAAGGTGCTACAAATACTAGAAGAGACTCATGGGGACCCCATGGACATAGGGGTGTTTTTGTCACGTTTATTTAGCCGTATACAAGGGGAGAGGGATAACACAATACGTTAATGCCCTTCCAAGAGATTCATACTGCTAGCCTTAGGAAAGACGGCGTAGGGCCAATTGACATAGTGCTGCATGATCAGATGGTGACCAGCTTGCGGGATGTGCTGTCGAAGCAGGCTTTGCGGGAATGTTTGCTGGTTAACCCCCGCATGACCTTGTCTCAAGTAGGAAGTGAGGCACAAACACGTGAGCAGGAGTAGGGTGTGACAATCCCAGTGGGAAGGGTTCGAACGGGAAAGGTATCAGAACTGTGGAAGGAAATCCCAGAAATTCTAGGAGAACTGGCTGATGTAAAAAAACCCAGTAGGATCTGCAGATTTGCCCAGGGGTTGAGGCCCCGAACTATGCCGAGGAGCCAGGATGTTCCGTAGAGGGAGACCTCTCACTTGTTACAATTGTGGAGAAGTTGGACATTTGGCGCGGGAATGCCCATGATGGGGTAGGCCCTTTCAACGACATCTGTTAAACTAGAAGACTTCAAGCCTGGGGGACGCCGCCCAGAGCCTGAACTGTCACGAGGGAGTAATAAAAGCCCCATGAATTTAGTCTCTGCGTGCCCTCTCGTGTGGGCAGAACTGGATGGCCGAGCGGTACGTTGTCTGGTGGATCTGGGTTCACAGGTGACTACGATGCCCGAAACTTATTTTCGAAGACACTTCACTGAAATGAAGCGGCCTGAGTGGGGCCCTGTGATAAAACTAATAGCTGCCAACCACTTGCCCATACAGGTCGCAGGGGTGGTCTAGATGCAGGTGACCATCTGTGTCAAAGACCTGGGACGTAAGAGGGTAGTATTGACTCAGTGAGAAGCCGGTAATGGACAAGCTGTCACTCTGGGAATGAACGTATTGAAAGAGTTTGGGAATCTCCTCCATAACAAGCCCCCAGAAGTAACCCTGAAACAATGGAGCCCACACACTCCCCAACGAAGAGTGTTTCAACAGATAATACATGTGGCACTGGCCCAGGAAACGGCCAGTGATGGAGGAATGTTGGGAAATATGATTGTACCTACCTCTGCCAAACTTGGCTTGCAACCAGGACAGACTGTGCTTACCTTATCTGTGCGGGCCTGCACCCACTGGAAAGGGTCGAGATCCAAATCGAACCAGCTACCACTGAACAGCTGCCCTCAGGCCTCCTTGTGGCGTGTACACTGGCCATCGTATGTGATGGAATGGTACGAGTGCGCTGTGTTAATTTAGGAGAAAATAACATCACAATGACTCCTAGGAGTGAAGTGGCCCGAATCACTGGAGTGCCAGAAGAAGTGATACCACCCCAGGCTGTGCAGTTTACTGTGAAGCAAGGGGACCCTTGGGTTGTGGCAGTAGATACATTGCCCGAGATCGAAGAATCCCTGTCTGCACTGGGAAAAGCCAAATTCTTTTCCACCTTGGATCTAGCCAGCGGCTATTGGCAAGTGCCGATGTCAGAGCAAGACCGCAAGAAAACAGCCTTTATACTACCAATGGGACTGTACGAATTTAATAGAATGCCGTTCGGATTGTCCAATGCCCCTGGAACATTTTAACGATTGATGGAGAGGTGTCTGGGTGATTTAAACTTTGAAGCCACACTCATCTATTTAGATGACATCATAGCCTATGCCTTTTCGTTTGAGTATCATCTGCAGAGATTGAAACAGGTGTTGAGTCGCCTCCAAAGGCAAGGACTAAAAATAAAGCCTCAGGAGTGTCACTTGTTCCATCCCCAAATAGAGTGTCTGGGTCATATCGTTTCTGCTGAAGGGGTGCAGCCATCTCAGGAGAAGATTGCTGCAGTACGGGATTGTCCTACTCCGACAACGGTAAAAGATGTCCGAGCATTCTTGGACTGACCGGATATTATTGATGCTTCGTGAAATATTTTGCCCGCATCGTGAGTCCTCTTTTGGAGCTCCTAAGAGGGGTGCCCTCGGGTGCAAAGCACCAGAGAATTCGGTGGGAAGAATGTCAGGAAAAGGCATTTCAAGATTTGAAGGCATTGACAGAAGCACCTCTCTTGGCTTATGCGGACTTCTTTCTGCTGTTCATTCTCCACACCGACGATAGCTTGCATGGATAGGGAGCTGTGTTGTCGCAGATGCAGGACGGGAGAGAGAAGGTGTCCGCTTATGCAAGTCGATCCCTTCATGATTCCGAATGGAATCCCGACAACTACAGTTCTGTTATGTTTAGGTAGCTGAGGAAGCAGGAGCAAAAAAACGCATAGGCAGCCTAACACCAGAAAGGTTGGAAACTAATAGGTTGCAGACCCCTAAACTAACCGCACAACTAGAAGTAGCCGTGGGACATTCCTACGGTGCCCTAGATGCCTTGTCACAGCCGGAGAGATAGCTATCCCTGAAAATGGAAGGAGGAAAGCTAACTGCCCCGGAGTAGACACCAAAAGAATAGGAAGCCCCCAGACATATAATGGCGGTTAGACAAGATGAAAATACGAACACAGACAGAAAATAGATTGAGCAAACGCTGGGGCCCAAAACTGTCTAGATAGGACAGCAAAGGAGAGAATACTGTCTGCAACCCAAAAAACCCTATTAAAAACTCCAACACTTCTGAATCCAAAAATACTGAGACCACACTGTCTCAACCACCTATATCAGATCTCTGGTGTGGACAAGTAGCAACCCAGCAGTAGAATATCACAAGAACTGAGCAAATGAACAAATACAAAAAACGAACGGAGACCAGCCAAAGCCCCCAAAGAAGACCCGGCTGAAGACAAAAAGCAATGCAGCAAAAAGCAAGGAATTCAAACCACAGCAAAAAAAACTGAAAGAGACTTATCTGAATGCAAGCAGGAAACAGCAGAAAAGCAAGCTGAATTCCAACCTAGATCAGGAAGAGCAATTGGGAGGTCAGCTCACTTATATCAGGTCAGTCAGTATCACCTGACAACACTCGTCAACTGCAGGTGTAGGACTCTTGGCGTTCAACATAGGTTCAATACCCTCAGCAACCACCAGAGGGAGCTTCAGCTCTGAAGTCGTCTCCAATACGTTCACAACACAGTTCCTTCAAGCTAGAGCTGCTCGCGTTGATGTGGACTATGATGGAGAAGTTCACGGTGTACCTGTCTGGGTCTGAAGTACCGGTGCGTACCGATAACAACTCTTTGGCTCATCTAGAGAATACGAATAGGGAATTTTGGAACAACGATGGGTGGCTAGGATGGCAAAGTTTCAGTATAAAATCACCTACAAGAGAGGGGCTGAGAACACTCATGCCGACGCCTTGTCCAGGGCAAAACATGCACAACCAGGGGTCCTGTTTTCTGGGAAAAGTGATGGAAGAATTACACCGGCTATACCAGATTGAAACGTCTCGCACCACACCATATCATCCACAAGGAAATGGAGCCTGCAAGCGATTCAGCCGCACTCTCATTCAGATGTTGAGAACACTGGAAGAAGATCGGAAAGCTTATTGGCCCGAGTTTGTGGCTTAATTAGTATGGGTGTACAACAAGCTTATAAACCTAGTTACCGGTTATGCCCCATATTCCTTGCTGTTTGGACGTACAGGAAAGGACATCGCTGAGCTGGAGCTGGAACTTGAGGAGGAATATCCACGGACTGGAGTGTCCACCTTTGTTCGAGAACATCGTCATCGTTTACAGACCTTACATCGCCTTGTACGAACCAGAATTCAAGAAATAGAGCACACAGAAAGAACTCTGCCACGTTGGTGACCGTGTATTAGTAAGGGAGAAACACCCTCGAGACAAACTAGAGTACTCGTGGGAAAAACACCCATATCGGGTGAAACGGCGGATTGACCCTACAGGTCTGGTGTACAAAATTCAATCTGAAAGAGGGGAGAACTTGGGTAGTCCACCAAAACATGCTTCGGCCCTGTCTGTTAAGAGATCCTGATCAAATCGGAGATAAACAAGATGCCCTTGAAGTACCCGCACCCGATGTAGTAGATTGCAAAGAAGAAGATTCTGGAGAACCACCTGAAGTTCCCCCAGCAGATCAAATTCTGGAAATTCCCGAGGGCTCTGCATCGGTTGAAACAAACACGCTACCACCTTCCTCCATGCAACCTGACTCGACCACTCAAGGTGACTCAATTACTCTTTCTGACTTAAGGCGTTCCGAACGAACAACAGCTGGAATACCCCCAATCAATACAATCAGGACCAATTTGTTTGGAATCAAACTGTTCAAGAAGACGCAGAGCCTCAACGTGTTTCACAAGAACTCTCACCCGTGGAATGGTGAGTTCAAGGAGAGGGGGAGTGTAGGAAGATAGACCGGGCTTGTGATGCCTCTCTTGTGCTGATCCTGGAACCTCCAGGCTGTCAATATTGTTGCCAAGGGGGAAAACATTCTGACTTGGACAGACCTTCGCACTTGACTGAAGGGGGCGTGCCAGACATAAAAGGAGCTGAGCACGAGAAAAGGGGACACTCAGCGGGAAGACAGGAGTTGCAGCAGGAGACAGTTGACACTCTCTCCGTGAGACGAAGCCACAGCACCGACCCACACTGCCATTCGCTACCCTACACCTCTGCTGACCATGAGTGACATGACCATGTGACTTCACCTATCTTTGAGACTGGATTGTCCACGTGTGCCGTTCTGTTGACTAACGCGGACACATTGCCCACTGCTGAACTGAGCTAGCTTGCTTCCCGCTTCCTCCACTTTATTCTGCCACACTTCGTTGGTATCAGAGACTTCTTCATGTCACGTACGTTGCTTCAGCCCCGCAGTACCTCACTCAGGAGAACCAGGACACGCCGCTTCCATCAAGACACAGTGCATCAGTTTCCTTTAGGACCAAGCCAGAGACTTCACGCGCTTTCTTCGGTGCCCCCGTGGGATACCAAGCCTTCAGCGCCCTGAAAACATCAGACTGATAAGTTTACCAGTTACTTAGACGATTGCTTGTTTTTGTTCCCCCATTTTATAAACCTGCTTTTACCACTCCATCACCAATACTATCCCCTGTGATAAACCCTTTAACTCTTGCTCTGCCTCCTGATCCTCACTGCGTCCCGCGTTCCTGTGTTTTCTACACTGTTATAAAAGATTTTAAGAATTTTCAATAAACATTTGTTTTATGGGATTTCTGGAGCTGGATCCTTTTTCTTCATTCGATAAAAACAGCAGCAAAGTCCTGTCCTGGAAAACATTGGACTGTGTGTAGATCCAACAGTCCTGTGAATTTTCTCCTTCTATGTCTTTTATAAAAGAAGTATGATGCCGTATTAGGTTATTGCTCCATTCCTCATTTAAAATTTTATCTAGTGTCTTTGTTAGAGGCAATAACCCTGCTAATAGCAGCAGGACAAATAGAAGGCTCATGGAATTACCTTTTTGCATTGACTTGCTTGTAAAGTTAGAGTGAGGATCAAGGAATGCTGAGGTAAACAGTGCATAAATGTCGCCAACGTTCCATTGACTTAATAATTGCAAGATTCAAAAACTCCATTAGCATTAATATCAGCACAAAAATATAAGCTTCATGGCATAGCAATGGATCTTGGATGAGCAGCTACATGCAAGTCTTACACCAAACACAATGCAAAGCATGAGGTAAATAATAATTGTATTTATATAGCGCCAACATGTTCCGCAGCACTTTATAATCGAGAAGGGACATTTACAGACAATAACAACATTACAGAGTAACACATAATTCAACAGTTACAGGAGGAGTAAGGGCCTTGCTCGCAAGCTTGCAATTTATAAAAAATAGGGGGACACAATAGGTAGAAAGTGCTTGTTATGTACAGTCTAGCCATCATTATAATAAATAAAGGTTTTCATCAGGGTCAACCTGGCCTGGCGGAATACTGATGGGCCAGAGAGAGATAATGGGAGAATGGTGGCCGTGAGCCCTTTAAAAGCGCAGACAGACTGGGCTGAGGATCAGGGGGCCGCTCCACCATCAGGGCCTTCAGGCCACCTATGTCTTCATCGGCCAGGCTGGCACTGTTCCTTTAATTGTGTGAGTGTGTGTGTGCCACAGCCATGTCAGCTGAAAGTGAAGTCAAGCAGCATGCCCTGCACTGGCGCTTCTCGAAATAGAAGCGCTTCAAAAAAGCACATGGGCTGGATGGGAAACAAGCCAAGGGAGGGTAAAATACCCCTAATAATTTGTGTATGTTTATGTATATGTGTGTTATAGCGATACTAATGGCCGCATAGTTAATGGTAGGTATGTATCACAGGGATGGCAGCTCCCTGTGATGTAGCCCAGAGTGTTTTTTCTGACGTGTAAGTAAATTCTAAGTAGTTGTTGTTCACATTTGGGTCTGGGCTACGGGTAGCTCTGAGAGTTGGGAGGGTCGGGCAACCCATTTACCTCGCTCTGTGGTGAGGGGGGCTCACTGTACCCCGTTTTGCCTGAAGATATGTGTGTGGTTGTGAATTTTGAGGACCTGTGATAAGGTCATGAGCATGTGACCAAACCATGTGATCCATACCTCACCTGTGTGAGTAGTTACAGATATGTAAGGAAGGTGTTTGGCACATGGAGAGTGAGTGTGTTGGGAGTCTGTCAGTCTGGACAGAGCTCCCATGTTTCCAGGCTGGATGTTGCATAGACTGGGGAAGCAGTGCTGGCGAGTCTGAGCCAGAGCAATGGACGGTCTTGAAAACCATGAGTGATACTGACCAGGGTCAGTGAGAAGTGTTTATTGGATTCCTCTGCGGATAAGAGGGATCCGGGAACCTGCGTGGCCAACAGGTAACGGAACGGAGTCCGTGTTATGCTGACCGGGGTCAGTGAGAAGCATTTGTGAGAAAGAGGCTGTGTTTTAATTGATGCTTATGGGATACCTCTGAGGATATGAGGCGTCCAGGAACCTGTGTGGCCGATCCAACAGGTAACGGTCTTGACAACCGTGAGTTATGCTGACCGGGGTCAGTGAGAAGTATTTGTAAGGAAGAGACTGTGTATTGATGTTTATGGGATACCTCTGCGGATAAGAGGGATCTGAGAACCTGTGTGGCCGACACCAACAGGTAATGGACAGGAGTCCGTGTTATACTGATCGGGATCAGTGAGAGACTGTGTTCATTTGTTAAAGCTGAATGTGTAACGGACAGTGTAATGGCTGCTGAAACTTGTGAATAATAAACCAAATGGACTCGTTTTAACCGTAAGTGTGCCAGTGTTTACCTCCAAGACCTGCAAAGTGAGTAATGCCTGTCCACAGACAGTGTGGAACGTTACAGTGTGTAAATGAATTTTTGTGTATATGCCTGCATGTGTCTATATCTGTGTATGTGTTTGTGTATAGTTTTTTTGTGCATGTCTGCATGTGAATTTGTGTGTGCGCGTCTGCATGTCTGCCTGGGTGTGAGTGTCTGCATACATGTGCATTTCTGTGTGTGTATGTGCACCCGTATGTTTATGTGTGCAATTGTGAGTATGTGCGCATTCTTGCACGTGTGTGTCTGCATTTCTGTGTGTGTGCATGTCTGCATGTGATTGTCTACCTGGGTGTGCATATCTATTTCTGTGTGTGTGCATGTGTCTGCATGTGTGCTTATCTGCATGTGTCTATGTGTGCATGTGTGTTTGTCTGCATGTGCATGTGTGCTTGTAAGGAGGTGGCGGGGACCCTCATGTACCTTCTATCTCCTTAATGCTGTTCACCTGTGCCACATGCGGCACCCTGATGTTTTACTAATGTTTTGCTATTATGTGCACTGTAATGTATTTGTCATGTACTGTAATGTGATGTATTGCGCTTTAGCTTAGGGATAGATTAGTAAGTAGTGCAGGACCATAGGGGGATTAGAATAGAGGGGGCACAGTAGAGATAGAGCAAAGAATAGATAGACGTTTTAGTTAGCTATAGGCAGCATACGGGTTAAGCAGATGGGAGGGGTACAGAGCAGCACAGAGCAGGGAGATATAGGAAAGGCACTTCCTGTTTGGAAGCAGACGCCCTGGGCACCTGCCCAAGGGCAGGACGTACGCAGTGGTCAGTAACAAGTTGTGTGGGATAAGTCTGCAGATGGCAGTAAGGGTTCTCTGGCTGGAGAATAGTGCAGTCGGGCACCAGCTTAAAGGAATCATCCCAGAAAGGATTCGGGGCCTAAGACCGGGGTGGGAGCAGCTGAGATGGTGTTCCTGGAACCTTTCCCTATTGGAACCGGACAAGGGGCTGACAGAGAGCTGATGATGCTGAAGGTACAGATGGAACAAGAACTGTTCAAAGATGCTGCCCAGTTGGCAGGTACAGGGGAGCCAGGTGTTGAACCCGGATGGTCCAAGGAGACAGTAGGGATTGCCAGGAAGAGAGATTGTCCAAGGAAACCAGAGGAACACGGATTGTCCAGGGATATAGTTGAGCTTGCCAGGAAAGGGAAACTGATGCAGAAGATAGAGTCTGTCTGGATGACAGGGAAAGATAAGAAGATGTCTCTGTGTTTAACTTGTGCTGCTTGTGTGAAGAATGCAGATAATAAGATGTCTCTGTGCTTGATTTGTGTTGTGATGAATATGCTACTATTTAGAAAAGTTCAGCTGTTGGAAAAAGACCTTGTCTCTGGAGTGATTTGCAGAGCCGACATGGCAGAAGCTGAGGGGAATCTGACAGAGCCTGTGAGTGTACTGTGGTGCCTGCTGCACATGCAGTACAAGGGACTTTATTTATCTTTTCATGTACAAGGTGCCGGGGTGATCACTGACTGTTGCTTAGTGAACTCGCCCACGACTACCACCCCGTGCCACCTTGTTACATGCTCATGCCTGCATGTGTGTGTCCTTGCCTGCATTTGTATGTGGGTGTCTGCATTTTAGCTTGTGCTTATCTGAGTTTTTGCATGTCTGTGTGTTTATGTGTGCATTTCTGTGTATGTGCATGTCTGAGTGTGCATTTCTGTGGGCATATCTGCGTGTACCTGTGCATAATTTTTTCCCTATGATTGGTTTAAAAAAATCACCATTACTGCCTACCACATTTTTTGTTTTTGATTTCTTTTAGTGTTTTTTAAAGCCAGAAAGTTGCCATTTGAAATTACTTTAGTTTTGTGCCATGTCTGTGATCTGCTTTTTTTCAACAAAATTAAACAACTGAATGAACATCCTCTAAGGCGGTGATTACATAATTTTTGTGAGGGGTTGTATAAGCCCTGACCTAAATCCTATTGAGCATCTTTTGAAAGTGCTGAAACATGCTGTCTGGAAAAGGCAACCTTCAAACACGAGATTACTGGAGCAGTTTGCTCTCGAGGAGTGGGCCAAAATACCTGTCGAGAGGTGCAGAAGTCTCATTGACAGTTACAGGAATCGTTTGATTGCAGTGATTGCCTCAAAAGGTTGTGCAGCAAAATATTAAGTTAAGGGTACCATCATTTCTGTCCAGGTCTATTTCATGAGTTTTATTTTTTTTTTTAATTCTGTGGAAGCATGGTTGAAAAGCAATGTCTGACTTTCATTTGTTCATTATCATAGATTTTTTAGTTATTACTTTTGTCAGATTCAAGTTATTTCTGTGACCATTGTGGGTTTTTCTGTCATTAAAAGAGGGGTACCAACAATTTTGACCAAGTGTGTATGTGTAACTGGGTGTGCGTGTGTGCATGCATGCCTGCATGTTTTTATGTACGTGTCCGCAAGCACGTGTATGTGTGCATGCATGTCTTTGTGCGTGTATGCATGCTTCTGCATGTCTGTGTGTTTAAGGAATATGTGTGGGTGCATGTTTAAGTGTCTTTGTGCATGTCTGCATTCTTGGGCAAAGAGTTATTAAAACTTGAGAGAGATGGAGAAGAAATGTTAGGAGACAGTATGGGAAGAATGTGTGAAGAAACAGTATGATCAACGAGTGGAGGGGGAATGGGTGCGGGAACGGAATGGGGAAGGGGGATGTATGGGGAGACAGTATAGAGAGTGAGGTGGGTGCGAGTAGACTATTGAGGGGAGTGGTGTGAGGATACAATATGGAGGAGAAAAGTGTGAGCGGACACAGAGCAGAGAATAGGTAGTGTGGGCAGAGGTATAGAGATGGGGTAGCATGGGAGGACAGTGTGAGGGCGCAGCGAGGAGGGAATATTATGTTGAAGAGGGGGAGTGTGATGAAGGGACATAGTATAGAGACTGAGCAGTATAGGTGGGCACAATGTGATAGGACTTGGTGCGTCCTGGCGGGGGGCAATGGAGGGGGTGGGGCATCGTTACAAGCATTGGAGGAGGCAGGATGCACAATGGATCCCTCATAAATGGGGTATGACCACAGAAGAGGAGCTTATGTCGAACGCTCCGCGTCATGGAGGATCTCAGAGGACAACAGCAGCAGCAGCCGCAGCAGCCTTTACAGTAGCAGCAATCACCATCTGTGCCTAGTCACTAGCTCAAGCAGACTAAGAGGAGCAGCCGCTCAAGTGGCAGGAGTGGCAGCCATACCGGTCAGAGGTCGCAGGATTCCTCGGTATCCAGGAGGGATGTCGTATGTACCCATGATCAGCCTCTGAATCCGGTACCCTTGATATGACAGCGGATGGTGAGTGATCTACGAAAATGTCACCTTTTTTGTTAATACGGGCCATTTCTTACTTAAATCACTAGGGGCCTAGGAAGGCTAGCGCCAAAAGGAAGAAGAAAGAATGTGCCCTTTGTAGGACCCCATGGCAGTTCATTGGCTGAAACATTTCTGTTCTGACTGCATTCAAAAAACTGTAAAGGATGAGACCTCTGACTTCGTCACAAACCTTAGGTCCATGATCAGGGCTGAGGTGCAAGGTTCCTTAAAGACCCTGTTAAAAAAGGGGAACAAGAGAGCTCAGGAGGTCATTACGGCATTGGAGGCCTCTCCACAGTCAGTTGGAGAATACCATAGTGAATCCCTGTCCTCCTGCTTCTCCTCAGACAGTGATATACAGGTCCGACCTTGTTTTCTGGCTGAAGATACGGATAGGTTGGTTAGGGCAGTCAGGTTAACATTGGGCCTGAAGGAGTAGAAAGCACCTAAATCCCTAGAGGATATAATGTTTCGTGGTCTATAGGAAAGGAGGAAGTGCACTTTTCCTGTTAATTCCAGGATACGAGCGCTCATAGATAAAAAGTGGAAGAAGCCGGGGAGATCTGGTAGCCTGCCCTCATCTTCAAAGAGGAGATACCCCTTTGAGGAGAAAGACTCGGAGTGCTGGGATAAAATCCCTAAAATTCACGAGGCAGTAGCGAAAGAGGTCGGCCCTGCCCTTTGAGGATTCTGGTGCACTTAGAGACCCGTTGGATAAAAAAGCTCATGGGCTTCTGAGGCACACCTGTGAGGCAGCTGAAGGGGGTCTGAAGCCGGCAATAGCAAATGGAGGAACAGCTTATGAGTAAGGTCCCAAGAGATGAAATCTTGGCCAATATGACTATTGCAGGGAGCAGCAGGCTTTTTGGAAGACACCTCAGCAGACTCTGTGTGGTTAGTGGCTAGGTTGGCAAGCCTATCCAATACGGCTAGACTGGCCTTATGGTGGAAGGGGCATCTGGGAGTCCTGCCTTCAAAAAATAGACTCTGCTCCATCCCATGTGATGGCCAGTTTCTCATTGGACAGAAACTAGAAGATATTTTGGAGAAGGTAGGAGACAAAAAGAAGGGATTCCCTTGTTTCCCAGTGAAAGCTAGGAATCCTTCCTTTAGAAGGAGGAAGTTTAATAGGGGTTGTCCTCCAGGAGAAAGGAAGAACTGGGAGTTCAAGGATAGAAATGGGTCCGGATATATGTTCAGAGGACCCTTTACATCTTCTAAAAAGCCCTCCCAATGACATCAGGTCAGCAGTAGGGGGAAGGCCCTCACTCTTTCTCCCTGCCTGGGTGAACATCTCCCCCAGTCACTGAATCTTAGGTATCATCAAAGACGGTCTGGGAATAGACTTTGTACATCCACTTCGCCAGACCTTTGTATTAACACCCTGCAGGAAATCACCTGGAGAACAGCTGGCCCTGGAGGAAGAAATCTTGGGACTCTTAAAAAAGCATGTCCTGTGCGGAGTCCCGGTGAAAGAGATAGGAAGGGGATTTTATTCCCCCCTCTTTTTGATAAAGTAGCCGGATGGTTTTCTTAGAACTATTATCAACCAGAGAAAGCTCAACCAATGGATTGTGAATTATTCCTTCAAGATGGAGTCAATGAACACAGCTTTAATGCTGTTATTCCAGAATTGTTTCATGGCGGTAATCGACTTGAAAGATACCTATTATCACATCCCAATCCATCGGGACCATCAAAAATTCCTGAGTGTGGCTCTGTATGTCCAGGGATGGTTCAGGCATTTCCAGTATACAGCCCTTCCATTCGGACTATCAAAAACTCCGAGAAAATTTACTAAGGTAATACCGGAGGTGATGGATGGCCTACCTTCGTTCTTGAAACACCGTTATCATCCCGTACCTGGATGACTTCATTATAGTCGGAAGGTCAGAAGATCACTGTGCAATAGCAGGTTAGGGAGGTATCGGTGGTCCTAGAAAAGCTGGGCTGGATGGTAAATACCCTCAAATCGAGACTAAAACCGGAAAGGATTCAATAGTTCCTGGGGTTGTCTTAGCAGAGGACAAAACAGCCAAGATAATGGCACTGGCACTGTCAGCGATAGATTAGCCAAAAATGACACTAAAAAAGGCAATGTCCTTGCTAGGATCCCTAACATCTTGTATCCCGACAGTAAGATGAGCTTAATTTCACCTAAGGCAGCTACAGTGGGAGGTCCTGTCTGCACAGAGGTCGCAAAAAGGGCATTTAGAGATGAAAATTACATCTTTCTTCGGCAATAAGGGATTCCCTGTCTTTGTGGACAGTTTGAAAGCATTTGTCCTCAGGAATCCAGTGGATAAGACCAGTGGAGGACATTATCACGACAGATGCGAGCAATACCGGATGGGGGGCACATCTAAGGTCTCACTCAGATCAGTGAACCTGGTCTCCTCTAGAGAGGGGCCAGGTTTCTAACTTGAAAAAGCTGAGGCTGTGGAAAGAGCCTTGAGACACTTTCTCCCCTTCCTCCAGGGTCACCATGTCCGAGTCATGTCGGACAATCACGCAGTGATGGCTTATATCAACCACCAGGGGGAACAAGGTCCCATACCCTAATGATGGCAGCAAAAAGCCTACTCCAGTTGGCGGAGCAACATCTACTGTCCTTTTTGGCACTTCACATAAGGGGAATAGACAACACAAATGCAGATTTCCTGAGTCATGAGAAATTGAGACTGGGAGAATGGTCTCTAAATTATCAAATTTTCTAGCAGATAGTGCGGGCATGGGGCAGCTGGAGATAGATCTGTTTGTCAGTTTGCATAACAGAAAAGTGAAGAACTTCTGCTCATTAAACCCAAGGGAGAAACCATTTGCAGTGGATGCTCTTCAAATTTCTGCAGGTTCAGGATGGCCTACGCATTTCCCCCAATAGCGATGATTCCAGCAGTCGTAATTAAGATCAGTAAGGATCAGGCGAGGGTGAATCTCATTGTTCCATTCTGACCGAAGAGACCATGGTTTTCCCTTCTACGGCTAATATCCGTATCCGATCCATGGATTCTACCAGAGATCCTGGACCTTTTTACCCAAGGACCAGTATGCCACTCTCAAGGAAAGGGATTTCATCTAGCAGCATGGAATTTTAGAGGGCATTACTGAGTCGGCAGAGGTTCACACCAGGGCTAGCCTTCACCCTGATGAAATTTAGGCAACTGATTACATCAAGGATCTATGGTAAAACATGGAAAAGATTCCTGGAGTTTTTAGGGCAGCCCTTAGGGGATGAGGCCCCGGTTGTGTCCATTCCAGAGTTTCTGCAGTTGGGATTGTTACTAAAGTTAGCAACTAACAATCTCAATGTACAGGTGTTGGCCCTGGGTGCCTTGTATAATTTCAATCTAGAAGCAAATAAATGGGTATCTCGGTTTATAAGATCCTGTGGTAGATCAAAACTGGTTATAGTCCCAAAAATTCATCCATGGGATATGAACCTAGTTTTGGAGGCGCTAACTAGGGACCCATTTGAGCCTGTACAGGATTTATTTGCAAAATTCTTCACACTTAAGATGGTGTTACTATTGGCCCTAACATCAGCTCTCAAGGTGAGCGATATACAAGCCCTGTCCATATGTCCCCCCTACACACAGGTGTATGACATCAGAGTTGTTCTAAGGCCGTACTCGGCATATCTCCCCACGGTGGTTCTTAAATTCCATAGGAGCCAAGAGATTACTTTGCCCTCCTTTTGTAATGACCCTAAAAATCCAGGGAAAGAAAAGTTCCATACCTTAGACGTGAGGAGGTCCATGTTAGAATATACAGTTGTGTTCAAAAGTTTATATAACCTTGCAGAATTTTTGCTTTCTTGGCCTTTTTTCAGAGAATATGAATGATAACACCAAACCTTTTTCTCCACTCATGGTTAGTGGTTGGGTGAAGCCATTTATTGTCAAACTACTGAGTTTTCTCTTTTTAAATCATGACAACCCAAAATATCCAAATGACCCTGATCAAAAGTTCACATATCCCATTTCTTAATACCGTGTATTCCCCCTCTAACATCAATGACAGCTTGAAGTCTTTTGTGGAAGTTGTGGATGAGGTTCTTTATTTTCTCAAATGATAAAGCTGTCTACTCTTCTTGGCAAAAGGCCTCCAGTTCCTGTGAATTCCTGGGCTGTCTAGCATGAACTGTGCACTTGAGATCTCCCCAGAGTGGCTCAATGATATTGAGGTCAGGAGACTGAGATGGCCACTCCAGAACTTTCACTTACTGGTAGCCAGTTTTTCCGGAACCCATGACAGCACCCGTATATTTCCCCCCATTCTCACCTTTTGGGTGTGCACCATAGTTTTTTTATCATAATGTGGTGTTGGTTATATGTGTAAATGAATCAGAGGTTCTCTTATGCTCTGTAACCCATCTGAAGCAGGGGAGAGATACCGCTCTTTTACTTCAGTAGGTTTCCTGTCCTGGCTGGGGGGAGCCCTCTCTCAGGTGTGCTGTCATGGGTTCCGGAAAAACCGGATACCGGAAAGTAACCTTGGTGTTTTGTACAAGGGCTCAGCACAGGGCAGATATTTTTATTCAGGAGAATTATAATCACTATGCTGTTTTTAAGGGTATCACGTGGGGATGTGCTGCAGAAGACCGAAGAAGATTGGAATCTGCAAAGAAGAGCTGTGGGTGTGAAAAGTCATCATAGCAAGAATAACAGGTTAGATACGTGGATGTATATGTTTATTTGTGATACTGCCCGCATCTCATCAGTACTGTGGTTCCTGTATGGTCCACAGTCTGATGATGACTGGTAACAACAACTCCCAGCATCTCCACTGTTAAGGACATACTGGCTTATATGTCTGCGTATCTGGAATTATATGTATTTTTGGAAGAAGCATTTATGTAATAGTGCACTGTGGTGTATACAAACATTCATATGCTTGGGGCATATTTAATAAATCTATAAGAGCTCTTTCACATATTAGGGAATTCTATTTGTCTTTCCATGTTTAGGAACAGACAAGTGAAATTTGCTAACCTTCACATAACTATGTCACTTTAGAGATGTGCTTTTATGAAGCGGGTTCAGGATCTGAGCCTGCTCCATAACTGGCTGATGTCGGATATGTATATAGTGGACATCTGCCTGTAATAGCAATGATCAGAGCTTGCCTTGATTGCTGCTGTTTTAAGTATTTAAATGCCTTTGTCAATCATTGACAGCAGTATTTAGATGACCAGTGCATGCACTCATCAGCCCCCTGTGACGCAGTTGCGGGTTACTTATGGGTTGTCATATGTAGCTGTCATATTAGTCTTTCAATCTCACAATCAAGGTGCCAGTTTATTACAGCCCGCTCCTTTTGTAGTTAGTGGTGACTGTAATGTCTCCCTCCTTGCACCAACCTATGACAGAAAGTGAGTGGCGGCAGGAAGAATAAAACTTAATTTTCTCCCTGTAGCCAACGCTTTTCCATTAAGCCGGATAAGGCTAGTTTCACACATCCGTTTTTCCCCTTGCGGCGCCCCCGGCATTTTCCCGCAGCGCCGCATCTGAAAATCTGATGCGCCGCATGCGGCTTTTTTCGCATTGACATGCATTAGCGCCGCATGGCGCCGCATGTCAATGCGTTGCATGCGGTTTTGTCCGGATGCGGCGCAAATGTACATTGCGGCGTCCGGAAAAAACGCTGCATGTAACGTTTTTTTTTTTTTTGCCGGATGGTTTCTTATCTCTCCAAGCATCAGAAACCATCCGGCAAAAAAAACGCATTTTGGGCGCCGGAAGTGTGAAAGCTTTTCACATGCGGCGCTGCGGTAAAATGCCGGGGGCGCCGTTTAGGCGCCCGCCGGATGTGTGAAAGAGGCCTAACCAGTCTTTAAACTCTATTCACAGATTAACCCTTTATCTACAGATAAATAGAGTTTCTCAAGGTGACAAGTTACCCTTAAAGGGACTCTCTCAGTACAGAGTGACTATTCAAACTAAGTCCCGCCTCTCTGTGCTTCATGGTCCAGACAATTTTTAAAATTCATCTTGCCACTTACTTAATTTCCAGCATTCTCTACTCCCCTCTAATTCGATTGACAGATCTCGCTTTATAGAGCCAGAGAAGGGTGGAGATAGATGGAAACCAAGCAGGTTGGAAGGTGTATTTAAATGTTTGGCCCTGTCGTGAAGCACTGAGCACCTGTGCTTGGTTTGAACATCCATTCTGTGCTGACATAGTCCCTTTAAAGTGGTGTTCAATACACTTTAAGGATTTCACTCTGACTCATAACATTGTATAATGTATTGGTATGAGAGAATAGCTTCGGATAACTCCTATCCGATTAGCTATAGCACTTACTGAATAGCTGCATCGGGAACCCGGATACCTGGATCGCTCCTGATAATCGGCTGTTCAGCACAACAGCTGCATGTGAAGACATGCATGGAGAGCCCAACAAACAGGCTCTCCATGCATGTGTTCTGATTGTCACACAGCTGCGACACATGCAGCTTCAGCACCAAACAGATGATTGACTGGTATGTTATGAGTTAACCCTTCTCCATGAATTCAACTATTGAGCACTCCATGGACCAAGCTGTACACTATGAAAGTACTCACTGCGGGAGAATGACAGCAAATAGAAAAAGCAAATCAATTGCAATCTTGCTTATTTTCATGCTGTCTAACTTACTTAAAGCACCACTCCAATAATCTTTATTTTTTATATAGCACTAACATATTCCGCAGCGTTTTACAGTTTGCACACATTATCGTCGCTGTCCCCGATGGGGCTCACATTCTAGATTCCCTATCAGTATGTTTTTGGAATGTGGGAGGAAACCGGAGTACCCGGAGGAAACCCACGCAAACACGGGGAGAACATACAAACTCCCTTTAACCCCTTAACGATCGCCGATACGCCTTTTGACGGCGGTAGTTAAGCATACTTAAACCACATCACCATTAATTAACGGCGCCTTGGAGAAAGTATATAGCGCCCCCCAGAGTCGGATTTTCTCCGAGACCCCAAAGAACATGATTGGGGTCAGTTTTACCGCTTTTACGACCACCGTTATTAACCATATAACGGCGACCGCAAAAAAAAGAAGCCACGATTCTCCATTTAATTTCTCTCTCCTCTGATATGATCGTACATCAGAGGGGAGAGAAATAGGGTCCCCGGGACCCCCGATCTGTCCCCTGTACCTCCCGTTGTCCCCCCATGGCTCCGCAGCTCCCCGCATCTTCTCCCTGCAAAGAAAATGGTGAGCGCATGCGTAGTGCACCCGCCAAGTCGGATTATCTCCGGGGTCTCAGAGAACATGATTCGGGTCCCTCCCATTTGCGATCGCCGTTATTAACCATATAACGGCCACCGCAAAAATAAATCTGCGATTCTGCATGTAATTTCTCTCTCCTCTGATATGATCGCACATAAGAGGGGAGAGAAATAGGGTCCCCAATCTGCCACCCGTATCTCCGGTGTCCCCCAAGTCCTCCCATGGCTCCTGCAGCTCCCGGTCTTCTTCCTGCAAAGAAAATGGTGGGCGCATGCGCAGTGCGCCCTCCGAATCTTCCAGCCGGCAGATTCATTCATTCAGTGCAGGACATTTTGATCACTGTGATAAACGCTATCACAGTGATCAAAATAAGAAAAATAGTAAATAAACCCCCCCTTTATCACCCCCTTAGTTAGGGACATATAATAAAATAAAGAGAATATATTTATTTTCATTTTTCTATTAGGGTTAGGGTTAGGGTTAGGATTAGGATTAGGGTTAGGGTTAGGATTAGGGTTAGGATCAGGGGGTCTCCAAACACGACAAGGCATTCAAAAAGTCAAATGGTACTCCCTCCCTTCCGAGCCCTACCGTGCGTCCAAACAGTGGTTTACCCCAACATATGGGGTATCAGCATACTCAGGACAAATTGCACACCAATTTTGGGGTTCTAATTTCTCCTGTTACCCTTGGGAAAATAAAAAATAGCTGGCTAAAAAATCATTTTTGAGGAAAAAAATGATTTTTTTATTTTCACGGCTCTATGTTATAAACTTCTGTGAAGCACTTGGAGGTCAAAGTGCTCACCACACATCTAGATAAGTTCCTTAAGGGGTCTAGTTTCGAAAATGGGGTCACTTGTTGGGGGTTTCTACTGTTTAGGCACATCAGGGGCTCTCCAAACGCGACATGGCGTCCAGTCAATTCTGTGTTGAAAAAGTCAAACGGCGCTCCTTCCCTTGCGACTTTTGCCGTGCGCCCAAAAGGTGGTTTACCCCCACATATGGGGTATCGGCATATTCAGGAGAAATCGGACAACAAATTTTGTGGTTCATTTTCTCTTTTAACACTTGTGAAAATAAAAAAAATTGGTTCTGAAGTAAATTTTTTTCAAAAAAAGTTAAATGTTAATTTTTTCTTTCCACATTGCTTCAGTTCCTGTGAAGCACGTAAAGGGTTAATAAACTTCTTGAATGTGGTTTTGAGCACCTTGAGGGGTGCAGTTTTTAGAATGGTGTCACTTTTGGGTATTTTCTATCATATAGACCCCTGAAAGTGACTTCAAATGTGATGTGGTACCTAAAAAAAAAATGGTGTTGTAAAAATGAGAAACCGCTGATCAACTTTTAACCCTTATAACTTCGTAACAAAAAAATGTAGTTTCCAAAATTGTGCTGATGTAAAGTAGACATGTGGAAAATATTATTTATTAAGAAATTTATGTGATATATCTCTCTGATTTAAGGGCATAAAAATTAAAATTTTGAAAATTGCTACATTTTCAAAATTTTTGCCATATTTCAGTTTTTTTCATAAATAAACGCAAGTCATATAAAAAATTTTTACCACTAACATGAAGTACAATATATCACGAAAAAACAGTCTCAGAATCAGCGGGATTCGCTAAAGCGTTCCAGAGTTATAACCTCATAAAGTGACAGTGGTCAGAATTGTAAAAATTGGCTCGGTCATTAAGCTACAAATTGGCTCTGTCACTAAGGGGTTAAATATAAGTCCCCTGTCCCCTGTCTGAGACTCACCTGCAGCCATCTTCATCCGTTACCAGCATTTCTCTGGTCAGTCTCCGGCGAAAAGTGACCTGATGGCAGCACCAGTGTTTTATGGAGCTGCGCGGAGGTCACTTTTCAATACATGTCTATGAGAGCCATGAATTGAGAGCGTGTGACATAGCTTCTGACTTACATCAATCAGAAGTTATTGTCACAAGATGGCGCCGCGAGACCGAAATGGTGCTGAAAAACGGGGAAGACACCAGACGGTGAGTAAATGACCGGAGGCAGAGGGCTTAGATTTAAAACGCCACTCCAGCGCTGAAAAAAGCAACCACTGGAGCGGTGCTTTCAAGCAATTTAATAAACGGATAATGCCCTTTTAAAGTGTATGGATTTAGAATGTGATCTCCTGTATTTGTAATGTGTAGGTGTCCTAATAATTCCATCCACAAAATGTCTACCTATATCTAGCTAGAAAAAAATCTTTCTATCAAAATTTCAACAGTTCCACACTTTCCTTCAAATTAGTGCAAAAAACATCAGAAAAGCAAATAGCGCATGAAGCAGTATGAGCTGGGTACTGAAATAGTTAATACTGTAAATTGTTCTTTTATAATAACACAAAACTGCTGTTCCCATAGTTCCTTGTTGTTGCAATTGCTAAAATTTGTAGTTTGTATGAGCAACGCACAGAGAAAGAAAGAGAATTCCTGTACAGACAACAAGGTGTAGGGAAGTTATTTGTATGCACATGTCAAAACATGTCAGTTATGTCGAATAAATCAGATTTATTGCACCTATTTATAGCACTCCCCTAATGACTACAACCCAGGGTCTCAGAGAAAGAATCTAAATAAGAACAGAAAACAGTTTTACACTCTATGTGCAATCAGTTTTAGTAAGTTAGTACTTTAGCACATACAGGTCTTAAATATCTTAAATAGTAGAACACTTATT
Organism: Oophaga sylvatica; assembly: GCA_033576555.1. Classification (NCBI taxonomy): domain Eukaryota; kingdom Metazoa; phylum Chordata; class Amphibia; order Anura; family Dendrobatidae; genus Oophaga; species Oophaga sylvatica. The sequence goes on from JARQOD010000002.1 coordinate 347,309,701, forward strand.
TTATACGATAGAATTACAAACTAATGCACATCTATAATATTGCAACTGTAAAGCAGAAAGGAAAAGCCTCTGTTGTGTGTCTGACCGTGGACATATGATAAATATGACACATTTTAATATTTCTCCTCTATACTATAAGCATTGTGGTAATTACGGACTGGCTGGCATGAAACAATATAAATAATGGCCGAGTAATGCCATATTTCCCCTGCACTAGAACATTACACTGCAATTTCCATCTAGGAGATAAAGCAACCTGTCTAGTTGTACCCAATGACTCTCCACTACTCATCAATAAAAAAAACTATTAGCTTATCCTAAATGTAGCTTTTTACCTTATCGAATAAATAAAGCTAGTGAAAAAGTAAAAGAAAGCGTATATACTTTTTATGCTTTTAGTTATATGTAAGTAATGAGTCACTATTGACGTTGTTAACGCACACAGTATGCCATTACTCCAGGAGGCCTGGCACGCTATATGATCAGTTCACCCCTGCGTTAACTGTTAGAATCAGAACATTTCAAAGCTTATACACTGTGTGCACAATTATTAGGCAATTTGTATTTTTGATGATTCATTTTATTACTGAACAACTACAATACTGTCCGCCAATCCAAAAGGTTAATGAACATTAATATTTAATAAAGTTAAGGTGAGATATTGTCTTTCTCAGGACAATATCTACACTGACAAGCAAAAGGGTAACAATGTTTTTAACTTTTGACTTTCAGGCTCCATGTCTCACTATGGCTTCAAACGTGAGATCAACATTTTATAGACAATAATCTTGGCCATCTCATATATAAATTTGACTTGCAACTATTTAGCATATTATTAGTTATGCAGATACTTGTAACATCATTGTATTGTTACTGTTTTGCTCCTAAAAATTAAAATTTTTATTTTTATTATTTTGTTAGTATTTTGTAAATTCACCTTTTTTTAACACTGCCTGAATCTTCCTGGGCATGCTCTCAGATTCAAACATGTCTTGACCAAAATTTGATTCCATGTCTCTTCTACACGTCCCCAAAGTTGGTGCATACTGGTCGACAAACTTGGGTGTGTATACAGCTTTTGCTTCAATTCTAGCCACAAGTGTTTGATTGGGTGTAGGTCTTGGGACTGTGTGGACCAATCCAGCACCTCTAATTAATTGTCATTCAACCATTTCTTTGCCAATCTCGTCACATGGGTGTACCCACCGTGGGTCAGGTGGGGACAGCTGCCCCCCCAGGAGCAGGGGCGCTCTGTGCACGCAAATATCAAGAAGGCCAGCCGCCATCTGCATCAGCGTCAGACTCAGCCCACCGGCCTTTTAAAAGGTGCTTTTGGCTGTGGGAATCGGGATAAGGGGTTAAGATTAAGAACGTCATGACGCTATACATCAGGACGTTCTTTGTGGGCGGAGAGAGCACGCTCTGCTCTCTCGCCCCTGGCTGCTGGCAGGCTGCAGCAATTGGTTGTGAGCCACCGAGGCCGAGCCAGTGTGACTCGGCGCTGCTGAAGCTCCCTACCCGCGCTGCCTGGGGCCTCCGGCCTGCAGGTTGTTGGCGCCGCGGCCGTGTATAATCCGCAGCAGCTCGCTGCACAGAAATTGTTGAGTGAGGCGGCCCAGGCCCGGTGTGACTCCTCGGCTGGGCTGGTGATGTATATACAGGGGCTGGTGATATATACAGGTGCTGGGCTGGTGATGTATATACAGGGGCTGGTGATGTATACAGGTGCTGGGCTGGAGGCTGGGCTGGTGATGTATACAGGTGCTGGGCTGGAGGCTGGGCTGGAGATGTATACAGGTGCTGGAGGCTGGTGATATATACAGGTGCTGGGGCTGGTGATATATACAAGTGCTGGGCTGGTGATGTATATACAGGGGCTGGTGATGTATACAGGTGCTGGGCTGGAGGTTGGGCTGGTGATGTATATACAGGTGCTGGGGCTGGTGATATATACAAGTGCTGGGCTGGAGGCTGGGCTGGTGATGTATTTACAGGGGCTGGTGATGTATACAGGTGCTGGGCTGGTGATGTAGAAATAGGGGCTGGTGATGTATCCTGGTGCTGGGCTGGAGGCTGGGCTGGTGATGTATACAGGTGCTGGGGCTGGTGATATATACAGGTGCTGGGCTGGTGATGTATATACAGGGGCTGGTGATATATACAGGTGCTGGGCTGGAGGCTGGGCTGGTGATGTATATACAGGTGCTGGGGCTTGTGATATATACAGGTGCTGGGCTGGAGGCTGGGCTGGTGAATTATATACAGGGGTTGCAGATGTATACAGGTGCTGGGCTGGAGGCTGGGCTGGTGATGTGTAAACAGGTGCTGGGGCTGGTGATGTATACAGGTGCTGGGCTGGTGATGTTTATGCAGGTGCTGGGGCTGGTGATATATACAGGTGCTGGGCTGGAGGCTGGGCTGGTGATGTATATACTGGGGCTAGTGATGTATACAGGTGCTGGGCTGGAGGCTGGACTGGTGATGTATATACAGGACCGTCCTGGGCTGGGGCTGGTGATGTATACAGGTGCTGGGCTGGTAGTGATGTATATAGAGGGGCTGGCCTGGTGGTGATGTATATACAGGGGCTGGGCAGGGGCTGATGTATATACAGGGGCTGGGGCTGATGTATATGCAGAGGCTGGGCTGGGGCTGATGTATATACAGGGGCTGGGCTGGTGATGTATATACAGGTCCGACCGTTCTACCGTCCTGGGCTGGTGATGTATACAGGGGCTAGCCTGGGAGTGATGGAGAAGGCAATTATGGGAGTGATAGGGAGGGCAACGATGGGAGTGATGGAAAAGGCAATGATGGGGCTGATGGGAGTGATGGAGAAGGGGATGATGGGAGTGATGGAGAAGGCAATGATGGGAGGCAGCACACCGTTTGTAGTGAAAAAAAAGCTATTTAATAAGCCCAAAAGGCAACGTTTTGGTCCAAACAACAGAAACATTTCTCAAGGCTTGAAAAAGGTTCCTGTTATTTGGACCGAAATGTCGCCTTTTGGCCTTATTAAATAGCTTTTTTTTCCACTACAAACGGTGTGCTCCCTCCAATTTGTCTGGATTTCTATCTATCTATCTATCTATCTATCTATCTATCTATCTATCTATCTATCTAATATTCTTCATTTTTTTCCCTAAAGATCAATCCAATTGCTGTGTCTGGATAGGGCAGTGTGAGTGGCTCAGTGCCAGCGTGTGATAAGCACTCATGAGCTTGAAGCCCCCCTGCTGAACAGAAGAGAAGACTGCAAAGATAAGCTTAAAATCAATGAATTGTTTACATAATAGGATTGATCATGGTGGTATTTCCCCTTATATGTGATATTATTGGTCTTGGTATTGTGTTGTGTATGGCGGTCATTTGTTCATTTTCGTTTCATTTCATTCACCTTTTTCGCTCTAAAATTTTACAACCTGAACGACCATGGCTTGCCCCCACCTAGTTTTGATCCTGGGTTCTCCCTTTAATCTCGAGGTATACTTTGGGTCGTTGTCCTGCTGGAACAATATGTCGTCCTTTTCATACCCATAGCACTTGAATGTATGAAATAACTTGTCTTGTAGAATACTTACATATAGCTCAGCATTGAGACCACCATTTATCCTGGTAAAGTCTCCAACGTCTTTGGCTGTGAAACAACCTCATATCATCAGGTTTCCTTCACCGAACTTGTCAGTTCCTTCAATTTCTCAATCTTTTAAGGTACTGCCACACTAAGCTATCCCGCTAGCGATCTCGTTAGCGTTGCATACTAATGAGATCGCTAGCGGGATTGTTTCTATATCGCTAAATGCTGCCACATTTAGCGATATAGTTAACGACGCTATCGCCGTTAGCGATCTTCTTAACGACTTTAGCGGTACAAAAGTACCGCTAAATCGCTAAGAAAAGGTGCCACACAGCGATTAGATACTTACCCAGCGGGAGCGCCAGCGATGAAATAGGGTCCGGAGCGATTCCAGCGACGAGCGAGATCACAGCAGGAAGCTCGTCGCTGGAAGCTGCCGCACTGAACAATATCGCTAACAGGATCGCTAAATAGTGACGTTTTTTTAGCGATCCCGTTAGCGATATTGTTTAGTGTGGCATACCCTTTAGCCCTTTCTTTCCTTGTTTCTACTAGATCCATTCGCACTCATCAGATCCTAATCTCATCTCTCCAAATCACCTCACCAGTTTCCAATCTTCTACTGTCCATTCTTCGCACTTTTATGCAAACTTGAGTCAACACTTCTTACAATGATATTGAAGTTAAGTCTTCTTCACCTTTTTTTGGGCCACCTTTCCAGACTTGTTTAATGTGCTTCGCATGGTTTTTGCATAGACGTCTGTGACTCACTATTACGAAGCATACGGGCCACCTCCACTGCCTTGTTTGCTGGGACCTTGTGATGAGTCAAATTGTTGACTCTGATATTTTGCCTGGAACTCCACCTCTTGGTTTTTGAATGCATGAGTGGACTTAATTTTGTATTCTTCCAACTGTCATAGCACTCATGTAGGGGAGAGGGCCCCCGCTGTGTGCCCAGGCCGGAATCAAGGGGGCTGTCACTTAAGTTCCTAGGGGGAAGGTTCCCGGGGGAAGGAGCTGCAGGATGACACAGAGATTGTTCTGGAAGGTACGGGGACGGGGCGAATATAAAAGGAGGACAGGAGGCCAGCAGAGGGCACTCGAGGCAGAGACAGACACGAGGCAGAAAGGAGGAATCAGACGGAGTTTGGAGAGCAGGACTACGCCAGCGGCCACACGTGAGGAGAGACAGAGACTCACGTGACTCGGGGAGAGGACGATCCCGAGTGGTGCTGAGAGGCAGGGAAACTCTGTCGTCCGTGGCTGCGGCCTGTGCCCTGTTACCCGCTGCCGCCGCTACCTTGCTCCAGCCCGCGGTTGCGGCCTGTGTGCCTCCAGCCACGACCGCCACAGCCTCACTCCAGCCCATGGCTGGGGCCTGTACGCCTCCAGTCGCGACCGCCACTGCCTCACTCCAGCCCCCGGTTGCGGCCTGTACGCCTCCAGCCGTGACCGCTACGGCCCTGTTCCAGCCCGCAGTTGCGGCCCGTGCTCCACCATCCACGGCCCCCACCGCCCCATTCCAGTCTGCGGCTGTGGCTTGTGCGCTGCCATCCGCGGCCGCTACTGTCCCACTCCAGCCCGTGGCTGTGGCCTGCACAGCAGGGTCCGCGGCTGCCACCATCTCGCCTCCGAGAGGGCTGGTCTCTACACCTGGGAACTTCTCCAGGGCCTGTTGAACCACATCTGCATCTGGATGTAAGAACGCCCGAAGCCTACAACAGCTCCTCGTCGGCTGGGCCCAGCGGCTGAGACGCCAAATGGACACCTTCCGGACAGCTGCTCTGCAGGATGTCAGAGGAGGTTAAGTGACACTCCGTTAACTGTTAACTATAGTTCTAGGACATTTAGGCGGCCCTACCATGGCCCTATAGTCGTAGGCACCTGCCTAGTAGTCGTTTGTTCCGTTACTTGTGTATTGTTGTATAGTTTCCCTGCAAGGAGAATTACTGTCAGCTTGCTAGATACCCCTATACCCTCATACAAAGGTTCAGTTTATGCTTGCTCCATCTCCGACTCATCACTGCATCCCACATACCTGCGAATACCACACTCACATTATGCAGTTTGCTAATTTTCTTGGGCAAGAGACTGCTATCGATGGGCTGAATAATGTTGTTTCTCTTTTCTTGGGAAATCTACTTCATGGCTGCTCTTCGATTTGAACCAGCGACTAGTGATGAGCGAGTATACTCGTTGCTCGGGTTTTCCCGAGCACGCTCGGGTGGTGTCCGAGTGCTTGGAAGTGCTGGGAGATTCAGTTTCTGTTGCCACAGCTGCGTGATTTATGGCTGCTGGACAGCTTGAATACATGTGAGGAAAGCCTGTTTGTTAAGGAATCCACACATGTATTCAACCTGTCAAATAGCTGCAAATCATGCAGCTACGGCAACAGAAAGTAAATCTCCGAGCACTTATAAATACTCGGAGATCACCCAAACGTGCTCGGGAAAACCCGAGCAACGAGTATACTCGCTCATCACTACCAGTGACCTTTCCCTTGGGAATCAACCTACTAACACACTGATGAGTCGCACGTACCAGGGCTTTGGGGTACTCAGCACCGAGCCCGTTCACTTTACTGGGGGATGTCACGGGTAGCGCAGCTTGATCCGTTGCCCTGGGCGCTCACTAAAGGGGGGATATTTACAGGGGATTGTAGAAATATTCGTGACGCCACCTGTGGTTCCTGGTCAGGGTGACCAGCGCTGCAATGTAGATCCTCTGAGGGTTTGGGGCATCAAGGTGTTAAGTCTCCCACAGGCGAGACTGATCCCTCGGAGTATATGGCGGTGCAGAGGTGAAGGAGCAATAATGCAGACACACACAAGACAGTCTCTTTCTGTACCTTTACTGGTGATGAAGTTGCAGGCACGTCCCGGGAGGCCGTCAGGGTGGAGGATGCACGTCCAGTAATCACTGAGTAGGTGTAGGGCCTCATATGTGTGTGAGTTTCTAACTTGCATGAAACAAAGTTTAACTCCGTTCTCTTTGCTACACCCGGCTGATCTTGTGGTGGAGCCTTCTTTTGGACAGAACTAAGTCTCCAATGGTTGCGCTGACCAGACTCCTGTTCTTCCTGACCCCGGTTACGTATCAGCACTGTTGGGCCCCTCTGTGACCTGAAGTCCAGCAGGGTCTCCGGTTTTTCCCACTAGCCGTGAAGGTTCTAGCAAGCTCGGACCCGGTGTCCGGTAGTGCAGAGTGGAGGTAAGCCATCATTGCTATTCATCCTCAGTCACTCTCTCTTTCCCTTTTCCACTTGCCTGTCGTCCTACTCACACCTTTAACATAAGCACAAGCAGCAGTAGATGTCAGCTTCCTTCTCTTCACCGCTCTCCAAGCGTCGGCATGCTCGCTCTCTAACAATACCTCAGTTGACTCGGTCTTACCAATACTGCAGCTCCCTTTCCTTCACTTCCTTCTTAGGCTCTGTCCGAAGTAGCTATCAGGACCTTCCGTCAGACTGATCTATGCTCACTTCGAGAGTCACTTTCCACTTCCCTAGGGAACTATCAGTCCACATGTTCTGAGGTAACTTTCCTCTCGGCTCGTCTCTGAGGTACGACCAACGACTAGCTAACGTTCAGCTAGACCGCCTTCATCTCCCTGCTCTATCTCTCCACACCCTTATATACCTGCGTATTCTAAAGGGCTCCCTCTGGTGGTACCAGGGAAATGTGAAGTGTGAATGAATATCAGGTGATTGTGAATTACCCTTCATGCATCCTCCAGGGTAACATGTGGCACCAAGCGCAGCTGGGCTACACACTGAGCTATTAGGAAATGTGAGAACAGGTTGTATTTTGTAAAATGCACCAAAAAAAAGATTTTTCCATTACCAGGAGCAAAAGAGTAACAATGCAGTGACATGACAAGAATCTTCATAACTAATCATATGGTAAATAGTTGCAAGTCAATTTTATGTATCAGATAGCCAAGATGATTGTCTATTAAATGATGGTGGTCTCACAACAAAAACACAACAGACAACTTAAAATGCACAAAAACAAATTTCTGAAATTTCAAACAATAAACTATCAGTGACCATTATAGCCACCTTTCAACAACAACCATGACCCTTCCATCCATAAACTCTGTCAGTTTCTTAATTTGTTGATGATCAACTTTTGAGCTGCACCAACCACAGCCTCCCAGACACTGTTCAGGGTGGTGTACTTCACCTTAACACTCCTGTTTAAAAAGTGCCCATAAGTTCTCAAGAGAGTTTGGGTCAGATGAGAAGGGGGCTAATTTTTCTTTCAATTTTAAGGCCTTTAATGGCTAGAAAAACAGTGGAGAACTTCAGTGCATGAGATAAAGCATTGTGCTGTATGAAAATAATGGTTTTATTAAAAGTTGCAAACTTTTTCCTGTACCACTGCTTGAAAATTAAAGTGTTTTCTTAAAACTAGCAGTAGGTCTAAGAGTTAATTTTGAGTAGATCTTCATATTTTTTGGCCCAGTCTTGATAATACAACTTATGAGTCTTGATCAGTGGTTCAGTGGTAGTCAGGCTTCAGCCTTCCTTATCTCCCATACTGAACACCTTGTATTTCTGGGCTCTCCAGGGAGGTTGCAGTTCTGGAATATGACAATACTGGAGGATAATGGGTTCCTGGTCTCTTCTTGTTTGAGTATTCTAAAACCTTTGGCAGTTAATGTTATTTTTTTTTCAACACTTTTGTTGCCAGCTTGTTCATTATTTGCAACAAAACTTTTGATGGTTCTGAGATTTCACCCCAATTTCTTAGCAATTACAAGAATGCTGCATCCCTCTGTAAGACTTTTAACAATTTTTTTTTACTTTTCCGAGGCAGTAAAATCTTTTTATGGCTCATTTTGCCTGAGGAAAACAAGATGCATAATAATTCTGCACACCTTAAAAAAGGACACTGATGTCATTAGGCCTCACCCTCCCTTATTACACAAATACACATCACATAATCTGCTTCATCCAATAAGCATTCAAGTTCATAAAGCTTAGAGTTGTAAAAAATTTAAAAAAATGATAATATTGTCAAAATACTCATTTGCGTAATAATTCTGGACATAATATATACTTGTTTAGCCTCACTACATAAGGCCTTGTTTTTAAACTTGTGTGTGCAATGAATAAGAATGATAATGTATTTTGTGTATTTTGTCCTCTTTAGAAACAATGGGCCCTATTCATCAAGTTAGGTATTGTTCACACTGGTCATAATGAGGAAATGGGTTGGAGTCAAATGCTTGCCTCTTGAATGGTGTACACCTCTGTGTGCGCCTCACCACAAATCCTTTTCCAGTCTTTGCTGGAGTAAGATTCGTAGCATAACGAACGCCACCGCACCTCCCGTCCTGCCCCAGCTCCACCCACTTTATAGGAGTTGGGCTAAAATTTTGGGCCAAGATTATGTGACTATTCAAAGCTTTTTACACCAGAATACTGGCATAAAAGCTTTCATGAATTAGGTTCAGTGAATATAAACAAGTATATTTTCAACAGATAAAAAAATAACATAAATTATTTTAGCAAAACAAGGTCATAAAATAAAAAAGTGCAGTTTTTTCTCTATCTTTATTATATGTCTACGTAAAACACAAATGAAATGATTAACCAGAAAAGGTTGATTTAAATGGAAAAGGTTAATTTGCACAAAAGTTAATCCATGAACTTTATAAGTCAGTTGGGTAGAATAAAAATACTATTCGCAAAGAAGGTAAGTTAAAGGAGGAACACAAAAACGTATATGGTAACGGGAGCTAAAGAGTTAAAAATGATGAAAAAATCAAAACAGAGCAAAGTCACTGCTGTTGGTGGATATGTAAATTTATTGTAGCTGTGATAGCCCTAGGGCCCTATAGACAGTGCTCATAATCAAATCGTTAGGTACCAGTCACTTCTCACAATGACACTACAGGGCCATAAGCATCACTATGAGAGGAGTTGATAGGATTACATCAGTAGACAGCAAGGGATGTCTACACCAAAATCTGTACTTGCTGAACTAATGAGTTATTGATCAGTTCTGAAATTCTTAAATTCATCCTGAAGGTGATGGCCTGTACTGTCTTTAGTATATTGCATACAAATGTAGATGATGGGGGTTCGTCTGCAAAGTTCGGCGGAGCACCATCATTTTAAAGCATTTCTGTAGGGAAATTATGCTGAAATATCAAACCAAAGTTCGTCCTCTAAAAATAACTCCACGAGAGTCGTAGATCTGATACTTCATACGTAAACTCATTTTTTAAACAAAAGCCACTTATATACTAGTCTGTCTTACTATATATTCATTATTAAGTGTTTTTTCAAAATCTTATATAGTTATAAACATTTCCAAAAATTCTTGGCTTTCTTGCTTTCTAGAAAACATTGATATTAAACACCCAATATAGTAAACAATTCTTCTTTTATCAGCAATGTTCCTTTTTCTTCATTAAAGGATTGTTCCTTTTCTTACAATGTTCTGGCCTGGCTATAGTTTGTAAAAAAATAAGAAACTAAACTGTACTCACCTTCCCCAGGTCCTCCAGTGCTACTTCTCCTGGTGTCTGGCATAGGCTGCACTGCTGACGTCACACCTACAGTGAAGCAACCAATCAAGTGAGCTCAGCAGCTGTGAAGGGTGCATTTTCTATAGGGCAGAGCCACCGAGCTCATTGATTGGATGCTACGCTGTCAATATTGCGCAGCAGCAGCAGAGGCTCAGTGCTGGACACAGTGATGTTGAGGTTGTTTGTTATTTTGTACCAAACTACAACCACGGCAAAACATTTTCTGGAAGGGTAAAACCCCTTTAAGGTCTTGCTGACAAATTTTCTTAGGTACCGCTGTGTCCTTTACCTTTTCTATTGGCTTGACATATGCCATGTTAAGTATAATGGCGTTATTATCTTAGAAACAAAGCATAATTTTGTGATACTTAATCAGGACTTGTCTATGATGTACATGTCTATATGTAGCAACCCTATCATTGGGATGTTTGTTTCGGACCATCCCAAATTTGGGCACACCTTATCGCTGGTGGGATGGCTTTTACTCATTTTTTTTAATCAAAAATGTTTACTAAGTATCCTATTTTATTTATATGCACTACTGCTTTACTTATTTACTTACAGCAGGGTATATTCTTATTTTGTTTCTGTCTTAGGTTTTGTTTGTTTAATAGCCAATGTGAACATGCTTCTATTTTGCATGCATACCAACTTATACTCCACTTAATTTTTTCGGTTTAGTTTTAGGTTTCTAGTGCAGGTAAGGGTGTGGCCTCCTCTCTTTTTAAGCTGGACATTACATTTATATAGTTTCCCATTTGCTATGTGTCCCTGTTCGGGACCCGGTCCTGTTCAGCTCTTATTCACACAGACGTCACTATGATGCATGGTAAGGTTCTAATACTAGAGGTTAGAACCATCCCAATTTGGGGCCACCTTGTCGCTGGCGGGATGGCTTTTATGCTTTTTGATCAAAAGCGGTGTTTACTAAGTACCCTATGTTATTTATATGCACTATTGCTTTTACCCATTAACTTATAGCAGGGCATATTTTAATTTGTTTCTGTCTTTTCATTGTGATGTTTGGTTGTGAGCTTCAATTATTGAAGGTTTTACTACCGTCTATCAATAATGAATTCAAATTTGTATCATGAGGAATTTTAGTCCTCTACGAAATTCACAAAAAGGTAATGGTATAATGGTATTCACATATTGGTATACCAGGATTTTGCCTATTCTCCTTTCTTTCTAGCCTGATAGACCATTCTGGAATCTGAAATGCTAGGTTTACAAATCCTAATGAAAAGTGTTAATTATGGCCATATTAGTTGTCATTTAACTTTCTTAGATACACATTATTAAGAAATGAATGAACAGAATATTACAAGGCTTTGCAAACAATGACCTGATGACTTTTTCCATTAAATGTTCTTTAGTAGATAGAATTTTTGGCATAGTTTATCGTTATATTTGCTTTCTACAACCCTTATTACGTTCTTGCACCGATGTCTATATCCACAGTCACTGCTGTGCGTATTAACTTAGCGAACCATTAATACAGCATTCTGTCCCCTCTAAGTAACAGCTGTGACCACCGCAGTGGACACTAACAGCTAGAAATCAAATCTTCCTTCATTGGGATATTGGTACCTTTCAATTATAGTTTTATAAGGGAAAAATGCAGTATGTGTTTAAAGTTGTGAAACGCTTCAAAAATCGCCCTTTACTAGAGAGCCAGGTAGAAGAAAAATGTGTCTATATAAACAGGCAGGTAATTTGGTTTAGCCCCAAATATAAAATATCTTGAGTCAAGGTGTCTGCGATTATTATCTATTGTGATATTTCTGACATTGATATACAGAGTTTTATGGCTCCCACCAATGAAGATTAAAAAAAAATGCTGCAAACTCCCACTTGGTATATTCGTAATACTCCTTAATATTTTCATTTTGATGTAATTTGCGGCCCTGGCTTTTTAAATATCCGCTGTGTAATAATGTTTAATTTCAGGGGTCACTCCGCCAAGGAGTATATTAAAGCTTATAAAACTCATTTCCAGAGCTCAAATATCACGCTGTGATCAGGTTAGTAGGGCAGGATCTGGGAATATTTCATCTTTTATCATGCTGATAATAAGGAGATGACAGAGGCACATTATTACAATGAGAGAATTGCTCATTTCAGGCCTGGCTGCTGGAAGCTAAGGTCTGCAGTGTGTGTTACTCAATAAAAGCAATTCTGATATGAAAAGCAAGTCTACGGAGCCTCCACTGTGTCTTATTTGATTGCGATGAATAATATATGGCGGAGAGAGTGTGTGGCAGGTGGAGGAAAGGGAGAGGGAAGAGAAGGGATGGAGGAGGGGGAGGTTTTAAGTTGAGAGGGGCACTTGAGTAGAGACAGCAAAATAATTTATCAAGAGCTGTATGTTATTGTCTGAACATAAAGTGAAGGAATCCAGGCTCGGCTTGAAAAGATTACCTCCAGGAAAGAAAATGTATTGAACATTCTCTTATGGGCACAAAATAAACGTTTTTGCTAAAAAAAAAACCTCTTACCTATATGTCTGATTATCTCATGGACATAAACATATTCAAAATCAATGTAAATGATGCTTAAAATTAGAATATATATATTAGCAGGCCAAGTTATAGCAATTGGTACAATAATTATAAATATTACATTTCTGCCAAATATCAAAACGTCCTCTAAAGCCATAAAAGTCAGTTTTACATCAAACACTCTAAACAAGCAAATATAACAAGTCAGGTCTAGCAATTTGTTTTTTTTTACGTACCCTCAATACCCTCTTCTATAAATATTGTCATAGTCTCATTGGTAACTGAATTTCCTATCTCACCCATTACAATGAGAAATATATACTGAATGAAAGAAATGCAAAATAATATAGAGGTGATACTTTATAGTCAGTAACATTTTAAAAAATAATAATCCCCCATGTCCAATTATGTAGTTTATTCAGTAGTGTTTCTGCAATGTTTGTGACCATATGTCAATAATATTTATATACAGTACATAAACCTGCAGTAATAGTTGTTGTATAATGTTAATAATTTTGGACAATTAAGGATATTGTGGGCAAACTGAAGGCAAGTAATAGCAAGCAATATACTGATAATTCCTGCAATTGGCATCATTGTGCTATAAAGGAAAGTGGGCTGAACCATGGCTCAGTGGTTAACACTGTAGCTTTATGTCTGGGTTTCCTCCAAGTAGTCCAGTTTTGTCCCACACGCCAAAGAGACACTTATAGTGAATTTAGATTGTGAGTGTCAATGGGGAAGGTGATGATGATGCTTGTAAAGTGCTGTGGAATTAATGGCGCTATATAAGCGAGTAGAAGAAATAAACAGCTCTTATCACTGTCTAAAGAACAATTACATTCATCAGGCAGTCACTAAGAGCAAGGGTCGGCCACCATCATGCCGGGGTGTAATGGCGGCCAACTGTCACAGTGGTCTCGCCAGCCGGCGGGCAGTCCTCAGCAGAATTAAAAGGGGAAGTGTTGAAAGGGATGCAGGATCAGCCTATCTCAATAAGCAATGTCCAGACCTCAAGTGCAACAGGAAAAAAACCTTTTTAGTGGAGCAGTTGATGATGATGATGGTTACAGCTCTCCAAAGTTATTCAGTACACTGAGCCAACAGCCCCTCATGGTGTGATGAATCCAGCTCTTTTGTGTCAATGTGTAGCAGCTCTCCTCACTGCCGCTGCATATAGCACTATACGTACAGTAAAACTTCTCCACTCAGCCTGTACCTTGGCATCCACGGCACCTCCGGTTTACAGGAAAGTATCTCAGCTCTCTTCACACTGCTGGCAACTAAGGGTTGTATTAAGACTACTCTCCTCTGATCTCTAACGGACGTCATCTTATAGTTGGACACTATGTCCCATGCAGCTGAACAAATTTTGCTGTAGTCCCGACAACGACAACAGCAAAGTCAATGGCTGGCCTCCTTGATCTCTTGCACCACTTAATCCCAGGAGAGCAGGGTTGCTTCTCCTGTGCTTTGTAGTTCTCCTGTAGTGTGTGTGTGTGTGTGTGTGTGTGTGTGTGTGTAAGTGGCTGAAGAGCTGGCTTTCCACACAATCAGAGTTCACAGATATTGGTGACACCTGACTTTGCAGGGCTCCACAAAAGCAGGAAATCTCGAGAGCAGTTGTCATCAGGAGATCATTGAGAGCAGAGCCACTGCAGTTGGCATCGGGAGATCTATAGAACAGCTGTTATCAGGAGACCACTGAGAGATCACTAGGCGCAGACCATCTATCAAAAGGAGATCACTGAGAGCAGACCATCTAACAAAAGAAGATCACTGAGAAAAGGCAAGATGTCATAAAGAAGTCACTGAGAGCAATGCAGTTGTCATGAGATTACTGAAAGCAGAGCATCTGTCATCAGGAGTAGTGTTGAGCGATACTGCTCGATATCTAAAAATATCGTATCGAAATTGTATCGCCGATAGCACTAAATATCGTCGATATCCGATTTCGATACCGGAAGTCCCATGTAAGTCTATGGGAACAAAATATCGCAACAAAAAAAAACCTTTCTTTCGTTGTAAACACAAAATATACACACATAGAATACATATATATATATATATACATGTCATTGTGACATATATATATACATATATTTATAGTTTATACACTTCTACATAGTAAAATCGACTCTAATTCAATTGCCGGGTAAAGACGTGACATACCCCATAGAAGTCGACGGGCTCGGTGCCGAGTACCCCGAAAACCTCTGGCTCTGTGCGACTCAACTTGGGCGTCACAAACAGGATTCTGTAGCTCGCTATAAGCGAGTCCTGTGTGCCTGAATTGCACTGGTTTTGTGCTTGAGAATTGCTAAAATCATCAGAGAATGTATTTGCCATTTTTCCGCCATATCTGCGTCACGACGAGGCACTGGTGAAGAAGGGCGTGCTCTTCGTGGGTGTCACTCACTCAGTGGCGTGAAAACGATGGCCGCCCACTGTAAATGGTACTGCAATGTAACATCGTGCCCCACAGCTCTGGAGTTCCGCCTCCTCATCCTCCTCAGTGTGAGGAGGTCCCGCCTCCCTACAAAAGAGGGGCCCTCTCCAGATATGACACATGTGACTTGGCAGAGATGGCTAATGGACACGACGAGCAGAAGTGGGAAGGGATGGAGCAGTCAGAGCTCTCCCCCCACGGAAGCGACCCGATCGCCACGGAATCACCGTTGGGCACCCGGCCTGTAAACCCTCCTACGCTGCAAGAAGCGGAGGATACCCTGAGAGGCCTGGCCCGGCACCGGGAGGAGGTCGTCAGGATGGAAGCCAGCTGGCGTGCCCTAAAAATAAACTTGGAGCGGCGCCAATCCCTCTTACCTGAAGTGTCTGTACCGGAAGGTGAGGCACCCGTTCTAGTAGAGGAGCCCTTGCAATGTGATCCGGTTGATGTTGTCGCAGTGGAGGCACCCGTTCCTGCAAAAACCGCAGCACCGTCAGCAGCACCCCAGATCCCGCTGTCTGCCCCGGTCGCTGAGACAGAAGAAGCGACACCCGTCCTCATGGAGGAGGCCGCGCAGGCACCAGAGCACTACCTGCCTGTACCGGAGCCCCGACTGTCATCTGATTTAGAGCCGTCTGCTTCCTCCGCAGGGGAGCGCCGCCAGGACTGGGGGGCGACAGGAGAGCTGCCTCAAACCGGACACTGTAAGCTGCAGTGGAGTGGTGGAGACATGGAGCAACTGGTGGAGGAGAATTACAATCGGCGTCAGGAGGAAGAGTGGAGACGTTGGGAGCGGGAAGCAGAGCGACAAAGGGAGCAGCGAGAAACCCTAAAACTTCGCCAACGTCACCTGGAGAAGGACCGGGCAGATAAGGACCGGATGAGAAAGGATAAAGGAACCCTGAGTGAGCCGCGGCGTAAGGGTGCAGTACGGAGCTTTAAATTGAAAGGTGGGTGGGGCTTCATCAAGGAGCCTGGACTTTATTTAGAAGTCTTTGTGACCCGGCGGGATGTGGAGGCTCACCTCCCAGAAGGACACCCGGGGAGGGACCTGTTGCCAGGAGACTTGGTGACTTACACCCGACACTGGGGTTACAATGGATGGTACGCCCTAAATGTTACCAGGTGCGACCCCTACTCCCCAGTGTGTCAGGAACCTGTGAGACCCTCGAAGCCTTCAGCCTCCCACATCCAGGCCTCTGCAAAAGTGCCCACCCCACGCCGTAAATCTCCCCAGCCTCCCTCAGTGGTCTCCTCAGCAGCCCCAGCTATGGACATGATAAGTATAGCTGGCCCGTACCCGGCGCCTGTTAGGCCCCCTGGGGTTTGTACAGTCCGTGACATAGGGCTCCAGACCCGGAGAGAGATGAAAGAGGTGGCCACACAGACCCAGATAGCGGGTCACGACTTGACTGTACAGGCCACACGACATCATCAGGTCCTGGTGGTCCTTGGTGTCTCGGATGTTTGGCAAGCACCAGAAGAGTACCAGGTAGTACCTGTAACACCCCTGCCAAAGAAGTCTAAATAACCCGGACAGGGTCCCTGTATGTAAATAAATAGTTAAATTGTTTATGTACCCGGACGGGTGAATGTTCCAAAAAAATTTTTTTAATTTAATAAAAAATAAAAAAACACAGTTTTCATTTCTTTTATTACTGTCTCATCCTGCTGCGACGCCATCGATCTCCTGTAAAAAAATGAAAAAAAAAAAAAAGTATACCACCTGACCGACGCAGTCCATAGTAACGAGTGTCCCACGACGATCCAGCTCTGCTACATCAGAATGACAGGCAGAGCCTGTCATCCCGGCGCAGCTCAGCTGATTACCTGCTTCCCCGGCGGTGACATCATCGGACTGACTGCTTTACGGCCGGGATTACCCTGCAGTCACTGCAGTTATCGCGAAAAACTGCATGTGACCGCCAGGGAGAAGATAATGGCAGCCATCAAGCAGTCCAGGACGTGACCGCCGGAGATCTTCTGCCAGGTAAGTGCCGCTGACTCCTGACAGACCCGACCGACGGACACTCACAGTGACAGTGACAAATCCGATTCCGGTATTCGATAAGACGAAAATATCGAAACTAATTATCGAAAGGCCGATAGAGCTAATATCGGCCGATAGCCGATATTTGCATTATCGTATCGCTCAACACTAATCAGGAGATTACTGAATACCAGGCAGCTGTTATCAGGAGATCACTAAGAGAAGAGCAGTTGTCATCAAAGATCACTAATAGCAAAAGGATATCACTGAGAACCGAGCAGTGAGTGTCATCAAGAGATCACTGCGGGTAGAAAAGCTGTCATCATAAGATAACTGGAAGAAGAGTAACTGTCATCAGATCACTGAGAGCAGAGCAGTTATTGAGAGATTATTGAAAACAATGCAGCTGTTATCAGGAGATCACAAAGAGAAGAGTAGTTGCCATAAAAGATCACTAAAAGCAAAAGCAGCTGTTATACTGTAGGGATCTCACTGAGAACAGAATCTTTCTTGGCTCATGTCTCAGCCTTTTTCAACATCTTAGCAATCTTTGGCAGTCATGTATGGTTATAATTGGCCTGTTAGCCTTGCATACTCCTGATGCCTACTCACTCAGTTACCACATCAGTCCATTACAAAATTTCACTGGCAGGTGTGGAGTGGACCAGCTGGTATACATATGAGCACTGGCAGGTGCAGCCTGGACCGACTGGTATTCAGATGAGAACTGATAGGTGCAGCGTAGACCGACTGGTATACAGATGAGCACTAACAGGTGCGGGCTGGACCGGTTGAAATACAGATGGGCAAGGAAGTACGGAAAGACTGGTACTGATAGGTAGACTAACTGGCGGGTACTGGGGACCTGACAGCTAGCAAACGTGCTAAGGACAAGCTAACCACATTGCTCAGGAACCTCCATGCTGGAGGAGGTGCCTTAAATAGTAAGTGTCACCCAGTTATTGGCTGGGGACACTTTATGATGACATGTTTGGCCCCTTTAAGATGGAGGGAGCGCTCCCTAAGCAAGGAGAAATGATATTTCTTGGATATCGGTCAGACGCCTCTCACACAGAAAAACCAGATCTCACACTTTGCACTGATGAGGGGAAGTACCCAGAAACACAGTGTCTTCAAATTGAGATTCTGGTTTGGCTTTTATCCTAAGTCGTGTGACAAGGATCTTTAAAGGGTCGACATTGACTTTTAGGATTGCTACTTCCAATAGGTGGCACTAGAGTTCTAGTCCTCTTCCTCTCTGAAGAGACAGTTTGCATATTTCCCAGAGGAGCATTACAGCTTTAAGTCTCCTCATCTCGGCATGCTTAGCATGTCAATCTCCACAAGGAGAAATGATACTTCTTGGATATTGGTCAGACACCTCTCACACAGCCAAAGCAGATCTCACACTTTAAACAGATGAGGGGCAGTACCCCAAAACTCATTGTCTGCAAATTGAGATTCTGGTTTGGCTTTTATCCTAAGTCATGTGACAAGGCTCGTTAAAGGTCACTATTAGAACAAAAAGGTTAAACCACACCTCTCAAATGTCAAAATCCTATAGGCAAAGTTCCTGAGGCGCACGTCAAATACCAGGGAGTCCAGCCTGGAGAGATTCCATGACAATAGAAAAAAAGAGACACCGCCCCAGACCGTGGTGAAGAAATAAGTCTTACATTTATTCTGCCACCTGCGGTGACGTTTCGGTCAAGTAATCGAGACCATGAAAAAGGTCTCTTGACCGAAACGTCGCCTCAGGAGGCAGAATAAATGTAAGACTTATTTATTCACCACGGTCTGGGGCTCTGTCTCTTTTTTTCTATTGTCAAGGCTCGTTAAAGGGTCAACATTGACTTTTAGGATTGCCACTTCCAATAGACTAGAGTTCTAGTCCTCTTCCTCTCTGAAGAGACAATTTGCATATTTCCCAGAGGAGCATTACATCTTTAAGTCACCTCATATCGGCATGCTTAACTGTTGTGAATGGGGTTTGAGATGAGTTCTGAGCAGAGGCTCCCTCTGGTGGTTACAAGCGGTACTAGTGAGGATTGTGAGGACTGGAATCAGGTGTTACTGATTGGTCTTTTATAAGGGAGTCATTTTCCCATCAGGGTTGCCGGTGATCAATTGTTCTGGTCTGAATCCTTCTTTCCAGTTTCC
The DNA here is from genome assembly GCA_033576555.1 of Oophaga sylvatica. Classification (NCBI taxonomy): domain Eukaryota; kingdom Metazoa; phylum Chordata; class Amphibia; order Anura; family Dendrobatidae; genus Oophaga; species Oophaga sylvatica. The sequence continues at coordinate 347,328,921 of JARQOD010000002.1, forward strand.
CTTGTAGCCTGCTTTGTCGTGTCTGCATCTCCTGCTATCAGATAAGACAATTTCTTATTTTGTGTTTTTAACAAGGAAATTCGACCCCAAAAGTTGTTGTCCAATTTGTCCTGAGTATGCTGATACCCCATATATGGGGGGGGACCACTTTTTTGGGCGCACGGCAGAGGTCGCAAGGGAAGGAGCTCCGTTTGACTTTTTCAACGCGGAATTGGCTGGACGCCATGTCGCATTTGTAGAGGCCCTGATGTGTCTAAACAGTGGAAACCCCCAACAAGTGACCCCATTTTGGAAACTAGACCCCTAAGGAACTTATCTAGATGTGTGGTGAGTGCTTTGAACCTCCAAGTGATTCACACAAGTTTATAACGTAGAGCCGTGAAAATAAAAAATCATATTTTTTCCACAAAAATGATCTTTTCACCCCAATTTTTATTTTCCCAAGGGTAACAAGACCCCAAAAGTTTTTGTGCAATTTGTCCTGAGCATGCTGATACCCCATATGTGGGGGTAAACCACTTTTTGGGCGCATGGCAGAGGTCGCAAGGGAAGGAGCGCCGTTTGACTTTTTCAACGCAGAATTGTCTTATCTGATAGCAGGAGATGCAGACACGACAAAGCAGGCTACAAGGGAAACTGGAAAGAAGGATTCAGACCAGAACAATTGATCACCGGCAACCCTGATGGGAAAATGACTCCCTTATAAAAGACCAATCAGTAACACCTGATTCCAGTCCTCACAATCCTCACTAGTACCGCTTGTAACCACCAGAGGGAGCCTCTGCTCAGAACTCATCTCAAACCCATTCACAACACTTAACATGTCAATCTCGGCATGCTTAGCATGTCAATCTTGGCAAACTGAAACGATACTTCATTTTTTAAAATCACCAATTCACCAGAAGGTCGAAAGGACACCTCAAAAAAAGAAAATTAGCCTGATAAGTATATAACTGTTATATGTAATAATAAAATATCAGTAAAGGATAAAGACAAATAATAACAGCATTAGATACATATATGGAATTCTAATTAACCAGAAAAAAAGAGGCAGCATTAAGAAAAATGTGCCTAATGAGAAAATCATCAAATCCAGGGTGTAAGGCAATGGACAAGTCTCTGTGTGGACGGAAACCTCACACTTATTGCCAATATTCAAATTCTTATGGGGCATCATTGCTTCTTCAGTCTCCCTGCTCTCTGTTGTGGTATGATTCTTCATAGATAGGCATTGGCTAGGCTCTCTAATCAGGGACAAATTACACCTAAAGCAGTACATGCTTAATACTTTGCTCTTCTATGGCCCTCTCCATAGCCTTGCGTTAGCATACTACATACGGAAAGTACAAGCTAGCTATAACATAGACACTATCTCTACCAGGCACCACATTTTCAATTTAAATTTATTGAATTTCAACTAATTAAAACAAGACATTGCATTAGAATTTTTTCAACAGAAAAAATGATGGTACCCTTAACTTAATATTATGTTGCACAACCTTTTGAGGCAATCACTGCAAACAAATGATTTCTGTAACTCTCAATGAAACATCTGCACTTCTCCACAGGTATTTCAGACCACGCTTTGTGAGCAAACTATTCCAACTGTCTCAAGTGTAAAGGGTGCCTTCTACAAACTGCTTGTTACGGCTCCTTCCATAAATGTTCAATAGTATTTAGATTAGAGTTCATAAAAGGCCACTTCAGAATAGTCCAATGCTTTACTCTTGTAGACATTCTTGAATGTTTTTAGCTGTGTGTTTTGGGTCATTATCCTGTTGGAGGAACCATGACCTATGACTCAGACCAAACTTTCTGATACTGGACAGCAGATTTCGCTCCATAATGACTTGATAGTAGAGTTGAACAAAATAGGTCGGTCAGATTCAAAAGTCGCCGACTTTCGCCAAAGTCGGGTTTCGTTGGCCGAAACCCGACCATAGCGTGCAGTCGGCCATGCGGTCAACAAAACAAGCGCCAAAGTCAAATTTCCCAGAATGCTTTCAGGCGCCTTTTTTCAGCCAATGAGCAAGGACGTACACTGTGGGCAACGAGATGACATGGGCAGCGTCCAACACCATCTTAGAGAAGGGCACTGCAGTGATTGGCTTGCTTTGGGGGGCATCATAGTGTCTATAAAAGCCCTGACAGCCGACCTCCATTTTACTTCTGCCGATCTTAACAGTAGGGAAAGGTGTTGTTTATCAGTAGGGAGAGAGTTAGGGCTGTAAAGAGAAGTTCTTATGTGCTTGTGCTGATAGCAATTGTGCTGTACAGTTAGTGTGCAGTGACAGGGGAGGATTTTCTTGTGTGCAGCAGCGGTGGTTAATAGGCTGCCTGCCAGCTGTATTGCTGTGTGTACACTGCGGTGCAGAGTGCTTTTTACACAGCACTAATACTTTTATTCTTTTTTTCTGCACAGTTACTGAGCGTTCATTTCTCCCCATACCTTATAGAGCTGTACGCTCCTCACACACTACCATGTACCGGCTGGTATCACAGACAAGTACATGCTGAGTCTGACTATCTGTTTGTGACTCCGGAAATATATACGGAGATTGAAATTTTCCTCTACACCGTATACAGCTGTACGCTTATGATACAGTACCGTATATCAGCTCTTTGTATTACGGTCAAATCCATACTCAGGGAGCGTCTGTGTGTGACTCCGGAAATATATACAGAGATTGAAATTTTCCACTACACAGTATACAGCTGTACGCTTCTGATACAGTACCATATATCTGCTGGTATTTTTGGTACATTTTCCTAAACATAAGGAAGTATGGTGGAAGAGGCAGTGGACATGGGCGGGGTGGGCAGCTGGAAATGATGGTGGTGGTGGTGTTGCAAATGCTGGTAGTGTCAAAAGCACAATAGCACCTAAGGCAGGAGGTGTTGAGCCTGCGTCATCGTCTTGGCTCCAGAAGGCCTGGAAGGCTCCCTTTTCTGGCAGTAGGTAAACCGCTTTTAAAGCCGGAGCATCAGGAACAGGTTTTGGCTTACATTGCCGAAACAGCCTCCAGCTCTATTGCCTCCTCTTCTGAACTTTCAAAAAAAGCAAGCACTGAGTCGGCTCCTGGTCAAAAACAACACCTTTCCTTGTGTCCTTCACCCCCACCACAAGTGAAGGATGAGGCAGGCTACACTTCAGATTACTCCCTGGAGCTCTTTTCACATACCATGCCTGGGTTATCAAGTGAAATCCTGAATTCCCCAGTCCAAGATGAATATGACATGTAGTGCACTGATGCACAGCAACTGCTATATGATTCTGCTGGTACATTCACCCAGAGCACTGCATTGCCCTCGCAGTCTACTGAGCCAGATTCTGACCCTGATTTAACTCAGGTGACCCTTCACACACACTATACCACCTTTCACGGTGACACAGAGGAAGGTGCACATGAAATTGAAGAGGAGGTGATGGATGACCCAGTTGTTGACTCAGATTGGCATCCATTGGGGGAAGAGGGTGCCACTGGCAATAGCTCAGAAGAGGAGGAGGATCTGCAGCAGGCATCGACATCTCAGCTGCAGGTATCAGGCAGGCCCGTAGCAGTCCAAAAACGTTTTAAAAAACAAAAAGAGTTGCAGGACAGCTTGGACAGATGGTCAAATTAGCACAGCGTGCAAGCCCTGAAAATTAATCCCATAGTAGGAAGAGAGCAGTGTGGCAGTTTTTTGACCAAAATCCTATTGATGAGGCAAAGGTTATCTGTAAGAAGTGTGGAAGGACCTTTGCCAAAGGAAAAATCTCCGAAGATTGAATACCAGTTGCATGCTTAGACATTTAAACACCATGCACTTGCAAGCGTGGACGGACTACAAAACCTCACTGGCTTTGAATGCCTACATTGCCAAACTGATCTCATTAGAGATGATGCCCTTCCGTTTGGTTGAAAGCGCAGCGTTCCGAGAGCTCATGTCCTACTCTGTCCCACACTATGACCTACCCAGTCAGCACTTCATTTCTAGAAAAGCCATCCCTGCCCTCCACCTGCATGTGAAAGAAAGTATTGTCCATGCACTCAAACAATCAGTGAGTGGAAAGGTGCACCTCACAACAAATGCATGGGCCAGTAGGCATGGCTAGGGCCATTACATGTCCATCACTGTGCACTGGGTTAATGTGGTGGATGCAGGGTCCACAGGGGACAGCAGCGGTGGGACAGTGCTGCCTAGCCCACAGTATAGGCAACAGAAGGCTGTAGGCGCTCGACCCTCCTCCTCCTCCAGAGGCAAAAGCTCGTCGAGAGAGCGCAGTCACATGAGCACTCCATCCGCAGCTGCCAGTGTTGCACACGAGGTGTCCCAATATCGAACAGCTAGTGGTAAGCGTCAGCAGGCTGTTTTAAAGATAATGTCTTTGGGCGACAACAGACACACTGCGGAGGTACTGGCCAACTACTTGCAGTGAGAAACTGAGTCATGGCTGGGCAGTCTACATCTTGAGCTAGGCAAGGTAGTCAGTGATAATGGCCGTAATTTTGTGGCAGCCATAGCCCTGGCAAAACTCAGACACATACCTTGCCTGGCTCACACCTTGAACCTGGTGGTGCAGTGCTTCATAAATAATTATCCTGAGTTACCAGCCCTGCTCCATAAGGTGCGAAGACTGTGCTCGCACATCCGTCGCTCGCCCGTAGACTCCAGTCATATGCTGAGGCTGCAGCGATCGCTCCACCTCCCCAAGTACCGCCTAATCATAGACGTTGCAACAAGGTGGAACTCCACCATGCACATGGTTGAGAGGCTGTGCGAACAGAGGCAGGCTGTAATGCATTTGTGGGAGGATACACGGGCAGGCAGTTTGAGGGCAGACATCGATTTGTCGGGTGTGCAGTGGTCAAAGCTGAAAGACCTCTGTAAAGTCCTTCAGTGTTTTGAGGAATGCACACGGCTGGTAAGCGCAGACGATGCCATCATAAGCATGAGCATCCCACTTATGCGTCTGCTCATGCAAACTTTGACGCACATTAAGGATCAGGCCTCTGCAGTGGAGGAGGAGGAGGGAAGCATTGATGACAGTTAAGCATTGTCTGCTCAGGGAACTGTCCTGGACGAGGTGGAGGAAGAAGAGGAAGAGGTGGAGGATGAGGGGGATGATTATTTTGGGGAGGAGGATGCTTCTCAGGGGGCAAGAGAAAATGTTGGCTTGCCAAGGTCAGATACAGGGTTTGTGCGTGAATGGAGGGATGTGGATTTGGCATAAAGTGCTCATCCACTCACCACTGGCAGTGCATCATTGACACCTGGAACATTGGCCCACATGTGTGATTATGTCTTGCTGATCCTAAGAAGGGACCCCCGCATTTCCAAAATTATGAAGGATGATGACTACAGGTTGGCCAGCATTCTCGATCCACGCTATAATGGCAAATTACAGAACATCATGCCACAGGAGAACCTAGACCTAATATTGGCAAACAAACAAGCAACTCTGGTAAACCGTTTGTTAGAGGCATTCCCAGCACACAGCAGCCGTGCAGGTTCTACCACGAGCTGTACTGGGCCAAATAGAAAGGTGTTCGTGGTGCACACAGCCGAAGTGGCGTTGGAGACAGGGGTTTCATAACCATGTTGTGGTCTGATTTCTCGAGTAACGCTCACACGACTGTTAATACTAAATCGATTGCAACAGACAGGAGATAGCAGTTGTCAACTATGGTTCAAAATTACCTCTCCTCCCCTATCAATGTTCTCCCTCACAGTTCATTCCCATTTGATTACTGGGCCTGTAAACTGGACACCTGGCCTGAATTGGCACAATATGCCTTACAGGAGCTCGCTTGCTCTGCTGGTAGTGTGCAGAAAGAGTCTTCAGTGCTGCTGGATCAATCCTGACAGAAAGAAGGACCCGGCTGTCGACCCAAAATGTAGATGATCTCACTTTCATTAAAATGAACCATGCCTGGGTTTCAAAGGATTTTGTACCACCTACCCTGATGACACATAGGTTGCCAGCAAAATGGCTCGCTTTTTCCTCCTCTTCCTCCGACTTCTCCAATTCCTCCATTTGCAGCTGCTGAACATCCAGCCTACACCTCAACATATGCCAGTTTTTCCACCTCCCTACTTCCCCCAGGGCCGGCGTCAGCACCAGGCGCACCCGGGCAAGTGCCGGGGCCCTGAGCAGGTGGGGGGGCACTGGCACAGAGCCCCTCGTAGTACGCCGGTGTCTCTGATGGTGGGGGGGCCCACTCGCCATTCGAGACACCGGCGTACTATGAGGGGCCCTGTGCCAGTGCCGTCACCCACGAGTGGTCCCCCCCTGCTTGCTCAGGGCCCCAGCACTTGCAATACTTACCTCTTTCTGCTCCACCGCTGTGACGTCTTCCGCGTTTCCTGACAGTGACATTCAGGTCAGAGAGAGCGATGACGTCACGTCTGGGTGCCCTCTGCCTTAACAGTCACAAAGCAGAGAGCTGGAAGATGGCGACGCTGAGGTGCCCAGAGTAGAGCAGTGCCCAGCGAGGTGAGGTATTTCATTTTTTTTAATCTTTGGAGCAATATATGGGGAGCATTATACACTGGAGAATTATATATGGAGCCCATCATATACTTGAGCATCATAGATAGGGCCCATTATACACTGGAGCATTATAAATAGGGCTCATCATACATTGGAGCATCATATACGGAGCCCATTATACACTGGAGCATTATATGGGGCCCATTATATATGGAGCATTATATAGGCCCATCATACACTGGAGCATTATCCATGGGGCCCATCATATACTGGAGCATTATGCGGAGCTCATCATATACTGTATGGAACATTATATGGGACCAATTATGTATGGAGCAATATATGGGGCTCATTATTCTGTATGGCGCACTATGTGGTGCCCATAATACTGTATGGAGGACTATACTGTCCGATTTTTGAGCTATTGTAGAATTTACAATAGTTATCACTCATGTAATGTAAGAAGTGAAGTATTTGGCATTGTACTATACCTATATTTCTGTGCCGTATCGGAGCATCATGAATTGTGGTATGTATTAAAGGGGCCCACTGAGACTCTTTGGCCCAGGGCCCACAAAAACCTGGAGCCAGCCCTGCCCCCCCCCACAACTTTAGCCAAATAACCCCCAGTTTTCAATGCGTTACTATTATAAAGTAAATGAATGTTGACAAGCTTAAGTAATGAGAATTGATGTCGTTGGCATTGAAATGGGAACTGTAGGTGTATTTACTGTCCTCCACTCCCTGCCGACTTTTATTCCCCATTGACTTGCAATGGGGTCGGATTTTCGACTCCGACTCGACCTTTTCCGTTAGTCGGCCGACTTCGTTCGACTCGACTTTTGTGAAAGTCGGGTGGTCCGAAACCCAACTCAACCCTCCCAGAGACAAAGTCACTCATTTCTACTTGATAGTCTTCAGATTTCATTGTACCCTGCACAGATTCAAGACTCCCTGTGCCATATGTAGTAAAGCAGCTCTAAAGCATAACTGAACCTACTCTATTTTTCACAGTAGGTACAATGTTCTTTTATTTGTATGCTTCAATTTTGCATCTGTGAACATAGAGCTGACGTGACTTGCCAAAAAGCTTCAGTTTCTCCCAGACATTTGTGGCTGTTCTCAGTATCCATTTTGGCAAATTCCAATCTTGCTTTTTTATGATTTGCTTTCAACTGTGGTTTCCTCTTTGGCTGTCTTCCATGATGTCCACTTTGGCCAAGACAGCAATGGATGGTGTGATCTGACACTGATGTACCTTGATCTTGGAGTTCACATCTAATCTCTTTGGAAGTTGTTTATGACTCTTAGGTTACCATTTGTATTATCCGTTTCTTCAATTTGTCATCTATTTTCCTCATGACCAGCGAGGTTGGCTACGATCTCATCGATCTTAAACTTCTGAATAATATGAGCAATTGTAGTAACAGGAACATCTAGCTGTTTAGACATGATCTTACAGCCTATACATTTAACATCTCCCCTTTGCTTTCTTTGCTCCATGTTTAGGGTTGTACACACCATTTTACCAAACAGCAAAATGACTTTTCACCCTTAAAATAGGCTGGTTTATTCTTTAGTTTTCTGTTGAACCACAATTCAAGAGCAATGTTTGATTTTCATTAATTGATATTCAGTAAATTTAAATTAAAAATTACTTTTGTCAGTTTCAAGTTATTTCAGTGACCATTGTGGGTTTTTCTTCCTTTAACAGAAAGGTACCAACAATTTTGTCCACACCTGTATGTAGTATAGTTCATAGATAACTGTATAGACATAATACTACCCAGCAATAGCACATTACTGAAACTAATACACAGCACAGTATAAAATAGTATATGGCATAAAATTAAATTGCATAAATATGGAATCTGCAAAATAATAAGGCAACTTAAATAACCAGGTGGTATCTCCACTGAAATATTGTCAATGGTAGCCCATTGCAGCAGCATAAAATCCAATAGCTATTGTCAGCCCAGAATCAACAGTGGGGTTTCAATGTCATTAGTCCTTAATTTTTATAAGAAGGTGGTGGCTCCATTTTCAACCCTTTTTCAAGATTACTGTGAAAAGAGCAGCTGTCATCAGGAGATTACTGAGAGCAAAGCAGTCGGATATCAGAATTGAGCAAGAATAACCACTAAACCATTGGATCACTTGAAACTAATGCTGGACATGTCTTTACATTCTTATCAACTAACGAATTGCATAAGTAGCCAAGAGGGGATCGACTGCCTTAAGCCCCCGTCACACACAGCAATCTCGCTAGTGAGATCGCTGCTGAGTCACTAGTTTTGTGATGCAAGAGCGATCTTCCCTGCGACATCGCTGTGTGTGATACTTTTCAGCGACCGGCCCCCTGCCGGGTATCGCTGATGGTTGTCCAAAGGCCAGGACATTTTTTTGATCGTTGGTCTCCCGCTGGCCAGCACACATCGCTGCGTGTGGCAGGCAAGAGACCAGCGATCAGCTGGTAACCAAGGTACACATCGGGTTTCCAGGCGCCGGGTGGCGTCTGGAAACCCGATGTGTATGTTAGATACCAGCGCGCTGCACCAGCGGGCTGGTATCCAACGTACACTGCTGGTAACTAAGCGACTTTACCTGCTGTGTCGCTGTCCTGATCGCTGCCTGTTTGGCAGCTCACCAGCGATCATGTAGCGACACACCAGCGATCCCGACAAGTGCATATCGTTGTCGGGATCGCTGGTGTGTCGCTATGTGTGACGGGGCCCTTAGAATTTTTTTTTCAAATGGCAGGAAAGGTTCTAAACTAATAAAAGGTTAACTAATTGGCTTTAACCCCCATCGCTCCAGCTCAGTGTGGTATGGTGGTCTCTGCTGAGATAGGGATTGATGGCAGGCCATTTTTCAGTTATCTGACCACTGAAACCTGCTATTAACTGCAGTGGTCAGGTGACTGCAACGGGACCTGCAATGGGACACAGATAGCACTTTGCACTTACAGTACCATGATGTTTCTAATATGGATATCACTCAATGTGGTAGAGAAAGATTCCCAACACTCATGCTCAGTTTTGCTTCAATACTAAAATGTAAAGATCAAGAAGTATGGAAGCAAATCTGAGCAGAAGTGCAGAGAAGCTTCCTTACTTTTTTTGATGCACAGCTGGTGACATTCTATTCCGATCCTATGACCACTGGAGCTAGTCACAGTTCTTAGTTGTTAGGTGACCAAAGAGAAAGCTATCATCCCTTACTGTCAAAGAAGGAACCACTAGGACAGTCTACATGGAGCATGGGCATTAAGGCTGGGTCTCACATAGCGATACACCAGCGATCCCGACAACGATCAGGATCGCTGGTGTATCGCTATATTATCGCTGCTGAGCTGCCAAACAGGCAGCTCAGGCAGCGATCAGCACAAGGACACTGCGGGTAAACATCGCTAGTTACCTGCAGTGTACCTTGGATACCAGCGCCCTGAAGCAGGGAGCTGGTAACCAAGGTACACATCGGGTTTCCAGGCGCTGCGCGATGCCTGGAAACCCGCTGTGTACCTTGGTTACCAGCTCCCTGCTTCAGGGAGCTGGTATCCAAGGTACACAGCGGGTTTCTAGGCACTGCCCCGCGCCTGGAAACCCGCTGTGTACCTTGGTTACCAGCGGATCGCTGGTCTCCCGCCTGTCACACGCAGCGATGCATGCCTGTCAGCGGGAGACCAGTGATCAAAAAAATGTCCTGACATTTCAGCGACGATTAGCGATACCCGGCAGGGGGGCTGATCGTCGCTGAATGTCACACACAGCGATATCGCTGGGGAGCTCGCTGCTGCGTCACAAAACTAGCGACTCATCAGCGATCTCACTAGCGAGATCGTTGTGTGAGACGGGCCCTTTAGAGCTAGTAGGTATACCTTCTTCCATCTCTTATTAACATTCCCTGCGTTTTTAATAGTTTTGGTATGTCAGACAACCCATTTAAAGGGATAGTCTGGTCTTACGCTACAAGTCTGCAGTCACTCTATGTGACTGCAGACTTGTGAATCCTTGTGAAGATTTGTGACGATTCTCCGAAGCCGGGAGTGGGCTATCATGTGACCGCAAGTATGTGATTTCCATACTTCCAGCCACATTCTGACTAGACTGTGTCCGGCTTCTTTCAATACACTAGCATTTAGTGAAGCTATGGCCATCTCATTGGCATACTATATATGCATACAAATACCCAAAACAAATATGGACCAAAGAGCAAATTTAAAAGAATTTTTGTATAAATGTTATTACTTGCAAAATTCACAAAAAGAGTTAAAACATAATATAATACAAGTATGACAAGGGAAAAGGCAATACCTAGACACCACTAGCAGCAAGAAAGATGTAACAGACTGAATAAATAAGTATATCAATGCATACCCCCATCAGCATGCATATAAGTAAAAAAGATTTTTTTCCATGATTGATGGAAGATGTATATAATACTGCAAATATATTTCAATAAATGTGTTATCACTCAAAAATAAGGTGCAAAGTGCAAAAAATGTGAAAATTTGACAATAAATTATCTCCTATATATAAAAGAAAATAGCCTCAATAAGTAAAGTGCATAGTGCAAATCAACATAATCCCAAAAATGGGTGAGTAGAGGGTATATTATATATATAGGAGGATATAAGTACATGTGAACAGCAGCATAAAGTCAGCATTTATATAAAGTCAATCGCTTATAAACCCATATGGGTGAATAGCAGCAGTATATCCAATATGGGTATGCACATAGTTAAATTAACATACATGAACAGTCTGACATCAAAGAACTTACTAGATAGTGAGATATCTGTGGGAAATATAGCGGCATGACTTCTCCCCTATTTTGCTATTATCTTTTATGATAATCTGTTAGACATATGCGTGACGCGTCCTTCAGCGTCGCAGATCTGGCTCACCCACTCCATTGACATCATGGTAGTGGGCATGTATCTGTGACGCAGGACGTCGATTAGTTGGCTTCCGGTCCTTGTCGCATGATTGGAAGCGCCGCACATGACCGCTTCTTTTGACTTCCTGCCCTGTGTATATAAAAACCTCATCATTACACATTGACATCTTGCCCCACGAGGAAGCATTGAGCGAAACGCGCGTCGGGGTCCCTCTGCCTACTATCTAGTAAGTTCTTTGATGTCAGACTGTTCATGTATGTTAATTTAACTATGTGCATACCCATATTGGATATACTGCTGCTATTCACCCATATGGGTTTATAAGCGATTGACTTTATATAAATGCTGACTTTATGCTGCTGTTCACATGTACTTATATCCTCCTATATATATAATATACCCTCTACTCACCCATTTTTGGGATTATGTTGATTTGCACTATGCACTTTACTTATTGAGGCTATTTTCTTTTATATATAGGAGATAATTTATTGTCAAATTTTCAAATTTTTTGCACTATACACCTTATTTTTGAGTGATAGCACATTTATTGAAATATATTTGCAGTATTATATACATCTTCCATCAATCATGGAAAAAAATCTTTTTTACTTATATGCATGCTGATGGGGTATGCATTGATATTCTTATTTATTCAGTCTGTTACATCTTTCTTGCTGCTAGTGGTATCTAGGTATTGCCTTTTCCCTTGTCATACTTGTATTATACTATGTTTTAACTCTTTTGTGAATTTTGCAAGTAATAAAATTTATACAAAAATTCTTTTAAATTTGCTCTTTGGTCTATATTTTTTGGGGGTATTTGATTGAAGTATATGGATGAGTATTGGTAACTTAGCCTTTTTTGGGTTTATATATGCATACAACATACTTGCAGTCACACGCCCACTGCTCCTAGCACCAGAGAATGTGGGCGATGAAGAATGAAGATTCTCCAAATGACTGCAGACTTGTAGCCTAAGGCCGGACAACCCCTTCAATAGTGATTTAACCCAGCAATGAACTTAAAGAGGACCTTTCACCAGTTTTTTTTTTGTTGAACTGGGCACATGACATAATAGTGGCTCGCTGCAGAGAGTAATAACACTTTATTGTTTGTTCTTTTTTATTTCACTTCTCAGGTTCAGAGATATTAGAAATCAAAGTTTTTGGTACCTAATGAGTTAACTTTTTATTAAATCCAAGTGGGTATTATCAGACAGTTTTCACTGGGGGCTTGTACTTCTTCTCCCAGTATATCTAATATCTCTAGAGCCATATGGCAAATTAATTAAAAAATAAAAAACAGGAAAACTCAGGGGAGCAGGGAAATAAAATAAGGACAAAATGGGTCCATTTTGTCCTGGTAATAGAGCCACTTTAAAAATCAGAAAGGAGAGATAAGAGAGAAATTAAAATACAGATTGTATGCATGTCATAATGGTTTTGCTATGTGATAAATATTGTAAATTTAGCAGTACATTAATTATAAATGTCATTAAATTGGTAATTTCTGAATCCTACAGGTATCAGGTATGGATTATACTTTTTTGTTGCTATATTCTTCAACTATTTGGTCAAATTCAGAATAAATCAATTTCATCACTTACAATATAAAACAAGATATTCACTATTTTATGGATAGACTTTGCCCTGCATTTTACATCTAAAAATTGCATAGTAGGAAGTCTAATCCCACACGATCATCACTGGAGATTGTTGATAATAATTGTACAATTTGAATGGGTTTTTTGTTCCTCTGTGAGGCTGATACTACAACACAGTACAATAAATCTTTTTGTTATATTGAATTAAACCTGCAGGGTACCAGGGAGTATTTGCTTCAACCCTTCATTTTCAAATGTTCAGAAAATACTGTATAGTAAATATGAGATTATTTACATAGGTCTGATGCAATGGGAAATTCTGCTGCTGTGAAAACATTATAAGAAAATATAGAGTACATGAAAAATTTGATGGAACACACCGTACAAGTCATATTTCAAGTGGATCACACACAGTGGAGTATTTGCGACAGAGCGGATTTCTATAAGTTCAGCTTTTAAAAATATATTCATATGTAAAGGACTGGGAAGCTCATTTAAACTTTGGCTTTAGAAAATTGCCTATTAATAGTTTATCTATTATGAATCCACTTTTTCTCAGGTACATACAGTATAGAACATCACAAAAGAATTTTACCATTAAAACTGAAAACTTTATTAATTTCATTAAAATCGCGAAAAAACTACAACATGTAGAGAAGAGGAGTACAATCTACAAAATAGGTTCAGACAGAGGGGAATAAGACCAAATCACGAGGAAGTGATGCGCGTGATAGGGACGTATGGCAGTCAGGCTGACCAAGTCTATAGGATCTTGGAAAGACAATGGAGTATCCTAAGGGCAAACCCGGATTTGAGGGATATCATTCCTGCACTCCTCAGTGTGACATATAGGAAGGGACTCTCATTATGTGATCGGCTTGTCCATAGCCACAATACGGCTCCTAAGAAAGAAGGGATTGCAAGCCCTGTGGAGCATTTACAGGTGGTGGCTGTAGCTTCTGTAGATGGATTACATCTAGTAATAGCTGTTTTAGTGCTCAATTTTTTATTAGAGACTTTGCAAGTTATAAAAGTGTTGGCGTTGTCTACATGACCACTTGCACAGGCCCCTAAATTATATAGGTAAAACCAGAAGAGAGTTAAGGAGACAAATTATTGAACACTTTGGGGATATAAGCAATAAGAGGGACACCCCAATATTCCGACACATCAGAGAGTGTCATGGTAGAGACAATAGGAGCATCTTATTTTGTGTATTAGAGGCAGTGAAACATCATGTTAGAAGGGGAAATTGGGATAAATTAATCCTGCAAAAGGAGGCTCAATAGATTTTTAGGATGGATTCTGTTTCTCCAAAGGATTTGAAAGATAAAATGATGTTCAGTTGTTTCATCTGAATGTCAGTGTCATAGGGAATTACCAGATGCTTAGGAAATTAGAACCATTATTATTATTATACATTTTTATAGTGCCATTTATTCCATGGCGCTTTACATGTGAAAAGGGGCAAGTATAGACAAGTACAGTAAACGTGAGCAATACAAGGCACACACAAGTACAGAAGGAGAGAGGACCCTGCCCGCAAGGTCTCACAATCTACAGGGATGGGTGAGGATACACTAGGAGAGGGTAGAGCTGGTCGTGCGGCTGTTCAGTAGACTGATGATCACTGCAGGTTGTACAGTCATGGCCAAAAGTTTTGAGAATGACACAAATATTAATTTTTACAAAGTCTACTGCTTCAGTTTTTCTAATGGCAATTTGCATATACTCCAGAATGTTATAAAGAGTGATCAGCTTAACAGCAATTACTTGCAAAGTCAATATTTGGCTAGAAAATGAACTTTATCCCCAAAACACATTTCAACATCATTGCAGCCCTGCCTTAAAAGGACCAGCTAACCTCTTTTCAGTGATTGCTCCATTAACACAGGTGTGGGTGTTGATGAGGACATGGCTGGAGATCAATCTGTCATGATTAAGTAAGAATGACACCACTGGACACTTTAAAAGGAGGCTGGTGCTTGGCATCATTGTTTCTCTTCTGTTAACAATGGTTATCTCTAAAGAAACACTTGCAGTCATCATTGCAATGCACAAAAATGGCCTAACAGGGATCAGTATCGCAGCTAGAAAGATTGCACCTCAGTCAACAATCTATCGCATCATCAAGAACTTCAAGGAGAGAGGCTCCATTGTTGCCAAAAAGGCTCCAGGGCACACAAGAAAGACCAGCAAGCGCCAGGACTGTCTCTTAAAAGTGTTTCAGCTGCGGGATCGGGCTACCAGCAGTGCAGAGCTTGCTCAGGAATGGCAGCAGGCAGGTGTGAGTGCATCTGCACGCACTGTGAGGCGGAGACTCTTGGAGCAAGGCCAGGTCTCAAGGAGGGCAGCAAAGAAGCCACTTCTCTCCAGAAAAAACATCATGGACAGACTGATATTCTGCAAAAGGTACAGGCAGTGGACTGCTGAGGACTGGGGTAAAGTTATTTTCTCTAATGAATCCCCTTTTCGATTGTTTGGGACATCAGGAAAACGCCTTATTCGGAGAAGACAAAGTGAGCGCTACCACCAGTCTTGTCTCATGCCAACTGTTAAGCATACTGAAACCATTCATGTGTGAGGTTGCTTCTCAGCCAAGGGAATCGGCTCTCTCACAGTCTTGCCTAAAAACACAGCCATGAATAAAGAATGGTACCAGAATGTCCTCCAAGAGCAACTTCTCCCAACCCTCCAAGATCAGTTTGGCGATCAACAATGCCTTTTCCAGCATGATGGAGCACCTTGCAATAGAGCAAAGGTGATAACTAAATGGCTCAGGGAACAAAACATAGAGATTTTGGGTCCATTGCCTGGAAACTCCCCAGATCTTAATCCCATTGAGAACTTGTGGTCAATCATCAAGAGACGGGTGGACAAACAAAAACCTAAAAATTCTGACAAAATGAAAGCATTGATTGTGCAAGAATGGACTGCTATCAGTCAGGATTTGGTCCAGAAGTTGATTGAGAGCATGCCAGGGAGAATTGCAGAGGTCCTGAAGAAGAAGGGTCAACACTGCAAATATTGACTTGCTGCATTAACTCATTCTAACTGTCAATATAAGCTTTTGTTACTCATATGTTTGCAATTATATTTCTGTCTGTGATAAAAAACATCTGTCAAAACACACATAAAAACCAGAGGGCAGCAGATCATGTGAAAATATAATATTTGTGTCATTCTCAAAACTTTTGGCCATGACTGTAGGCTTGTCGGAAGAGGTGGGTCTTCAGGTTCTTTTTGAAGGTTTCCATGGTAGACGCTAGTCTGATGTGTTGGGGTAGAGAGTTCCAGAGTATGGGAGAGGCACGGAAGAAGTTTTGTATGCGTTTGTGGGAAGAAGAGATAAGAGGGTAGTAGAGGAGGAGATCTTGAGAGGATCGAAGGTTGCGTGTGGGTATGTACCGGGAGACCATGTCACAGATGTATGGAGGAGACAGATTGTGGATGGCTTTGTAGGTCATGGTAGGGGTTTTGAACTGGAGCCTCTGGACGATAGGAAGCCAATGAAGGGCTTGGTAGAGAGAAGAGACTGGGGAATAATGGGGAGACAGGTGTATTAGTCGGGCAGCAGAGTACAGGATGGATTGGAGTGGTGCCAGAGTGCTAGAGGGAAGGCTAGAGAGTAGGAGGTTGCAGTAGTCGAGGTGGGAGATGATGAGGGCATGCTGTTATGAATGTGCTAGAGATGGTTTCTGAGCAGAGGCTCCCTCTGGTGGTTACAGACAGTACTAAACCTTTCAGCGAGGAATGGCAATCTGGGTTCACTGACTGGTCGGATATAAGGGAGGTTCCCTCCCATGATGGTTGCCGGTGATCAATTGTTCTTGTCTCAATTGTGGTTCCTGGTTCATTTGGAAGTTTGCTGAGTCTTGCCTGTATCTTCTGTTATCAGATAAGATATTTTCTGCTTTTGTTTTTGTGCTTGCTTTTTGCATTGTTCCCTGCACTTCTGTGGAGGTCAGCCAGGTCCCCTCTGGGGGGCTTGTGCTCCTCTCAGTTTATCTGAAGCCACTGTTATTTGTTCATTTTCTTTTTCCTGTTTTTTCAGTGGCTACAGCTTGGTTTTGTTCACACTGAGTTCTGATCTAGTGGGTGGCGAGATCGTGTGATCTCAGTATTTTTGTAATCAGAATTGTTGGATTTTTGTAGGTTTTTCTGGGTTGCAGAAAGTAATCTCTCCTGTCCTATCCTATTTAGTCAGCTTGTGGCCCCAGCGTTTGCTCATTCTATTTTCGGTCTGTGTTCGTGCTTTCTTCTTGTCTAACCGCCATTACATGTTTGGGGGCTTCCTATTTTCTTTGGGGATATGCTCCGGGGCAGATAGCTTTCATCTTTCTGCCTTTAGGTGTAGTTATCTCTCAGGCTGTGACGAGGCATCTAGGATCAACGTAGGAACGCTCCACGGCTACCTCTAGTTGTGTGGTTAGTTTAGGAATCTGCAACCCATTAGTTACCAACATCTCAGGTGTTCAGCTGCCCAGCTGTTGTTCCTGTCCTCCTCAGCTACCTAACAACAGCATGCACTAGTGTTTTTGTAGTTTCATGGTCGAGGAATGCACGGATCCGGGAAATATTTTTGAGTTTAAGACGGCAGGAGGAGGCAAGGGTTTGGACGTGTGGCTTGAAAGAGAGGGCAGAGTCGAGGATCACTCCGAGGCACCGAGCATGCGGGACTGAGGAAAGTGAGCAGCCATTGATGTTGATGGACAGGTCTGGTGGGGGGGTAGAGTGAGATGGGGGAAAGATGATGAATTCTGTTCTGTTCAGTTTTAGAAAGCGAGCAGAGAAGAAAGCAGAAATAGCAGACAGACATTGTGGGATTTTGGCCAGTAAGGAGGTGAGGTCAGGTCCAGATAGGTAGATCTGCGTGTCGTCAGCGTAGAGATGATACTGCAAACCATGGGATTCTATGAGCTGTCCCAGGCCGAGGGTGTAGATGGAGAAGAGTAGGGGTCCTAGAACTGAGCCTTGAGGAACACCGACAGACAGGGGGCGAGGTGAGGAGGTAGTGTGGGAGAGGGAAACACTGAATGTTCGGTTTGTTAGATATGATGAGATCCAGGATAGGGCCAAGCCTGTGATGCCCAGAGATGAGAAAATGCGTAGCAGGAGGGAATGGTCCACAGTGTCGAAGGCAGAAGACAGGTCCAGGAGAAGGAGGACAGAGTAGTGTCGCTTGCTCTTGGCGGTTAGTAGGTCGTTGGTGACTTTAGTTAGGGCAGTTTCAGTTGAGTGAAGCAGTCGGAAGCCTGATTGTAAGCGGTCAAAGAGGGAACATTCACTGAACAAAAAAGCTACTTAACTCCAAAACATCCTAACAGGCCAAGTTACATGTTAACATAGGAACCCTTCTTTGATATCACCTTCATAATTCTTGCATGCATTGAACTTGTGAGTTTTTGGAGAGTTTCTTCTTGTATTTCTTTGCATGAAGCTTCCCAGAGCTGCTGTTTTGATGTGAACTGCCTCCCACCCTCATAGATATTTTGCTTGATGATACTCCAAAGGTTCTCTATAGGGTTGAGGTCAGGGGAAGATGGTGGCAATGTTTATTACTCTGCCATAATAATATATGGTCTCATGAGATTGACCATGCTGAATATTGCACTCACAATATTTAAACAATGGGTATAAACAATAGATATGTTTCATAATATTGCAGGTGTTTTTTTTAGAAATATTTCTGCCAGGATAAATAGGAGTGATAGATGCGAAAGATACACAAGATGTCACAACTTTGTTTTAGGGTATTCCTGGACCAGGGGATCCTTCCCTGTCCCTAACGCTAGGGGCACCCTAGCTTGTGCTGTTCCCAGATTACTTCTGATGGGGAAGACGCCAGTGCAACATATCTTGCCTTGGTTCCTGAATCCACTCTTCCCCCTCCAGTGAAGAGGGGAGTAGTAGTATACTGTAATTCACCAACCAGACTAACAAGGTAATGCAGATGTGTGGCCCAGCTATGTAAGGCACACATAAAATCCAGGAGAGTGCACAGGAAGGTAATCGCAACGCTTGATATGCATTCACTGCCACTCACTCTTTCAGACACACCCATCTGAGATATAGGAGGGAGTGACACGTAGCAATGAGATCAGTCTGTTTCCTGTCTGAGAAGAGCTCAGTTCAGTCAAGCTCAGGGAGTGTTCAGTTTGACTTCAGTCAGTTAGCTTCTGTCTAAGGACAGAGCAGCCATTCAGTCTCAGTCCAGTCTGGACTTGGAGGATACTGAGAGCTGTGCAGCGAGCTCTGGGAGAAAGCTGACATTTCCATGAAAAGCTACAAGTGCTTATGTTAAGAGCGGGAAGCAGGGCGAAGGGCGCAGTGGAGAAGAGAGAGAAGTGCTACAGGTATTGGATTACCTGCACTAAATTGCCGGACACCGGGGTCCGAGGCGTTGCTAGAGTTTCAAGCTTAGTAACAAGAAAACCGGAGTCATCTGGACTACAGGTCGCAGAGTGCAGCCCAAAGTGTCAATACGTAACCGGAGTCAGTGAGAACGGGGACTTTGAGTCAAGCGCAGACAAAAGTAAGGACTTAGTTCTCACCACTTAGAAGGCTCCACCACAATGTTGGCCGGGCATTACAGCTATTGAGAAAGCTGGAGAGTTCAGAGTTAACTTCGCTTCACGCAAGTTGGACTCACATGTATATGGAAGTAAAGGAGGCCTCTAACCTGCTCAGCTGTTACCCGAATGTGCACTCTCCACCCCGACCAGCTCCCCAGGACCTGCTTGAACCATCTACCAGTAAAAGGTATGAAAAGAAGCTGCATTGTGTGTGACTGAATTCTTATCTACACCCTGCATCACCACCATAGACTTCCAGGGACCAGTCTCACCTGTGGGAGACTTACCACTCAGCTGCCCCATAATATCCCCTGTGAAGATCCTTATAGCAGCGCTGGTACAATTGACCAGATACCACAGGTGGCGTCACGAACTACCTACAAATCCCCTGTAAATATCCCCCCCATTGTATGAGTGCCCAGGGCCACGGACCGAGTCCTGCTGCCAGTGACAAATCCCATAGACTTTCATGGGCTCGGTGCCGAGTACCCCATAGCCCTGATATCCACACATGTGGTGCGACTCATCTTTGGCGTCACGAACAGGATGCGAAACTTGCAATTGTGAGTCCTGTGTGCCTATATTGAATTGTTTGGTGAAAAAGACTGTTTGCTGCATTTGGCGCCAAATTACCGCCATTTTACCGCCAAGTTGGCGCCCTGAGGCGCTGGTGAAGAAGGTGGGCGTGCATTCGTGGGCGTGTACCCCCCCTGTGGCGCGAAAGTTATGGCCGCCCTCTCCAACTGCTACTATAATGTGCGTTCCTGCCCCACTGCTAAAGAAATCCGCCTCCTCTTCATCCTCTATGCGAAGAGGAGGAGACGCAAATCCCGCCTCCACGGAAGAGACCGGACTGTTCCAGATGGAAACTACAGTCTGGCCTGGGACAAGATGGCGGAAGGACAGGAGAATCTGTGCAGAGGACCGGAGGCATACAAGTCCTGCTTACCGGAAGATTCCCTACCTGTGCCGGAGCTGTCCCAGATCGGGACACTAACACCGCGATACTGGAGCTGCAGAAGGAGAACGCGAAGCTAAAGAGAATGATCCAGAGTCATGCAGATCTGCAGGAGACGGAGAGACGCTGGCGTGCCCAGACACAGCGGCTGCTGTGGGACGCAGTGTTCTCTCCCACAAGCCTAACGCCGTCTCCTGATTTCCCAAGTTCCCTGCTGAGGAAGGCTAAAGAGCAACCGGAGGCTGCCCCAAAAGTGCTGTACCTGATCCCACCGATGCGGAGGTGGAGGAGAAGGAGGCTGAGGAGGCCTCCCCGGTCCGGAGTGCCAGCCGGGCCAGGAGGCCACAGCGGAGTACGGTTCCCCGGTAAGGTCACCGGAGGGGTCCCAGCCTTCATTGCCGGAAATCGACTGGGATGAGATGGAGCGTCTGGACGACGTGACTTACGACCTCCAAACCGGAAACGCCTGGCAGCACTGCTAGAGAGTGAGACAGCAGCAGGAGGAAGAGAGAAACATACAGCGGTCCCGACAAAAACAGCATGAGGAGTTCATCGCTGATAAAGAAACAGTCCGCCGGGATAAAGGTACCCGACGGGAACCGCGGCGGCAGGGGTGCGTTACTGAGTTTCAGCTCCGCAAGGGCTGGGGCTTTATCCGCGAGCCGGGCCTCTATCAGGGGGTCTTTGTGAGCCGCCGGGACGTGGAGTCCCACCTGCCCATCGGTCATCCTGGGAGGGACCTGATAAATGGGGACATAGTGAGCTACACACGTCACTGGGGTTTAAAGGGGTGGTATGCCCTGAACGTCTCCATCGTCAGTGACCCAGTCCCCGACGCCGGTACCGTACACAATACCGAGGCGTCCCAGTCCCAGGCTCTCACCGCACCAGGCCGTGCCCCTGCATCGCCCCCTGCATACTCATCGCAATCGGCGACCTACTCTGCATCGCCCCCTGCATACTCATCGCAATCGGCGACCTACTCTGCATCGCAATCGGCGACTTACTCTGCATCGCAAGTTAATGTGGCCCTTGCAGCGACGCAATCAGCGTCTTACAGCAAAGAAGTACCCGTTGGGTCCATCGTTAAAATGAGAACTGTGGCCACTCAAACGCTAATAGCAGGTCACGACATATTTGTAATGCGTTCAAAAGAACACCGCGTCGTTCCAGCCCCAGGAGTGGAAGACGTTATCGAAATTAGCAAGAAAAGTGAAGACCGGTAGGACCCAGACAGGGGTTTACCGTATCCAAGAATTGTAAAAAGTTGATAAAAGAAGATTTGCCAATTTGCACTTTATTGCTGTGTATGATGATGTTTTACATATTGAGTAGAATACCCGGCTGGGTACAAGGTTAAAGGATTTGAAAAGTTAAAAAGTAAATGTGTAGATTGCATAGTTGCATAGAATACCCCGGTTGGGTAAAGCAAGTAAAGTGAGTTATTGAGATATATGTGAATACTTGATTTCTAAATTTTATCTATCTATGTGTCTTTTTACCATGCCAAAGGACTGAGAGGCTGTGGACTGTGCCAGCCCAAGAACTTGCTTTGTAAATAGTTGCGCTACGGTGCATTATCTTGGTTTTACACAAAACCACTACTATCTATCTACCTCTGAAGAAAAACCCGTATGGTGGGCCTAGAGTGAGGTCTGCAGTCAGAAGTCCTGCAGCCCACCCAGGACCCACGTGGGAGGTTTTTGGTGCGGGTCCTCCACAAGTATCCTGTATTTATGAGCATGTCTTGATATTTTGATACTTTGGTATTCTTCATTGTACAAATTGTAACGTTCAAGAAGTCTTACCTCCCGGATGGGAAGAGTTAAAATGTTGTTGTTTAATGCAAAACAAAAAAATGTTTTATTTTTCTCTTTTACAGCCCGGGAGTGCTGTGTTTAACCAAGGGGGGATGTGTGGCCCAGCTATGTAAGGCACACATAAAATCCAGGAGAGTGCACAGGAAGGTAATCGCAACGCTTGATATGCATTCACTGCCACTCACTCTTTCAGACACACCCATCTGAGATATAAGAGGGAGTGACACGTAGCAATGAGATCAGTCTGTTCCTGTCTGAGAAGAGCTCAGTTCAGTCAAGCTCAGGGAGTGTTCAGTTTGACTTCAGTCAGTTAGCTTCTGTCTAAGGACAGAGCAGCCATTCAGTCTCAGTCCAGTCTGGACTTGGAGGATACTGAGAGCTGTGCAGCGAGCTCTGGGAAAAAGCTGACATTTCCATGAAAAGCTACAAGTGCTTATGTTAAGAGCGGGAAGCAGGGCGAAGGGCGCAGTGGAGAAGAGAGAGAAGTGCTACAGGTATTGGATTACCTGCACTAAATTGCCGGACACCGGGGTCCGAGGCGTTGCTAGAGTTTCAAGCTTAGTAACAAGAAAACCGGAGTCATCTGGACTACAGGTCGCAGAGTGCAGCCCAAAGTGTCAATACGTAACCGGAGTCAGTGAGAACGGGGACTTTGAGTCAAGCGCAGACAAAAGTAAGGACTTAGTTCTCACCACTTAGAAGGCTCCACCACAATGTTGGCCGGGCATTACAGCTATTGAGAAAGCTGGAGAGTTCAGAGTTAACTTCGCTTCACGCAAGTTGGACTCACATGTATATGGAAGTAAAGGAGGCCTCTAACCTGCTCAGCGTTACCCGAATGTGCACTCTCCACCCCGACCAGCTCCCGGACCTGCTTGAACCATCTACCAGTAAAAGGTATGAAAAGAAGCTGCATTGTGTGTGACTGAATTCTTATCTACACCCTGCATCACCACCATAGACTTCCAGGGACCAGTCTCACCTGTGGGAGACCTACCATCCAGCTGCCCCATAACATCCCCTGTGAAGATCCTTATAGCAGCGCTGGTACAATTGACCAGATACCACAGGTGGCGTCACGAACTACCTACAAATCCCCTGTAAATATCCCCCCCATTGTATGAGTGCCAGGGCCACGGACCGAGTCCTGCTGCCAGTGACAAATCCCATAGACTTTCATGGGCTCGGTGCCGAGTACCCCATAGCCCTGGTATCAAATGTGGTGCGACTCATCTTTGGCGTCACGAACAGGATGCGAAACTTGCAATTGTGAGTCCTGTGTGCCTATATTGAACTGTTTGGTGAAAAAGACTGTTTGCTGCATTTGGCGCCAAATTCCGCCATTTTACCGCCATAGTTGGCGCCCTGAGGCGCTGGTGAAGAAGGTGGGCGTGCATTCGTGGGCGTGTACCCCCCCTGTGGCGCGAAAGTTATGGCCGCCCTCTCCAAATGCTACTATAATGTGCGTTCCTGCCCCACTGCTAAAGAAATCCGCCTCCTCTTCATCCTCTATGCGAAGAGGAGGAGACGCAAATCCCGCCTCCACGGAAGAGACCGGACTGTTCCAGATGGAAACTACAGTCTGGCCTGGGACAGATGGCGGAAGGACAGGAGAATCTGTGCAGAGGACCGGAGGCATACAAGTCCTGCTTACCGGAAGATTCCCTACCTGTGCCGAGCTGTCCCCAGATCGGGACACTAACACCGCTATACTGGAGCTGCAGAAGGAGAACGCGGAGCTAAGAAGGAAGCTCCAGAGTCATGCAGATCTGCAGGAGACGGAGAGACGCTGGCGTGCCCAGACACAGCGGCTGCTGTGGGACGCAGTGTTCTCTCCCACAAGCCTAACGCCGTCTCCTGATTTCCCAAGTTCCCTGCTGAGGAAGGCTAAAGAGCAACCGGAGGCTGCCCCAAAAGTGCTGTACCTGATCCCACCGATGCGGAGGTGGAGGAGAAGGAGGCTGAGGAGGTCCTGCCCGGTCCGGAGTGCCAGCCAGGCCGGGAGGCCACAGCGGAGTACGGTTCCCCGGTAAGGTCACCGGAGGGGTCCCAGCCCGTCATTGCCGGAAATCGACTGGGATGAGATGGAGCGTCTGGACGACGTGACTTACGACCTCCAAACCGGAAACGCCTGGCAGCACTGCGAGAGAGTGAGACAGCAGCAGGAGGAAGAGAGAAACATACAGCGGTCCCGGCAAAAACAGCATGAGGAGTTCATCGCGGATAAAGAAACAGTCCGCCGGGATAAAGGTACCCGACGGGAACCGCGGCGGCAGGGGTGCGTTACGAGTTTCAGCTCCGCAAGGGCTGGGGCTTTATCCGCGAGCCGGGCCTCTATCAGGGGTCTTTGTGAGCCGCCGGGACGTGGAGTCCCACCTGCCCATCGGTCATCCTGGGAGGGACCTGATAAATGGGGACATAGTGAGCTACACACGTCACTGGGGTTTAAAGGGGTG
Organism: Oophaga sylvatica; assembly: GCA_033576555.1. Classification (NCBI taxonomy): domain Eukaryota; kingdom Metazoa; phylum Chordata; class Amphibia; order Anura; family Dendrobatidae; genus Oophaga; species Oophaga sylvatica. Next base: position 347,353,711 of record JARQOD010000002.1, read on the forward strand.
GTATGCCCTGAACGTCTCCATCGTCAGTGACCCAGTCCCCGACGCCGGTACCGTACACAATACCGAGGCGTCCCAGTCCCAGGCTCTCACCGCACCAGGCCGTGCCCCTGCATCGCCCCCTGCATACTCATCGCAATCGGCGACCTACTCTGCATCGCAACCGGCGACCTACCTGCATCGCAATCGGCGACCTACTCTGCATCGCAATCGGCGACTATCTCGCATCGCAAGTTAATGTGGCCCTTGCAGCGACGCAATCAGCGTCTTACAGCAAAGAAGTACCCGTTGGGTCCATCGTTAAAATGAGAACTGTGGCCACTCAAACGCTAATAGCAGGTCACGACATATTTGTAATGCGTTCAAAAGAACACCGCGTCGTTCCAGCCCCAGGAGTGGAAGACGTTATCGAAATTAGCAAGAAAAGTGAAGACCGGTAGGACCCAGACAGGGGTTTACCGTATCTAAAAATTGTAAAAAGTTGATAAAGAAGATTTGCCAATTTGCACTTTATTGCTGTGTATGATGATGTTTTACATATTGAGTAGAATACCCGGCTGGGTACAAGGTAAAGGATTTGAAAAGTTAAAAAGTAAATGTGTAGATTGCATAGTTGCATAGAATACCCCGGTTGGGTAAAGCAAGTAAAGTGAGTTATTGAGATATATGTGATACTTGATTTCTAAATTTATATCTATTATGTGTCTTTTTACCATGCCAAAGGACTGAGAGGCTGTGGACTGTGCCAGCCCAAGAACTTGCTTTGTAAATAGTTGCGCTACGGTGCATTATCTTGGTTTTACACGAAACCACTACTATCTATCTACCTCTGAAGAAAAACCCGTATGGTGGGCCTAGAGTGAGGTCTGCAGTCAGAAGTCCTGCAGCCCACCCAGGACCCACGTGGGAGGTTTTTGGTGCGGGTCCTCCACAAGTATCTTGTATTTATGAGCATGTCTTGATATTTTGATACTTTGGTATTCTTCATTGTACAAATTGTAACGTTCAAGAAGTCTTACCTCCCGGATGGGAAGAGTTAAAATGTTGTTGTTTAATGCAAAACAAAAAAAATGTTTTATTTTTCTCTTTTACAGCCCGGGAGTGCTGTGTTTAACCAAGGGGGGATGTGTGGCCCAGCTATGTAAGGCACACATAAAATCCAGGAGAGTGCACAGGAAGGTAATCGCAACGCTTGATATGCATTCACTGCCACTCACTCTTTCAGACACACCCATCTGAGATATAAGAGGGAGTGACACGTAGCAATGAGATCAGTCTGTTTCCTGTCTGAGAAGAGCTCAGTTCAGTCAAGCTCAGGGAGTGTTCAGTTTGACTTCAGTCAGTTAGCTTCTGTCTAAGGACAGAGCAGCCATTCAGTCTCAGTCCAGTCTGGACTTGGAGGATACTGAGAGCTGTGCAGCGAGCTCTGGGAGAAAGCTGACATTTCCATGAAAAGCTACAAGTGCTTATGTTAAGAGCGGGAAGCAGGGCGAAGGGCGCAGTGGAGAAGAGAGAGAAGTGCTACAGGTATTGGATTACCTGCACTAAATTGCCGGACACCGGGGTCCGAGGCGTTGCTAGAGTTTCACGCTTAGTAACAAGAAAACCGGAGGCATCTGGACTACAGGTCGCAGAGTGCAGCCCAAAGTGTCAATACGTAACCGGAGTCAGGGAGAACGGGGACTTTGAGTCAAGCGCAGACAAAAGTAAGGACTTAGTTCTCACCACTTAGAAGGCTCCACCACAATGTTGGCCGGGCATTACAGCTATTGAGAAAGCTGGAGAGTTCAGAGTTAACTTCGCTTCACGCAAGTTGGACTCACATGTATATGGAAGTAAAGGAGGCCTCTAACCTGCTCAGCGGTTACCCGAATGTGCACTCTCCACCCCGACCAGCTCCCCGGGACCTGCTTGAACCATCTACCAGTAAAAGGTATGAAAAGAAGCTGCATTGTGTGTGACTGAATTCTTATCTACACCCTGCATCACCACCATAGACTTCCAGGGACCAGTCTCACCTGTGGGAGACTTACCACCCAGCTGCCCCATAACATCCCCTGTGAAGATCCTTATAGCAGCGCTGGTACAATTGACCAGATACCACAGGTGGCGTCACGAACTACCTACAAATCCCCTGTAAATATCCCCCCCATTGTATGAGTGCCCAGGGCCACGGACCGAGTCCTGCTGCCAGTGACAAATCCCATAGACTTTCATGGGCTCGGTGCCGAGTACCCCATAGCCCTGGTATCCACACATGTGGTGCGACTCACAAACAGGGATAAAGGAAAATACCAATCATACAAATATACTCACACAAACAACAGCGTTAAACACCAGGGAGTGGAGGATGGGCTAAAACCAAAGTAGGAGAAGGAGGGGAATTAGCACACAACCAAAACCTAGCAATAGCTTCACATAAATCCACCAAACGCCTTCTCAAACTACAACGACAAATCACCATCTCCTAACCATGCAGCATAAGGTAGCTCTGGCAATGAGTGATAGCCAGGGCCCAGATTATATAGGAGATGGGAGTGGCTAATAGTGAACAGCTGAGAACCTTAATGCAGGAAAGCTTTCATGAGCTCTCAAACTGAGAATATTGCCCCTGCACTGTTAAAAGAAACCTGCACCATTTAATATGAAGGTGAAGTGCTTCTAAACAGTGCAGGAGTAAGAGAAATCAGATGCTGCAGTCTTCTGGCTCCTCTCTGTCGTAAACCCGTGACACATGAGATGCATTTAATCATCAGAAAATACACAAGATATGCCCTAAAAAAAAAAATACTGTATTATGCCAGAGGATGAATGTTCCAGTTTAAATGTTCCACAAATAAAGAGCAGTCAGAAACTATTGCGCGATGAACAAAGAGTGAGGTTGAATGAAAGAAGGGATGGCATAGCAATGGCACATGTGTCATGAATAATACCTGTAACCTCCGATGTCCATAGACTGCACATGCGCAATGTATGGTGAGGTGCCGTGTAACGTGGCAAGGAGGAGGGATAACCCTTGAAATGGGCAGACACATGCATTGAAGGAGGTTTCTGCAATGATGCGATGATCTCTAGTGCTTGAATCAGTAGAAGAAACTTCGGACATGATGAGCCTGCGTCGTAAAACGTTTGGAGACATGGTAGGGATAGACTATCTATATGGGATTATCTTCCTGCAAATAGTAGAGTAATTGATGCAATTGGGTAATGGTGTTTATTAGGTAGTGAAAGAGGTAGGTCTGGCAATATGGCATCAGAATGGAAGTGTGAATATCATGAACTATCAGAACATCATGCATCCTTGTTAATAGCTATAAGCCTCCTGATGAGACTCAATTGGGAAATGGGGTTTATAAGGAAGTGAAAGAGATAGGTCTGGCAACATGATGGCAGAATGAAATTGTGAATATCGTGAACTATGAAGACATCATTCATCATTATTATCTGTAAGACTCCTGATGAACCTCTGAAAAGAGGGGAAATGCATAGAGGTGGCACATGGAATGAATACAAGTGATAATCAGATTCCAAGTGATTTTAGATTTCTTTTATGTTTTATGACTTTTTGGCTTTCGTGAAAAGGGATTGTATCCACTATTGATGATCCTTTTTGCATGACATCTATTTTTGTAGAAGCTACCTAATCACTATTTGGGAATTGCACTTCATATTGTCTTTCCCTTATGTTTTGACTGGTCTTAAAGCAATGAGAATCAGACAGCTGTAACCCTATCTCATGATATCTATTTTGGACCACTGTACCCATATTCCCTGATGTTTAAGTTATCTTGGCATGGAAATGCATGAACTTATTGGTACTTAATAGAGTCATATAGGGAGATTAAGGGGTCAGCATAAATGTCCAATTTGGAGGTGCTCAACATATGTCAACATGTAGATATAGATGATACAGAAAAAGTATGTGGCACTCACCATGGCAGCTTGAATGAAAAGTCCTTTATTTCGTGATGTTCATCTTAGATGGTAAGGTGTAGAGGTGTGCAGAAAGAGAGGAGAGAGGACGATCGCTTCAACGGGTCCAACAAGAATAGAGGGTCCCCACGTCTTATTTTTAATTATTTATATAAATACGGCATGGGGTCCCCCCATATTTGACAACCACCCTTGATAAAGAAGACAGCTGGGGCTGATATTCTCAGGCTGGTAAGGGGCCATGGATATTGCCCCCCCAGCCTAAAAATAGCATCCCACAACTTCCCTATAAAAGGCACATCTATTAGATGCGCCAGATCTGGAGCTATGCCCGGGTCTTGCCACTTACCCTGTAGCAGTGGCAAGTGGGGTTAATATTTGTGGGGTTGATGTCACTTTTGTATTGTCAGGTAACATCAAGCCCATGGCTTAGAAATTTAGAGGCGTCTATGAGACACCTATCCCTTACTAATCCTATAGTTATCTGGTAAATAAAGACACAGCAGGAATAAAGTCCTTTATTAGAAATAAAACAAAACACACTTTTACTTTTTTATTTAAAAGTAACAAACACAGTTATTGTTATGAGCTCGGTTGCAACAACTTTATTATATAATGGATTGCAACCGAACCCGGGGTACGCGATGCAGTTTATGTCACTGCTGCCAAACACCCTTTGGGTATCAGGGTAACAACTGACAACTAAAGGATAATATTAGATCTCGCCTGTGTTACTTCACACTAGGGAGATGTTGAATTGGCACTATCTCCGTTAACGTCATGGGAAATGTGCTATCGACTGGCGTAGATGTAGCCTGTTAATGGCACAGAAGCCACTTGCCAGATATTAGGTTTGCACTATGTGCTGCAAGCTGGTATAGACATAGCCCTGTTGACTGCACAGAAGCTACGTGCCAGCCGCTAGGAAGTGCGTGCGACTAACGCCAGGCGTATGTGCTGCCAGCCGGCGCGAGACCGGACTGAGCAACTCTCTGTTCAGCTTGGCATCCGATGCCCAGGTTATGCGCCCCGCAGTCTGCTCAGGGTGTATAGCTACCCTATATTCATAGCAAGCCTGCGCCACATTGGCTACAGGTTACGCGCCCCATAGTCTGCTCAGGGTGTATAGCTACCCTATATTCGTAGCAAGACTGCATCACATTGGCTACCTGCCTGGCATAAGCTAAACCTGCCTGAAGGACCTGTGCTAATTAGCCGAGCGAACTCTGGCATCGGCAGGTCCCGGAGAGCAAAGCTAGAGAGCACGTTGAACCCAGATTCTGGTACGTCCACACATGAGCACTGCCTATTTTAGTATGATCTGACCACGCCGCACCGCGGACAGACAAGCTATTTAAGGGCTAAGCCCTGCCCCCAGTCATCTTGTCAATCACATCACCGATGACGTCATCCGCGACCTATCAGACGACGCCAGGTCAGAGGATCAGCTGACATTAACCACCAATCCTGGCTCGCCATGTCACGGAAATGCTCAGTGCAGGCATTTCTGGACTTAGGCTATAACAGCCCTGTCTCCTTCTGTGACCTATGCTTAAGGCTACTATTAACAAAGACCCTGGAGACAGCTTGTACTCTCTTGTACTGGCTAGGCATTGGGATCGACAGTGAAGCTAAGCAGCATCTAACCTGGATGGGGGACCACTGATGCCTCAGATCCAGATTCAAATCCAGCTGTCGCCCGACGCCTAACATTATGCCCACCCACCTGATGCTCAAATTCCTCAATGAGCCGGGGGGCATGAATATGATCCAGAATTTTGAAAGGACCCATAAAACGGGAGGCGAACTTAGCAGATTCCTATAATATTGCGAGTCGTGAGACAGGCCTTGTCGCACGGGGATAATACGGGACCTGGACAGAGATAATTGTCAACTGTCTCTGATCGGACGATTTCTCTCTCGCACAAGAGGTTCAAGATTGGACATATTTTTTAACTTCCTGAGGTAACCGAGGCCACCAGTATGACCGTTGGAGAAACTTAGTGGTACGTTTGACTCCAAAATGACCTCCAGTTTTAGGGGCATGTGCCCAAGAGAGCACCTTATTTTGTAATTTAGGAGGAACGAACAACTTCCCGGGAAGAACCTGGTCTAAGGTCATAGGTACCACAGTCCGCATATCCCCAGAAGGCATGACATTTTTGGGCTCGTTACCGTCCTCGGTCGTATCCACAGGCAGGAAATAAACCCTACCGCGACGAGGCTCTGAGCCAGGGACCAAATCAATTGGACGGTCATACGGTTGGTGGGAAGGCAAGGTCTCAGCAGACTTTTTGGAATGCTCAGGATGAGCGACCAAGTCAACAGACGGCTCTGAGACTACCCTCGGAGGCGAGGCAATCATACGCTGAAAAACACCATTCTCAACCCCGAAATTAATTTCCGCCGTGTTCCAGTTAATGTGTGGATTGTGACACTGTAGCCATGGAAGGCCTAATAGCACCTCATCCAATCCACCGGGAATAATGAGAAAAGAAATATCCTCCCGGTGACCCTGAGGAAATAACATAGTGAGGGGAATTGACTGGTGGGTGATTTGTGTGTCTAGCAGTGAACCGTTGACTACCTTAATGTTCACTGGTTTGGGCAGTAACTCCATAGGAATGGCATGTCTCTGGGCAAAGGTTAACGACAAAAATTGCCATCTGCCCCAGAGTCCACCCACACCTTGGCAGAAACCGCAGTTGCTTTGACGAGCACCATATATTAGTTTGGAGGTAGAGGTCCCTGAATCTAACACACCTCCTCCAATAGTGGTTGGACACTCTCGTTCTCCTGCCCGCTTGGAACCCTATTATTGGGGTACTGCAAGAGATGTGTAGGACGGGAACGAGGGAACCATTTCCTAGTCAGGGATATAGCGCTAGGCTCAGGTTCCGTGTCTGGAACCGCGGGTTCGGAAATAGGTCAAGAACATGACGGTGCCAATGGAAACCGAGGTTTAGAGACCTCCAGCTCCAACTTGCTTTCTGCATGACATAAATCTATTCGGTTGGCAAGGGTTATTAACTCTTCCAGAGAGGTTGGAATCTCCCTGGTAGCTAGAGCATCTTTTATAAGCCCAGCCAGACCCTTCCAGAACACAGGGATTAGCGTCGGTTCAGACCAATCCTGTTCTGCCGCTAATGTCCTGAACTGGACGGCATATTGACTGGCAGTGGTCAAACCCTGTACCAAAGCAAGAAGCTTAAGAGCCGTATCATGTGTAACCTGAGGACCGAGGAACACACTTTTTAGGGTTCTAAGTAGTGTTGAGCGATACTTTCCAATATCCCTAAGTATCGGAATCGGAATGGTATCGCCGATACCATTAAAATATCGGCGATACCCGATACCGATACCGGAAGTCCCATGTAAGTCTATGGGAACAAAATATCGGAACTAAAAAAACCCCATTCTTTCCTTGTAAACACTAAATATACACACATAGAATACATATATATATATATATATACATGTCATTGTGACATATATATATACATATATGTATAGTTTATACACTTCTACATAGTAAAATATCCTCTGATTCAATTGCCGGGTAAAGCCGGCTTCAGTGAAAAGACAGAAGCACCCGACATGAAATGACACTTGGTGTACATAGGGTTAACCATGTCTTTTCATGTCGTTTGCTATCTGATTTGCACAAACAATTAAATCAGTCTATGTTTGCAAAATGTCACACCTGTAGGGGTTAATTAAAGGTGTAAATTCGTTGTAAAAAAAACGGACTTTTTTGCTACGAATTTACACCTTTAATTAACCCCTACAGGTGTGAAATTTTGCACACATAGACTGATTTAATTGTTTGTGCAAATCAGATAGCAAAGGACATGGTTAACCCTATGTACACCAAATGTCATTTCATGTCGGGTTCTGCATTTTCACAAAAGCCAGCAATTGAATTAGCGGCTATTATACTATGTAGAAGTGTATGAACTATAAATATATATATATATATATATATATGTGTCACAAACTCAATGACATGTATATATATATATGAGGTGTAAAATTGCTGAAAAAAAATGCGTGGGCTCCCGCCCTATTTTCGCAACCAGACAGACAAAGCCAGTGAGTGGGGGCAGATAATAATAGCCCAGAGAGGGACCATTATTTTTGGCCCCCCCGGCTACTAACATCTGCCCCCAGACACCCCAGAAAGGGCAAATCTCTAATTAGATTTGCCCTTTCTGGCACTTTGCCCGTCTATTCCCATTGCCCTGTAGCGGTGGCGAATGGGTTAATAAGGGGTTAAAATGACCTTGCAATTGAAAGGTCACTTTAAGCCAGGTTAATAATTGAGAGCTGTCAATTAGACAACTATCAATTATTAATCCTATTGTATGAAAGAAAAATCAAACACACACACTTTAATAAAAAAGAAGTTTAATGAAATAATCACACAGTTTTTGACCATATTTTATTTACCTGCTAAAACCATTTCCTGTAATAAAAATAAAATAATAAAGCAAAATTATTCTTACCAATCCGATGCACAGTCAGGTCCCACGGTGTAATCCTTCAGAAAGGGTTAATGTTTACTGCAGGGACCGCAGCTAATGCTGCAGCCTCACAGTAAACCCCCAAATGAATGAGTTCCTCTCCTGGCTGACAGGAGAGGAAGTGGAAAGCTTAATTGATTGCTTTCCACTTTCACTTCAGGTCAGCCAGGGACACCATCAGTGACGTCAGAGGGAACTGATTAACAAAAATAGGGGTTCCCTTCGAAAAAAAAATGGCGTGGGGTCCCCCCTATTTTTGTTAACCAGCCAGATGAAGCAGACCGCTGAGGCCTGGATTTTCAGGCTGTTAAGGAGCCAAGATCCATGGACCTTGCCAGCCTGATAATACCAGGCCACAGCAGTCTGCTTAGCTTGGCTGGTTAACAAAAATAGGGAATCCCCTCGAAAAAAAAAACGGCGTGGGGATCCCCCCTATTTTTGTTAACCAGCCAAGTAAAATGCAGACTGCTGCGGCCTGGTATTAAAAGACTGTCAAGGCCCATGGATTTTGGCCCTCAACAGCCTGATAATACCAGGCTACAGCAGCCCCACATTTGGCGCATCAAAAGATGTGCCAATTGTGGCACTTTACCCGGCTCTTCCCACTTGCCCTGTAGCGGTGGCAAGCGGGGTAATAAGGGGTTATTGTCACCGTTGATTGCACGGTGACAATAAGCCCGGTTAATAATGGAGAGGTGTCAATAAGACACCGATCCATTATTAATCCCAAAGTTATTAAATGTTTAAAAAAAAGACACAGCAAGAAAAAAGTCTTTTAACCCCTTAACGACCGCCGATACGCCTTTTAACGGCGGTCATTAAGGGTACTTAAACCACAGCGCCGTTAATTAACGGCGCTGTGGAAAAAGTGAATAGCGCCCCCCAGAGGCGCATTTTCTCTGGGGTCTCGGCTACCGGGGGTAGCCGAGACCCCAGAGAACATGAATCGGGTCGGTTTTTACAAACACCGATGTTGCGATCGCCGTTATTAACCCTATAACGGCGACCGCAAAAAAAAAAAAAGTTGTGCCATTTAATTTCTCTGTCCTCTGATGTCATCGGACATCAGAGGACAGAGAAAAAGGGTCCCCAGGACCCCCATGTGGCCCCCAATAAGATCCATGTGGCCCCCGGTCCCTCCGGTGTCCCCCGGTGCCGGCGCCGTTAAGACAATGGCGGGCGCATGCCCAGTGCGCCCGCCGCTATGTGCCGCTGTGCTGGTGGGGGGATGGGCAAATATTCTCTGGGGTCTCGGCTACCGGGGTAGCCGAGACCCCAGAGAACATGATCCGGGTCGGTATTCACCGATCCCGGTGTTGCGATCGCGGCTATGCAAGCATAGCCGCGATCGCAAAAAAAAAAAAAAAATGATTTCTCTCCCCTCTGATATCGCACATCAGAGGGAGAAAATGAGGGTCCCCCGGTCCCCCGATCGCCCCCCCATATACTTACCGGTGTCCTCCGTCCTCCCGCAGGCCCAGGATCCCGGCTTCTTCTCCCTGCAAAAAAAAAAATGGCGGGCGCATGCGCAGTGCGCCCGCCGATCTGCTTTGGCGGCAGATTCAAATTTTTTTTCATTCATTCTCATAAAAGTACATTTTGATCACTGTGATAAACTATCACAGTGATCAAAATAAAAAAAAACAGTACATAACCCCCCATTTATCACCCCCTTAGTTAGGGACATATAATAAAAAGTAGAAATTATATTTATTTTAATTTTTCTGTTAGGGTTAGGGTTATAATTAGGGTTAGGGTTATAATTAGGGTTAAGGTTATAATTAGGGTTAGGGTTAGCATTAGGCTGGTTTCACACATCCGGTGTGCGCCTGACGGCGCCCCGGCATTTAGCCGCAGCGCCGCATCAGAAAATCTGATGCGCCGCATGCGTTTTTTTTGCATTGACTTGCATTAGCGCCGGATGGCGCCGCATGTCAATGCGTTGCATGCGGTTTTGTCCGGATGCGGCGCAAATGTACATTGCGGCGGCCGGACAAAACGCTGCATGTAACGTTTTTTGTTTTTGCCGGATGGTTTCTGATGTCTCCGGGCATCAGAAACCATCCGGCAAAAAAACGCATGCGGCCGCCGGCGGCGCATCAGGTTTTCTGATGCGGCGCTGCGGCAAAATGCCGGGGGCGCCGACAGGCGCCCGCCGGAAGTGTGAAAGCAGCCTTAGGGTAAGGGTTATAATTAGCGTTAGGGTTAGGCTGGGTTCATACTGCGTTATGGCAGTCCGTTAGATGGACTGCATTACACCGCGGTATAACGCGGTGTAACGCAGTCCGTTAACGCTGCCATTCACCCCCATTTGAGGGCGCATCGCGACGCATGCCGTAAAGCGGCATGCGTTTGCGACGTGCCATCATTCAGTGACGGAGCCTCGGACGCGGGCTGCAGCGTTTGGGCTCCGTCACCGCTAGCGCAGATGAATCATCTGCTGATTCCTCTGCGCTAGCGGGTATAGCATAATGCGATCGCGTTATGCTATACCATTACCAGCCCGTCAACGCTATGTGTTGAACGGGCTGGTAAAACGCAAAATGAACCTAGCCTTAGGGTTAGGGTTATAATTAGGGTTAGAATTAGGGTTAGGGTTACAATTAGGGTTAGGGTTATAATTAAGGTTATAATTAAGGTTAGGGTTACAATTAGGGTTGGAATTAGGGTTGGGATTTAGGTTAGGATTAGGGTTGGGATTAGGGTTAGGGGTGTGTTGGGATTAGGGTTGGAGCTAGAATTGAGGGATTTCCACTATTTAGGCACATCAGGGGGTCTCCAAACACGATGTGGCGTTCAAAAAGTCAAATGGCGCTCCCTCCCTTCCGAGCCCTGCCGTGCGCCCAAACAGTGGTTTACCCCAACATATGGGGTATCAGCGTACTCAGGACAAATTGCACACCAATTTTGGGGTTCTAATTTCTCCGATTACCCTTGGGAAAATAAAAAATAGCTGGCTAAAAAAATCATTTTTGAGAAAAAAAATGATTTTTCATTTTCACGGCTCTGCGTTTATAAATTTCTGTGAAGCACTAGGGGGTTCAAAGTGCTCACCACACATCTAGATAAGCTCCTTAAGGGGTCTAGTTTCCAAAATGGGGTCACTTGTGGGGGTTTCCACTGTTTAGGCTCATCTGGGGCACTGCAAACGGAACATGACCCCCACCAACGTCTGCATTCCAAAACGTTATTACTTCCTTTCCAAGCCCTGCTGTGCGCCAAAACAGTTCCCCCCCCCCACATATTTGGTATCAGCGTACTCAGGACAAATTGGACAACAACTTTTGGGGTCCAATTTCCTTGTGAAAAATCAAAAATTTGGGACTAAAAATCATTTTTGTGGAAAATTGATTTTTTTTTTTCACACCCAGGCATTATAAACTTTTGTGAAACACTTGGAGGTTCAAAGTGCTCACCACAGATCTAGATAAGTTCCTTATGGGGTCTAGTTTCCAAAATGGGGTCACTTGTGGGGGTTTTCCACTGTTTAGGCTCATCTGGGGCACTGCAAACGGAACATGACCCCCACCAACGTCTGCATTCCAAAACGTTATTACTTCCTTTCCAAGCCCTGCTGTGCGCCAAAACAGTTTTCCCCCCCCACATATTTGGTATCAGCGTACTCAGGACAAATTGGACAACAACTTTTGGGGTCCAATTTCCTTGTGAAAAATCAAAAATTTGGGACTAAAAAATCATTTTTGTGGAAAATTGTTTTTTTTTTTTTTTTCACACCCAGGCATTATAAACTTTTGTGAAACACTTGGGGGTTCAAAGTGCTCACAGCGGATCTAGATAAGTTCCATAGGTGGTCTAGTTTCCAAAATGGTGTTACTTGTGGGGGGTTTCCACTGTTTAGGCGCATCAGGGGCTCTCCAAACGCGACATGGTGTCCAATCTCAATTCCAGTCAATTTTGGTTTGAAAAAGTCAAACGGTGCTGCTTCCATTCCAAGCCCAGCCGTGTGCCCAAACAGTGGTCCCCCCCCATATATGGGGTATCAGCATACTCAGGACAAATTGTACAACAACTTTTGTTGTCCAATTTCTCCTGTTACCCTTGTGAAAATAAAAAATTGGGGACTAAACGATCAGGTTTGTGGAAAAAATATGATTTTTTATTTTCACGCCCGGGCGTTATAAACTTCTGTGAAGCACTTGGGGCTTCAAAGTGCTCACCACACATCTAGATAAGTTCCTTGGGGGGTCTAGTTTCCAAAATGGGGTCACTTGTGGGGGGTTTCCACTGTTTAGACACATCAGGGCCTCTACAAATGCGACATGGCGTCCAGCCAATTCCGCGTTGAAAAAGTCAAACGGAGCTCCTTCCCTTGCGACCTCTGCCGTGCGCCCAAAAAGTGGTTTACCCCAACATATGGGGTATCGGCATGCTCAGGACAAATTGCACAAAAACTTTTGGGGTCTTGTTACCCTTGGGAAAATAAAAATTGGGGTGAAAAGATCATTTTTGTGGAAAAAATATGATTTTTTATTTTCACGGCTCTACGTTATAAACTTGTGTGAATCACTTGGAGGTTCAAAGTGCTCACCACACATCTAGATAAGTTCCTTAGGGGGTCTAGTTTCCAAAATGGGGTCACTTGTTGGGGGTTTCCACTGTTTAGGCACATCAGGGGCTCTCTAAACGCGACATGGCATCCAGCCAATTCTGCGTTGAAAAAGTCAAACAGCGCTCCTTCCCTTGCGACCTCTGCCGTTCGCCCAAAAAGTGGTTTACCCCCACATATGGGGTATCAGCATGCTCAGGACAAATTGCACAAAAACTTTTGCGGTCTTATTACCCTTGGGAAATTAAAAATTGGGGTGAAAAGATCATTTTTGTGGAAAAAAATTTTTTTTTTTTTCACGGCTCTAGGTTATAAACTTGTGTGAAGCACTTGGAGGTTCAAAGTTCTCACCACACATCTAGATAAGTTCCTTAAGGGGTCTTGTATCCAAAATGGGGTCACTTGTGGGGTGTTTCCACTGTTTAGGCACATCAGGGGCTATCTAAACGCGACATGGCATTCAGCCAATTCTGCGTTGAAAAAGTCAAACGGCGCTCCTTCCCTTGCGACCTCTGCCACGCGCCCAAAAAGTGGTTTACCCCCACATATGGGGTATCGAAGTATTCAGAAGAAATTGCACAACAAATTTTGTGGTTCATTTTTTCTTTTAACACTTGTGAAAATAAAAAAACTTGGTTCCGAAGTAAAGCTTTTGCAAAAAAAGTTAAATGTCAATTTTTTCCTTCCACATTGCTTCAGCTCCTGTGAAGCTCTTGAAGGGTTAATAAACTTCTTGAATGTGGTTTTGAGCACCTTGAGGGGTGCAGTTTTTAGAATGGTGTCACTTTTGGGTATTTTCTATCATATAGACCCCTCAAAGTGACTTCAAATGTGATGTGGTCCCTAAAAAAAAAATGGTGTTGTAAAAATGAGAAATCGCTGGTCAACTTTTAACCCTTATAACTTCGTAACAAAAAAAAATTTTGGTCCCAAAATTGTGCTGATGTAAAGTAGACATATGGGAAATGTTATTTATTAAGAAATTTGTGTGACATATCTCTCTGATTTAAGGGCATAAAAATTTAAAGTTTGAAAATTGTTAAATTTTCAAAATTTTCGCCATATTTCCGTTTTTTTCATAAATAAACACAAGTCATATCAAAGAAATTTTACCACTAACGTGAAGTACAATATGTCACGAAAAAACAATCTCAGAATCAGCGGGATTCGTTAAAGCGTTCCAGAGTTATAACCTCATAAAGTGACAGTGGTCAGAATTGTAAAAATTGGCCCGGTCATTAAGCTGCAAAATGGCTCTGTCCTTAAGGGGTTAATGAAATAAAAGAGACAACACAGTTTTCATTTTTTTTATTACTCTCTCATTCCTGCGACGCCATCGATCTCCTGTAAAAAAATAAAAAAACAAACCAACAGTATACCACCTGTCCGACGCAGTCCATAGTAACGATTGTCCCACGACGATCCAGCTCTGCTACATCGGAATGACAGGCAGAGCCTGTCATCCCGGCGCAGCACAGCTGCTTACCAGCTTCCCCGGCGGTGACGTCATCGGACTGCTTTACGGCCGCGATTACCCAGCAGTCACTGCAGTTATCGCGAGATACTGCATGTGACTACCGGGGAGAAGAGGATGGCGGCCATTAAGCAGCCCGGGATGAGACCGCCGGAGATCTTCTGCCGGGTAAGTGCCGCTGACTCCTGACAGACCCGACCGACGGACACTGACAGTGACAGTGACAATTCCGATTCCGGTATCCGATATGACGAAAATATCGGAACTCGGGATCGGAATTCCGATACAGCCAATATCGGCCGATACCCGATATTTGCAGTATCGTATCGCTCAACACTAGTTCTAAGAAAGAGACCAGCATTAGCCACTACCGGATCATTCTGTTCCCATAGAGGTGTAGCCCACTCCAAGGCTTTGCGGGAAAGTAATGATATGACAAAACCCACTTTAGCCCTTTCGGAGGGGAACCGTGCCTCCATGATTTCTAATTGAATGGAGCATAAATTAATAAATCCTCTACAGGATCTACTGTCGCCAGAAAATTTTTCCGGGAGATCAAAACGGGGTAAATAAATTTTAGCAGCTATCGCAGCATTATTTATGAGACTTGCTGCTTGTGCGGCTGCCTGAGTAGCCACTGCAGTGAGATCAGCAACCGGAGTGGCCTGCTCCAGAGACTTAACTCTGGCCTCTAGTCGCTGAATGCAGCGCTGCAGCTGCCGGTCGTCAGCCATGTTCGGCTAGACCCTGGCGGTCAGATACTGTTATGAGCTCGATTGCAACAACTTTATTATATAATGGATTGCAACCGAACCCGGGGTACGCGATGCAGTTTATGTCACTGCTGCCAAACACCCTTTGGGTATCAGGGTAACAACTGACAACTAAAGGATAATATTAGATCTCGCCTGTGTTACTTCACACTAGGGAGATGTTGAATTGGCACTATCTCCGTTAACGTCATGGGAAATGTGCTATCGACTGGCGTAGATGTAGCCCTGTTAATGGCACAGAAGCCACTTGCCAGATATTAGGTTTGCACTATGTGCTGCAAGCTGGTATAGACATAGCCCTGTTGACTGCACAGAAGCTACGTGCCAGCCGCTAGGAAGTGCGTGCGACTAACGCCAGGCGTATGTGCTGCCAGCCGGCGCGAGACCGGACTGAGCAACTCTCTGTTCAGCTTGGCATCCGATGCCCAGGTTATGCGCCCCGCAGTCTGCTCAGGGTGTATAGCTACCCTATATTCATAGCAAGCCTGCGCCACATTGGCTACAGGTTACGCGCCCCATAGTCTGCTCAGGGTGTATAGCTACCCTATATTCGTAGCAAGACTGCATCACATTGGCTACCTGCCTGGCATAAGCTAAACCTGCCTGAAGGACCTGTGCTAATTAGCCGAGCGAACTCTGGCATCGGCAGGTCCCGGAGAGCAAAGCTAGAGAGCACGTTGAACCCAGATTCTGGTACGTCCACACATGAGCACTGCCTATTTTAGTATGATCTGACCACGCCGCACCGCGGACAGACAAGCTATTTAAGGGCTAAGCCCTGCCCCCAGTCATCTTGTCAATCACATCACCGATGACGTCATCCGCGACCTATCAGACGACGCCAGGTCAGAGGATCAGCTGACATTAACCACCAATCCTGGCTCGCCTTGTCACCAACATGCTCAGTGCAGGCATTTCTGGACTTAGGCTATACCAGTCCTGTCTCCTTCTGTAACCTATGCATAAGGCTACTATTAACAAAGACCCTGGAGACAGCTTGTACTCTCTTGTACTGGCTAAGCGTTGGGATCGATGGTGAAGCTACGCAGCATCTGCCCCAGCTGAGACCTGGATGGGGGCCCACTGATGCTTCAGATCCAGGTTCAAATCCAGTCGTCACCCAACGCCTAACAGTTTTTGTTCTCCAGTAATAAACCAAAAATAAAATAACAACAATATCCCTCACCTCTCCGTTGTTCTGTCCCATGCTGTAATCCATGTCTAGAGGAAAAACAGCTTTCAACCTGGATGGTGCCAAGATGCAACCGTCCAGGTTGAAAACAACTGGTGACTGAGCTGCTGCGAGAACAGCCGCAGTGACTGGTGGTGATGTCATCGAGGTTACCTCTGGTCACTGAGGCTGCATTCCCTTCCGGGCTGAACTGCCGTGACCTCGCTGAGATCCCCGCTACCACCGTGAGAAAAACTGTTGGCATGTAACATAGACAGCAGTTATAATGTGGCAAACTTAATTCTTGCTTGCAGAGAACATACATAATGTCAATATTGTGAACAACACCAAAGAGTTTGCCATGCTTACAGCAGATGAAAGACTAATCAGCAAACAAATGGTTAGATGCAGGCAGTAATGATGTACAGGAAAACAAAATATTTCCAAGCAAAGATGCTAAACACTTTTATTATTGTGAACAGCACCAGAGAATAGCTTGTTATTCTTACAGCAAATGGAGGGTTAGCTGCAGGTCTGAGCCAAGAAGTAAATGCAGATATTTGAGAGACAAACAGCTTGAAGAGATTATAGCAAGCGTAGAGTATTGGCTGGTGAGGCAAATTCCAAAGCACATTGTGGATACACGGGGGTCAGTGGGAGCTCTCGTCCGCTGGCCCGGCTGTCTTTAGAAAGACTGCATGGACCAAGGCTCATCCCACTGAACGTGCACTCTCCCATGGGCAGAATACAACTCAGACAACACAGGGTGAGGGTAGAACAGTGTGGCAATAATTTATTGAACCATCAACAAACAATAACATATATTACAGTCCCAAAAGACAGAGTCTCACTCTCCCGCTGGCTCGCCAGGATTATAGCAGCTGTGACTTCAGGGCATCCAGGGCCTTCTACCCCAACCAGTAGCACCCCACCTTTTGGCGGGCACCCACAGACAGGAGGTGGTGGCAAGCTTAGGAAGATGACAGTTCATTGAGGTATGTTGCCAGGTGACCTGATTGTTCCAACATGGGTGCTACAAATGTCTCAATGGGCTCTGTGTTAGGTAGTGGATCAAATCTGCCATCCTTTGGCTGGCGCCTTTGTGCCTGGCTGATGTTCTGTCAACTCTCACTGGAATTAAGGAAAGAGAGTGCACATAGGGCGATAAAAGTGATATTTTGGGTGACAATACATGGTTGGTGCACTCACCTTTACAGGCTGTGAACAGTCACAACCCCTTGCAGAATGTGAAAGGAACCAGTGGTCGCTGCAGACTCCCGTAGATGCCAATGTCACAGAGGAGGTAAAAAAAGACCGGGTTTTTCAATGTACTAGTGCTGACCACACAAGGACAGAAAGATTCTTGAAAGCTTTTTTCATCCTCCTCTGTGACAACTCTCACTGGAAACAAAGGCAGATCCCCTTTTATAATTTGCAGCTTTAATTCAGACATTTTTCCAGAGGATTGGGAAAAGAGGGCAGGAGCTCATCTCTCGTTGTTCGAGGGTTCATAGTTTTGTCCTTTAATGTTTGCTGGACGACAAGCTGCATAGACTGATACAATGGGTAATCAACATATTATCAAAGATCAATCGTTCAATTTGTCCTCCAAGGAGAGCAGAACAGTAAACTGTAGGAGCTAATATAGTAGCTAAACAGCAACCATTGAACAATTCAACAAACAGCAATTCAAGTGTCAACATTCAGGCTCATATGAACGATAGCTTATGTCTCTTGACCTACTAGAAAATACGTCTGGCAGAATTAAGAATAAACGCTGTGTCGTTACACACATTTTCTGCCATAGCCAAATGTTTTTCAAAAGTTCAGTTTAACTTTAAAGTAACACTCTAGCAATGACTTTTTTCGAAGAAGACATTTATTGCACAGAAATAATAAAATTAGAAATGAGTAGTTTACAAATAAGAATGGGGACAAAAGTCAGTCTCTAGAAGTGCAATACTGGTAGAATCATACCCCAAAAGACTTGCAGCAGTAATTGCAGTGAAAGGTAGACCTATAAAGTATTGATTCAGGGGGGATGAATACAAATGCATGTCACAATTTTTAGATTTAATTTTTTTTTACTTTTAGAAAACCATGTTTGCCCTTAAGCTTCACAAATACTTGACATTTTGTGTTGATATGTCATGAATACTTTTTCAAGGCACTGTATCTTCCACTGTCAAACTTTTCATATGCGTAACGTGGCTTATAAAAGTTTGGGCACCCTGCATGCTTAGTACCTTGTAGCACCCCTTTAGAAAGTATCACAGCTTGTAAATGCTTTTTGTAGCCAGTCAAGAGTCTTTCAATTCTTGTTTGAAGGATTTTCATCCATTCTTATTTTGAAAATTCTTCCAGTTCTGTGAGATTCCTGGGTAATCTTGCATGCACTGCTATTTTGAGGTCTCGCCACAGATTTTCAATTTTCTGAAGATCACAGGACTGTGAGGGACATTGTAAAACCTCCAGCTTGTGCCTTTGAGGTAGTCTATTGTGGATTTTGATGTGTGTTTAGAATCATTAGCTATCTGCAGGAGCCATTCTCTTTTCAACCTTTTTACAGATGGTGTTATACAGTATTTGCAACAAGAATGTGTTGAAATTTAATTGAATCCATTCTTCCCTCTACCTGTGAAATGTTCCCCGTGCCATTGGCTGCAACACAACCCCAAAGCATGATTGATACACCCCTATGCTTAATGTTTGGCAAGATGTGCTTTTCCTGAAATTCTGTGAGCTGTTTTCTCCATACATATCTTTGCTCATTGTGGCTAAAAAGTTCTATTTAAACCTCATCGTCCCACAGGACTTGTTTCTAAAATGTGTCAGGCTTGTTTAAATGTTCATTTGCATACTTCTGATGATGAAATTTATGGTGAAAGCACAGGAGAGGTTTTCTTCTGGTGACTCTTCCATGAATGCCTTATTTGAGCAGGTATCTCTAAACAGTAGAATAATGTACCACAACTCTAGAGTCTGCTAAAATTTTCTGAACGTATTTGCAGTCAAGTGGGGATTCTGATTTGCCTCTCTAGCAATCCTATGAGCAGCTCTCACTTAAATTTTGCTTGCTCTTCCAAACCTTATCTTGACCTCCACTGTTCCTGTTAATTGCCAGTTCTTACTTTCATTTCAAACTGAGAAACGGGCAACTTGAAAACGCTTTGCTATTTTCTTATAATTTTCTTCTGCGTTGTGGGCCGCCATCATTTTCATTTTCATAGTGCTAGGCAGCTGCTTAGCAGAATCCATGACTGCTCTTTTTTAGAACAAGGTTAGATGAGGCTGGATTTTTATAAAGCTGGGAAATTTGCATCACCTGGCCTTTCCTAACAATGATAGCGAGCAAGCCATAACTAGTGTTGAGCGATACTGCTCGATATCTAAAAATATCGGATCGGAATGGTATCGCCGATATCACTAAATATTGTCGATATCCAATTCCGATACCGGAAGTCCCATGTAAGTCTATGGGAACCAAATATCGACATTAAAAAAAACCATTCTTGCCTTGTTGGTTAATTGTACATGAAGGAAAACAACAAAGACTAATGTAGAATGTATTGGGGGAGGTTGAGGAGACAATAAAGGCATACATGTTTAACCCAATGCATTGGAATAGCATTAATATATTTTTTTTTGGAAATACGTTTGGATTGACTAACAAATTGACAATGTTGTTAACCTTTTTTCTATTTTGGCAAATATGTATGTTTCACAACTTCCATGCTCTTCACCTTTTTAACTTTTGCCAGTGCCACACTTTCTCCTTCATAATCTTCAGCAGCATCATCTTTCTCATCAAATTATTCTTCATCTTCACCTTCTTAATCTTCTTCTTAAACTTCTTGCTATTCATGTTTTTGTTTACATTACTCATATTGTTATTATTAAACTAATTAATCTTCTTCATATTCAAATTCTTCATCTTCTTCCTCTTCATCTTCTTCATCATATTCTTATTTGTGACAGAGATTCCTGTACTTGTAATCTGTAAAAGTATGAATTGTTCATCCTTCCGTTCTTGCTGTCGCAAAAGATTTAAATTACAACAGTATTTGTCCGTGTTCAGTTTAGCCTGCAGCAGCAGGCATTTTCCAGGGGCACCACGAGGAGGAACGGACTCACCCCCATACACTGCTTAGTCTTCTTCTGCTTAGAATTTAGAGCATATATTTTGCTCTTCATTTTGGTCTTATACTTCATGTTCTTCTGCTTTTTGATCTTCTGCTTATTGTTCTTCTGTCTCTTGTTCTGTATCTTGTAGTTTGTCTTAACCTTCTTTGTCCTGTTGGTGATCTTCTTCTGGGTAATCTTTTATTTTTTCTTTGTGATGGTGTTCAGGCTGGTTGGCTTCATGCTCGTCGTCCTTGTTGTCGTCATCTTCTTCTGGGTGGTCTTTAAGGTCGTCTAATTTCCGAGAACCAGCTGACGTTACTGGAACCCTGACGGGTATCAGATGGAGCAAGAGACAATGGAAGTAACGAGGACCAGCTGACTGTGCTGGAACCCGGAGGGGCAGCAGAAGGAAAAGAGGCAATGTCACAACCGAGTACCAGCTGACGTTACTGTGACACGGTTACTAAGCAGGAGGTACCTGTGCTCCAAAGCACTACCAAGGACCAGCAGACGTTGGTGGAACTCGGATACGGAGATGGAGGCACCTAGGCCAAAGGCACTGGGGAGAACCAGTTGATGGTACTGGACCCCGGACGGGTAGCAGAAGGAAAAGAGGCAATGTCACAACCGAGTACCAGCTGACGTTACTGTGACACGGTTACTAAGCAGGAGGTACCTGTGCTCCAAAGCACTACCAAGGACCAGCAGACGTTGGTGGAACTCGGATACGGAGATGGAGGCACCAAGGCCAAAGGCACTGGGGAGAACCAGTTGACGGTACTGGACCCCGGACGGGTAGCAGAAGGAAAAGAGGCAATGTCACAACCGAGTACCAGCTGACGTTACTGTGACACGGTTACTAAGCAGGAGGTACCTGTGCTCCAAAGCACTACCAAGGACCAGCAGACGTTGGTGGAACTCGGATACGGAGATGGAGGCACCTAGGCCAAAGGCACTGGGGAGAACCAGTTGACGGTACTGGACCCCGGACGGGTAGCAGAAGGAAAAGAGGCAATGTCACAACCGAGTACCAGCTGACGTTACTGTGACACGGTTACTAAGCAGGAGGTACCTGTGCTCCAAAGCACTACCAAGGACCAGCAGACGTTGGTGGAACTCAGATACGGAGATGGAGGCACCTAGGCCAAAGGCACTGGGGAGAACCAGTTGACGGTACTGGACCCCGGACGGGTAGCAGAACGCACCCATGAAAATGTAAGTTGACAGGACGCAAGCCGTCCGCAGTTACCGAATCACACAGTCCTACAGTGGGTGCTTGTCCTATTGTCACAATGGAAACAGCCTTTATTTACATATCCCAAAGCACACATAGGAATCACCTAAACTGCAGGCACCATAGAGTCGGCTAACCCGAATGCAACACGACAGCACAACTTATTGGAGGATAATTGACGTTCACACTGCCAGGAAACAGCTGTCGTGCTGTAACCAGGCTGGCCAGGAGTCAGTACCCCTGCCAATTACTTACGAGCAACAAATGGCGGTGTTGTAGCCCAGGGAGTAGAGTTCAGGTGGTAGAAAGATGAACATAACAGGAGACATGGAAAACGTTGCCAAACAGTTATTTAATCTGATAACGGACAGGCAAATTCAGGTGAGATCCATGCCTTGTTCATTTTCAGAAAAGTAAGCCGGTCTACTTTCTCTGAGGATAGTCGCATGCGACGGTCTGTTACTACACCACCTGCAGCACTAAAGACGCGCTCAGATAATACACTGGCAGCAGGGCAAGCCAGCACCTCCAATGCATACTGGCTAAGCTCTGGCCATGTATCCAACTTAGAGACCCAAAATTTGAAAGGGGAAGAGGCATCTGGGAGTACACTTAGAGGGAAAGCCAAGTAGTCTGTCACCATCTTACGGAAACGTTTCTTCCTGGTGACTGGAGCCGTCTCGGATGGTGTAGACCTTGCTGGCGCTGTCACAAAACTTTGCCACATTTGTAACATACAGCTCTTGCCCTGTGCAGAGGCGCTGCTTCTGCTCCCTCTTGTTGTAGAGGTGTCTACACTGCCTCGACGCACAGAGCTGCTTTGTAAAGCAGTAGCAACAGCAGCAGCTCTCTCGGCTGGAATGTACAACAGTATGGATTGCACCAGTGTGTCTTGGTACTCCTGCATTTTACGGTCCCGGTTCACCGGTGTGATGAGGGTTTGTAAGTTGTCCCGGTAGCGAGGGTCTAGGAGGGTGTACACCCAATAATCTGACGTGCTGAGAATGTGGGCGATGCGGCGGTCGTTTCTCAGGCACTGAAGCATGAAATCAACCATGTGCTGCAGACTCCCAACTGGCCAACAAAGGCTGTCCTCTGGAAGAGGCGTCATCTCTGCCTCCTCTGCATCACCCCACCCTCGCTCTACATACTGACTACAGCGTTGTGTACCTCCCTCTGTAGGGATTTCTTCCTCCTCCATTGACTCCTCCTCCTCCTCCTCATCCTCCTCACAAAGTGAGCCCTGCCCATCCCTTTGTGAGGAACCACGTTGCGATGACTGTCCTGAAGGTAATTGAATTTGTGACTCCTCATCCTCCACCTCTTCCAAAACCTCTTCCTTTAGTGCTTTCAGTGATTTCTGAAGCAGGCAGATAAGGGGGACAGTCATGCTGACTAGTGCATCATCTGCACTCGCCATCCGCGTTGAGACATCAAACGCACGCAAAACGTCGCAGATGTCCTTCATAGAGGCCCACTCAGTAGTGGTGAAGTGTGAACGGCGCAAATTGCGAGTTGATTGCGCCTGTTGCAGCTGATACTCCATTACTGCTGGCTGCTGCTCACACAACCGCTCCAACATATGTAACGTGGAATTCCACCTGGTGGGTACGTCACATATGATGCGATGTTCAGGAAGGCGAAATCTGACTTGCAGAGCTGTAATGCGCGATCTGGCCATGCTGGAACGTCGCAAGTGAGCGCACTTTAGGCGGACCTTGTGCAGCAGTGCATCAAGATCCGGATAGTCCCTCAAAAAACTCTGCACGACCAAGTTGAGCACATGTGCCAGACATGGTATGTGAGTGAGGTTGCCAAGGCCCAGAGCTGCCACCAGATTTCGGCCATTGTCACACACTACCAAGCCTGGCTGGAGATTAGCTGACAAAAACCACACGTCGCTCTCCTGCTTGATGGCATCCCAGAGCTCCTGCGCTGTGTGGCTTCGATTCCCCATGGAAATTCATTTCAGGACGGCCTGTTGACGTTTGGCCACGGCTGTGCTCATATCGGTCGCAACAGGTAAGCGTTCACGGGTCCATGTGGAGGTATACCGAGGCTCCAACATGACCTGAAGATGTAGGTGCTGCTGTAGGTTGGCCTACATCTCCAGTGTGTCTTTGTAACTCAGCTAAGTGCTTTGTCCGTACATGTTTCCACATATTTGTGGTATTCAGGTTACTGATATTTTTACCTCTTTTAACTTTTTGCTTACACAGCTTGCATTGAACATAGCAAATATCATCTACAAGTCTGTCAAAAAAGGACCACGCAGTGCAAGTCATGGGAGCGCCAATTTTGACATTTCTAAGAGAACTGCTCCCAACAGGTGCCAAACTGGAGGCTACAGGCAAGCGAGTCTGCAGCTTACCTCTCCCTCCTCTTTGTACCGTTGGGACAATCTCTTCCTCAGAGCTGCTCCCACCACCTTCCTGTTGCTCACGCCATGTTGGGTCTCGGACTTCATCATCTCCACTACCCTCTTCCAACACCTGCTGCTGTTGGATGGTCTGGGCAGCACCATGCTCCACAAAACCTGGCACCTGAGTCTCATCATCATCATAAGATGCGTTCTGCGGTGTGCTGTCCATCGGCACTGGCTCACCCGCCTCTTCAGATTGAGAGAGACACAGCTGTTGCGCATCACTGCATACTCCCTCTTCTTCAAATTGCAGAATGCTGCTTGCCTGTGCCCGTGTTTGCGAGCCAACAGATTCTGAGAACAGAAGCAGAGACTCAGCTGGCTCCTGTACAGAACTCTCTGACTGCCTGGGCAATTTGACAGGCGGTGAACAGACAGATGGTTGCTCAACAGTGTTGTGTTCCTGAGAGGAGGTGGAAGGAATTGAAGTCAATGCATTGGCTGCCATCCAACCAACAACGGCTTCAATTTGTTCTTCCCGCAGCAGGGGGGCACGCCGAGCTCCTACCAAACTGCGCATAAAGGAACGCTCATGGGTAAAACTGGTGGATGCTGTGTCACTGAGGGCGGCAGCAGCCACAGAATCCCCACGTCCTCTCCCTGCTGAAACTCCACGGCCACGACCACGTGCCTTACTCCCTGCCTTCTTCATCTTGGTAGATTGATAAAGAAAGTCAGAAAAGTTATAAGGCCTAAGTGTGGTTATTACGCAGAGACTGAAGTGAACACTGAAACACAACTGTTCACAATCTGTGAAAGGCTACTCCTTTGTCTACTTCTATAGTGTTTGCAACCAATGTATTGGATACGGATGGAAGCGTGTCACACTAATAGATTATATTTATTTTAAATGGAATGGAGCAGAACCAATTGGAGAGAAATGAAAAGGATGAGGCACTGAGACACGCTCAGCAGAGTACAAGCAGCAGTGCTTGAACAAGTAACTGGAGCGTGATGTGCACTCAAAAAATAAAAAACACAGACTGAAGTGAACACTGAAACACAACTGTTCACAATCTGGGAAAGGCTACTCCTTTGTCTACTTCTATAGTGTTTGCAACCAATGTATTGGATACGGATGGAAGCGCGTCACACTAATAGATTATATTTATTTTAAATGGAATGGAGCAGAACCAATTGGAGAGAATGAAAAAGATGAGGCACTGAGACACGCTCAGCAGAGTACAAGCAGCAGTGCTTGAACAAGTAACTGGAGCGTGATGTGCACTCAAAAAATAAAAAACACAGACTGAAGTGAACACTGAAACACAACTCTTCACAATCTGGGAAAGGCTACTCTTTTGTCTACTTCTATAGTGTTTGCAACCAATGTATTGGATACGGATGGAAGCGCGTCACACTAATAGATTATATTTATTTTAAATGGAATGGAGCAGAACCAATTGGAGAGAAATGAAAAGGATGAGGCACTGAGACACGCTCAGCAGAGTACAAGCAGCAGTGCTTGAACAAGTAACTAAAGCGTGATGTGCACTCAAAAAATAAAAAACACAGACTGAAGTGAACACTGAAACACAACTGTTCACAATCTGTGAAAGGCTACTCCTTTGTCTACTTCTATAGTGTTTGCAACCAATGTATTGGATACGGATGGAAGCGCGTCACACTAATAGTTAAATTGCATGGAGCAGCAAGAATTACACTGAAGAAAAAAAAAAGAGTCTGTGAGTGACACGTGCAGATGCCTACAGACAGCGTTGCATGCAGAGCAAACTGCAGCGTCACCTGCACTCACACACACCTTGCAGAGCTGTTAAAACAACACTGCAGGCAAAAGGAAGCTTACACAGCGGTTGGTGCTAGCCTGCCTACATCACAGTACACTAAATCGCAATCTCTAACTGTCCCTCAGAGTCAGCACAGCAGCGTTCTGTCCCTTACTGAATTCACAGCACAGTGACGCTAAAATGGCGGCGGCGCCTTTTATAGTGCATTCTGACATCATTTCAGCATCCAATCACAGCCATGCCATTAGTTTACATGACCGCAGCAGTACAGGATGTGCCCACACTTCTTAGGATTCCTCATTGGCTGACTAAAATCACATTGCCTCTCAAAGAATTATGGGAACTTCCGATTCCGGTATACGATATATGGAAAATATCGGAACTAAGTATCGAAAGGCCGAAACAGCTAATATCGGCCGATACCCGATACTTGCGGTATCGTATCGCTCAACACTAGCCATAACCCTAACAGGCTAATTAAGGTCTGAAACCTTGGTCAAAGTTATCTGAGCACATAAATCTCCAAGAGTGCCCAAACTTTTGCAAAGGCCCATTTTCCTTTTTGCAATTTTTAAAAAATGTAAAAAATGACAATTTTTTTGTCTAAAATACAAATGAAATGTGTCATATTTAATTTTAGCCTTTTAGAGATAATTTCATCTTCAACTTGCTTAACTGTTCACAATAACAGTAATTTTGACCAGGGCTGCCCAAACTTTTACCTGACACTGTATATCACTATTTTCAGCAACATCTAACAGGTTAAAATGAGGGAATCAGAGGTAGTTCTAGTATCAGCACATGCATCAGGAGCTTAGCTGTGAATTATAGCCAGCCATCCTTGTAGCATAACTGTACATCCGATTAGGGCAATTTACTAGCAATATGAATGTACAGTGATGTCCTTTTGTGAGAAGGATATTTTGGATACTAAAGATACTAGATACTGTTAGATACTTTTTTTAACTTTATTTCACCTATTAGTTGGCTTAGTTTAATTTGCATCAAATTTTTCGCACAATTTTGTGCACATTGCAGCGTTTTAATCTATCTTCTTTCTGCTCAACCATGTCCACATGTCAAATAAAGCATTAAAAGTATCTAGAAGAAATAATAAACGTAATGCAAGACATTGATGCCAGTTTTTTTGTGAAGCTTGAGCCTGAGAAACTTGAGAACAATGGGGATAGGGGAATATATGTGTAAGTGGGTTAAGAACTGGCTCATGGATAGGAAACAAAGGGTGGTTATTAATGGAGCACACTCGGACTGGGTCACGGTTAGCAGTGGGGTACCACAGGGGTCAGTATTGGGGCCGCTTCTCTTTAACATGTTTATTAATGACCTTGTAGGGGGCATACAGAGTGGTATTTCAATATTTGCAGAAGACATTAAACTCTGCAGGGTAATAAATACAGAGGAGGACAATTTTATATTACAGGAGGATTTATGTAAACTAGAAGCTAGGGCTGATAAATGACAAATGAGCTTTAATGGGGATAAATGTAAGGTCATGCACTTGGGTAGAACAAACAAGATGTATAATTATGTGCTTAATTGTAAAACACTGGGCAAAACTGTCACTGAAAAAGACCTGGGTGTATGGGTGGACGACAAACTCACATTTAGTGGCCAATGTCAGGCAGCTGCTGCCAAGGCAAATAAAATAATGGGATGCATTAACAGAGGCATAGATGCTCATGAGGAGAACATAATTTTACCTCTATACAAGTCACTGGTGCGACCACACTTAGAATACTGTGTACAGTTCTGGTCTCCGGTGTATAAGAAAGACATAGCTGAACTGGAGCGGGTGCAGAGAAGAGCGACCAAGGTTATTAGAGAACTGGGGGGTCTGCAATACCAGGAGAGGTTATTACACTTGGGGTTATTTAGTTGGAAAAATGAAGGCATAGTGGTGATCTTATTACAATGTATAAATATATGAGGGGATAGTACAAAGACCTTTCTAATGATCTTTTTACTCTTAGACCTGTGACGGGGACAAGGGGGCATCCTCTACGTCTGGAGGAAAGAAAGTTTAGTCATAATCACAGACGCGGATTCTTTACTGTAACAGCAGTGAGACCATGGAACTCTCTGCCGTATAATGTTGTAATGAGTGATTCCCTACTAAAATTTAAGATGGGACTGGATGCCTTTCTTGAAAAGTATAATATTACAGGTTATATACACTAGTTTCCTAGATATTGCGTTGATCCAGGGAGCTAGTCTGATTACCGTATGTGGAGTTGGGAAGGAATTTTTTTCCCCAATGTGAAGCTTACTGTTTGCCACTTGTTTTTTTTTTGCCTTCCTCTGGATCAACATGTTAGGGCAGGTTAGGATAGGATATGGGTTGAACTAGATGGACTTAAAGTCTTCCTTCAACCTTAATAACTATGTTACTATGTTACTATGTTTATACTGCCATTATTTATGTTAATAAATCTCCTCAATTTGCATTTTATCAAAAGCATATGAAACAATTTAGATGTAGCAGTTTATGGGTGCTGTAAGGTTTCAACTCACTCGGCTGCTTCAGAGGTAAATCAGGAGACACTTTCTTATGCAAAAAGTCCTTAGGTTTATTACATCATAAACCATAGTACCGTACAATTCAAGTCTTCAATGTTTCAGCTCCTGCCTGGAGCCTCACTCCTCAGACACAGAGACCTCTCTGTAATGTCCCGCCGGGACACATGGAAGTCTGTCCACACTGGCAGACTCCCACAACACTCTCTACAGGTGCCAAGCACACTTGGTTACATAGGTGTAACCCCGCCCACAGGTGAGGTCAGGATCACATGGTTAGGTCACCTGATCGTAACCTCATCACAGGTCCTTTAGATACCCACCATTACATACAGGTTTTATCCTAGGTATTTAGACACATACCCCTTGGGTGGGTTTGTAGGTGACTGGACCCGCCCAGCTCTCCAAGTCACCTGGAAGCCTCCCAATGTATAGCAAAACTCTCAGCAGTAGATCTGCTGAACAAAACATGCCCAGGCTTCCATCACAGGGCCACCCACCTCTGCGATACATACCGTCCATCCATCACATGCCTCCATGCATATCCCGAGGAGCATACACAGTGCCCCCTAGCTGCATCAGCGGTCACTACACCACATACCTCCCCCCTCTGTTCAAACTTGTGGGGTTGAACACTTTTTACCCGACCAGAGATCCTTCTCAGTCGTCTCTGCCAGTCAAACCGTCTCTCTAAGTCGGACCCTGCTACTAATCTCTTTGGTAGGCGTCTGTCCTCCGACTCTGTCACATCTGTTGCTGATGCCCCCTGTCAGACCACCCGCATCCCCAGCGGTCAGTACGGCGTCGCAATTCTCTTGCACCCATACGTCCTGTCTGGTCTGAGTCATTTTCATTTCGTCCACTACAGGTTCTCCTGCTTAGGTCACCCATCACTGAGCTAACTGAGGCATCACTACTTCTACCTCTTCCATCAGGCGACCTATTTCCTGTATTAGCTCCAGCTTGAGGACTTGTAGTCTTAAGCGAACCTCTTCGCCTCTCAATACCACGGGTTGAAGGTGGCGGCTATCTTCTTTCCATTTCCTGCAGCTCTCTGTTGACCTGCTCCCTCTTAAGTCGTAGCTGCTCTACTTCTCTCAGGTAGGACACACGATACTCCAGGAGCATCCGGATATTCCCAAGGCTCTCCCTGAATCCGACAACGAGGAACGGAACCATCCCGTCTTCACCCACGACTTGGACTACGTCAT
The DNA here is from genome assembly GCA_033576555.1 of Oophaga sylvatica. Classification (NCBI taxonomy): domain Eukaryota; kingdom Metazoa; phylum Chordata; class Amphibia; order Anura; family Dendrobatidae; genus Oophaga; species Oophaga sylvatica. The sequence goes on from JARQOD010000002.1 coordinate 347,383,424, forward strand.
CAGCTGGAATCCTGACTCTCGTCACACCGAACTTATTCACCATCTCCTGCATCATTTTCCCAAGTCTTCCAATGACTTTCTTCACCAGACCTCTGGGCACTTGAATGATGTCCTCCATCAATCCAAGCTGACTTTGAGCCTTTCTTGCTTGCTCCAAACGTCGAGTGGCTTTGTGATTTCTCAACAGGATCATTTGCTTTGTGCGGAGACAATGTAGGTGCATGTCCCTCAGGATAGCCACTCGCTTCATTGTGACTTCCCTAGTCGACAGTATGACTAACTGTTTCATCTCTGGCACCCAGTTCACACTAGATGCTTCTACCGCTTTTCTAAAGGCCTCATGTACATTCTCACTGGCACAAGCTTCTTGCATGTCTTCGGGTACCTCTATTATACACTTGAAAAGCGATGTCTCCTTTTCCTGAACATGCGGCTGGACCTCCTCATACTGAGCATCAGCGCAGTTTTCCAAGACCTTGGCATTTCTTGCGTGGCCATCTGCGTGCCACTTCTGCTGGATTTCTTCTCCCGTGGATTTCTGGAGCTGAGCACTAGTCCCTCCTTTATCTTGAGCTCTCGGAGAACTTTATCTCGTTGCTCTGCCAAGCAGCGACACTCATCCTCCCTCCGGAGAAGCTCCTGCTGATGCTTCGCTTGGGCCTCTCTGAGCTTAGAGACTTCCTTCTCCAGCTCCTCCATTCTGTGCTCAATTATTCGTCTCAGGACCCTTTCTTGCTCAACTGTCTCTTTCACTGACTCTTTAAGCAGCTCCATCTCATGGTCCTGCTCTCTTTTAGCCAGCACATGTCGCACCATCACCTCTTCAATAACATTTTCAGATGGGCTTTCTTGTCCACCCACACTCTGCTTCTTCAGAGTTCCGCCTGTTCCGGCATCCGCAGCTTCAACTGTCTCACGACTCTCAGTAATTTCAGAGAGCTCCAGCTTACTGAACTCACTTTCCCTTGCAGTCCAGTCACAGTCTGCATAGGAGTCACTCCCACTCCCCCTGTCATCCTGGAACAGCACGTCCCTACTTAGACAGGTCTCTGCCCCCTTTTCTGGAGCTATACCGTTTCTCACGGTCACACGTCTTGTCACGTCCAAGTCCCCGAGTTGGTCTGACCCACACTTTCTTCTGGTCACCTGGGACTCTAGACTATCGATATTAGGTGGAGATACCTCCTTTTCACACCTCACATGACAAGGAACCACTACAGTCGCCTGCTGTGGGGCTCCCTTAGGGTCATTCGGTCTCTCCTCTGAGCAACCCCACACTTCATCAACCTCCCATGCATTTTCAAAAAATACAAAGTCCCGCTTCCTCTCATACGGGTACAATAAGTTCAGTGGTATACCGCCATTTTGATCCTCGACACTTGTGGACATCTCCAGCATCACTCTGTCCACCATATAGTCCACAGTGAGTCCATGGATGCAGCACACCTGGACCTTTTTCTCGGTCAGACAGAGAACTAGCGGAGTTCCTTTCAGAGTCACCTGACTCTTTTAGTCCAACCGTCCAGAGACTCCTTCCCGATGTAACATTACAGTACACACCTGTGGGCTGTTATCAAACGGGAAGTCTATGCCACATGCGGAATACGTATGACACCCACACCGCTGTTCCTCAGCCATGTCCACTGAGGTAACCGGTGCCACCCCTTTTGGAAGCTCCACCCCTTTTTGGGCCACCATCCCCTTTTGATTTGCTGCCCCCTTTTGGGACTCCGCCCCCTTCCGGGCCACCATCCCAATTTGGGTTACCGCCCCCTTTTGGGACTCCACCCCCTTTTGGGCAACTGGTCTGATTTGGGCTATCACCCCCTTTTGAGACTCTGCCCCTTTTTGGGCCACCATCCCAATTTGGGTTACCGCCCCCTTTTGGGACTCTGCCCCCTTTTGGGTAATCATCCCTGTTTTGTGTTGCCGCCCCCCTTTTGGGACTCCTCCCCTTTTAGGGACACCACCCATCACTGGGGTACACACCACGGCTCTTACAGGCCCCAGTCCACACTATCCTTTTTACCACACCAGCTCCTGCTGGTACTGCCACCGCTTCTGTTGCAGCCACCAACAACCAGCACCTCCAGATGCTACTCCTAAGCTGCTGTGGCTGTTACTGCAGCTCCAGCTGCTGCAGAACCTCTTGCTGCAACAGTCACTGTAGCTCCTGCTACCACAAGTCTCTGCACGCTTGTCACCTTCGTGACCCCACGAGTCACAGTCAGCCGCTTGTCACCTTCATGACCCCTCCGAGCCACAACAGACACCTCACACGTGTTCCAGAAAAAAAAAACAGTTTCTCACTGACCCGTCAGCACAACACAGACTCCTGTCTGTCACACTCTCGGCCACAGAGATTTCCGGACACCTCCTCTCAGAGGCATCCAACAGAGCAAATACAGTTTCTCACTGACCCGTCAGCACAACACAGACTCCTGTCTGTCACACTCTCGGCCACAGAGATTTCCGGACACCTCCTCTCAGAGGCATCCATAAAGGAAAAACAGCTTTCACTGACCCGTCAGCACACCACAGACTCCTGTCTGTTACACTCTCGGCCAGAGAGATTTTCCGGACACCTCCTCTGAGGTATCCTATCAGCATGCTTTTTTCTCCATTTTCAATGACCCCGGTCAACATAACACAGACTCCTGTCTGTCACCACTGCTTAACAGCTTCTTCAGATACCTCATATCTTCAGAGGCACCACATAAACATAAACACAGTTTATTCGTGACCACTGGTCACACTCACGGTTTTCACAGACCGTCCGTTCCTCCTCTGGTTCCTGATTCCCAGTCCTGCAACATGTGCTCCTTGGGTCGCTGCCAGCATTCCATCCACCAATTGTAAGGTTTCAACTCACTCGGCTGCTTCAGAGGTAAATCCGGAGACACTTTCTTATGCAAAAAGTCCTTAGGTTTATTACATCATAAACCATAGTACCGTACAATTCAAGTCTTCAATGTTTCAGCTCCTGCCTGGAGCCTCACTCCTCAGACACAGAGACCTCTCTGTAATGTCCCGCCGGGACACATGGAAGTCTGTCCACACTGGCAGACTCCCACAACACTCTCTACAGGTGCCAAGCACACTTGGTTACATAGGTGTAACCCCGCCCACAGGTGAGGTCAGGATCACATGGTTAGGTCACCTGATCATGACCTCATCACAGGTCCTTTAGATACCCACCATTACATACAGGTTTTATCCTAGGTATTTAGACACATACCCCTTGGGTGGGTTTGTAGGTGACTGGACCCGCCCAGCTCTCCAAGTCACCTGGAAGCCTCCCAATGTATAGCAAAACTCTCAGCAGTAGATCTGCTGAACAAAACATGCCCAGGCTTCCATCACAGGGCCACCCACCTCTGCGATACATACCGTCCATCCATCACATGCCTCCATGCATATCCCGAGGAGCATACACAGTGCCCCCTAGCTGCATCAGGGGTCACTACACCACAGTGCCCATTGCCAGTGGTGCAACTAGAGTTTGATAGACGCCGTGCAAGATTTAGACCGGGTCCCCCCATCCTGGATATATATATATATGCCCTCCATCCTGGTATACAGTTAGGTCCATAAATATTTGGACAGAGACAACATTTATCTAATTTTGGTTCTAGACATTACCACAATGAATTTGAAACAAAACAAATCAGATGCAGTTGAAGTTCAGACTTTCAGCTTTCATTTGAGGGTATCCACATTAAAATTGGATGAAGGGTTTAGGAGTTTCAGCTCCTTAACATGTGCCACCCTGTTTTTAAAGGGACCAAAAGTAATTGGATAATTGACTCCAAGGCTATTTCATGGACAGGTGTGGGCAATCCCTTCATTATATCATTCTCAATTAAGCAGATAAAAGGGCTGGTGTTGATTTGAGGTGTGGTGTTTGCATTTGGAAGGTTTAGCTGTGAAGGAAACATGCGGTCAAAGGAGCTCTCCATGCAGGTGAAACAAGCTATCCTTAAGCTGCAAAAAACAGAAAAAATCCATCCGAGAAATTGCTACAACTTTAGGAGTGGCAAAATCTACAGTTTGGTACATTCTGAGAAAGAAAGAAAGCTCTGGTGAACTCATCAATGCAAAAAGACCTGGGCGCCCACGGAAGACAACAGTGGTGGATGATCGCAGAATACTCTCCATGGTGAAGAGAAACCCCTTCACAACAGCCAACCAAGTGAACAACACTCTCCAGGAGGTAGGCGTATCAATATCCAAATCTACCATAAAGAGAAGACTGCATGAAATTAAATACAGAGGGTTCACTGCAAGGTGCAAGCCACTCATAAGAATCAAGAATAAAAAGGCTAGGCTGGACTTTGCTAAAAAACATCTAAAAAGGCCAGCACAGTTCTGGAAGAACATTCTTTGGACAGATGAAACCAAGATCAACCTCTACTAGAATGATGGAAAGAGAAAAGTATGGCAAAGGCGTGGTACAGCTCATGATCCAAAGCATACCACATCATCTGTAAAACATGGCGGAAGCAGTGTGATGGCTTGGGCATGCATGGCTGCCAGTGGCACTGGGTCACTAGTGTTTATTGATGATGTGACACAGGACAGAAACAGCCGAATGAATTCTGAGGTATTCAGAGTAGTGTTGAGCGATACGATACTGCAAATATCGGGTATCGGCCGATATTAGCTGTATCGGGCTTTCGATTCCGAGTACCGATATTTTCGTCATATCGGATACCGGAATCGGATTTGTCACTGTCACTGTGAGTGTCCGTCGGTCGGGTCTGTCAGGAGTCAGCGGCACTTACCTGGCAGAAGATCTCCGGCGGTCACGTCCTGGACTGCTTGATGGCCGCCATTATCTTCTCCCTGGCGGTCACATGCAGTTTTTCGCGATAACTGCAGTGACTGCAGGGTAATCCCGGCCGTAAACCAGTCCGATGACGTCACCGCCGGGGAAGCAGGTAATCAGCTGTGCTGCGCCGGGATGACAGGCTCTGCCTGTCATTCTGATGTAGCAGAGCTGGATCGTCGTGGGACACTCGTTACTATGGACTGCGTCGGACAGGTGGTATACTGCTGGTTTTTTTTTTCATTTTTTTACAGGAGATCGATGGCGTCGCAGGATGAGACTGTAATAAAAGTAATGAAAACTGTGTTGTTTTTTTATTAAATTAAAAAACTTTTTTATGAACATTCACCCGTCCGGGTACATCAACAATTTAACTATTTACATACAGGGACCCTGTCCGGGTTATTTATAATTCTTTGGCAGGGGTGTTCCAGGTACCACCTGGTACTCTTCTGATGCTTGCCAAACATCCGAGACACCAAGGACCACCAGGACCTAGTGACGTCGTGTGGCCTGTACAGTCAAGTCGTGACCCGCTATCTGTGTCTGTGTGGCCACCTCTTTCATCTCCCTCCGGGTCTGGAGCCCTATGTCCCAGACTGAACGAACCCCAGGGGCCTAACAGGCGCCGGGTACGGGCCAGCTATAGTTATCATGTCCATAGCTGGGGCTGCTGAGGAGACCACTGAGGGAGGCTGGGGAGATGTACGGCGTGGGGTGGGCACTTGTGCATAGGCCTGGATGTGGGAGGCTGAAGGCTCCGAGGGTCTCACAGGTTCCTGACACTCTGGGGAGTAGGGGTCGCACCTGGTAACATTTAGGGCGTACCATCCATTGTAACCCCAGTGTCGGGTGTAAGTCACCAAGTCTCCTGGCAACAGGTCCCTCCCCGGGTGTCCTTCTGGGAGGTGAGTCTCCACATCCCGCCGGGTCACAAACACTTCTAAATAAAGTCCAGGCTCCTGGATGAAGCCCCAACCACCTTTCAATTTAAAGCTCCGTACTGCACCCTTACGCCGCGGCTCCCACAGGGTTCCTTTATCTTTTCTCATCCAGTCCTTATCTGCCCGGTCCTTCTCCATGTTACATTGCCGAAGCTTTTGGGATTCTCGCTGCTCCCTTTGTCGCTATGCTTCCCGCTCCCAACGTCTTCACTCTTCCTCCTGGCGCCGGTTGTAATTCTCCTCCACCAGCTGCTCCATGTCTCCACCATCAAATGCCAGCTTACGATGTCCGGTTTGCGGCAGCTCTCCTGGCGCCCGACAGTCCTGGCGGCGCTCACCTGCGGAGGAAGCAGCCGGCTCTGGAACAGATGACAGTCGGGGCTCCGGTACAGACAGGTAGACCTCTGGTGCCTGCGTGGCCTCCTCCATGAGGACGGGTGTCGCTTCTTCTGTCTCAGCGACGGGGGCAGACAGCGGGATCTGGGGTGCTGCCGGTGCAGAGTTTTTTGCAGGAACGGGTGCCTCCACTGCGACAACGTCAACCGGATCACATTGCAAGGGCTGGGATGCCCGCACGGACTCCTCTACTAGAACGGGTGCCTCACCTTCCGGTACAGACACTTCAGGTAAGAGGGATTGGCGCCGCTCCAAGTTTAGTTTTAGGGCACGCCAGCTGGCTTCCATCCTGGCGACCTCCTCCCGGTGCCGGGCCAGGCCTCTTAGGGTATCCTCCGCTTCTTGCAGCGTAGGAGGGTTTCCAGGCCGGGTGCCCAACGGTGGTTCCGTGGCGATCGGGTCGCTTCCGTGGGGGGAGAGCTCTGACTGCTCCATCCCTTCACACTTCTGCTCGTGTCCATTAGCCATCTCTGCCAAGTCACATGTGTCATTAGCATCTGGAGAGGGCCCCTCTTTTGTAGGGAGGCGGGACCTTCGTGTTAGTTTCCGCACACTGAGGAGGATGAGGAGGCGGAACTGAAGAGCTGTGGGGCACGATCTTACATTGCAGTACCATTTAGAGTGGTCGGCCATCGTTTTCGCGCCACTGAGTGAGTGTACACCCACGAAGAGCATGCCCTTCTTCTTCACCAGTGCCTCGTCGTGACGCAGATATGGAGGATAAATGGCAAATACATTCTCTGATGATTTTAGCAATTCTCAAGCACAAAACCAGTTCAATTCAGGCACACAGGACTCGCTTATAGCGAGCTACAGAATCCTGTTCGTGACGCCCAAGTTGAGTCGCACAGAGCCAGAGGTTTTGGGGGTACTCGGCACCGAGCCCGTCGACTTCTATGGGGTATGTCACTGCTTTACCCGGCAATTGAATCAGAGTCTATTTTACTATGTAGAAGTGTATAAACTATAAATATATGTATATATATATATGTCACAATGACATGTATATATATATATATATGTATTCTATGTGTGTATATTTTGTGTTTACAACGAAAGAAAGTGTTTTTTTAGTTGCGATATTTTGTTCCTATAGACTTACATGGGACTTCCGGTATCGGAATCGGATATCGACGATATTTAGTGATATCGGCGATACCATTCCGATACGATATTTTTAGATATCGAGCAGTATCGCTCAACACTAATTCAGAGCCATACTGTGTGCTCAGATCCAGCCAAATGCAGCCAAACTGATTGGTCATCGTTTCATACTACAGATGGACAATGACCCAAAACATAAAGCCAAAGCAACCCAGGAGTTTATTAAAGCAAAGAAGTGGAATATTCTTGAATGGCCAAGTCAGTCACCTGATCTCAACCCAATTGAACATGCATTTCACTTGTTAAAGACTAAACTTCAGACAGAAAGGCCCACAAACAAACAACAACTGAAAACCACCGCGGTGAAGGCCTGGCAGAGCATCAAAAAGAAGGAAACACAGTGTCTGGTGATGTCCATGAGTTCAAGACTTCAGGCAGTCATTGCTAACAAAGGGTTTTCAACCAAGTACTAGAAATGAACATTTTATTTACAATTATTTAATCTGTCCAATTACTTTTGGTCCCTTTAAAAACAGGGTGGCACATGTTAAGGAGCTGAAACTCCTAAACCCTTCATCCAATTTTAATGTGGATACCCTCAAATGAAAGCTGAAAGTCTGAACTTCAACTGCATCTGATTTGTTTTGTTTCAAATTCATTGTGGTAATATCTAGAACCAAAATTAGATAAATGTTGTCTCTGTCCAAATATTTATGGACCTAACTGTATATGTCCCTCATCCTGATATATATATCCCCCACCCTGGTATATGTATTGCATAATACACATCCCAAATCCTTCATATAATATAATGCACAGCCCATAGTCCTTCATTTATTATAATGCACAGCCCATAGTCTTCCATATAGTATAATGCACAGCCCATAGTCCTCCATATAATATAGTATAATGCACATCCATATTAGTTTAATACACAGCCCATATCCTTCATAAAATATAAAGCACAGCCCATAGTCCTCCATGCAGTATAATGCACAGCCCATATCCTTCATATAATGCACAGTCCAAAGTTCTCCATACAGTATAATACTCAGCTCATATCATTCATATATTATAATGCACAGCCCATAGTTATCTATGTAGTAGTATGGCCACCAAGTACTCACTAATTTAAAAAAAGAAAAATAAAAACGCACCCCCCGCCGCCTGGAGTCCTCTTCTGATGTCGGCGGCTGACTTCAGTGTGCAAGCGACGGGAGCACATGATGTCACTGCCATGCGCTGCCATTCACGTGCATGCCAACATCAGCTGCTGGCCTCTGTTTGGCAGGCGGTGTGTATTGCCACATACGGACCAGATGGGTCTCTGCGCAGCAATACACTTCAACTAGATGTGGGTCTGAGGACGCATATTCAGTTGAAGTTTCTGCTGGTGTCGGAGAAACCCACCCCCAAGGGCTCTGTCATTACGCCCCTGCACATTACCAATCCTTGTAACCCTAAGTTCAGACACCTGTTGTAATGCTTGGGCCAGTCACGTCCTGAATTCTGGACAGGACTGGCTCAGTGTGGAGCTCTCTGTGCTCGTTTGACTCCTACTTACATGCACTAGCCTGGTACATAAATTGGACCAGATTAGAACATCCTGAGATTTTTCTTCACACGGACCAGAGGTCTTTGGGAAAAGTAGTCCATTTGAACTAGTGCAAAACCTAATATTGGGTCTCTGTGCTATGTTTTACACACTTCAGTACAAGGACCATAAAAATGTTCATCTAAACGTACCAAGCCACAAGTAAGTCAATATTCCCTTTAAACAGGTTGTTTTTCCAATATGATTAACAATTTTAGCTTTCAATGTATCATCAGAGAAGTCAGTGTATATTATTAATCTGTGGGATAAAGTAGCACAAGTGAGCCCAATGGGGGATATTTATCTCAGCAAAATATGTCCAAATGCCTTCAACCCACAATCTACTAAAATGATTGTGCACGCCCTCATCATCTCCCGCCTCGACTACTGCAACAACCTTTTCTCTGGCCTCCCTGCTAACATCCTCGCACCTCTCCAGTCCATCCTTAACTCTGCTGCCCGACTAATTCAGCTCTCTCCTCGCTACTCCTCCGCTTCTCCCCTCTGCAAATCTCTTCACTGGTTCCCATTCCCTCAGCGTATCCAGTTGAAATGACTAATACTGACCTACAAGGCCATCTATAACCTGTCTCCTCCATATATCTCTGAACTAATCTCCAGATATCTTCCCTCACGTAATCTCCGATCCTCCCAAGACCTCATTCTCTCCTCCACACTTATTCGCTCCGAGCCCTCACCCAACCGCCTCCAAGACTTCTACCAAATATCCCTCATCCTCTGGAATTCTTTGCCCCAACACATCCGACTGTCAACCACATTCGGATCCTTTAGAAGGAACCTGAAAACCCACCTCTTCAGGAAAGCTTACAGCCTGCAATGACCCTGCTACCTCCTCACCACTACCAGAGATATCGCCTCAACCAACACCGGAACTGCTGCGACCCACCAACCTGCTATCTCCTTCCCCACCTGTAGAATGTAAGCCCAAAAGGGCAGGGTCCTCTCCACTCTGTATCAGTCTGTCATTGTTAGTTTGTTTACTGTAAGGGATACCTGTAATTTGCCTGTAACCCCTTGTCATGTACAGCACCATGAAATCAATGGTGCTATAGAAATAAATAATAATAATAATAACCTACACAAGCTATTCTCCCTTTGTCAAACGCGCTTTGAATAACTTATTTTATGAACTCCGGAGATTATAAGCCTTCCTTCTCATTGTCACTTTCTACCATATAATATGTTGGAGCCTGGCTATTTTATTCTTGATGGCTTCTTTTTTTCATTGTAAGAAAGAGCGCAGTGTGTCACTTCCTTGATTGCTTCCAAAACTTCCCTCTCCAGACATCATTATATGGCCTCTTAAAAAGGTCTAATCAGCCATTTAAACATATCCACCTCATTTTATTCTCTGAGATGGGTCTCAAGCTGCCCCTATGGAAAGGCCATTTTCTGTTAATGGCCAAAAACTGCACTTTTAGTGAGTATATAACCTTAGATACTTACTATAAAGCTCTATTTTCCAAGTTAATAGAAAGTATTACTCTAGTCCGTCGCTTTTAAAAGACTTGGTAATGGCTTAATGACTTTTCACACTATTAAAATTAAGGTGTTGCTAATAAATTTAACTTTTATGAACATAAATCAATACATCTGCTTATTCAGCTGCTACAACTTACTTTTGAGTGGATTGTACTCTTGTGATTAAGAGATATCTCTATTCACTGGTTGTAATAGGCTTGTTAATGGAATATTAACTATGAGAATCCCATCAGTGAATGCTTGTGGCAAATTTTCAATTACTACAGAAAATTGTTACTTGATTCTCAAGATACAATTATACTATTCAAGGATAATACTGAAATGTGAAAAAAAAGCTTCTCAAAGGAATATAACCACAAAAAGGGGGCTTCTAGTTTCTCACCTTTAGATATTGCTATGAGGATACAAAATCAATTATACCATGTAGTAATCCTCTCTGTTGCGTTACCACCGCATCATCCTGAGGTCCATGAGTGGAAAAAAGAACATCAAAGAGCCCCTGGTCCAATTAGACCTCTGTGTTGTATAAAAAGGACCTGTTAGATCTCCATCAGGACTTGCTCCTGCGATGTCTGCTTCCGTCATCAGGCGCAGCGCTCCGTATTCATTCTTTGTAAATAAGCCAGCCACGCAGTTTGATAGCAGAGAAGTTTCTATTTTCCTGCTCCATTAAGTCACTCCAGATGTTGGTGATGACTGTAGCTAATCACCTGCAATGCTCAGGTATGGTATAAAGGGGCATAGGGGGGTTTTCTGTGCACTTGGGAAAGCTCTTAAGAGTGTATATAAAAGATATGTATACCTTTTGCAACTATTTTCATGAATTAAAAAGTTTAGCTCAGAGAGTGAGGGAGGAAGGCAAACTGATACAGTGGCATGTAAAAGTTTAGGCAACCCTTTTCAAAATGACTATTATTGTGAACAGTTAAGTAACTTGATAATTAAATGAGTTTCTAAAAGGCCTAAAGTTAAGGATGACATATTTCCTTTGTATTTTAGGAAAAAAACACAATACATTATTATTTTTTACATTTTAAAATTTACAAAAAGGAAAATGGGCCTATGCAAAAGTTTGAGCACCTCTGAAGATGCGTGTGCTCTGATAACTTTGACCAAGTTTTCAGACCTTAATTAACCTGTTATGGCTTGTTCACTATCATCAGCAGAAAGGGCCAGGTGATGCAAATTTCCCGGCTTTATAAAAACCCATCCTCCTCTAACCTTGTGCCAAAAAATACAAGCCATGGGTTCTTCTTACCAGCTGCCTACCACTCTGAAAATGAAAATGGTGGAGGCCCACAAAGCAAGAAAAGGTTATAAGACGATATCAAAGTGTTATTCAAGTTGTCCTTTCCTCAGTTCGAAATGTAATTAAGAAATGGCAGTTAAAGAGAATCTGTCAGTAGGATTTTGCTAAGAAAACTACAGGCAATGTCAGGTTGGCAGTGTTGAATGGATTAAAATGATACCCGTGGTGAATAAATCTATCTTGTAGTTCTTGTGTAATCAGGGTTAAAAGATTTCAGTTAATGAGATGCCCATGCTCAGAGGCAGGACTGTCTTATCTTGGTTCTCTAAGCCAGAGAAACCAAGGAAAGACCTGCCCCAAAGCACAAACAGTCTGTTTGTCTCTCTGTCTCTATGATGAGGAACATGTTTGTGCTTCGGCATGGCCCGTGGACAGGTTTTTTTTTGTATCAGGCTTAGAGGAACCAATATAAACTCTACCTACAGTCCCAGCCCATAGCATGGCTATATCATTAAGTGAAAATTTATAATACTGATTACTAGAGTTGAGCGAAACAGGTTGGTCAGATTCATAAGTCGCCGACTTTCGCCAAAGTCGGGTTTCGCATATCGAAACCCGACCATAGCGTGAAGTCGGCCATGCGGTCGGCAAAACAAGCGCCAAAGTCGGAATTCCCAGAATGCTTGCTGGCGCCTTTTTTCAGCCAATGAGCAAGGACGTACACTGTGGGAAACGAGATGACATGTGCAGCGTTCACCACCATCTAAGAGTAGGGCATTGCAGTGATTGGCTTGCTTTGGGGGACGTCACAGTGTCTATGAAAGCCCTGACCCCCGACCTCCATTTTACTTCTGCCGATCTTAACAGTAGGGAGAGGTTGCTTGCTGTTTATCAGTAGGGAGAGAGTTAGGGCTGGAAAGAGAAGTTCTTATGTGCTTGTGCTGATAGCAATTGTGGTGTACAGTTAGTGTATTCTTGTGTGCAGCAGCGCTGGTTATTAGGCTGCCTGATAGCTGTACAGTCATGGCCAAAAGTTTTGAGAATGACACAAATATTATATTTTCACATGATCTGCTGCCCTCTGGTTTTTATGTGTGTTTTGACAGATGTTTTTATCACAGACAGAAATATAATTGCAAACATATGAGTAACAAAAGCTTATATTGACAGTTAGAATGAGTTAATGCAGCAAGTCAATATTTGCAGTGTTGACCCTTCTTCTTCAGGATCTCTGCAATTCTCCCTGGAATGCTCTCAATCAACTTCTGGACCAAATCCTGACTGATAGCAGTCCATTCTTGCACAATCAATGCTTTCATTTTGTCAGAATTTTTAGGTTTTTGTTTGTCCACCCGTCTCTTGATGATTGACCACAAGTTCTCAATGGGATTAAGATCTGGGGAGTTTCCAGGCCATCGACCCAAAATCTCTATGTTTTGTTCCCTGAGCCATTTAGTTATCACCTTTGCTTTATGGCAAGGTGCTCCATCATGCTGGAAAAGGCATTGTTGATCGCCAAACTGCTCTTGGAGGGTTGGGAGAAGTTGCTCTTGGAGGACATTCTGGTACCATTCTTTATTCATGGCTGTGTTTTTAGGAAAGACTGTGAGAGAGCCAAATCCCTTGGCTGAGAAGCAACCCCACACATGAATGGTTTCAGGATGCTTAACAGTTGGCATGAGACAAGACTGGTGGTAGCGCTCACCTTGTCTCAGGGGCGGACACTGACAGCTTGGGGCCCCTGTGCAAGAAATATATCTGGTCCCCCTCCCTGCCTGGCATGTCACTTATGATGAAGGGAATCTGGCTATGGAACCCCCCCCCCAGAGCTTGGAGCTCTGAGCAACAGGCCAGATTCACCTCATTATCACTGCCCTGCAAGCAGGGAGGTGCTTAGAATTTTTACTATGGTGCCGTGAGAACTCTATTTGGGCCCCCACAACTCAAAAAACAGATATTCAATATTTATATTTTGTTACTGAGCTGGAGTTATATCTCCATTAGGATTCGGTTCTGCTGAGCCCAACCATGTATACATTATATTATATGTCGGTATGTATACCATCTTGTGTCTGATAAAGAGTTATTCCCCAAATAAATCAAGTTATCCCCAGTCCCAATGATAAGGGATTACTTTCTGACTTTTGGGGGACTGACCACTGGGACCCCAGCAATCCTGAGAACAGGACTGCAGCTCAGCCATGAATAGATTGTAGGTGTGCATTCTTCACTTCTGATCTATTAATTGTCTATGGAACTGATGGAAACAATCGAGCGCAGCGCTCAGTGTAGTGTTGTTGTGCCGATGAAGGGAACTCCAGAAGGCCACACAGAGATGCTGGATGGTAGGTCTAAACAGCCATACTTTATTTTTAGCTCTCTCTCCCCTGCTTCCATTACCCAGCTTCCTGCTCCTGCCTTGTCTCCTCCTCCACCTTACATCATCGTTACTAGGCAGAAACTGAAACCAGGATAACAGCAAACCAATCACAGATATAGTAACAACATCACATCTCTCCTCTTCTCACCAAACAAAACAACATTAGAACTGGATAACGGTCCAAAAGTTCACATTAGTACAAAAGGTTTTTTTTTCTTTTTACTGCAGAACTTAGTCCGAGAGGTGGGCTGGCGGTCTACGATTTGCCCTCGCTGGATAGCCGTGAGACATCTCAGTCCCAGATGAACTTTCTGAGTCCCCTGAGGTATCCTCCCTTGGAACTGCTGAGCTCTGGGGATCCGGCAGGACGTCATCGCTATCTGCCTCGTCTGTTTCTGGGACATAGTCACAAAGTTTTTTAAAATGGGACACGTTCCTTGTGACCTGGCAATCGTGATCTTGAGCAGTAACCATGGTGCCTTTGACTTGTGTGACCTGAAAGGGTTCAGGATAGTATTGTGATGCAAACTTGTCACTAGGTCTTAGCCTTTTTACCAGGACCCAATCTCCCACCAATACTTCCGGTGGCTTGCAACGACGACTGCTCTTATCTGCATACCTCTTCATCTTCTGTTTGGATATGGCATCCTTAGTAGCAATTGGGGTTTGAACAGGGCTCAGCGGAACGCTCGGGAGTTTGACACGCATAGGCCTGTTGAACAGCGCAGTGGCAGGTGGTATCCCAGTAGTAGAATGGGGTGTAGCTCTGTACTGTCTAAGAAATCTGTGTAACTCTTGCTGTAAATCCTTGTGCTCCATGGTAGCGATCCTCAAAGTTTTGTTGATTGACTGCATGAACCGTTCCACTTCACCATTGGCCTGAGGCCAGTAAGGAGTTATTTTCCTGTGAGTGAAACCAAGATAGGTTGCGAATGATCGAAAGTCTGTGCTATTAAAAGGTGGTCCATTGTCGGACTTCACTGTTTCCGGTATGCCATATGCCGAGAAGATCTTGTCTAATTTTGGTATAACAGCCCTGGCAGAGGTTGTCGAAACCTGTTCAATGACTGGGAACCTTGAATAGTCATCCATGACAACCAGCAGATAGGAGTGATCCGGTAAAACACAGAAGTCAACACTAACAGCAGACCACGGGCCCTCTGGCAGGGGTGTCATTTGTAAGGGTGCGCGTCTATGGTCAATTGTAGTTGCTTGGCAAGATATGCAAGTTTCAATGAGTGCCTCCACTTTTTTGTCTAGTCCTGGAAACCAGACTTTCTCTCTCAGTAATTGCTTTGTTTTCACCACCCCTTGATGAGCCTCGTGGGCCAGATCCAGTACTCTGCTTTGAAGTTTCTGGGGTATCACCAGCCGATTGTTACGCAACAGTAGATTTGAATCAGACACGGAGAGATCATGTCGTGCATTAAAGAAGGTTGTCAAGTAGGTTGTTTGATCCGGTGTTTGGAGGCGGGCTTCAGCAAGAAAATTGCTCCAATTTTTTGATCGAACAGTCTCTATAACTAACTGAAGTTGGTGATCGGAATCCACCGTTTGTTGTATTTCCTCCATAGTCATAGCTTTTGGCACAGAATGTGCAACAATAAAATTGATATGTTCCTCTGCCAGGATAGTTGCTGGGATGTCGTCCTTGGCAGTTTGTGGTGTTGGGTGTCTCGAGAAGTAGTCTGCCGGATTACCAGCTCCTGCCTCGTATCTCAACCGAAACTGGTAGTTCTGTAGGCGGAGCAACCAGCGTTCAAGTCGTGGGGGAGGCTTTGAGGAATGTTTGTTGAAAAGCGGAATGAGCGGTTTGTGGTCACTTATCACTGTGAATTTATGTCCCATAAGGTACAGATGAAAATGAAGGCATCCCCACACAAGAGCTTCCCTTTCAGTTTGTGAATAGCGTTGTTCTGTCTCTGTTAAGGCTTTGCTTGCATAGGAAATGGTAGAAACGTCGCCTGCTTTGGACACTTGTGTGAGAATTGCACCCAGGCCCACCGGACTAGCGTCCACTATCAGCTCTGTGGACTTTAGAGGGTCAAAATAGGCCATGACGGTGTCGCCAGTCAAACTGGACTTCATGGAGTCGAATGCTGCTTGGTGTTCAGTATTCCATGTCCAAGGAGTGTCTTTTTTCGTGAGTAGTCGCAGGGGTTCGGAGACCGTGGCCAGATCAGGCATAAATCGCCCACAGTACGTGACTAGTCCTAGAAAACTGCGAACCTCTGACACATTTTGAGGTTGGCTAGCTGACTTTATGGCAGCAATTTTCTGAGGATCTGCTGAAACTCCTTGCTCCGAAAAGATATATCCAAAGAAGCTTAATGACTTTTGGTTAAACTCACATTTTGATGGATTGACAGTTAGATTGCAGGCTTGCAGTCTCTGAAACACTTGCTCTAAGTGACTGTCATGCTCCTCTTGGGTTGTACCATATATAAGAATGTCATCACTGACATTTAGAACTCCTGCTATTCCAGATAGAACCTGACTGATAACGTTCTGAAATATTTCTGCCGCAGATGAGATACCAAAATTCAACCTCTTGAATCGTCGTAAGCCCACGTGGGTACTAAAAGTTGTAATGTACCTGGAATCTGGATGCAACTCAAGTTGATGATAACCTGATTTTAAATCAATTTTAGAAAATACTTTTGCACCATTCAGGTCTGTGAGAATGTCATCAATAGTGGGTGTGATGTGCCTTTCTCTTTGAATAGCCAGATTGGCATGCCGCATATCCACACATAGCCGGATTTTACCAGGCTGCTTTGGTTTTGGTGCAACAACAATGGGCGATACCCAAGGAGTCGGGCCTTCAACTCGTTCAACAACATCAGCTGCTTCCAGATCTTGCAGTTCTTGCTCCACAAGTTTGCGGACATGAAATGGGATGCGCCTGTGAGGCTGAACAAACGGCTGTATTGACTGGTCAATATGCAATTTTATCTGAACATCTTTTAGCTTCCCGAGACCTTTAAAGAGATTGGGGTATTTCTGCATGATGTGTTGGGCCGAAGGACCTGTGACGCTATTGACCAGGTTGACCAGACCCAGAGATATAGCACTCCTGCAGCTGAGAAGCGTGTCTGCGGAGCACTCTACTACATATACAGTGTCGGTGATGGACTGCCCGTCAGCTGCAAGTTCTGACTGAAATTTGCCACACAGGGGTAGTGCAGATGCTGAACCATAAGGAAAAATCTTTAGGCTAGTGCTTTGTAGAGCAGGTCTGTTTGGGAGTCGGCTATAGACTGCACGGCTGATGACGTTTACTGATGCCCCGTGTCTACTAGGGCTTCCACCGGACTACCATTTATCAGGATAAGTCGCCTTGGACTGGTAAGTGCTTGCAGTGTTTGAGATCCCTCTGCAGTCACTGAGAATAGATAAGTACTGTGAGGCTCGTCAGTAATCTGCAGCGTTTGGATTTTCTGTGACCTGGGTTGTACTGTGGGATGAGGGGATTGTGGTTTGGATCTACACACTTTTGCAAAATGGTTTTGTTTTCCACAATTGTGGCAGGTCCCCCTTTTGCTGGGCAGACATTCTGGTGAGGATACGACCCTCCGCAGTTAATAACCACATATCCAGATTATAAAATAATGCAGTTGTGAACCCTCTTCACAAAATAACTACATAAATCTCCATTAGATAAGGCAACAAAACAGGAGAAAAAAATGGAGTTTTCATTTTCATTGCAAAAATATAAAAAGTTTATTAAAGCCACAATAAGGCGACAGGACATAAGACATAACATGACAATGATGTGTATAAAAAGACACGAAAACATATGGCAAGCAGAAAAACACCGTAACACAATATAGCCAATTCAATAGCAGGAGGAAAAAATCCCTAGATATAATGAACACTAGAAAACCTGGGGCACACCATAGTCCCATAGCTGATTACCATAGTCAGAGTCAGGAGTGTGTTCAGAGGAAGGTATGTCCAGACCCACTGCAATTACATAGCTTAAACACAATGAGAGGTTATATTGTGTCAAAGAGCGGGGTGTAAGGAAGAAAAAAAAGGGGGAGTAAACCTCACCAAATGCTGCCGGCCATATGGATTCCCATATTTTTGCAATGAAAATGAAAACTCCATTTTTTATCCTGTTTTGTGGACCCTCCGCAGTTGTAGCAAGTTGCTCCCTGCATACGAGGCACAGGTGGTCTCTGTGTCAGCTTTGCTATACAAGATGGTGCTTCCGCCTCGCACTCAATGTTCTCTATGAGTTTAGCTTGTTTTTCGGCGGTATCATTTACACGTGCTGTTTCAAGCAGTTTTGCTAAAGTCATGGTGGGATCTCTGAGGGCTTGTCTCCGTAACTTAGAGGAGATGCAGCCTTGTAAAATCTGCATTTGGATTTCTTTGTCGACATCTGCAAATTCACAGTAAGCTGCAAGGTGCCGTAGTCGGACATGATATTCATCAATGCTTTCTGTTGCTGACTGCTTTAATTGTCTAAACTTGAAGATTTCAAATGCTGCATTTCTGTGTGGGGAGAAATACTTGCTTAATGCTGCCTTACTGAGCTCATAGTCTTTGTCTTCTCCTGTATTAGGCAGAGTAGTGAAGATATCATAAACTTGTTCCCCTGCATAATGTAATAGCATGGCTTTCTTCCTGGTATCATCTGATATGTTCATGGCTTGTAGGAATATATCAAAACGCTTCAGCCATTTCTCCCAACATGCTGCTAGGTTAGCTGGGGACTGATGCACGTCAAAATCAGGGAAGGCAGGTAAACAGGCCATTGTTGTAGAGCTGAAATACCTTTAGCTGATGATGAACGCTTCCTCGTCGCCAGTTGTAGTGTTGTTGTGCCGATGAAGGGAACTCCAGAAGGCCACACAGAGATGCTGGATGGTAGGTCTAAACAGCCATACTTTATTTTTAGCTCTCTCTCCCCTGCTTCCATTACCCAGCTTCCTGCTCCTGCCTTGTCTCCTCCTCCACATTACATCATCGTTACTAGGCAGAAACTGAAACCAGGATAACAGCAAACCAATCACAGATATAGTAACAACATCACACTCAGCATCTCCATAGATAATGACGAGCAGAGGCCGAGCATTCACAATTCTGCTCCATCCAGGAAGAGTCCGCAGACCCCTGTTCTCAGAATCTCGGAGGGGGGGCAGTGGTTGGATCCTATGGATCAGAGAAAACTTGATTATTTGGTGACTAACCATTTAAAGAGCCAGGTTGATTTTTCTATTCTTTACAATTACGGGATCATACAAGAATATATACAGGTGCTTCTCACAAAATTAGAATATCAGCAAAAAGCTAATTTATTTAAGTTCTTCAATGCGAAAGTGAAACTCATATATTATATAGAGTCATTACAGAATGATCTATTTCACGTGTTTATTTCTGTTAATGTTTATGATTATCGCTTACAGCCAATGAAAACCCAAAAGTCATTATTCAGTAAATTAGAATACTTTATTACACCAGCTTGAAAATGATTTGAAAATCTGAAATGTATGTTCAGTAAATGCAATTAGTGCATCAATGCAGCGTGGCATGGAGGCGATCAGCCTGTGGCACTGCTGAGGGATTAAGGAAGCCCAGGTTGTTTTGATAGCAGCCTTCAGTCGTCGGCATTGTTGGGTCTGATGTCTCTCATCTTCCTCTTGACAATACCCCATAGATTCTCTATGGGGTAAACGTCAGGCTAGTTTGCTGGCCAAGAAAGCTTGTCGGCAGAGGGAAGCATGAAGTGCTCTAAAATTTTCTGGTAGACAGCTACAGTTACCGACACCACCAGATGACATCGCTCTCCAAACCATCACCGATTGTGGAAACTTCACACTAGACCTCAAGCAGCTTGGATTGTGGCCTCTCCACTCTTCCTCCAGACTCTGGAACCTTGATTTCCAAGGTCTAGTGTGAATTATCCACAATCAGTGATGGTTTGGGGAGCCATGTCATCTTCTGGTGTAGGCCCACTGTGTTTTATCAAGACCAAAGTCAGCGCAGCCGTCTACCAGGAAATTTTACAGCACTTCATGTTTCCCTCTGCCGACAAGCTTTTTGGAGATGGAAATGTCATTCTCCAGCAGGACTTGGCCCCTGTCCACACTGCCAAAAGTACCAACACCTGGTTTACAAACAACAGTATCACTGTGTTTGATTGGCCAGCAAACTCGCCTGACCTTAACCCCATAGAGAATCTATGGAGTATTGTCTAGAGGAAGATGAGAGACACCAGACCCAACAATGCAGACAAGCTGAAGGCTGCTATCAAAGCAACCTGGGCTTCCATAACACCTCAGCAGTGCCACAGGCTGATCGCCTCCATGCCATGACGCATTGATGCAGTAATTGAAGCAAAAGAAGCCCCGACCAAGTATTGAGTGCATTTACTGAACATACATTTCGGATTTTAAAATCATTTTTTCAACCTGGTGTTATAAAATATTCTAATTTACTACGATAATGACTTTTGGGTTTTCATTGGCTGTAAACCATAATCATCAACATCAACAGAAATAAACACTTGAAATAGATCACTCTGTGTGTAATCACTCTATAGAATAGATCACTCTGTGTGTAATGACTCTATATAGTATATGAGATTCACTTTTTGTATTGAAGAACTGAAATAAATTAACTTTTTGATGATATTCTAATTTTGTGAGATACATCTGTTTATACACACACATACATACACACATACATACACATATGCATACACATACATTCATAAATACAGACACACACACATGCATAAACACATGCACACACATGTATAAACATATATACGCATGTACAGTCACACAGGGCCGGCTCCAGGTTTTCGTGGGCCCTGGACGAAAGAGTCTTAGTTGGCCCCTTTAACACATGCCACGATTCATGATGCACAGATAAGAAATATAGGTATAGTATAATGCTAAAGATTTCACTTACTTCTTACAATATATGAGTGATATGTAAATTCTACAATAGATCAGAAACCGAACAGTATTTTCCTCCATACAGTAATTTGGGCACCACATAGTCCTCCACACAGTATTATGGGCACCACATAGTCATCCACGCAGTAATGCGGGCACCACATAGTCCTCCATACAGTATTATGGGCACCACATAGTCCTCCATACAGTATTATGGACACCACTTAGTCCTCCATACAGAATAATGAGCCCCATATATTACGCCACACAGAATAATGATTCCCATATATTGCTCCATACAGAATAATGGACCCATATACAGTATTGCTCCATACAGAATAATGAGCCCCATAAATTGATCCGTACAGTATTATCGTCCCCACATATTGCTCCATATAAAATAATGGACCCCATATAATGTTCCATACAGAATAATGGACCCCATATATTGCTCCATACAGAATAATGGATCCCATATAATGCTCCATACAGTATAATGGACCTCATATAATATTGCATGGGGAATAATGGGCCCCATATATTGCGCCATACAAAATAATGGACCCATATATTGCTCCATACAGTATAATGAGCCCCATATATTGCTCCATACACAATAATGTACCCCATATCATGCTCAATACTGTATAATGGGCCCCATATATTGCTCCATACAGTATAATGGACTCCAGGACACAGAAGACAACGAATATCATCCCTGTCAGCCATTCACAGATGTGCTTATAAAGAAGTCTGTGATTGGTGATTGACTTACAGGCAATGAGGCATACATATCACTCTGTGCAGTGCCTAGAACTTAATAAATCTGTATGAGGGGGCACACAGGAGACCCCCTTATAGTGATCAGGACATAGGTAATGTCCTGCTTCAGTGACCTCCTTCCCAGCACCTCCCCCCTCTTACCATACTCTGAGATCAGCGGCATGGCACAGGCAGGAGTCTGCAGCAGAGGGAATCACACGCTGTGACACTCAGTGTGATGCTCCCTCCTCCCCGCAGCGTCTCCACATAGATCACGAGACCAGACAGCAGCATCAGCACTAACAGGTGAGGACAGGGCCCCCCAGCATAATTGTACAGCATAGCGTGCAGCAGAGCGGGCGCCTCTCCTGTTAGCGATGATGATGCCGCCCGATCTGTGATCGGTAATGCACCGTTGCCGTTAGTTTTTCCTGGGCCCCCTCCTGCTCAGGGCCCCGGTGCAACTGCACCGGCTGAACCGGCGGTATGTCCGCCCATGCCTTGTCTTCTCCGAATGAGGCGTTTTCCTGATGTCCCAAACAATCGAAAAGGGGATTCATCAGAGAAAATAACTTTACCCCAGTCCTCAGCAGTCCACTGCCTGTACCTTTTGCAGAATATCAGTCTGTCCATGATGTTTTTTCTGGAGAGAAGTGGCTTCTTTGCTGCCCTCCTTGAGACTAGGCCTTGCTCCAAGAGTCTCCGCCTCACAGTGCGTGCAGATGCACTCACACCTGCCTGCTGCCATTCCTGAGCAAGCTCTGCGCTGCTGGTAGCCCGATCCTGCAGCTGAAACACTTTTAAGAGACAGTCCTGGCGCTTGCTGGTCTTTCTTGGGCGCCCTGGAGCCTTTTTGGCAACAATGGAACCTCTCTCCTTGAAGTTCTTGTTGATGCGATAGGTTGTTGACTGAGGTGCAATCTTTCTAGCTGCGATACTCTTCCCTGTTAGGCAATTTTTGTGCATTGCAATGATGACTGCATGTGTTTCTTTAGAGATAACCATGGTTAACAGAAGAGAAACAATGATGCCAAGCACCAGCCTCCTTTTAAAGTGTCCAGTGGTGTCATTCTTACTTAATCATGACAGATTGATCTCCAGCCATGTCCTCATCAACACCCACACCTGTGTTAATGGAGCAATCACTGAAAAGAGGTTAGCTGGTCCTTTTAAGGCAGGGCTGCAATGATGTTGAAATGTGTTTTGGGGGATAAAGTTCATTTTCTAGCCAAATATTGACTTTGCAAGTAATTGCTGTTAAGCTGATCACTCTTTATAACATTCTGGAGTATATGCAAATTGCCATTAGAAAAAGTGAAGCAGTAGACTTTGTAAAAATTAATATTTGTGTCATTCTCAAAACTTTTGGCCATGACTGTATTGCTGTGGGAACACTGCTGTGCAGACTGCTTTTTACACAGCACTAATACTTTTATTCTTTTTTTCTGCACAGTTACCGAGCATTCATTTTTTCCCACACCGTATAGAGCTGTATGCTCCTCACACACTACCATGTACCGGCTGGTATCACGGATAAATACAGTTAGGTCCATATATATTTGGACAGAGACAACATTTATCTAATTTTGGTTCTAGACATTACCACAATGAATTTTAAACAAAACAATTCAGATGCAGTTGAAGTCCAGACTTTCAGCTTTCATTTGAGGGTATCCACATTAAAATTGGATGAAGGGTTTAGGAGTTTCAGCTCCTTGACATGTGCCACCCTGTTTTTAAAGGGACCAAAAGTAATTGGACAAATGACTCCAAGGCTATTTCATGGACAGGTGTGGGCAATCCCTTTGTTATGTCATTCTCAATTAAGCAGATGAAAGGGCTGGAGTTGATTTGAGGTGTGGTGTTTGCATTTGGAAGGTTTTGCTGTGAAGGAAACATGCGGTCACAGGAGCTCTCCATGCAGGTGAAACAAGCCATCCTTAAGCTGCAAGAACAGAAAAAAAACCATCCAAGAAATTGCTACAACATTAGAAGTGGCAAAATCTACAATTTGGTACATCCTGAGAAAGAAAGAAAGCACTGGTGAACTCATCAATCCAAAAAGACCTGGGAGCCCACGGAAGACAACAGTGGTGGATGATCGCAGAATACTCTCCATGGTGAAGAAGAACCCGTTCACAACATCAACTGAAGTCCAGAACACTCTCAGTGAAGTAGGTGTATCTGTCTCTAAGTCAACAGTAAAGAGAAGACTCCATGAAAGTAAATACAAAGGGTTCACATCTAGATGCAAATCATTCATCAATTCCAAAAATAGACAGGCCAGAGTTAAATTTGCTGAAAAACACCTCCAGAAGCCAGCTCAGTTCTGGAAAAGTATTCTATGGACAGATGAGACAAAGATCAACCTGTACCAGAATGATGGGAAGCCAAAAGTTTGGAGAAGAAAGGGAATGGCACATGATCCAAGGCACACCACATCCTCTGTAAAACATGGTGGAGGCAACGTGATGGCATGGGCATGCATGGCTTTCAATGGCACTGGGTCACTTGTGTTTATTGATGACATAACAGCAGACAAGAGTAGCCGGATGAATTCTGAAGTGTACCGGGATATACTTTCAGCCCAGATTCAGCCAAATGCTGCAAACTTGATTGGATGGCGCTTCATAGTACAGATGGATAATGACCCCAAGCATACAGCCAAAGCTACACAGGAGTTCATGAGTGCAAAAAAGTGGAACATTCTTCAATGGCCAAGTCAATCACCAGATCTTAACCCAATTGAGCATGCATTTCACTTGCTGAAATCCAGACTTAAGAGGGAAAGACCCACAAACAAGCAAGACCTGAAGGCTGTGGCTGTAAAGGCCTGGCAAAGCATTAAGAAGGAGGAAACCCAGCGTTTGGTGATGTCCATGGGTTCCAGACTTAAGGCAGTGATTGCCTCCAAAGGATTCGCCACAAAATATTGAAAATAAAAATATTTTGTTTGGGTTATGTTTATTTGTCCAATTACTTTTGACCTCCTAAAATGTGGAGTGTTTGTAAAGAAATGTGTACAGTTCCTACATTTTCTAACACATATTTTTGTTCAACCCTTCAAATTAAACGTTACAATCTGCACTTGAATTCTGTTGTAGAGGTTTTATTTCAAATCCAATGTGGTGGCATGCAGAGCCCAACTCGCGAAAATTGTGTCACTGTCCAAATATTTCTGGCCCTGACTGTACATGCTGACTATATGTGTGTGACTCCGGAAATATATACGGATATATAAATTTTTCTCTACACCGTATACAGCTGTACGCTTCTGATTCAGTACCGAATATCTGCTGTTTGTATTACGGTCAAATCCCTACTGAGTGAGCGTCTGTGTGTGACTCCGGAAATATATACAGAGATTTAAATTTTTCCCCTACACCGTATACAGCTGTACGCTTCTGATACAGTACCGTTTTTCTGCTGTTTGTATTACGGTCAATACATACTGAGAGAGCGTCTGTGTGTGACTCCGGAAATATATACTGTGTGCAGAATTATTGAGCAAATGAATATTTTGATCACATCATCCTTTTTATACATGTTGTCCTACTCCAAGTTGTATAGGCTTGAAAGCCAACTGCCAATTATGTAAATCAGGTGATTTGCATCTCTGTAATGAGGAGGGTATGGTCTAATGACATCAACACCCTATATAAGGTGTGCTTAATTATTAGGCAACTTCCTTTCCTTTGGCAAAATGGGTCAGAAGAGAGATTTGACAGACTCTGAAAAGTCAAAAATTGTGAGATGTCTTGCAGAGGGATGCAGCAGTCTTGAAATTGCAAAACTTTTGAAGCGTGATCACCGAACAATCAAGTTTCATGGCAAATGGCCAACAGGGTCGCAAGAAGAAATTTTCCCCTACACCGAATACAGCTGTACGCTCCTCATAAAGGATATCTGCTGGAATTTTTGGCACATTTTCCTGAACATGAGGAAGTATGGTGGAAGAGGCCGCGGACGTGGGCGGGGGGGGGGCAGCTGGTAATGATGGTGGTGGTGCATCTGCTGGTAGTGCCAAAAGCACAATAGGACCTAAGGCAGGAGGTGTTGAGCCTGCGTCATCGTCTGGCTCCAGAAGGCCTGGAAGGCTCCCTTTTCTGGGAGTAGGTAAACCGCTTTTAAAGCCGGAGCATCAGGAACAGGTTTTGGCTTACATTGCCGAAACAGCCTCCAGCTCTATCGCCTCCTCTTCTGAAGTTTCAAAAACTGCAAGCACTAAGTTGTCAGTGCAGGCTCCTTGTCAGGAACAACACCTTTCCTTGTGTCCTTCACCCCCCCACCAAAAGTGAAGGATGCGGCAGGCCACACTTCAGATTTCTCCATGGAGCTCTTTTCACATACCATGCCTAACTTATCGAGTCAAATCCTGAATTCCCCAGTCCAAGATGAATATGACATTGAGTGCACTGATGCACAGCCACTGCTATATGATTCTGCTGGTACATTCACCCAGAGCACTACATTGCCCTCGCAGTCTACTGAGCCAGAATCTGACCCTGATGAAACTCAGGTGCCCCTTCCCGCATACTATACCACCTTTCACGATGACACAGAGGAAGGTGCAGATGAAATTGAAGAATAGGTGATGGATGACCCAGTTGTTGACCCGGATTGGCATCCATTGGGGGAATCTGGCAATAGCTCAGAAGAGGAGGAGGATCCGCAGCAGGCATCGATATCGCGGCTGCCGTTACCTGGCAGGCCCGTAGCAGTCCAAAAACGTGTTAAAAAAACAAAAAGGGTTGCAGTACAGCTTGACCAGACGGTCAAATTAGCACAGTGTGCAAGACCTGAAAAGTTTTCCCATAGTAGGAAGAGTGCAGTGTGGCACTTTTTTGACCAAAATCCTATTGATGAGACAAAGGTTATCTGTAAGAAGTGCGGAAGGACCTTTAGCCGAGGGAAAAATCTCAGAAATTTGAATACCAGTTGCATGCTTAGACATGTAAACACCATGCACTTGCAAGCATGGACAGACAACAAAACCTCAGGTAGCACACGTGCACCTGCTCCGACTGAAGGTAGCCAGCAACGCTACATTGCTTTCCCCACTGTAAGCCCACTGGTTAGCACACCACCAGCAAGAAATGTTGAGGTGTCGTCGCAAGGCCAAAGCAGTCAGGGAATCCCAATGGTTTTCCAACGAGAGACTGCATCTAGGCCATGACCACCACCACCATCACCATCACCAACCCCCTCTCAGTCCACATGTCCACCGCTAGGTCCACCATATGCAGCTTTCAAGTCCAGCTCACCGTAGCACAGACTCTGAGTAGGACAAGAAAGTACTCATCCTCTCATCCGCATACACTAGCTTTGAATGCCTACATTGCCAAACTGATCTCATTAGAGATGATGCCCTTCTGTTTGGTTGAAAGTGCAGCGTTCCGAGTGCTCATGGCCTACGCTGTCCCACGCTATGACCTACCCAGTCGGCACTTCTTTGCTAGAAAAGCCATCCCTGCCCTCCACCTGCATGTGAAAGACCGCATTGTCCATGCACTCAAACAATCAGTGAGTGGAAAGGTGCACCTCACAACAGATGCATGGACCAGTAGTTATGGCCAGGGCCGTTACGTGTCCATCACTGTGCACTGGGTTAATGTGGTGGATGCAGGGTCCACAGGGGACAGCGGCGGTAGGAGAGTGCTGTCTAGCCCACAGTATAGGCAACAGTTGGCTGTAGGCGTTCGACCGTCCTCCTCCTTCTCCTCCTCCTACAGAAGCAAAAGCTCGTCGACAGAGCACAGTCGCACGAGCACTCCATCCGCAGCTGCCAGTGTTGCACATGAGGTGTCACACTATCGAACAGCTAGTGGTAAGCGTCAGCAGGCTGTTTAAAAAATGATGTCTTTGGGCGACAACAGACACACCGCGAAGGTACTGGCCCACTACTTGCAACGAGAAACTGAGTCATGGCTGGGCAGTCTACATCTTGAGCCAGGCAGGGTAGTCAGTGATAATGACCGTAATTTTATGGCGGCCATATCCCTGGCAGAACTCAGACACATACCTTGCCTGGCTCACACCTTGAACCTGGAGGTGCAGTGCTTCATAAATAATTATCCGGAGTTACCAGCCCTGCTCCATAAGGTGCGAATACTATGCTCGCACATCCGTCGCTTGCCCGTAGACTCCAGTCATATGCAGAGGCTGCAGCGATCGCTTCACCTCCCAAAGCACCACCTAATCATAGACGTTGCAACAAGGTGGAACTCCACCATGCACATGGTTGAGAGGCTGTGCGAACAGAGGCAGGCTGTAATGCATTTGTGGGAGGATACACGGGCAGGCAGTTTGAGGGAAGACATCGAGTTGTCGGGTGTGCAGTGGTCAAAGCTGAAAGACCTCTGTAAAGTCCTTCAATGCTTTGAGGAATGCACACGGCTGGTAAGTGTAGATGACGCCATCATAAGCATGAGCATCCCACTTATGCGTCTGCTCATGCAAACTTTGATGCACATTAAGGATCAGGCGTCTGCAGTGGAGGAGAAAGAGGAGGAGGAGGAGGAGGGAAGCCTTGATGACAGTCAGCCATTGTCTGCTCAGGGAACTGTCCTGGACGAGGTGGAGGAAGAAGAGGAAGAGGATTAGTTGGAGGATGAGGAGGATGAATATTTTGGGGAGGAGGATGCTTCTCAGCTTTGACAAAGACCCTTGGTGGTCGAAACGCGTCGCTGTTTTACTAGGTGCCACCCCTCCGTTTGTTGTACACTCTGGAGGACACCGTCTGTGACGACTTATTCTGATGAAAATAAAGCATTTCACTTTTTAAGAAGCCGGACTGCCTTCGTTTTCTCTTCTCAAGAGAAAATGTTGGCTTGCCAAGGTCAGGTACAGGGTTTGTGTGTGACTGGAGGGATGTGGATTTGGCATAAAGTGCTCCTCCACCCACCACTGGCAGTGCATCATTGACACCTGGAACATTGCCCACATGTGTGATCATGTCTTGCGGATCCTAAAAAGGGACCCCCGCAAAGCCAAAATTATGAAGTATGACGACTACTGGTTGGCCAGCATCCTCGATCCATGCTATAAAGGCAAATTACAGAACATCATGCCACAGGAGATCCTAGAGCTAATATTGGCAAACAAACAAGCAACTCTGGTAAACCGTTTTTTAGAGGCATTCCCAGCACACAGCAGGTTCTACCACGAACCGTACTGGGCCAAATGGAAGAGGTGTTCGTGGTGCATACAGCCGAAGTGGCGTTGGAGACAAGGGTTTCATGACCATGTTGTGGTCTGATTTCTCGAGTACCGCTAACACGACTGGTAATACTGAATCGATTGCAACAGACAGGAGACAACAGTTGTCAACTATGGTTCAAAAGAACTTCTCCTCCTCTATCGATGTTCTCCCTCACAGTTCATTCCCCTTTGATTACTGAGCCTGTAAACTGGACACCTGGCCTGAATAGGCACAATATGCCTTTACAGGAGCTTGCTTGCCCTGCTGGTAGTGTGCTATCAGAAAGAGTCTTCAGTGCTGCTGGATCAATACTGACAGAAAGAAGGACCCGGCTGTCGACCCAAAATGTAGGTGATCTCACAGTCATTAAAATGAACCATGCCTGGGTTTCAAACGATTTTGTACCACCTTTCCCTGATGACACATAGGTTGCCAGCAAAATGGCTCGCTTTGTCCTCTTCTTCCTCCTTCTCCAGTTCCTTCATTTGCAGCTGCTGAACGTCCAGCCTACACCTCAACATATGCCAGTTTTTCCACCTCCCTAACTGGAATGTACCCCCCCAGGGCCGGGTCAGCACCTGGTGCACCTGAGCAGGTGGGGGGCCCACTCGCCTTCAGACACACCGGCTTACTATGAGGGGCCCTGTGCCAGTGCCGGCGCCCACGACTGTTACCCCCTGCTTGCTCAGTGCCCCAGCACTTGCAATACTTACCTCTCCCTGCTCCACCGCTGTGACGTCTTCTGTGTTTCCTGACAGTGACATTCAGGTCAGAGAGCACGATGACGTCACGTCTGTGCGCCCTCTGCCTGAACAGTCACAGTGCAGAGAGCCGGAAGATGGCGACACTGAGGAGTCCAGAGTAGAGCAGTGCCCAGCGAGGAGAGGTATTTCATTTTTTTTAATGTTTGGAGCAATATATGGGGAGCATACACTGGAAAATTATATATGGGGCCCATCATACACTTGAGCATCATATCTAGGGCCCATTATACACTGGAGCATTATATATGGGGCCCATCATACACTGGAGCATTATAAATGGGGCCCATCATACACTGGAGCATCATATACGGGGCCCATTGTACACTGGAGCATAATATGGGGCCCATTATATATGGCGCATCATATGGGGCACATTATATATGGAGCATCACATGGAGCCCATTATATATGGAGCATTATATATGGGGACCATTATATTTGGAGCATTATATGGGGCTGATCATACACTGGAGCATCATATATGGGGCCCATCATATACTAGAGCATCATATTGGGTTCATTATGTATGGGGCATCATATAGGGCCCTTTATATATGGAGCATCATATGGAGCACATATGGGGCCTATTCTGTATGGAGCATTATATGGAGCCCATTCTGTATGGAGCAATATATGCGGCTCATTATTCTGTATGGAGCAATATATGTGGCTCATTATACTGTATGAAGCATTATATTGGGAACATTATTCTGTATGGAACATCATATATGGGACTCATTATTCTGTATGGAGCAATATATGGTGCTCACTATTCTGTATAGAGCAATATATGGGGCTCATTATTCTGTATGGCGCACTATATGGTGCCCATAATACTGTATGGAGGACTGTTATGAATATGCTGGAAATGGTTTCTGAGCAGAGGCACCCTCTGATGGTTGCAGACAGTACTGAACCTTACAGCGAGGAATGGCAATCTGGGATCACGGACTGGACTGATATAAGGGAGGTTCCCTCCCATGATAGTCGCCAGTGATCAATTGTTCTTGTCTCAATTGTGGTTCCTGGTTCATTTGGAAGTCTGTTGGAGTCTTGCATGCATCTGCTGCTTTCAGATAAGATATTTTCTGCTTTTCTTTTTGTGCTTGCTTTTTGCATAATTTTCTGCACTTTTGTGGAGGTCAGCCGGGTCCCCTCCTGGGGCCTGTGCTCCTCTCAGTTTATCTGTAGCCACTGTTATTTGTTCATTTGCTTTATCCTGTATTTTCAGTGGCTGCGGCTTAGTTTTGTTACACCAGAGATCTGATTTAGGTGGTGGAGATCGTGTGATCTCAGGTGTTTTTGCAATCAGAAGAGTTGGTATTTTTTAGGGTTTTTTGTTGGATTGCAGTCAGAATTCTTTCCTGTACTTTTCTGTCTAGACAGATTGGGCCCCAGCGTTTGCTCATTCTATTTTCTGTCTGTGTCTGTGCTTCTTCTTGTCTAACCGCCATTACATGTTTGGGGGCTTCCTATTTTCTTTGGGGATCTGCCCCGGGGCAGATAGCTTTCATCTTTCTGCCTTTATCTGTAGTTAGGGGGAAGCGCAGCTGATCGCAGCCGGGTGTCAGCTGTCTATCACAGCTGACACCCGGCACTAAGTGCCAGGAGCGGTCACGGACCGCTCCCGGCATATTAACCCCTGGCACACCGTGATCAAACATCATCGCGGTGTACTGGGGGCACAGGGGAGCATCGCGCAGGGAGGGGGCTCACTGCCTGCTCCCCTGAGGCCCTCAGAACAGCGCGATGTGACCGCGCTGTTCTAAAGGCCTCTTCCCTGCAGGACCCCGGATCCAAGATGGCCGCCCGGTCCTGCAGTTAGGCGGCTTCCTCAGCGCCTGCTGAGAGCAGGCGCTGAGGAAGCCTGCAGCACTGCCTGTGAGATCGCTGGTCTCACAGAGTGCTGTGCACACTGTGAGACCAGCGATCTGACCCCATACTGTAATGTCCCACCCTGGGACAAAGTAAAAAAGTAAAAAAAAATTCAAAAATAAAGGAAAAAAAAATATTCCCCAATAAATTCATTTCTTCCTAAAAATAAAAAAAAACAAACCAATAAAAGTGCACATATTTGGCATCTCCGCGTCCGTAACGACTGGCCCTATAGAATTGTCCCACTAGTTAACCCCTTTAGTGAACCCCTTAAAAAAAAACATAGCAAAAGATCAATGCTTTATCATCATACCGCCGAACAAAAAGACCGATATAAATAAACATGGTACCGCTGAAAACGTCATCTTGTCCCGCAAAAAACGAGCTGCCACACAGCATCATCAGCGAAAAAATAAAAAAGTTATAGTTCGCAGAATAAAGCAATGCAAAAATAATTATTTTTTATATAAAATAGTTTTTATTGTATAAAAGCGCCAAAACATAAATAAATAATATAAATGAGGTATCGCTGTAATCGTACTAATCCGAAGAATAAAACTGCTTTATCAATTTTACCACACGCGGAACTGTATAAATGCCCCCTCAAAAAAAATTCATGAATTGCTGATTTTTGTTCATTCTAACCTCCCATAAATCAAAATAAAAAGCGATCAAAAAATGTCATGTGCTTAAAAATGATACCAATAAAAACGTCAACTCGTACTGCAAAAAATAAGACCTCACATGTCTCTGTGGGCCAAAATATGCAAAAATTATAGCTCTCAAAATGTGGTGATGCAAAAAACTATTTTTTGCAATAAAAAGCGTCTTTTAGCGTGACAGCTACCAATCATAAAAACCCGCTATAAATAGTAAATCAAACCCTCCTTTATCACCCCCTTAGTTAGGGAAAAATAATAACATTAAAAAAAATTATTTATTTCCATTTTCCCATTAGGGTTAGGCTTGAGGCTAAAGTTATGATTAGGGTTAGGGTTGGGATTAGGGTTAGGGGTGTGTTAGGGTTAGGTTTGTGGTTAGGGTTATGGTTAAGGTTGGTACTAGGGTTAGGGGTGTGTTGGGGTTATGGTTGGAGTTAGAATTGGGGGATTTCCACTGTTTAGGCACATCAGAGGCTCTCCAAATGTGACATGGCGTCTGATCTCAATTCCAGCCAATTCTGCGTTGAAAAAGTCAAACGGTGATCCTTCACTTCTGAGCTTTGCCATGCGCCCAAACAGTAGTTTACCCCACATATGGGGTATCAGCGTACTCAGGAAAAATTGCACAATAACTCTTGGGGTCCAATTTCTTCTGTTACCCTTGGGAAAATAAAAAATTAGGTGCGAAAATATTTTTGTAAAAAAAAATGATTCTTTTGTTTTTACGGCTGTACATTACAAACTTCTGTGAAGGACTTGGTTTTCATAGCGCTCACCACACATCTAGATAAGTTGCTTGTGGGGTCTATTTTACAAAATGGGTTCACTTGTGGGGGGTTTCCACTGTTTAGGCACATAAGGGGCTCTCCAAATGCGACATGATGCCCGCAGATCATTCCATCAAAGTCTGCAATCCAAAACGTCACTACTTCCCTTCTGAGCCCTGACGTGTGCCCATACAGTAGTTTTCTCCCACGTATTGGGTATCAGCTTACTCAGTACAAATTGGACAACAACTTTTGGGGTTCAATTTCTCCTGTTACCATTGTGAAAATAAAATATTGGGGGCAAAAAAATCGTTTTTGTAAAAAAAAAAAAGGATTTTTTATTTTTACGGCTGTACTTTATAAACTTCTGTGAAGCACTTCGGGGTTCAAAGTGTTCACCACACATCTAGATAAGTTCCTTGAGGGGTCTATTTTCCAAAATGGGGTCTCTTGTTGGGGGTTTTCACTGTTTAGGCACATCAGGGGCTCTCCAAACGCGACATGACGCCCGCAGACCATTCCATCAAAGTCTGCAATCCAAAACGTCGCTACTTCCCTTCCGAGCCCTGACGTGTGCCCATACAGTAGTTTTCTCCCACATATTGGGTATCAGCACACTCAGGACAAATTGGACAACTTTTAGGGTCCAATTTCTCCTGTTACCCTTGGGAAAGTAAAAAGTTGGAGACTAAAAGATCATGTTTGTGGAAAAAATATGATTTTTTTATTTTCATGTGCGGGCGTTATAAACTTTAGTGAAACACCTTGGGGTTCAAAGTTCTCACCACACATCTAGATAAGTTCCTTGAGGGGTCTAGTTTCCAAAATGGTTTCATTTGTGGGGAGTTTCCACTGTTTAGGCACATCAGGAGCTCTCCAGCCAATTCTGCATTGAAATAGTCAAACGGCGCTCCTTCCCTTTCGAGCTCTGCCATGCACCCAAACAGTGGTTTACCCCCACATATGGGGTATCAGCATACTCAGGACAAATTGCACAATAACTTTTGGAATCTTGTTACCCTTGGGAAAATAAAAATTGGGGTGAAAAGATCATTTATGTGGAAAAAATATGATTTTTTAATTTTATGGCTCTACGTTATATAAACTTGTGTGAAGCACTTGGGGGTTCAAATTGCTCACCACAGATCTAGATAAGTTCCTTATGGGGTCTAGTTTCCAAAATGGGGTCTCTTGTGGGGGGTTTCCACTGTTTAGGCACATCAGGGGCTCTCCAAATGCAACATGGCCTCCAATCTCAATTCCAGCCAATTTTGGTTGGAAAAAGTCAAATGGTGCTCCTTCCATTCCGAGCTCTGCCGTGCGCCCACACAGTGGTTCCCCCCACATATGGGGTATCAGCGTACTCAGGACAAATTGGACAACAACTTTTGTGGTCCAATTTCTCCTGTTACCCTTGGGAATATAAAAAATTGGTGACTAAAAGATAATTTTTGTGGAAAAAAAATAGGATTTTTTATTTTCATGCCCGGGCATTATAAACTTGTGTGAAGCACTTGGGGGTTCAAAGTGCTCACCACAGATCTAGATAAATTCCATAGGGGGTCTAGTTTCCAAAATTGGGTCACTTGTGGGGGGTTTCCACTGTTTAGGCATATCTGGGGCACTGCAAACGGAACATGACCCCCATCAACGTCTGCATTCCAAAACGTTATTACTTCCTTTCCAAGACCTGTCATGCGCCCAAACAGTTTTCCCCCACATATGGGGTATCAGTGTACTCAGGACAAATATTTTTTTTGGGGTTCAATTTCCTTGGGAAAAATCAAAAATTTGGGACTAAAAAATTATTTTTGTGGAAAATTGTTTGTTTTTTTTCTCACCCAGGCATTATAAACTTTTGTGAAACACTTGGGGGTTCAAAGTGCTCACAACAGATCTAGATAAGTTCCATAGGGGGTCTAGTTTCCAAAATGGTGTCAGTTGTGGGGGGTTTCCACTGTTTAGGTGCATCACAGGCTCTCCAAACTCGACATGGTGTCCAATCTCCATTCCAGCCAATTTTGGTTTGAAAAAGTCAAACGGCGCTCCTTCCCTTACGAGCTCTGCCGTGTGCCCAAACAGTGGTTTTCCCCCACATATGGAGTATTGGCATACTCAGGAAAAATTGCACAACAACTTGATCTGTCCATTTTCTCCTTTTAGCCTTGTGAAAATGAAAAAAAGTTTGTAAAAGATCATTTTTGTGACTAAAAAGTTAAATATTCATTTTTTCCTTCCACGTTGCTTCAGCTCCTGTGAAGCACCTGAAGGGTTAATAAACTTCTTGAATGTGGTTTTGAGTACCTTGAGGGGTGCAATTTTTAGAATGGTGTCACTTTTGGGTATTTTCTGCCATATAGACCCTCAAAGTGACTTCAAATGTGAAGTGGTCCCTAAAAAAAATCGCTTTGTAAATTTTGTTGTAAAAATGAGAAATCGCTGGTCAACTTTTAACCTTTATAATTTCCTAACAAAAAAAAATTTTGGTTCCAAAAATGTGCTGATGTAAAGTAGACATGTGGGAAATGTTATTTATTAACTATTTTGTGTGACATATTTCTCTGTTTTAAGGGAATAAAAATTCAAAGTTTGAAAATTGCAAAATTTTCAAAATTTTCGCCATATTTGCATTTTTTTTCAAAATTAAACGCAAGTTATATCGAAGAAATGCTACCACTAACGTGAAGTACATTATATCACGAGAAAACAGTCTCAGAATCGCAAAGATCCGTTGAAGCATTCCAGAGTTATAACCTCATAAAGAGACAGTGGTCAGAATTGTAAAAATTGGCCCAGTCATTAACGTGCAAACCACCCTTGGGGGTGAAGGGGTTAATCTTCAACTTGCTTAATTGTTCACAATAACAGTAATTTTGATGAGGGGTGCCCAAACTTTTACATGCCACTGTAACTGCTGTATAGATATCAGTGGGTTTAAAGAGAAGTAACTGTGATGTTAGGATATAGCCCTTCAGGAATATAACTACTGGGCATACTTTGCCAGGGTCTGGGCAGGCACTTGTGGCTGAGCACCATGTAAACCAGCTATACACTATGGAAGATAAAGTAGAAGAATGGCAGCAAAAAGAAATAGCAATAAGCAGTAATTAGTAATTTAATAACTTAAGAAAACCCCTTTAATAAGTCAAGTGCAACATCTAATGGATACATACTAATGGATTAATTGGATTCTTATAAAATCAGCCCTAGTATATGAGTGACAAAGAGAAATATAAGCAATATGAATATATATATATATATATATATATATATATATATATATAGGAAAAAAAAGTATATAGTTAGCCACCAATTGTGCAAGTTCTCCCACTTAAAAAGAGAGAGGCCTGTAATTGACATCATAGGTAGACCACAACTATGAGAGTCAAAGAGTCAAAATGAGAAAACAAATCCAGAAAATCACCTTGTCTGATTTGGCAAGATTTATTTTTCAAATTATGGTCTAAAATAAGTATTTTGTCATTAACAAAAGTTTGTCTCAATATTTTGTTATATATCCTTTGTTGGCAATGGCAGAGGTCAAACGTTTTCTGTAAGTTTTCACAAGGTTGGCACACACTGTTGGTGGTATGTTGGCCCGTTCCTCCATGCAGATCTCCTCTAGAGCAGTGATGTTTTGGGCCTGTCGCTGGGCAACAAAGACAAATCCCTCCAAAGGTTTTCTATGGGGTTAAGATCTGGAGACTGGCTAGGCCACTCTAGGACCTTCATATGCTTCATATGAAGCCACTCCTTTGTTGCCCTGACGGTGCTTATGGAAGGAAGTTTGCAATCAAAATCTCACGATACATGGCCCCATTCATTTTTTCATGTACACGGATCAGTCGTCCTGGTCCTTTTGCAGAGAAACATCCCCAAAGCATGATGTTACCTTCCCCATGCTTCACAGTAGATATGGTGTTCTTTGTATGTAACTCAGCATTCTGTCTCTTCTGAACACAATAAGTTTTGTTTCTACCAAACATTTCTAATTTGGTTTCATCTGACCATATGACATTCTCCCAATACTCTTCTGGATAATCCAAATGCTCTCCAGGAAACTTCAGATGTGCCCGGACATGTACTGGCTTAAGCAGGGGGACATGTCTGGCACTGCAGGATTTGAGTCCCTGGCGGCGTAGTGTGTTACTGATGGTAGCCTTTGCTACAGTGGTCCCAGCTCTATGCAGATCATTCACTAGGTCCCCCGTGTGGTTCTGGGATTTTTGCTCACCGTTCTTGTGATTATTTTGGCCCCACGGGGTGAGATCTTGCGTGGAGCCCCAGATCGAGGGAGATTATCAGTGGTCTTGTATGTCTTCCATTTTCTTATTATTGCTCCCACAGTTGATTTCATCACACCATGATGCTTGCCTATTGCAGATTCAGTCTTCCCAGCCTGGTGCAGGGCTACAATTTTGTTTCTGGTGTCCTTCAACAGCTCTTTGGCCCTCACGATAGTGGAGTTTGGAGTATGAATGTTTGAGGTTGTGGACAGGTGTCTTTCATACTGATAACAAGTTCAAACAGGTGCCATTACTACAGGTAATGAGTGGAGGACAGAGGAGCCTCTTAAAGAATAAGTTACAGGTCTGTGAGAGCCAGAAATCTTGCATGTTTTTAGGTGACCAAATACTTATTTTCCACTGTAATTTGCAAAATAAATCTTGCCAAGTCAGACACAGTGATTTTCTGGATTTGTTTTCTCATTTTGACTCTCATAGTTGTGGTCTACCTATGATGTCAATTACAGGCCTCTCTCATCTTTTAAAGTGGGAGAACTTGCACAATTGGTAGCTGACTAAATACTTTTTTCCCCACTGTGTATACTGTAGCAAAGTACTGGATTGGAGATATTTGTCACTGAGGTTATTAGTTTCAGTAATTTGAACCTAGGAAAATGCTCCAGCACACTGCTGAGAGGGGTTAATCAGCCATATTATTGGCTAGATTTAGTGAACTTCTGAAGAGTGGTTGGGAAGCTGTTCACCATATCTCCACCTCAGGGTGGAGTCCAGAAGGTAAATGCATAGCTTTCTGGCTCATTCAGCGTTCGTGCCTGGAGATGAAGCTCTAGAGCAGTGTTTATGCGAAAGAGAGCTGAACCTTGATGTTTACCCTGAGCGAGCGGATCCCCACAGCCATATGAACTGTGCTATATGTTACCTTTTGTTTTCCCGTTATGCCAAAAAAAATTAAAACTTTTAAATAAACCAGTAGAAGATGAGAAACTCTCCTGTGAGAGTTTGAGTAGTACAGTGAGCCAATCTACCACAATGCGTATATATACTATGCGTATATTGGCCCCTTCCCGATTTCCTATTCTTTTGCATGTTTGTCACAATTAAATGTTTCAGATCACCAAACAAATGTAAAAATTAGACAAAGATGACACAAGTAAATACAAAATGCAATCTTCAAATGAACAACTTTATTATTAAGAGAGGAGAAAAAGTAATCCAAACCTTCAGGGCCCTGTTTGAAAAAGTGAAGTGTTAATGTCAATGGTTGGCCAGGAAGTCTGTGTGAGATGTTTGAAGTTCCATGATTGTTACATTGTTGTATCACTTTTGCTAAAGTATTCTGACTTTTCAATAAAGCTTTGCTGATCTTTTTGTAGATTTCACATTTCTTGTGTAAATAAATGATTTTTGTTCTCATGTCTCTTCCATGTGGTGCCATTTCTGACAGCATTAAATGAGAAGGGATTTTATTTGTTAAGTAACGCCCCATTTAAAGTCAACTGTTTGCTGGACACCAGTTTAATTAATAATTAGACTTATCTGTGGTTGAATGCTTGTCAGAATTTTGTAGTCTAAACTTTGTTCTTAAGACTTTCATTGGGGTATGCTCATTTTTTCCACATGGTCTTGAAAGAATTTGTTAGGAAAATTATTATTTTTGGGTGAGTAAAGTATGTTCTGCCTTCATACACGTTGACACGGTGTGCAATCTGGCATACAGCATAAACCACCGTTCCGTACTCCAAATAAGCAGACTGTCCTCTGTAGTCTAACTTGTTTATTGGTGAACAGTATAGAACATGCACGGTAAAACTATAAAAATACAAATGACATAGATAAGTATTGGGCAATAATCACACAGCTGACACTTTATAATTAACAGGAAAAGTATACAGTATGATGCAAACTTTACACAGGATTCTAATAACATCTCCTATGCACTGGCTGCTATACAGTTAATAATTTTTTAAACACTGCATTGCTAGAGAAGATATTGATCTTACCAGATATGCTTTACCAGGATAGCAAACTCAAGTTGGAGAGGTTACAGGAGAGCACATGAAACACGTGTATTCCCTGAAGTACACAGAAGAAAATGGAGCTTCTTCTTCCCAGAATACCTTGCTTCAATCCCACAATGCAATACTCTATCTGCTTGTTAAAGGCACAGGCTATAAATTAAGCCACCACTAGATGGTGATATCAACAAACAAAACCAGCACACAATAAGAAACATACTG
Source organism: Oophaga sylvatica (assembly GCA_033576555.1). NCBI lineage: Eukaryota > Metazoa > Chordata > Amphibia > Anura > Dendrobatidae > Oophaga > Oophaga sylvatica. The sequence continues at coordinate 347,422,851 of JARQOD010000002.1, forward strand.
CCCAGTACTCAGATGGGCAGAACAAAGTAACAAATCTTGTTTGCAATCAATGGCCTACATTTGTGGGAGTATTTTGCAACATGGCATCCCATAGAAAATTTTGATTCTGAAACAAAACCATAGATTTTCTGACAAATTTGTTGGGGTGTACTCATTTATGCTGAGAACTGTATATATTATGGATCATGTAATATAAACATAATGCCAGTGTAAATGTCATTATTTCATTATCTCTTTTGCCTAAATAATAATCTCTGCTCTTGTTTAATTCTAGACTGTTATGCTGAATTTAATAAATCCTCTGAAACATTCACATTTACTCAGTATGTTTGGGGCAGTTCATTGCTCTGAATACAGAATTGTTTTTCAGTTTGGAGTCTCCACCTGCCCTCTTACTCAAGAATAGGAAAGGTCATGTGCAGACTGTGTAGGACAAGAATATGAAAAGCACGCCAGGGAATCTAGTTATAGAGCCCACTGTTGAGATAAGTAAATATTTTATATGAATCAGACATATTTTATGCGCTACAGAAACAATAATTTAAAGTCTGTAGGTGCTTGATGAAATGGTCAGAATGAAGTTAAAAAGCTCAGGAAAAGTGCTGAAGTATATTAGCATTGTGTGGCATCACAATTCACTGAAATGTGAAATTAATCCAGCATTACAACCTTAATAGAGGTAGATAAGATGGATTGTTTCATAGTAATGCTTGTCTGTACTGGAGAACTACCAACTAATTCTAGAAATATATCTGTATCCTCCCAAGGTCGACTACATAGACTTGTACTGTTACCCATGTACTCTTCTTACAGGAGACCTAGGTTTGATTCTGCTACCTTCATTGATGTTTTATGTTTTCTTTGGGTCTGAAGTTCTCTATTGTGTGCTCTAGTATTCCTTTAGCACACAAGATATTCTGGTTCATTACTGGTATCTAACAGTTCTTTGTGTACAAGGTAATAATGTGTACATGAAAAGATTTTACAATAACTCCTACTAAAGTATTGTCTACAGCAGACATTGCACACATGTTGGATCCATACAGTAAACACTGCACTTACATACCTCCCAAATTTTGAAGACCAGAAAGAAAAAGAAATCATGCGGCAAATTTTGATCACGCCCCTGGTCACACCCCTGATCCACGCCCATTTGCCATTTCTTTCTACCATGGCAGGAGGAGATGTTAGAGGGGCAGTGTCAGTGAGAGAAATTCAGACGTCTGAGACTACAGGACCTAGACCCAAATCCGGTACTGTCTTGCTGTATCTGGGACAGTTGGGACTAGAGATGAGCGGATTTATTCACCAATCCAGTGTGCAGATCTGTGCTACCCAACAGCTGGACGGGAGTCCGGCAAATCTTTGATTATCAGGCGCCCCCGCCGCGGTTTTTGATTAATCAGGGCTAGTGTTGAGCGATACTGCTTGATATCTAAAAATATCGGATCGGAATGGTATCGCCGATATCACTAAATATCGTCGATATCCGATTCCGATACCGGAAGTCCAATGTAAGTCTATGGGAACCAAATATCGACATTAAAAAAAAACATTCTTGCCTTGTTGGTTAATTGTACATGAAGGAAAACAACAAAGACTAATGTAGAATGTATTGGGGGAGGTTGAGGAGACAATAAAGGCATACATGTTTAACCCAATGCATTGGAATAGCATTAATATATTTTTTTTTGGAAATACGTTTGGATTGACTAACAAATTGACAATGTTGTTAACCTTTTTTCTATTTTGGCAAATATGTATGTTTCACAACTTCCATGCTCTTCACCTTTTTAACTTTTGCCAGTGCCACACTTTCTCCTTCATAATCTTCAGCAGCAGCATCATCTTTCTCATCAAATTATTCTTCATCTTCACCTTCTTAATCTTCTTCTTAAACTTCTTGCTATTCATGTTTTTGTTTACATTACTCATATTGTTATTATTAAACTAATTAATCTTCTTCATATTCAAATTCTTCATCTTCTTCCTCTTCATCTTCTTCATCATATTCTTATTTGTGACAGAGATTCCTGTACTTGTAATCTGTAAAAGTATGAATTGTTCATCCTTCCGTTCTTGCTGTCACAAAAGATTTAAATTACAACAGTATTTGTCCGTGTTCAGTTTAGCCTGCAGCAGCAGCAGGCATTTTCCAGGGGCACCACGAGGAGGAACGGACTCACCCCCATACACTGCTTAGTCTTCTTCTGCTTAGAATTTAGAGCATATATTTTGCTCTTCATTTTGGTCTTATACTTCATGTTCTTCTGCTTTTTGATCTTTTGCTTATTGTTCTTCTGTCTCTTGTTCTGTATCTTGTAGTTTGTCTTAACCTTCTTTGTCCTGTTGGTGATCTTCTTCTGGGTAATCTTTTATTTTTTCTTTGTGATGGTGTTCAGGCTGGTTGGCTTCATGCTCGTCGTCCTTGTTGTCATCATCTTCTTCTGGGTGGTCTTTAAGGTCGTCTAATTTTTGAGAAACAGCTGACGTTACTGGAACCCTGACGGGTATCAGATGGAGCAAGAGACAATGGAAGTAACGAGGACCAGCTGACTGTGCTGGACCCCGGACGGGTAGCAGAAGGAAAAGAGGCAATGTCACAACCGAGTACCAGCTGACGTTACTGTGACACGGTTACTAAGCAGGAGGTACCTGTGCTCCAAAGCACTACCAAGGACCAGCAGACGTTGCTGGAACTCGGATACGGAGATGGAGGCACCTAGGCCAAAGGCACTGGGGAGAACCACTTGACGGTACTGGACCCCGGACGGGTAGAAGAACGCACCCATGAAAATGTAAGTTTACAGGACGCAAGCCGTCCGCAGTTACCGAATCACACAGTCCTACAGTGGGTGCTTATCCTATTGTCACAATGGAAACCGCCTTTCTTTACATATCCCACAGCACACATAGGAATCACCTAAACTGCAGGCACCATAGAGTCGGCTAACCCGAATGCAACATGACAGCACAACTTATTGGAGGATAATTGACGTTCACACTGCCAGGAAACAGCTGTCGTGCTGTAACCAGGCTGGCCAGGAGTCAGTACCCCTGCCAATTACTTACGAGCAACAAATGGCGGTGTTGTAGCCCAGGGAGTAGAGTTCAGGTGGTAGAAAGATGAACATAACAGGAGACATGGAAAACGTTGCCAAACAGTTATTTAATCTGAAAACGGACAGGCAAATTCAGGTGAGATCCATGCCTTGTTCATTTTCAGAAAAGTAAGCCGGTCTACATTCTCTGAGGATAGTCGCATGCGACGGTCTGTTACTACACCACCTGCAGCACTAAAGACACGCTCAGATAATACACTGGCAGCAGGGCAAGCCAGCACCTCCAATGCATACTGGCTAAGCTCTGGCCATGTATCCAACTTAGAGACCCAAAATTTTAAAGGGGAAGAGGCATCTGGGAGTACACTTAAAGGGAAAGCCAAGTAGTTTGCCACCATCTTACGGAAACGTTTCTTCCTGGTGACTGGAGCCGTCTCGGATGGTGTAGACCTTGCTGGCGCTGTCACAAAACTTTGCCACATTTGTAACATACAGTTCTTGCCCTGTGCAGAGGCGCTGCTTCTGCTCCCTCTTGTTGTAGAGGTGTCTCCACTGCCTCGACGCACAGAGCTGCTTTGTAAAGCAGTAGCAGCAGCAGCAGCTCTCTCGGCTGGAATGTACAACAGTATGGATTGCACCAGTGTGTCTTGGTACTCCTGCATTTTACGGTCCCGGTTCACCGGTGTGATGAGGGTTTGTAAGTTGTCCCGGTAGCGAGGGTCTAGGAGGGTGTACACCCAATAATCTGACGTGCTGAGAATGTGGGCGATGCGGCGGTCGTTTCTCAGGCACTGAAGCATGAAATCAACCATGTGCTGCAGACTCCCAACTGGCCAACAAAGGCTGTCCTCTGGAAGAGGCGTCATCTCTGTCTCCTCTGCATCACCCCACCCTCGCTCTACATACTGACTACAGCGTTGTGTACCTCCCTCTGTAGGGATTTCTTCCTCCTCCATTGACTCCTCCTCCTCCTCATCCTCCTCACAAAGTGAGCACTGCCCAGCCCTTTGTGAGGAACCACGTTGCGCTGACTGTCCTGAAGGTAATTGAATTTGTGACTCCTCATCCTCCACCTCTTCCAAAACCTCTTCCTTTAGTGCTTTCAGTGATTTCTGAAGCAGGCAGATAAGGGGAACAGTCATGCTGACTAGTGCATCATCTGCACTCGCCATCCGCGTTGAGACATCAAACGCACGCAAAATGTCGCAGATGTCCTTCATAGAGGCCCACTCAGTAGTGGTGAAGTGTGAAAGGCGCAAATTGCGAGTTGATTGCGCCTGTTGCAGCTGATACTCCATTACTGCTGGCTGCTGCTCACACAACCGCTCCAACATATGTAACGTGGAATTCCACCTGGTGGGTACGTCACATATGATGCGATGTTCAGGAAGGCGAAATCTGACTTGCAGAGCTGCAATGCGCGATCTGGCCATGCTGGAACGTCGCAAGTGAGCGCACTCTAGGCGGACCTTGTGCAGCAGTGCATCAAGATCCGGATAGTCCCTCAAAAAACTCTGCACGACCAAGTTGAGCACATGTGCCAGACATGGTATGTGAGTGAGGTTGCCAAGGCCCAGAGCTGCCACCAGATTTCGGCCATTGTCACACACTACCAAGCCTGGCTGGAGATTAGCTGACAAAAACCACACGTCGCTCTCCTGCTTGATGGCATCCCAGAGCTCCTGCGCTGTGTGGCTTCGATTCCCCATGGGAATTAATTTCAGGACGGCCTGTTGACGTTTGGCCACGGCTGTGCTCATATCGGTCGCAACAGGTAAGCGTTCACGGGTCCATGTGGAGGTATACCGTGACGGCTCGAGCAGCGATGATTCTGAGGAACTGGAGTAGGAGGAGGAATCAATGTGCACAGACTGGATTCCTGCAATCCTTGGAGTTGGCAGAACACGTACAGCGCCACTGGCAAGATCTGTACCCGGCTCCACAACATTGACCCAATGGGCAGTGAGGGAAAGGTATCGTCCCTGGCCATGGGTACTGGTCCATGCATCGGTGGTCAGGTGGACCCTGCTACTGACGGCGTTTAGTAGCGCATGTTTAATGTTTCCCTCGACATGTTTTTGCAGAGCAGGGACAGCTTGCCTGCTGAAATAAAATCGGCTTGGCACATTATATTGTGGGACTGCCAATGCCATAAAGTTCCTGAAACTGTCAGTCTCCATCAGCCTGAATGACAGCATTTCAAGGGACAGGAGTTTTGCAAGGCCAGCATTCAGAGCCTGTGCTCGTGGATGGTTTGCCGAGTATGGCCGTCTTTTATCCCATGCCTGTGTTACCGATGGCTGTTTTTTGTTCTGGGAGTGTGACGATGACTGTGAACTTGCTGCAGTGGGTGGAATAACAGTTTGTCTATGTACAACAGTGACCGAGGTTCTTCCATGGAGATCCTGTGAGGAAGCCGAACCAGGTGTGTGAGAGCTGGAGGTAGAGGCTCGAACATGACCTAAAGATGTAGGTGCTGCTGTAGGTTGGCCTACATCTCCAGTGTGTCTTTGTAACTCAGCTACGTGCTTTGTCCGTACATGTTTCCACATATTTGTGGTATTCAGGTTACTGATATTTTTACCTCTTTTAACTTTTTGCTTACACAGCTTGCATTGAACATAGCAAATATCATCTACAAGTCTGTCAAAAAAGGACCACGCAGTGCAAGTCATGGGAGCGCCAATTTTGACATTTCTAAGAGAACTGCTCCCAACAGGTGCCAAACTGGAGGCTACAGGCAAGCGAGTCTGCAGCCTACCTCTCCCTCCTCTTTGTACCGTTGGGACAATCTCTTCCTCAGAGCTGCTCCCACCACCTTCCTGTTGCTCACGCCATGTTGGGTCTCGGACTTCATCATCTACACTACCCTCTTCCAACACCTGCTGCTGTTGAATGGTCTGGGCAGCACCATGCTCCACAAAACCTGGCACCTGAGTCTCATCATCATCATAAGATGCGTTCTGTGGTGTGCTGTCCATCGGCACTGGCTCACCCGCCTCTTCAGATTGAGAGAGACACAGCTGTTGCGCATCACTGCATACTCCCTCTTCTTCAAATTGCAGAATGCTGCTTGCCTGTGCCCGTGTTTGCGAGCCAACAGATTCTGAGTACAGAAGCAGAGACTCTGC
>JARQOD010000002.1:347429143-347594764 GCA_033576555.1 Oophaga sylvatica
TCACCAGGAAGTATTCCTGCGATCATCCACCCTGTTGTCTTCCGGGGCCCCCGGGGCTTTTTCATTATGATTCACCATGCTTTCTTTCTTTTCAAATGACCAACTTATTTTGCCACTCCTAAATTTAGCAATTTCTCGGAGGGGTTTTTTTTTCTGTTTTTTGCAGTTTAAAGGGGAATTTTTTCACCTGCAGGGAGACTCCTTTGACCGCATTTTCCTTCAAGCTAAACCTCCAATGCAAACACCACACCTCAAATCAACACCACCCTTTTATCTGCTTAATTGAGATGATATAAAAAAGGGATTGCCCACACCGCCCATGAAATACCTTGAGTCTTGTCCAATTATTTTTGTCCCTTTAAAACAGGGTGGCACATGTTAAGGGAGCTGAAACCCTAAACCCTTCATCCATTTAATTGGTACCCTCAAATAAAGCTGAAAGCGAACTTCAACTGCATCTGATTTGTTTTGTTTCAAATTCATTGTGGAAAATTCTAAACCAAAATTAATAAATGTGTCTCTGTCCAAAAATTAGGACCTAACTGACTGCAGCGCCCTCTATACTCCTGTTCTGCCTACCCGATACGTATCGCACTTAGGGCCCCTCCGCTTGAAGTCCCAGGGCTCCGGTTTTTTTCATCACCAGCCGTGAAGGGAAAACCACAATATTTCGGACCCGGTTGCCGTTATTTGAGTGAGGTATCTGCACCGAAGTAAAACTCTGTAAGGTTCTTTTGTCTCTTTGACATTTCCTTGAAAACTCATTTTCCGTGGGCCATTTGCTTTCTGTCTTTCTGCACTCTTGCCCTCATTAAATGGAGTTTCCAGTTTTCTGTTCCCCCCTGATTCTCTCCCCTCTTGCTTCTTAAGCACTCACGAACAATCAGTGCTCCTGAATCAAGCCCAGTCACCTGTGATCTGACTCCGGAAACCTAGATTTTGGACTCCACTTATTCCTACTGAGGAACTTTGGAACACTTTTGGACTTTGGAAACCTGCTGTCTGGGAATCCCTGTTTGCAGAGAATTACGGTACAGAGAAGAGATCCGAACCTGCTTGGAGAGTTATTGTAGAGCTTGAGTTACTCTGGCCTCGTGTTCTCCTCCCTCTGTTCCTGCAAACTGTGGGACCTTTTTTTGCGCTTTATAAGTAATACAATCATTTCATATCAACCTAGTCCATTGTTTTCCTCGCACCCAAGCACAAACCTATAGGAACTTACACTATACATGCAAGATTCAGGACCAATGTTTATGTCTGCTGGGTCTGGAAAGCCGTGTCTGCTTTTGACTGTGGAACAGATGTCCGTTTAAAATACCTTCTGTGATGACGTGGTTGTGACTTCTCACAACCATTCCAGGTGAGCGCTTTCCCCTTTAAATGTTACTCTGGAGTTTTACCACAGGTAAACCTTTCGTTTTTTTTTTTTTTTCCTTTCCTCTTCTCCTTCCACACTTCTGCCTTAAAAGATCTGGAAGATGGAGGCCCGCATAAAGGAGCTTTGCGGAGTGACTGATACAATTCCGCAGATATACAGACTATAAGACCCGTTTTGCAAGCCTACGGGACCCACAAATCATAATTTGCAAGTGTTTGGACAAATTTCTCAGGAATTACGAGCCGGGATTGAGGCTCTAGAGGAACGATCCAGGCTCCGCCAAACCCGAGTTCGGGACCCCAAGTTACCTCCTTTTCGTTTTGGCGGGAACGGAGAAATTCAGGGGATTTTTTTTAACCAATGCAATCTATTTTTCCTGCACATCTTCACAATTCCCCCTGAACGACCAAATTGCTTACTAAAATCTGTTGCTTACCAATAAGGCTTTGATGTGGCAAACCCCGATTGAGACGAGGAGATTGTTTGAATCACCTTGATGCTTTTTTTTTCAGCCATGGGGCAAGGTGTTGATGACCCCAATCGAGGTGCAAAGCTGAAGCAGCCATTTAACTTTGCGCCAAGGTAAGCGTTCAGTACCGAATAAGCCTTGGATTTAGGAGATGGGCTCTTGATACCACTTGGGACACTTCCGCCAAAAAATCTATTTTTCGGAAAGGGTTGTCTCCACTGATTAAGGATGAACTTGCCGTGCCACCCTCCCCACGCGTTAGGTGACTTTATTAACTTTGTATCCGAAATTTATGCTCGTCACTGAACGCAAACAAAGGAGGGTTCGAAAATAACGCACTAACCTTTTCCTACCTCCCTCCTCGCTAAGGGAAACCTTGAGTAGGATCCAAGGGAACCAGAACCTGAACCCCAAACAGGTGACTCTTTACAAAGACGGGTTATTTATCACGCAAAGAACATCTATAAAGGAAATCTAGGGTTTTTACTGTGGGATATTCAGGGCACTTCATTATAAACTGCCCCCGCCTTCTCGTAAGACACTGCAGCAGTCATTCACTGGAGTGTTGCAAAAGAGCTCTTCATGTCCGAGCCTCAACTCAGGGACGCTCAAGAGATCTTGATTTTTCCCAAACCTTTAGTTCTGGGGACAATGACGGTTAACGCTGCAATTTTTCAATTTTCCCAGCGGTGCCCAGCTGAGTTTTAAAATAAAAATTTCTCAAGCTTCCTTCATCAAACTCTCGGTGGAAATCATCTGGGTGTCACCTGCATGATCGACCCCAGGAGCAAGTGGAAATTTTATGGATATCTCCTTTGCTCTGAAACAGGGATACGTTCAGTGAAGAAGGCTACCCCAGTACAGAGGAGACTGTGGAGGCTCCCTGCTGACCTCTGGCCAGTGGATCAGGAAACAAAGCCTTTGAAAGGGGCCTTATGGGTAAAGCTCATCAGGAGAAAATGTCTTTTATGCTTATCTCTTCCCCCACTTTTCCCCATTATTCTAGGGCTAAACCAGGCTGCAGGCGAGAATCCTACATTAACTGGGAGACCAAGGAATACACTTTTCCAGAAACAAATTTAGTCAAGGGGTTTCAGCTTGCCGTTCCCCAAAGGAACCTGCATCCCTGAACACCACTGTATACCAGGACTATTGGATTTATGTGACAAGAAGAACGTGATCATCTTCCCCCAAACCCTCCAAGAGTCCAATCGAATTATTGCCTGGAGCCGAGATACCTTTTTTTTGGGAAATCTACCCCCACGGGCCCGGCTAAAACTTTGAAGGACTACATAGATGAAAATCAGCCAAAGGCTTCATACGCCCCTCTTCATCTCCCGCAGGTGCACCCATCTTCTTTGTGAAGAAGAAAGATGGATCTCTGAGACCCTGCATAGACTATGGGGAACTCAATAAGGTTACTATTAGAAACCGTTATCCATTGCCTTTAATCCCTGAGTTGTTGGAGAGAGTGCGGCACGCCAAAATTTTCTCTAAACTGGATCTCCGTGGGGCCTATAACTTGGTCTGTATTAGACCTGGGGATGAATGGAAGACTGCATTCAGGTCACGCTATGGACACTTTGAATATCTAGTTATGCCTTTTGGTCTGAGTACCGCCCCAGCCACTTTCCAACACTTGGTGAATGACATCTTCAGGGATCTCCTAGATACATTTGTGGTGATTTATCTGGATGATATTCTAATTTTTTCTAACTCCACAGAGGAACATCATGGACATGTGAGAATGGTCTTAGAACGCCTAAGACAAAACCATCTCTACATCAAACTTGAAAAGTGTGAATTCCATAGGACCGAAATTCAATTTCTGGGGTATTGTCACGCTGTCTAATGATATGTATACAATGTCAGTAAACTATTAATACAGGAACAACACTCTATACAACAACTAGTATAGCAACATCAGCATGTAAGTATAGAATAGATTTTACCTGACACGATATCTGCTGAACTCAGGGTTAATCTTGAGGACTTGATGAGCTGAAACAGGAAAGAGGTGGACCGGGATCTAACCTGACCCTAAACTGGGGTCCTAACTAATCCCCACTTGGAGGTACTGATAATGGTTCAGAGGTCCAAGTCTCCAACCTAACCCTGTCTCCTATCAGACCCTGAACCCTGTAATCAGTCCTAAGAAGGATCCTGACTACCACCAAGGGATATGGGCTGATCTTAGCTAAATACACAGATTAGACATATAAGACAGACAGGATAACACTCGCTTGCATACACACTCAAACACCAAAGGAACATAAATGGTCTGGGAAATAAACTCTAACCAAGTTGAGCTTAGAACAACTAAGGAGCTCACAACTAAAGTCTATACAGATTCATTCCTATCTGTGGTCTGCATGAAGGTTTTCACTGGCAACTCCCCAAGCAGACAACCAGGAATTTAAAGGAAACCAATCAACAAATAATCAATTGCAGCCGGGAGAAACTGCACCCAGTCCCAGCACCGAGCACAGACAGAATTAACTCCCTAGCTGCCAAACACAAAGAAACAGCAGCTCAGCTGTGAGAAGTCAAAATGTGCAACCGCGACGATCTTCGTGGCAATGCACACATGACAGTACCCCCCCTTCTACGAGGGGCCTCCGGACCCTCAGGGCCAGGCCTGCCCGGGTGAGTTCTGTGGAAGGTCCGAACCAAACGATCTGCGTTAACATCAGACGCAGGGACCCACGTCCTCTCCTCTGGACCATACCCCTTCCAATGCACCAAGTACTGAAGGGACCGGCGATTCAGACGTGAGTCAATGATCTTTGATACTTGAAATTCCAAGTTACCATTGACCAACACAGGAGGAGGAGGTAGAGGTGACGGTATGACTGGTGCCACATACCTTTTAAGTAATGACTTGTGGAACACATTATGAATTTTAAACGTAGGAGGGAGGTCCAGACGAAATGCCACAGGATTAATTATGGAACTGATCCTGTACGGCCCGATGAATCTGGGACCCAGTTTCCAGGAGGGCACTTTAAGTTTTATATTCCTGGTAGACAACCATACCAGATCGTTCACATTCAGATCTGGACCAGAAACTCTCCTCCTATCAGCCATACGTTTGTAACGGTTCCCCATCGCACTCAGATTATTCAATACACCTCTCCACACAGAAGCAAGTGACGACGAGAAACGCTCCTCCTCAGGAACCCCAGAAGGGCCCCCCCCATTGAAAGTACAAAACTGGGGATGAAAACCATATGCCCCAAAAAACGGGGACTTACCAGTGGACTCGCTCCGCCTGTTGTTAAGAGCGAACTCTGCCAGAGGCAAGAAAGAAGACCAGTCCTCTTGGTTCTCTGAGACAAAACACCGGAGATATGTCTCTAAGCTCTGATTCAGACGCTCTGTCTGACCATTGGTCTGCGGATGAAAAGCCGAGGAAAATGGCAATTGCATCCCCCGACGTAAACAAAATGCCCTCCAAAATTTGGACACAAACTGAGACCCCCTATCTGACACCACATCAGAAGGCAACCATGAAGTCTAACGATCTCCCTAATGAACACCTGCGCCAGAGTTTTAGCATTAGGGAGTGCAGGAAGAGCAACGAAATGTGCCATCTTACTGAACCTGTCAACAACCACCAGTATGACAGTATTCCCTGACGACGGAGGAAGGTCCGTAATGAAGTCCATAGATAAATGAGTCCATGGACGCTCCGGAAGTTTCAAGGGTAAAAGGGTCCCAGACGGACGGGTATGAGGGGTTTTAGAGCGAGCACACACCCCACATGACGCGACAAAAGTTATAACATCTTTATTAGCATTAGGCCAACCAAACCGGCGAGAAAGGAGATCTAAAGTAGCTTTACTCCCTGGATGTCCTGCTAGAGCAGAATTATGATGTGCCTCAATAACCTTTTGTCTCAACAGATTTGGGACAAACAGTCTCCCTGGAGGTCCTGCAGGGGCGTCCCCCTGAGCCTCTAACACCTCCTCCTCAAGCTCAGAAAATACAGCCGACACTACCACCCCCTCCTGAAGGATAGGACTCGGGTCATCCGTTTTCCCGGCCCCTGGGAAACTGCGAGACAAGGCATCAGCCTTTACATTCTTAGACCCCGGGCGATAAGTGACGACAAAATTAAACCTGGTAAAAAACAACGACCATCGAGCTTGTCTGGAATTCAGACGCTTAGCGGATTCCAAATACAACAGGTTCTTGTGATCAGTAATAACGGTAACCGGGTGGACTGCCCCCTCCAAAAAGTGACGCCATTCTTCAAAAGCTAACTTAATGGCCAAAAGTTCCCTATTGCCGATATCATAATTCCTTTCGGCGGACGACAATTTCTTAGAAAAGAAAGCGCACGGATGCCATTTACCAGGGGACGGACCCTGGGACAATATAGCACCCACCCCTACGTCAGACGCATCCACCTCCACAATGAACGGCTGAGATGCATCTGGTTGGATGAGAACGGGTGCCGAAGCAAAACATTTCTTCAAAGAGGAAAAGGCTTGGCAAGCTTTGTCCGACCATTTAGAAAAATACGTCCCTTTTCTTGTCATGTCAGTGAGAGGTTTGACGACAGATGAGAAATTACAAATAAATTTCCGGTAGTAGTTAGCAAACCCCAAAAAACGCTGCAGAGCCTTAAGATCCCCTGGCTGATCCCATTCAAGCACTGCTCTCACCTTTTCAGGGTCCATACGGAAACCGGAGGCTGACACCAAAAAACCCAAAAACTGAAGTTCCTGTACGGCAAATACACACTTCTCCAGTTTGGCATATAATTTATTGTCTCGCAAGATCTGCAACACCTGTCTCACATGCTCCTGATGAGACACAAGATCTGGTGAGTAAATTAAAATGTCGTCCAAATATACAACCACAAACAGCCCCACAAGGTGACGAAAAATGTCATTAACAAAATGTTGGAATACTGCTGGTGCAGTAGTCAGACCAAAAGGCATGACTAGGTTCTCATAATGTCCCTCCGGCGTGTTAAACGCCGTTTACCACTCATCCCCCTCTTTTATCCTAATCAGATTATACGCCCCCCTGAGATCCAATTTAGAAAACCATTTGGCGCCAACAATTTGATTGAAGAGATCAGGAATAAGAGGGAGTGGATACGGATCTCGAACAGTAATCCGATTAAGTTCGCGGAAATCCAAGCAAGGGCGTAGGCCTCCATCTTTCTTCTTCACAAAGAAGAACCCCGCGGCTACTGGGGAAGATGAAGGTCTAATATGCCCTTTGGCCAGACTTTCAGAAATATAATCTTTCATAGCCTGCCTCTCAGGACCAGAAAGATTATACAACCTAGCTTTAGGCAACTTAGCATCAGGAAGGAGATTAATAGAGCAGTCATACACGCGATGAGGAGGCAACTCCTGACACCCCTCCTCAGAGAAAACATCCCCAAAATCCTCCAAAAAAGGAGGCAATGTACTAGGCACGACCGCACTGATGACTGTGTTCATGCAGTTGCTTTTGCAAAACTCACCCCATTGGCTTATTTCTCTGGACTGCCAATTAATCACAGGGTTATGTTTAACCAACCAAGGAAGTCCCAACACAATGGGAGTAGGTAGACCCTCCAACACATAACAAGATAATTGTTCCCTATGTATTGCCCCTACCCGAAGGTCAATGTTATGAACCTCATGAACAAAGCTACCTTGGCCGAGAGGCCTGGCGTCAATGGAGAATATAGGGATCGGTTTGACCAATACACTCAGATGCATACCTTGAGCCTGAGCAAACTGAGCGTCAACCAGATTAGCCCCGGAACCACTATCAAGAAGAACAGACAATCTCTCCACTCTCGTACCAACTACCACCTCCACTGGTACAAGGAACTGAGAAGAACTGGCGGATGAAATACATACTCCCAGGTTGTCGTCCACCACACAACCTGGGATTAACAGTTTTCCGGCGACTTTTGGCTCAACAAGGCACGGGATGGACATTCTCCAACAAAATGTCCCTCTTTCCTGCAGAAAAAACATCTTCTAGTCCTGCGGCGTACCGCCAATCCCCTCCTACGAAATGATGTCCCTCCCAACTGCATAGGCTCATCCGAACAGACAAGGGGAACCTCAACATAAGGGACTTTAGTGGTAGGTGGAGAAACAACAGGGAGTGGGGTTACCTCACCCCTCTCCCGAAGCCGTCTATCAGTACGGATAGCTAAGGCCATAGCAGCCTCCAGAGAAGGAGGAGACTCATACTGAGCCAAAACGTCTTTTAATTTATCAGAAAGCCCATGACAAAACTGGCTCCTAAGATCTGGGTCATTCCACTGAGTATCTGTGGCCCATCTACGAAACTCAGAAGCAAATTCCTCTGCCGGACGATCTCCCTGCTGTATCTTACGTAATTTTGTCTCAGCAAGAGAGACCCGATCTGGGTCATCATATACCAATCCCAGGGCAGTAAAAAATTGATCTACAGACAGTAGAGCCGGGGATCCCGGAGGAAGGGAAAATGCCCAGGATTGAGGGTCCCCTTGCAGAAGTGAGATAACAATTCCCACTCTCTGCTCCTCACTCCCTGATGATCGAGGCCGAAGCCGAAAATACAATTTACATGCCTCCCGGAAGGTGAAAAATTTGTCTCGCCCACCAGTGAACCTGTCCGGGAGAGCAACCTTAGGTTCAACTCTGGTTTGCTCCAGGGGAGACAAAACTTTGGACTTAATGTCCGTCAGCTCCATGGATAATCCCTGCAACTGCAGAGCCAGCTGGGCTACTGGATCCATGGTAACTGGAGATAATTTTTATGGCCAGTGAAAATGTCACGCTGTCTAATGATATGTATACAATGTCAGTAAACTATTAATACAGGAACAACAATCTATACAACAACTAGTATAGCAACATCAGCATGTAAGTATAGAATAGATTTACCTGACACGATATCTGCTGAACTCAGGGTTAATCTTGAGGACTTGATGAGCTGAAACAGGAAAGAGGTGGACCGGGATCTAACCTGACCCTAAACTGGGGTCCTAACTAATCCCTCACCTTGGAGGTACTGATAATGGTTCAGAGGTCCAAGTCACCAACCTAACCCTGTCTCCTATCAGACCCTGAACCCTGTAATCAGTCCTAAGAAGGATCCTGACTACCACCAAAGGGATATGGGCTGATCTTAGCTAAATACACAGATTAGACATATAAGACAGACAGGATAACACTCGCTTGCATACACACTCAAACACCAAAGGAACATAAATGGTCTGGGAAATAAACTCTAACCAAGTTGAGCTTAGAACAACTAAGGAGCTCACAACTAAAGTCTATACAGATTCATTCCTATCTGTGGTCTGCATGAAGGTTTCACTGGCAACTCCCCAAGCAGACAACCAGGAATTTAAAGGAAACCAATCAACAAATAATCAATTGCAGCCGGGAGAAACTGCACCCAGTCCCAGCACCGAGCACAGACAGAATTAACTCCCTAGCTGCCAAACACAAAGAAACAGCAGCTCAGCTGTGAGAAGTCAAAATGTGCAACCGCGACGATCTTCGTGGCAATGCACACATGACAGTTATGTACTATCTACGCAAGGGATTAGTATGGATGGAAGCAAGACCCAAGCCATCAAGGATTGGCCAATTCCTAGAAATGTGAAGGAGGTGCAGCGCTTCATCGGGTTTGCCAACTTCTATAGACGTTTCATTAGGAATTTCTCTGAGGTAGTGTCACCTATCACCCAACTTACCCGGAAACAGTCTAGGTTCTCCTGGACCCCGCAAGCTCAGGAAGCATTTTCCTGTTTAAAGGATAAATTTACCACCGCACCTATCTTAGTACATCCCAACCCCGAGCTTGCCTTCATAATAGAGGTGGATGCTTCAGACTGTGCCGTTGGAGCTATACTCTCTCAGAGAACAGGTGAGAAGAATGTCTTGCATCCCTGTGCCTTCTTTTCCCAGCAGTTGTCTTCGGCTGAGAGGAACTACGATGTGGGCAATAGAGAATTGTTGGCCATTATTGCCGCCTTCAAGGAATGGAGACACCTTCTTCAGGGTGCTGCACAGCAAATAGTCGTCCTGACAGACCATCGTAACCTTGAATTTATCAGGTCGGCTAAGTGCCTGACTCCTCGCCAAGCTCGCTGGAATCTTTTCCTAAACCAATTTAATTTTGTAATTTCTTATAGACCAGGATCACGCAATGGAAAGGCTGATGCACTCTCTAGGATTCATTCAGCAGAGACACGTCCACTTACTCCTCCTAAGACTATTCTTCCTGACTCTAGATTCCTGGGAGTGATTCATAATCAAGACCTACTTAAGGACATCAAGGAAGCATACCATGCGGATTCTTTGTTGGCTCAACCCCCAAGGGACGTAAGTCTTGTCTTTAAGAATGGTGTGTGGATTCAGGGACAACGTCTGTATATACCTGAAACAGTCAGATTGAGAGTATTGCAACTCATCCACGATTCCAAGATAGCCGGGCATAGGGGAATTCTAAAGACACAAGAATTTCTTTCTCGTTTCTTTTGGTGGCCCACTTACAGGAAAGATGTTTTAAACTATGTCACTTCATGTGAAGTCTGTGCAAGATGCAAAACACCTCGCTCCTCACCAACTGGTCTGTTACAACCTCTTCCCACCCCGTCCCGCCCGTGGGGATCCATTTCTATGGACTTCATTGTGGAGTTACCAACCTCTCAAGGGAAGAACACCATTCTAGTGGTGGTTGATCGTCTAACAAAGGCAGCTCATTTTATCCCTTGTGTCGGCTTACCCACTGCAAAACAGACATCAGACTTGATGATTAAGAATGTGTTTCGCTTACATGGAGTACCGGATGAGGTCATTTCGGATCGAGGGGTGCAATTCACTTCAAGGTTTTGGCAAAATTTCTGTGCCGCATTGGACATTAAAGTAAACCTTTCTTCTGCTTTTCATCCCCAGACTAATGGACAGACAGAACGAACCAATCAGACCCTGGAGCAGTATCTCCGCTGCTTTATCTGCCACCTACAAAATGATTGGGTGGATCTACTTCCACTGGCTGAGTTCTCTTATAATAACTCTCAGAGCGCCTCCACTAAGCAGTCTCCTTTTTACTCCAATCTAGGTTATCATCCTAACATTCTTCCTCGATTTCCCATAGATACGCCCTTGCCGGCAGTGGCTGAAAGAATCACTTCTTTACAAAAGAATATGGATCTTCTAAAGGAAAATCTAGAATTGGCTCAGGAAAGGTACAAGAAAGCAGCAGATAAATTTCGTAAACCTGCACCAGCTTTCAAGGTAGGAGATTTGGTCTGGCTGTCAACCAGAAATCTTAAATAAAGATTCCATCGTCTAAATTGGGACATAAGTACATTGGACCTTATAAGATCAGTAAGATTATAAGTGCTGTTGCTTGTCGTCTTCAACTGCCCAGAACTATGAGAATCCACCCTGTCTTTCATGTATCCCTACTAAAGGCTGCAACACCCAATACGTTTCCTGGATGCTCTTCTCCTTGCCCTGACCCAGTGCTGGTCGAATTTATGGTGGAAAGGATTCTAGATTCCAGGTTGTACAGAAATCAGTTGCAATATTTGATTAAATGGCAGGGCTACCCAGTGGAGGACAACTCATGGGAACCAGTCAATAATGTAAATGCTCCTCGCCTGCTCCGCCAGTTTCATCAGAGGCACCCTGACAAGCCTGGTCTGAGGTCAACCGGAGGTTGTCCTTAAGGGGGGAGTAATGTAAGGTTCTTTGTCTCTTTTGACATGTTCCTTGAAACTCAGTTTTCCGTCGGCCATTTTGCTTTCTGTCTTTCTGCAGCTCTTGCCATCAGTTAATATGGAGTTTCCAGTTTTCGTGTTCCCGCCCTGATTTTCTCCCTCTTGCTTCTTAAGCAGCCTCAGCTGAACAATCAGTGCTCCTGAATCAAGCCTCAGTCAGCCTGTGACCTGACTCCTGGAAACCTAGGATTTTGGACTCCAGCTATTTCCTACTGAGGAACTTTGGAACACTTTTGGACTTTGGAAACCTGCTGTCTGGTGAATCCATGTTTGCAGAGGAATTACGGTACAGAGAAGAGATCCTGAACCTGCTTGGAGAGTTATTGTAGAGCTTGAAGTTACTCTGGCCTGCTGTGTTCTCCTGCCTCTGTTCCTGCAAACTGTGTGACCTTTTCTGCATGCTTGTATGAAGTAATACAAGTCATTTCATATCAACCTATGTCTCATGTGTTTTCCTCGCACCCAAGCACAAGACGCTATAGGAACTGTACACTATACATGACACACTCCTTCCTAGGGTAACCACTCGCCCGTCACCCTACTCTCCTCCTTAACATAAGCACAGGGCAGCAGTAGGTTCTGTCATTAGCTTTCTTCCTTCTTTCCAAACTCACTGACCAACTCACAGTTAACTCGATGTTCTGCAAACTGTAGTCCCCTTCCTTCTTTCCTTCAAAAACTCTGTCCAGAGCAGCTTTCAGGACGTTTCGTCAGACTGATTACAAGCCCGCTCCGAGAGTCACTCTCCACTTTCTTAGGGTTCTAGCAGTCTGTTCTGAGTTATCAGCTTGCAATCTCTCTCTTCTGTCTTGTCTGACAGGAAATCTCACACACGTCTGTCTCTAGCTCCAACTGAGCTCTGACAGGAAACGTACTGGCTACTGCTACCTAATCACACCCTTAAATAGTCTAAGGTTCCCTCTAGTGGTAATGTAGGGAAGTGTGTGTTGTGAATGAATATCAGATTTTGCAATTACCTTTTAGCACATACTCCTGGAACATGTGTACCAAGCGCAGCTGGGCCACACATCCCCCCCTAGTTATCATCAGCACTCCCGGGCTGAAATAGAAAAAACAATTTTTATAATAACATCAACATAAAACTCATCCCTTGTGGGAGGTAAGGACTCTTTAACGTTACAATGTGTACAATGGCAAGTAGAAAAATATCAAAACATTTTTCACATCAATAAATACAATATAAGATTCTTGTGGAGGACCCGCACCAAAAACCTCCCACGGTGGTCCTGGGTGGGCTGCAGGACTTCATTGCTGCAGACCTCACTCAAGGCCACACCATACGGGTTTTTCTTCTGAGGTAGTAAGGCTTTATGTAAAACCAAGATGGGGCACCGAAGTGCGAACTATTTACATCACAGTTTTTGGGCTGGCAAAGTCCTCAGCCACGCAGTCCTTGCATGAACATTTTTAGAAATCACATTAATACTTTGTTAAATATTTCACATTACCCAACTGGGGTATTCTATGCAAAATTATGCTAATTATGCAAACCTCATTACATAACAATAAAGTGCAAATTCTTCAAACTTTATACAGATGCAGTAAACCCTGTCTGGGTCCTACTGTTCTTCTTCCTTGCAGATTGTAATGACGTCTTCCACTCCTGAGGCTGGAAGCACGCGATGCTCTTTAGAACGCATTACAAGGATATCATGTCCTGCGATCTGGGTTTGCGTAGCTACAGTTACACTAGAGCGATTCACTTGGGACCTAACGGGTGCCTTCTCTAAATATAAGTCTTGCTCAATAGGGGTCGCTGTTGCAGCATAAGATGCTGGGCAAGACGCAGACTTGCGCAGTGACGCAGTTGAGGTCGCATCATCCGGTTGCGATGTGGAACAGAGCTCAGGATACGATGCAGAGTAGGGCGCAGTATATGAGGCAGGGCACGATGCTGGTGCACGGCCTGGCGCTGACGCTGCTGGGGCTGAGGCCCAGGACACTGTGGCATGATGTACATTACCGGCGTCGGGGACGGGGTCGCTAACACGGGTGACGTTCAAAGCATACCACCCTTTGAGTCCCCAGTGCCGCGTATAGCTGACTATATCCCCATTCATAAGATCCCTTCCCGGATGTCCCATGGGCAGATGAGATTCCACATCTCTGCGACTGACGAATACCCCTTGGTGCAGGCCTGGCTCATGGATGAACCCCCAGCCTTTGCGGAGTTTAAAGTCGCTAATGCACCCCTGGCGCCGCGGTTCCCGGAGCGTACCTTTATCTCTCCTGACGCTCTCCTTATCAGCGAGAAATTCCTTCTGGTACCGCTGACGGAACTGCTGCACCTCTCTTTCCTCCTGCTGTCGTCGCTTCTCCTGCCCCCGGCGACGCCACTCATTCTCCACCTGGGCGGCATATTCTATGTCGTCCAGGTACTCCATATCGTCCCAGTCGACCTCCATCATGGACGGCTGGGTCCCCTCCGGTGTCCCTACCGGGGGACTGCATTCCGCTGTGGCCTCCTGGCCTGGCTGGCACTCCGGAACGAGCAGGGCCTCCTCAGCCTCCTTCTCTCCCGCCGCATCATCGGTGGAGTCAGGATCAGCACTTTTGGAGCCGGCCTCCAGTTCTTCATCAGCCGCTTGCAGTGGTGGCACAGGTAACGGTTGCGCTCCTGGAGGGGAGAGCGTTGCGTCCCACAGCAGCCGCTGTTTCAGGGCACGCCAGCTTTTCTCCATCTCCTCCACTTCTTTGCGGTGGCGGGCCACATCTTCCAGCACCGCATCCACCTTCTCCAGTTCCTTCATGGTTTGGTCGGTCTCCCGACCTGGGGACGGCTCCGGTACAGGCGGCAGCTCTTCTGGGGAACGGGGCCTGCGTGCCGCCGCTCCTCCACACAGCACCTCCTGTCCTTCCGCCATCTCACTCCAGGCCAGACTGTATTTTCCATCTGGAACAATCTGGTCTCTTCCGTGGAGGCGGGACTTGCGCTTCCTCTTCTTGGCATAGAGGATGAAGAGGAGGCGGATCTCCCTTGCTGTAGGGCAGGCTCTGGTATTGTAATAGCATTTGGATAAGGCGCCCATCACTTTCGCGCCACAGGGGGGGGTACGCCCACGAAGGCACGCCCTTCTTCTTCACCAGCGCCTCAGGGCGCGAATATGGTGGCAAAATGGCGGAAAATGGCGCCAAAAATCACAAAACTGCACACAGTCTTTTCTGCACAAAACAGTCCAATTAGGCACACAGGACTCACAAATAGTAAGCTTCTTATCCTGTTCGTGACGCCAAAGATGAGTCGCACAACACTGGGTTCCAGGGCTTATGGGGTACTCGGCACCGAGCCCATTGAAGTCTATGGGGAATGTCACAAGTAGCACAGCTCGGTCCGTTGCCCTGGGCGCTCATACAAAGGGGAATATTTACAGGGGATTTTAGTAATAGTTTGTGACGCCACCTGTGGTTCCTGATCAAGTAGACCAGCGCTGCGGGGTGAATATTCTGAGGGGATGTTACTAGGCAGCTAGATGTTAAGTCCCCCACAGGTGGGACTGTTCCCTCAAAGTCTATGGTGGTGCAGGGTGCAGGCAATAAGTCAGTCACATACAAGTTGTTCTCTTTCCATACCTTTACTGTAGATGGTTGCAGGTATGTCCCGGGAAGCTGTTCAGGGTGGAGTATGCACATCCAGGTAATTGCCAAGTAGGTTTAGGGCCTCCTTTCCCTTTAAAGTGTATGAGTCCTAACCTGCGTGAAGTCAGGTTTAACTCCGTATAGCACAGCTTCGCCCAGCCAACATTGTGGTGGAAGTCTTCTGCTTATCCTGGCGACCAGAACATTGGTGACCAGAAATTGGAAAGAACTAAGTCTATATCTGCAGCGTCCTGCTAGACTCCTGTTCTGCCTGACCCCGATTACGTATCGGCACTTAGGGCTACCCTCTGTGACTTGAAGTCCAGCAGGGTCTCCGGTTTTCTATCACCAGCCGTGAAGGAACCAGCAATACTTCGGACCCGGTGTCCGGTTAGTTGAGTGAAGGTGATCTGTCACCGAAGTCACTCCTTCCTAGGGTAACCACTCGCCCGTCGCCCTACTCTCCTCCTTAACATAAGCACAGGGCAGCAGTAGGTTCTGTCATTAGCTTTCTTCCTTCTTTCCAAACTCACTGACCAACTCACAGTTAACTCGATGTTCTGCAAACTGTAGGCCCCTTCCTTCTTTCCTTCAAAGACTCTGTCCAGAGCAGCTTTCAGGACGTTTCGTCAGACTGATTACCAGCCCGCTCCGAGAGTCACTCTCCACTTTCTTAGGGTTCTAGCAGTCTGTCTGAGTTATCAGCTTGCAATCTCTCTCTTCTGTCTTGTCTGACAGGAAATCTCACACACGTCTGTCTCTAGCTCCAACTGAGCTCTGACAGGAAACGTACTGGCTACTGCTACCTAATCACACCCTTAAATAGTCTAAGGTTCCCTCTAGTGGTAATGTAGGGAAGTGTGTGTTGTGAATGAATATCAGATTTTGCAATTACCTTTTAGCACATACTCCTGGAACATGTGTACCAAGCGCAGCTGGGCCACACACATACAGTACATACAGGCCTTCATTCATCAAAGTGTTTACGCCAGGAATCATCTAACATAAGCCGATTTGAAAAGTCACAACATTTTTGCAAAACGCAAACTTAAATAATTAGTGATAAAGTAGTCAATTAATACATAGCGT
The DNA here is from genome assembly GCA_033576555.1 of Oophaga sylvatica. NCBI lineage: Eukaryota > Metazoa > Chordata > Amphibia > Anura > Dendrobatidae > Oophaga > Oophaga sylvatica. The sequence goes on from JARQOD010000002.1 coordinate 347,445,419, forward strand.
GTGTATTACTAAATTATTATCTGGATCCATTTTATGTATAAGCTTTGTCTGGGGATGGCTTCCTTGCTCAAAGACATACCTTATAAACACAAAACATCTTATTTTTCCTTATGTGTTTAATAGATATGTCTTCGAACTTGGAAGCCACCCCTAGAGAAAAGCTTATACATGAAATGCACATCCGCTGTTGGAGGCTAGCTGGACTCAGACTATGATTTGGTAATATACATGCTTTATATCAATTAACTACTTATTACCATGTTTTCATACTTGCAATTGCTATTTTTTTCATACTTACCGAGTCCGGTTAGTACCTTTTCATCTGTATCACCACTTCTGTATCACTATATTTTACATCTATGCCTCTTTTTTATACATGCAAATATATATTTATATGCTATAAGATTTACAATAAACTAATTTGCTTTTATTAGTAATTTGTCTCTTGTTCCTAAAGGGAATATGTCAGTAGAATTAACCCTCCTAAGTCATTTATATGGACATGTAAATAATAAAAAGTTGAATAAAATAATATTTTGATATCTGCAATCCAATGTTTTATTCCAGAGTAATCTAAATATTCTTAATATGTAAATTAGCTGTTAAGATCTATGGGCCAGACATAGATCGCCCTGAGAATCTGCTTCCAGAGCTTCTTTTAAAATGAAAGGAGGCATTACCAGTGTAAGACATGTAATGTTTTATAGTCTGTTCTCCTGATTAACATGTCTCATGGTAAGGTCTCCTTTAATTTAAAATATTCTCTTGAGGCAGATGATCTTGGAGATCCAGCCGATAGGTCATAATAGCTCATTTCCATATTATGAAAAATGTGGATTTCTCGGATTTCAGATATCAAGGTATCATTTTATTCAGCTTTCCATGACCTACATGCTCATATAAATTGATTAGGAGGGTTGATTAAACTGACAGATTCCCTTTAATTTGTGTTTTGCACCAATGAAAAGGCTTCCTTTGTTCTACATACAGCACACCCTATAATAGACACATACAGTACACACAGCTTACATATTTGATACATACAGTATATACCGCGTTAACAGATTAGACACACAGCACACATCGATCACATATTAAACACATACAGCACACACCAGTCAAATAGTAGATGCACACAGCACTCTTCAATTAGATGCATACAGTAGAACACAGCACACACATATTAGAAACATACAGTATATACACACCACCACAGACGGCACCTGAACTTTCATCCTACCAGGACTTCCAGTTGGTCCCTGCCCTGTCGGATTTCCGTATATATGGCCTGGAGCCTTTTCAAGTTTTCATATCCCACAGTGGCCTCCTCTGTTCCTTTTCCGTTATCTTCCTTAAGGTTTGAGAAAGACCCATTGCAGGGTCGAAACGTTACCTCTACACGTTTTTTATGCTGTGGTGTTTTCAAATAAAACTTTTTTCACTTGCATTGAAAGATTGTTTGAGTGCGGCTGTTTTTCCAATTTCATGATTATCTGGCCTAGTTCCAGGTTCAGCCTGCACCTATTCGTTACTACAGAGTGCACGCCTTTTTCTACTATATTACTCCGGAAATATATACGGAGATTTAAAATTACCTCAACACTGTATACAGCTGTACGCTTCTGATACAGTACCCTTTCTCTGCTCTTTCTATTCTGGTCTAATCCAAACTGAGCCTGTGAGCGTCTGTCTGTTACTCCGGAAATATATACGGAGATTTAAAATTACCCCAACACTGTATACAGCTGTACGCTTCTGATACATTACCCTTTTTCTGCTTTTTATATTCTGGTCTAATCCATACTGAGCCTGTGAGTGTCTGTGTGTTACTTGGAAATATATATGGAGATTTAAAATTACCCCAACAATGTATACAGCTGTACGCTTCTTATACAGTACCCTTTCTCTGCTTTTTATATTCTGGTCTAATCCATACTGAGCCTGTGAGCATCTGTGTGTTACTCCGGAAATATATACGGAGATTTAAAATTACCCCTACACTGTATACAGCTGTACGCTTGTGATACAGTACACTTTTTCTGCTTTTTATATTCTGATCTAATCCATACTGAGCTTGTGAGTGTCGGTGTGTTTACTCCTGAAATATATACGGAGATTTACAATTACCCCTACACTGTATACGCCTGGTATCTTCTGATACATTACCCTTTTTTGCTTTATACATTCTGGTCTAATCCATACTGAGCCTGTGTGCGTCTGTGTCTCACTAGGGAAATATATATAGAGATATAAAATTACTCCAACACTGTATACAGCTGTACACTTCTGATACAGTACCCTTTTTCTGCTTTTTATATTCTGGTCTAATCCATACTGAGCCTGTGAGCGTCTGTGTGTTACTTGGAAATATATATGGAGATATAAAATTACCCGAATAATGTATACAGCTGTACGCTTCTTATACAGTACCCTTTCTCTGCTTTTTATATTCTGGTCTAATCCATACTGAGCCTGTGAGCGTCTGTGTGTTACTCCGGAAATATATAAGGAGATTAAAAATTACCCCAACACTGTATACAGCTGTTCGCTTCTGATACAGTACCCTTTCTCTGCTCTTTATATTCTGGTCTAATCCAAACTGAGCCTGTGAGCGTCTCTGTGATACTCCGGAAATATATACGGAAATTTACAATTACCCCAACACTGTATACAGCCGTACGCTTCTGATACATTACCATTTCTCTGCTTTTTATATTCTGGTCTAATCCATACTGAGCCTGTGAGCGTCTCTGTGTTACTCCGGAAATATATACGGAGATTTACAATTACCCCTACACTGTATACAGCTGTACGCTTGTGATACAGTACCCTTTTTCTGCTTTTTATATTCTGATCTAATCCATACTGAGCTTGTGAGTGTCGGTGTGTTACTCCTGAAATATATACGGAGATTTACAATTACCCCTACACTGTATACGCCTGGTATCTTCTGATACATTACCCTTTTTTGCTTTATACATTCTGGTCTAATCCATACTGAGCCTGTGTGCCTCTGTGTCTGACTAGGGAAATATATACAGAGATATAAAATTACTCCAACACTGTATACAGCTGTACACTTCTGATATCGTACCCTTTTTCTGCTTTTTCTATTCTGGTCTAATCCATACTGAGCCAGTGAGCGTCTGTGTGTTGCTTGGAAATATATATGGAGATTTAAAATTACCCGAACAATGTATACAGCTGTACGCTTCTTATACAGTACCCTTTCTCTGCTTTTTATATTCTGGTCTAATCCATACTGAGCCTGTGAGCGTCTGTGTGTTACTCCTGAAATATATACGGAAATTAACAATTACCACTACACTGTATACGCCTGGTATCTTCTGATACATTACCCCAACACTGTATACAGCCGTACGCTTCTGATACATTACCATTTCTCTGCTTTATATATTCTGGTCTAATCCATACTGAGCCTGTGAGTGTCTGTGTCTGACTAGGGAAATATATACGGAGATTTAAAATTACCCCAACACTGTATACAGCTATACACTTCTGATACAGTACCTTTTTTCTGCTTTTTATATTCTGGTCTAATCCATACTGAGCCTGTGAGCGTCTGTGTGTTATTCCAGAAATATATACGGAGATTTAAAATTACCCCAACACTGTATACAGCTGTACGCTTCTGATACAGTACTCTTTCTCTAGTTTTTATTTTCTGGTCTAATTCATACTCAGCCTGTGAACGTCATTGTGTTACTCCTGAAATATATACGGAGATTTACAATTACCCCTACACTGTATACGCCTGGTATCTTCTGATACATTACCCTTTATTGCTTTTTATATTCTGGTCTAATCCATACTGAGCCTGTGAGCATCTGTGTCTGACTCTGGAAATATATACGGAGAATTAAAATTACCCCAACACTGTATACAGCTGTACACTTCTGATACAGTACTCTTTTTCTGCTTTTTATATTCTTGTCTAATCCATACTGAGCCTGTGAGCGTCTGTGTGTTACTCCTGAAATATATATGGAGATTTACAATTACTCCTGCACTGTATACGCCTGGTATCTCCAGATACATTACCCTTTTTTGCTTTTATATTCTGGTCTAAACCATACTGAGCCTGTGAGCGTCTGTGTCTGACTAGGGAAATATATACGGAGATTTAAAATTACCCCAACATTGTATACAGCTGTACACTTCTGATACAGTACCCTTTTTCTGCTTTTTATATTCTGGTCTAATCCATAATGAGTTTGTGAGCGTCTGTGTGTTACTCCTGAAATATAATGAAATTGGAAAAACAGCCGCACTCAAACAATCTTTCAATGCAAGTGAAAAAAGTTTTATTTGAAAACACCACAGCATAAAAAACGTGTAGAGGTAACGTTTCGACCCTGCAATGGGTCTTTCTCAAACCTTAAGGACGATAACGGAAAAGGAACAGAGGAGGCCACTGTGGGATATGAAAACTTGAAAAGGCTCCAGGCCATATATACGGAAATCCGACAGGGCAGGGACCAACTGGAGGTCCTGGTAGGATGAAGATTCAGGTGCCGTCTGTGTGACACACCACCACAGACGGCACCTGAACCTTCATCCTACCAGGATCTCCAGTTGGTCCCTGCCCTGTCGGATTTCCGTATATATGGCCTGGAGCCTTTTCAAGTTTTCATATCCCACAGTGGCCTTCTCTGTTCCTTTATCGTTTTTTATGCTGTGGTGTTTTCAAATAAAACTTTTTTCATTTGCATTGAAAGATTGTTTGAGTGCGTCTGTTTTTCCAATTTCATGATTATCTGGCCTAGTTCCAGGTTCAGCCTGCACCTATTCGTTACTACAGAGTGCACGCCTTTTTCTACTATATTACTCCGGAAATATATACGGAGATTTAAAATTACCCCAACACTGTATACAGCTGTACGCTTCTGATACAGTACCCTTTCTCTGCTCTTTCTATTCTGGTCTAATCCAAACTGAGCCTGTGAGCGTCTCTGTGTTACTCTGGAAATATATACAGAGATTTAAAATTACCCCAACACTGTATACAGCTGTACGCTTCTGATACATTACCCTTTTTCTGCTTTTTATATTCTGGTCTAATCCATACTGAGCCTGTGAGCGTCTGTGTGTTACTCGGAAATATATGGAGATTTAAAATTACCCCAACAATGTATACAGCTGTACGCTTCTTATACAGTACCCTTTCTCTGCTTTTTATATTCTGGTCTAATCCATACTGAGCCTGTGAGCGTCTGTGTGTTACTCCGGAAATATATAAGGAGATTAAAAATTACCCCAACACTGTATACAGCTGTTCGCTTCTGATACAGTACCCTTTCTCTGCTCTTTATATTCTGGTCTAATCCAAACTGAGCCTGTGAGCGTCTCTGTGATACTCCGGAAATATATACGGAAATTTACAATTACCCCAACACTGTATACAGCCGTACGCTTCTGATACATTACCATTTCTCTGCTTTTTATATTCTGGTCTAATCCATACTGAGCCTGTGAGCGTCTCTGTGTTACTCCGGAAATATATACGGAGATTTACAATTACCCCTACACTGTATACAGCTGTACGCTTGTGATACAGTACACTTTTTCTGCTTTTTAAATTCTGATCTAGGGAAATATATGCAGAGATATAAAATTACCCCAACAATGTATACAGCTGTACGCTTCTTATACAGTACCCTTTCTCTGCTCTTTATATTCTGGTCTAATCCATACTGAGCCTGTGAGCGTCTGTGTGTTACTCGGAAATATATATGGAGATTTAAAATTACCCCAACAATGTATACAGCTGTACGCTTCTGATACATTACCCTTTTTCTGCTTTTTATATTCTGGTCGAATCCAAACTGAGCCTGTGAGCGCCTCTGTGTTACTCCGGAAATATATACGGAGATTTAAAATTACCCCAACACTGTATACAGCTGTACACTTCTAATACATTACCCTTTTTCTGCTTTTTATATTCAGGTCTAATCCATACTGAGCCTGTGAACGTCATTGTGTTACTCCTGAAATATATGCGGAAATTTACCATTACCCTTACACTGTATATGCCAGGTTTCTTCTGATACATTACCCTTTATTGCTTTTTATACTCTGGTCTAATCCATACTGAGCCTCTGAGCATCTGTGTCTGACTCCGGAAATATAAACGGAGAATAAAAATTACCCCAGTACTGTATACAGCTGTACGCTTCTGATACAGTACCCTTTTTCTGCTTTTTATATTCTGGTGTAATCCATACTGAGCCTGTTAGAGTCTGTGTCTGGCTCTGGAAATATATACGGATATTTACAATTATCCCTAGACTGTATACAGCTGTACGCTTCTGATGCATTACCCTTTTTCTTCCTTTTTATATTCTGGTGTAATCCATACTGAGCCTGTTAGAGTCTGTGTCTGACTCTGGAAATATATACGGAGATTTCCAATTATCTCTAGACTGTATACAGCTGTACGCTTTAGTTAAAGTACCCTTTTTCTGCTTTTTATATTCTGGTCTAATCCATACTGAGACTGTGAGCGTCTGTTACTCTGGAAATATATACAGAGTTTTAAAATTACCCCAACACCTTATACAGCTGTACGCTTCTGATGCAGTACCCTTTCTCTACTTTTTATATTCTGGTCTAATCCATACTGAGCCTGTGAGCGTCTGTGTGTTACTCTGGAAAAATATATGGAGATTTAAAATTACCCCAACACTGTATACAGCTGTACGCTTCTGATACATTACCCTTTTTCTGTTTTTTATATTCTGGTCTAATCCATTCTGAGCCTGTGATCGTCTGTGTGTTACTCCTGAAATATATACGGAGATTTACAATTACTCCTACACTGTATACGCCTGGTATCTTCTGATACATTACCCTTTTTTGCTTTTTATATTCTGGTCTAATCCATACTGAGTCTTTGAGCGTCTGTGTCTGACTAGGGAAATATATACAGAGATTTAAAATAACCCCAACATTGTATACAGCTGTACATTTCTGATGCAGTACCCTTTTTCTGCTTTTTTAATTCTGGTCTAATCTATACTGAGCCTGTGAGCGTCTGTGTGTTATTCCGGAAATATACACGGAGATTTAAAATTGCCCCAACACTGTATACAGCTGTAAGCTACTGATACATTACCCTTTTTCTGCTTTCTATATTCTGGTCTAATCCATACTGAGACTGTGAGCGTCTGTGTGTTACTCCGGAAATATAAACAGAGATTTAAAATTAACCCAACACTGTATACAGCTGTAAGCTTCTGATACAGTTCACTTTCTCTGCTCTTTATATTCTGGTCTAATCCAAACTGAGCCTGTGAGAGTCTGTGTGTTACTCCGGAAATATATACGGAGATTTACAATTATCCCTAGACTGTATACAGCTGTACGCTTCTGATACATTAGCCTTTTTCTGCTTTTTATATTCTGGTCTAATCCATACTGAGCCTATGAACGTCATTGTGTTACTCCTGAAATATATACGGAGATTTACAATTACCCCTACACTGTATATGCCTGGTATCTTCTGATACATTATCCTTTATTGCTTTTTATATTCTGGTCTAATCCATACTGAGCCTGTGAGCATCTGTGTCTGACTCCGGAAATATATACGGAGAATTAAAATTAGCATAACACTGTATACAGCTGTACGCTTCTGATACATTACCCTTTTTCTGCTTTTTATATTCTGGTCTAATCCATACTGAGCCTGTTATCGTCTATGTGTTACTCCTGAAATATATACGGAGATTAACAATTACTACTACACAGTATACGCCTGGTATCTTCTGATACATTACCCTTCTTTGCTTTTCATACTCTGGTCTAATCCATACTGAGTCTGTGAGCGTCTGTGTCTGACTAGGGAAAGATATACGGAGATTTGAATTTACCCCAACACTGTATACAGCTGTACACTTCTGATACAGTGCCCTTTCTCTGCTTTTTATATTCTGGTCTAATCCATACTGAGCCTGTGAGCGTCTATGTGTTACTCCGGAAATATATACGGAGATTTAAAATGACCCCAACACTGTATACAGCTGTAAGCTTCTGATACATTAACCTTTTTCTACTTTTTATATTCTGGTCTAATCGATACTGAGCCTGTGAGAGTCTGTATGTTCCTCTGGAAATATATACGGAGATTTACAATTATCCCTAGACTGTATACAGCTGTACGCTTCTGATACATTACCCTTTTTCTGCTTTTTATATTCTGGTCTAATCCATACTGAGCCTGTGATCGTCTGTGTGTTACTCCTGAAATATATACGGAGATTTACAATTACCCCTACACTTTATATGCCTGGCATCTTCTGATACATTACCCTCTTTTGCTTTTTATATTCCGGTCTAATTCATACTGAGCCTGTGAGCGGCATTGTGTATGACTCCGGAAATATATACAGAGATTTAAAATTACCCCAATACTGTGTACAGCTGTACACTTCTGATACAGTACCCTTTTTCTGCTTTTTATATTCTGGTGTAATCCACACTGAGCCTGTGAGCGTCTGTGCCTGACTCCGGAACTATATATGGAGATTTACAAGTACCCCTACACTGTATACAGCTGTACGCTTCTGATATACTACCCTTTTTCTGCTTTTTATATTCTGGTGTAATCCATACTGAGCCTATTAGAGTCTGTGTCTGACTCTGGAAATATATACGGAGTTTTACAAGTACCCCTACACTGTATACAGCTGTACGCTTCTGATACATTACCCTTTTTCTGCTTTTTATATTCTGGTCTAATCCATACTGAGCCTGTGAGAGTCTGTGTGTTACTCCGGAAATATATGCGGAGATTTACAATTATCCCTAGACTGTATACAGCTGTACGCTTCTGATACATTACCCTTTCCTGCTTTTTATATTCTGGTGTAATCCATACTAAGCCTGAAATATATACATAGATTTACAATTATCCCAACACTGTATACAGCTGTAGGCTTGTGATACAGTACCCTTTTTCTGCTTTTTATATTCTGGTCTAATCCATACTGAGCCTGAGAGCGTCTGTGTGTGACTCCGGAAATATATACGGAAATTTAAAATGTTCCCCTTCACCGTATACAGCTGTACGCTTCTGATACAGTACCATATATCTGCTGGTATTTTGTGTACATTTTCACAAACATGAGGAAGGCGTGGGGGGCCATCTGGTTCTGATGGTGGTGGTTGTGGTACATCTGCTGGTAGTGCCAAAAGCACAATGGCACCTAAGGCAGGAGGTGTTGAGCCTGAGTCATAGTCTGGCTCCAGAAGGCCTGGAAGGCTCCCTTTTCTGGGAGTAGGTAAACCGCTTTAAAATCCGGAGCATCAGGATCAGGTTTTGGCTTACATTGCAGAAACAGCCTCCAGCTCTATCGCCTCCTCTTCAGAAGTTTCAAAAACTGCAAGCACTGAGTCGTCAGTGCAGGCTCCTGGTCAGGAACAACCCCTTTCCTTGTGTCCTTCACCCCCACCAAAAGTGAAGGATACGGCAGGCCACACTTCAGATTACTCCATGGAGCTCTTTTCACATACCATGCCTGGGTTATCAAGTCAAATCCTGAATTCCCCAGTCAAAGATGAATATGACATTGAGTGCACTGATGCACAGCCACTGCTAGATGATTCTGCTGGTATATTCACCCAGAGTACTACATTGCCCTCGCAGTCTACTGAGCCAGAATCTGACCCTGATGAAACTCAGGTGCCCCTTCCCGCATACTATACCACCTTACACGGTGATACAGAGGAAGGTGCAGATGAAATTGAAGAGGAGGTGATGGATGACCCAGTTGTTGACCCGGATTGGCATCCATTGGGGGAAGAGGGTGCCGCTGGCAATAGCTCAGAAGAGGAGAATGATCGGTAGCAGGCATCGACATCGCAGCAGCGGTTATCTGGCAGGCCCGTAGCTGTCCAAAAACGTGTTAAAAAAACAAAGCGTTACAGGACAGCTTGGCCAGACGGTCAAATTAGCACAGCCTGCAAGCCCTGAAAATTTATTCCATAGTAGGAAGAGTGCAGTGTAGCACTTTTCTGACCAAAATCCTATTGATGAGGCAAAGGTTATCTGTAAGAAGTGCGGCAGGACCTTTAGCCGAGGTTAAAATCTCCGAAATTTGAATACCAGTTGCATGCTTACACATTTAATCAACATGCACTTGCAAGCGTGAGCGGACTACAAAACTTCAGGTAGCACATGTTCACCTGCTCCGACTGAAAGTAGCCAGCAACGCTCCATCGCTTCCCCCACTGTAAGCCCACCGGTTAGCACACCACCAGCAAGTAATGTTGAGGTGTCGTTGCAAGGCCAAAGCAGTCAGGGAATCACAATGTTTTTGCAATGAAAGACTGAATCTAGGCCATCACCCCAAACCACCACCACAATCACCATCACCAACCCCCACTCAGTCCATCTTGTACACCGCTAGTTCCCCCATATGCAGCTCTCAAGTCCAGCTCACCTTAGCAGACACTCTGAGTAGGAAAAGAAAGTACTCATCCTCTCATCCACGTACACTGGCTTTGAACGCCTACATTGCCAAACTGATCTCATTAGAGATGATGTCCTTCCATTTGGTTGAAAGCGCAGCGTTCCGAGAGCTCATGGCCTACGCTGTCCCACGCTATGACCTACCCAGTCAGCACTTTTTTTCAAGAAAAGCCATCCCTGACCTCTACCTGCATGTGAAAGACCGCATTGTCCATGCACTCAAACAATCAGTGAGTGGAAAGGTGCACCTCACAACAGATGCATGGGCCAGTAGGCATGGCCAGGGCCGTTACGTGTCCATCACTGCGCACTGGGTTAATGCGGTGGATGCAGGGTCCACAGGGGTCAGCAACGGTGGAACAGTGCTGCCTATCCCACAGTATAGGCAACAGTTGGCTGTAGGTGTTCAACCCTCCTCCTCCTCCAGAAGCGAAAGCTCGTCGACAGAGCGCAGTCGCACGAGCACTCCATCCGCAGCTGCCAGTGTTGCACACGAGGTGTCCCACTATCGAACAGCTAGTGGTAAGCATCAGCAGGCTGTTTTAAAGATGATGTCTTTGGGCGACAGCAGACACACCACTGAGGTACTGGCCGACTACTTGCAGCGAGAAACTGAGTCATGGCTGGGCAGTATACATCTTGCACCAGGCAAGGTAGACAGTGATAATGGACTTAATTTTGCCATAGCCCTGGCAAAACTCAGACACATACCTTGCCTGGCTCACACCTTGAACCTGGTGGTGCAGTGCTTCCTAAATAATTATCCTGAGTTAACAGCCTTGCTCCATAAGGTGCGAAGACTGTGCTCGCACATCCGTCGCTCGCCCGTCGACTTCAGTCGTTTGCAGAGGCTGCAGCGATCCCTTCACCTCCCAAAGCACCGCCTAATCATAGACGTTGCAACAAGGTGGAACTCCACCATGCACATGGTTTAGAGGCTGTGCAAACAGAGGCAGGCTGTAATGCATTTGTGGGAGGATACACGGGCAGGCAGTTTGAGGGCAGACATGGAGCTGTCGGGTGTGCAGTGGTCAAAGCTGAAAGACCTCTGTAAAGTCCTTCAGTGTTTTGCGGAATGCACATGGCTGGTAAGCGCAGACGACGCCATCATAAGCATGAGTATCCCACTTATGCGTCGGCTCATGCAAACTTTGACGCACATTAAGGATCAGGCGTCTGCAGCGGAAGAGGAAGAGGAGAAGGACGAGGAGGGAAGCTTTGATGACAGACAGGCCTTGTCTGCTCAGGGAACTGTCCTGGACGAGGTGGAGGAAGAAGAGGAAGAGGAGGAGGATGAGGGGGATGAATATTTTGGGGAGGAGGATGCTTCTCAGGGGGAAAGAGAAAATGTTGGCTTGCCAAGGTCAGGTACAGGGTTTGTGCCTGACTGGAGGGATGTGGATTTGGCAGAAAGTGCTCCTCCACCCACCACTGGCAGTGCATTATTGACACCTGGAACATTGGCCCACATATGTGATTATGTCTTGTGGATCCTAAAAAGGGACCCCCGCATTGCCAAAATTATGAAAAATGACGACTACTGGTGGCCAGCAACCTCAATCCACGCTATAAAGGCAAATTACAGAACATCATGCCACAAGAGAACCTAAAGCTAATATTGGCGAACAAACAAGCAACTCTGATAAATCGTTTATTAGAGGCATTCCCAGCACACAGCAGTGGTGCAAGTTCTACCACGAGCCGTACTGGGCCAAATGGAAGAGGTGTTCGTGGTGCACACAGCTGAAGTGGCGTTGGAGACAGGGGTTTCATGACCATGTTGTGGACTGATTTCTCGAGTAACGCTCACACGACTGGTAATACTGAATCGATTGCAACAAACAGGAGACAGCAGTTGTCAACTATGGTTCAAAATTACCTCTCCTCCCCTATCGATGTTCTCCCTCACAGTTCATTCCCCTTTGACTACTGGGCCTGTAAACTGGACACCTGGCCTGAATTGGCACAATATGCCTTACAGGAGCTTGCTTACCCTGCTGGTAGTGTGCTATCAGAAAGAGTCTTCAGTGCTGCTGGATCAATCCTGACAGAAAGATGGACCCGGCTGTCGACCCAAAATGTTGGTGTTCTCACCTTCATTAAAATGAAACATATGAAACATGCCTGGGTTTCAAAGGATTTTGTTTCACCTTCCCCTGATGACACATAGGTTGCCAGTAAAATGGCTCGCTTTATCCTCCTCTTCCTCCGACTTCTCCAATTCCTCCATTTGCAGCTGAACGTCCAGCCTACACCTCAAAATGTGCCAGTTTTTCCACCTCTCTAACTGGGCTGTACCCCCACAGGGCCGGCGTCAGCACCTAGAGCACCCGGGTGGCTGTGCCTTGAGCAGGTGGGGGGTGCCCACTCGTGGGCGACAGCACTGGCACAGGGCCCCTCATAGTACGCCGGTGTCTCTGACGGTGGGGGGGCCCACTCGCCATCAGAGACACGGGTGTACTATGAGGGGCCCTGTGCCAGTGCCGTCGCCCATGAGTGGGCCCCCCTGCTTGCTCAGGGCCCCAGTACTTGCAATACTTACCTCTCCCTGCTCCACCGCTGTGATGTCTTCCTGACAGTGACATTCAGATCAGAGAGCGCGATGACGTCACATCTGTACGCCCTCTGTCCAAGTGCAGAGAGCTGGAAGATGGCGACGCTGAGGAGTCCAAAGTAGAGCAGTGCCCAGCGAGGACAGGTATTTCATTTTTTTTAATGTTTGGAGCAATATATGGGGAGCATTATACACTGGAGAATTATATATGGGGCCCAGCATACACTTGAGCATCATAGATAGGGCCCATTATACACTTGAGCATTATAAATGGGGCCCATCATGCACTGGAGCATCATATACGGGGCCCATTATACACTGGATCATTATAAATGGGGCACATTACATATGGAGCATTATATAGGCCCATCATACACTGGAGCATCATGCATGGGGCACATCATATCCTGGAGCATTATAAATGTGGCCCATTATACGCTGGAGCATCATATACGGGGCCCATTATACACTGGAGCATTATAAATGGGGCCCATTATATATTGAGCATTATACACTGTTTGCATAATTATTAGGCAAGTTGTATTTGAGAGGGTTCTTTTTATTATTGAACAACAACTATGTTCTCAATCAACCCAAAAGACTCATAAATATCAAAGCTTAAGATTTTTGGAAGTTGGAGTGGGGTTTTTTTTTAATTTGGCTATCTTAGGAGGATATCTGTTTGTGCAGGTAACTATTAATGTGCAGAATTATTTGGCAACTTAATAAAAACCAAATATATACCCATCTCACTTGTTTATTTTCACCAGTTAAAGCAATATAACAACACAAAATTTAGAAATAAACATTTCTGACATTCAAAAAAAAATAAAAAATCAGTGACCAACATAGCCACCTTTCTTTACGATGACACTCAAAAGCCTTCCATACATAGATTCTGCCAGTTGCTTAATCTGTTTACGATCAACATTGCGTGCAGCAGCCACCACAGCCTCCCAGACACTATTCCGAGAGGTGTAATATTTTCCCTCCCTGTAGAGCTCACATTTTATGAGGGACCACAGGTTCTCTATGGGGTTCATATCAGGTGAACAAGGGGGCCATGTCATTATTTTTTCTTCTTTTAGACCTTTACTGGGCAGCCACGCTGTGGAGTATTTGGATGCATGTGATGGAGCATTGTCCTGCATGAAAATCATGTTTTTCTTGAACGATACCGACTTCTTCCTGTACCACTGCTTGAAGAAGGTGTCTTCCAGAAACTGGCAGTAGGTCTGGGAGTTGATCTTCACTCCATCCTCAACCCGGAAAGGTCCCACAAGTTCATCTTTGATGATACCAGCCCATACCACTACCGCACCTCCACCTTGCTGGCGTCTGAGTCGGAGTGGAGCTCTCTGCCCTTTACTGATCCAGCCTCGGGCCCATCCATCTGGCCCATCAAGAGTCACTCTCATTTCATCAGTCCATAAAACCTTAGAAAAATCAGTCTTAACATATTTCTTGGCCTAGTCTTGACGTTTTATCTTATGTTTCTTGTTCAAAGGTGGTAGTTTTTCAGCCTTCCTTACCTTGGCCATGTCCCTGACTATGGCACACCTTGTGCTTTTTGATACTCCAGTAACGTTGCAGCACTGAAATATGGCAAAATGGTGGCAAATGGCATCTTAGCAGCTTCACGCTTGATTTTCCTGAATTCATGGGCAGTTATTTTGAGCCTTTTTTATCAACATGCTTCTTGCGACCCTGTTGGCTATTTGCCATGAAACGCTTGATTGTTCGGTCATCACGCTTCGAAAGTTTGGCAATTTTAAGACTGCTGCATCCATCTGCAAGACATCTCACAATTTTTGACTTTTCAGAGTCCGTCAAATCTCTCTTCTGACCCATTTTGCCAAAGGAAAGGTAGTTGCCTAATAATTAAGCACACCTTATATAGGGTGTTGATGTCATTACGCCACACCCCTCCTCATTACAGAGATGCAAATCACCTGATTTACATAATTGGCAGTTGGCTTTAAAGCCTATACAGCTTGGAGTAGGACAACATGTATAAAAAGGATGATGTGATCTAAATACTCATTTGCCTAATAATTCTGCACACAGTGTATAGGCCCATCATATACAGGAGCATCATCCATGGGGCCCATCATATACTGGAGCATCATATGGGGTTCATTATTTATGGGGCATCATATAGGGTATGGAGCATCATATGGAGCACATATGGGGCCTATTCTGTATGGAGCATTATATGGAGCCCATTCTGTATGGAGCAATATATGGGACCCATCATATACTGTATGGAGCTTTACATGCGACTCATTATACTGTATGGAGCAATATGTGGGGCTCATTCTACTCTATGGGGACCGTCCTATACTGTATGGCACATTATATAGGGACCATCATATACTGTAGCATTATGTGGAGCTCATCACTCATCTACTGTATGGAACATTATATGGGACCAATTATTCTGTATGGAGCAAAATATAGGGCTCATTGTTCTGTATGGCGCACTATGTTGTGACCATAATACTGTATGGAGGAATATACTGTCCGGTTTTTGAGCTATTGTAGAATTTAAAATAGATATCAGTCATGTAATGTAAGGAGTGAAGTATTTGTCTTTGTACTATAACTATATTTCTCTGCCGTATCGGAGCATCATGAATTGTGGTATGTGTTAAAGGGGCCCACTGACATTCTTTAACCCGGGGCACACGAAAACCTGGAGCCAGCCCTACCCCCCACAACTTTAGCCAAATAACCCCCAGTTTTCAATGCGTAACTGTTATTATAAAGTAAATTAAGGTTGACAAGCTTAAGTAATAAGAATTGATGTAGTTGGCATTGAAATGGGCACTGTAGGTGTGTTTACAGTCCTCCACTCCCTGCCGACTTTGCTTCCCCATTGACTTGCATTGACTCTACCCTCCAATAGGCAAAGTCGCTCATCTCTAGCAGTCACATATTTGACACATACAGTACACCCACAGCTTATTTATTAGACATATACAGCATATGCACTACTCACATATTAGATGCATACAATGCAAACATGAATACTGTAATTAATGAATAATTTCCATACTAAATACAAATCACAAAAATTAAAAGAGAGACGAATGGGCTTTGATATAACAGCACTTTTAAACACAGAAAATATACACCCACATAACAGATACTATATAATTAGTAAATATCTCAACTGTATTGAGTTATCCAGTTAATCAATTAATGTTCATAAATAAATAAACAGACCAAATGGTACACATAATGCCTCTAATAATAGTAACTCATAATAGATAAATATAAAGTGAAAGTAGTTTAGAAGATTATTCTTATTCTTATTATTATTATTATTATTAACAGCCTTCAGCTCGATCTTGAGCCAAGGCCACTTGATGGATGAACGCTCTGTAGGAAGATTGATCTTGTCCACCGGGGTCTTCGGCGCCGTTATCTTGATTGCATCAAGTCACTGGGTCGCTGAGTCACTAATAACTAATATACAAATAATTACTAAAACTCTGTGATACACAAACAAAGAGACTTCATAATAGATGTTAAATTAGTACCTTTGGACAGATTGGCCTACATGGGATAAGTAGAAACACCCTTTCTTTTGTCCAGACAGGGATACTCACGTGACTGGACAAATCTGTATTGCCACCCAGTCAGACAGAATGGGTGTTTGTGCTGTCCAACAGCTTAGAGCATTACCAAACCATACTTAGACTCACAGCATACTTGGTTTGCTCCTAGCGCCTTTGTGGTTTTCCTGCTGTTCAGATTTTGATACTGACCCAACTTGTGACCCAGACTTCATTTGTTCTGAATCCCTCCTAAATCTGGCCCTCTGTCTTACTTCGCTTTGACTGACCACTTGGTATTTTACTCCAGCTCTGAATTCTGTTGCTGGATCTGGCTCATCAAACATTGATCCAGCTAGTTTGATCATCCTTGCCTCATCTTGCTTCTCCTGCCAGTCTGTGGACCTTAGAGTGGCTTGAGCTAAGTTTGTACAACGTTGCCTTTTTGGGCTGATGGATTCTAACAGACTTTAAACATAAAGCAATTACAGACTTCACAGATATATACAGAACGTACAGCCTTTTACACATTAGACACATACAGCACACAACCTTCTCACATGAGACACTGTAAGGCTGTTGCTTTTACAGTATCAAGACTTTGACCCAGGTAACTTCAGAAACAAAGTCTTTATTTTCCAAACTTTACAAATTAAAGATCTAAACATTCATCTTCTGGATAGCAGCTTAAAATATTCATATGTAGTCCATTGCCATGGGCGCCTGCACCACCGTAGGATTTCTGGATGCGCTAATGGCTTTACCTAAGTCTTGGCCCTGATCTGTGTTCAATCTCACACAACCAGGCATAAACATAACATCTAGCTCTGCTGCACTTGAAAGCAACTACTGACTGACCCAACCCTTACCTGCAGGATTAAATGTGAATCGTGACCATGGGTCACTTGCAAAACCCAGACTGG
Organism: Oophaga sylvatica; assembly: GCA_033576555.1. Lineage (NCBI taxonomy): Eukaryota > Metazoa > Chordata > Amphibia > Anura > Dendrobatidae > Oophaga > Oophaga sylvatica. The sequence goes on from JARQOD010000002.1 coordinate 347,462,948, forward strand.
AGGTAGAGATCCATCCCACTACCTTCCTACCGTTCTCTCCAAAAATAAAAGCCCATGTCTGGTTTTCCTAGATCTAACTAAAAGCTTGACCCAGTCCAAGATTCCTTTTATTTTGCATTGTAACCACATCTGTGGCTGTAATTACAACACTCTCCAGCGGGATCAGTATGTTTCCATACACATCCTGGGGGACACGTAATGACTCTCGTATATGATTCCCATCACTGCCTTACAACACATACCACATAGACCACTCTTAAATCACATGCATACAGTACGCACACAACTCACTAGATTGTGGGCTGGGGGTAAGGTTACTCCTTGTGGAGAGTGACATACCAGCTCTGGCGTGTCGAGGTAAGGAGGCTTATTCGCCGTGCAATGCTCCTCTGGGAAATTTCCACAAGGAGTAACCTTACCCCCCAGACCCCAGTCCAGAGCCTCTCATCTAGCCAAATCAGATCTCTCCTACTTTGCACTGACGAGGACCAACAGTCCGAAACACCGTGTCTGCAAATGGAGATTCTGATTTGGCTTTTATCCTAAGTCATATTACAAGACTCGTTAAAGGGTTGATTGTGACTTGTAGGATCGCTACTTCCAATAGGTGGCGCTATAGAGTACAAGTCCTCTTTGTTTGAAGAGGCAATTTGCATATTAAAATTTCCCAGAGGAGCATTGCACGGCGAATAAGCCTCCTTACCTCGACACGCCAGAGCTGGTATGTCACTCTCCACAAGGAGTAACCTTACCCCCCAGACCCCAGTCCAGAGCCTCTCATCTAGCCAAATCAGATCTCTCCTACTTTGCACTGACGAGGACCAACAGTCCGAAACACCGTGTCTGCAAATGGAGATTCTGATTTGGCTTTTATCCTAAGTCATATTACAAGACTCGTTAAAGGGTTGATTGTGACTTGTAGGATCGCTACTTCCAATAGGTGGCGCTATAGAGTACAAGTCCTCTTTGTTTGAAGAGGCAATTTGCATATTAAAATTTCCCAGAGGAGCATTGCACGGCGAATAAGCCTCCTTACCTCGACACGCCAGAGCTGGTATGTCACTCTCCACAAGGAGTAACCTTACCCCCCAGACCCCAGTCCAGAGCCTCTCATCTAGCCAAATCAGATCTCTCCTACTTTGCACTGACGAGGACCAACAGTCCGAAACACCGTGTCTGCAAATGGAGATTCTGATTTGGCTTTTATCCTAAGTCATATTACAAGACTCGTTAAAGGGTTGATTGTGACTTGTAGGATCGCTACTTCCAATAGGTGGCGCTATAGAGTACAGGTTCTCTTTGTTTGAAGAGGCAATTTGCATATTAGATTGTGGGCTACATTTGTGAGTTACATTTGTCTGTTCTGTTTTAGGAACAAACGAACTTCATGCTCAAAACTAATCTGTTGCATAATTGATGCAGATGAAAGTAGAGCAGTCCCACTGATTATTATAGGGTTCATCCAGTTTCCATTTGCCGTCAGAACTTAGGCCTGAAGAAAAAGCACTGCATTCTGAACCTTTTCTTTTATTCTAAAAGCGGACACATAACAGAGCCCATACAGACCCCATAATAATTTACCCCACTGCTTCTGTATGCATTAATTTTTGCAAAAGCTTTATTTTAGGGATGAATTTGTCTGTTCCTTAAAGCTGAACTCCAATTCGGACATGTGAAAATTAGCTTTAAACGTTAAATAAATACAACAAATATACCACTCACACAGCACTAATACATTACACTGTAAGTGTAGATTTAACTCTACCCTAGTAGTTTATAAGATTTAGTCAGTGCTGATGAGAATAAAAGAAATACAAGCAAATGATTTCCAAACGTCTCCAAAGAAAGTATGAAACTCTTGTTTATTTAAAGCTTCATAAATATAGGCATACTATAAATTAAGTCATTTCTAAAATATTAGCAAGTAGTAGAATATATAGCTGCATAACAAGTGAAACACTCCCGGCATTCACCCAGCATAGTCACAACCCTTTAGTTCTTTACTTCAGTGTGTCCTTGTGAGAATTACTACATCCTATGAGAATGGTCAGGCCTGAAGAAGACATTAACTTCATCCTTAGATATAACACATGCGTACCACTTACATTTTAGATGGATGTCACATACACGTCACCATTTGGACATTACCTGTATAGATCTTCATTTCTCAGAGAGCAGGCCCACTAATTGCCTAACCCCTGCCCACTTCCTGATGAAGCCTCACGCCCAATCTAATGCGGTCTGGATCACTTTTATTGCAATTTTGCCCGAAATTGCAGTACCGCTTGTACCACCTTGATGGTGACCCTGACTGTAGTTGAAGAAATAATGCAGAAAATGCATTGGGAAAAAGAAGCTTTCAGTTACACAATAAAAATTCCACGTAGGTTGACTGGGACCAATATTCCATGGTGGCTAGGGATGAGCGAGTATAATCGTGAGTATTCGGTACTTGGCGAGTAATGAAGTAATCACGGTTCTCGAAACATAGCGAGTACTTCACTACTCGCCTCGCAATATTCGGATCTCCCGCCCAGCATTTGCCAATCACAGTAATGACGCAGCCTTCTTGGTTGTGGCATTACTATGATTGGCTGGCCGCCCAGTGTCATACATGATTCATAGCCTATGACACATAGGCTCTATATAAGCCCTGGCACCACCATTTTCTGCACATTGCATGCAGAACACAGCTAGTGTAGGGAGAGTGTGAGCAGCTGATAGGGAGTGTTGTGTTTGTTTGTGCAAATCGTCCACAAATTCTCTGTAAAACCCAAAAGCTGTTTTCAGAGCTGAAAGCATAAAGTCAGGGACTGAGTAGTGACAGTTTTCTCAGCTATTTTTGGGGTCACATTTACCCCTGCAGGGCAATTTTTTATGCTGTTGCGGTGCTGTGTTCACAGCGAATAAGATGCACGGTACTGCACAACTGACACGCAGCCAGCACCGCTGTCTTGTGTGGTGACTGGGGTGCGTAATCTCGCCTTAAACCTCATGGCAATTTTTTAGTGGCAGCACTGCTGTCTTGTGTGGTGACTGGGGATTGTAATCTCGCCTTAAACCTCAGGGAAATTTTTTTGTGGCAGCACCACTGTCTTGTATGGTGACTGGGGTGCTTAATCTCACCTTAAACCTCAGGGCATATTTTAGTGGCAGCACCGCTGTCTTGTCTGGTGACTGGGGATCGCAATCTCGCCTTAAACCTCAGGGCAATTTTTTTGTGGCAGCACCGCTGCCTTGTGTGGTGGCTGGGGTGCGTAATCTCGCCTTAAACCTCAGGACAATTTTTTTGTGGCAGCACCGCTGTCTTGTGTGGTGACTGGGGTGCGTAATCTCGCTTTAAACCTCAGGGCAATTTTTTAGCGGCAGCACCGCTGCCTTGTGTGGTGGCTGGGGTGCGTAATCTCACCTTCAACTCCAGGGCAATTTTTTTGTGTCGTTGCGGAGCCGTTTTGTAAAACATAAAGCTGTAGTGCTACCTTCCCCAAAGCACTAACTGCTCCTTGTTCCCCAATATCTGCATCTGAACATCTGCAATTATGGCAGAAAAATCCAAAATTCCTAAAAAGGCTGTTGTGAAGGGAAAGGGAAATGAACGTGGACATGGACGTGGGGTTATCATTGGTTTCCAACAATACACAGTCTGGGAGACTGAAAAGGTTGATGCATCTAGGTTCCTGGCAAAATTTCCCGGTCTGGAACATAAATGGGTCTGGAAGCCAGAAGAACAAGAGCAGATACTGTCTTGGATGGCTGATAGGGCCTCAACGAAATTTTCTAGCAGCACCCAATCGTCCATGACAAAACAGTCTCCGGTCCATACAGAGAACTCTGGGTCATCCTCTTCTCAACCTGTTCCTAGTTCATCACCCCATCAGGAGTCACAGAAAACATTTGACCCCAACCTTGGCCACTCCGAGGATCTGTTTTGTCCATTTCCTTTCGCTGCCTCTGGCCTCTCACCGCGCGACATTGAAGAGGAACGTGAGGAGGTATCGTCTGTTGATGATGGCCAAATATTTGAAACCCCATGGCCAGAATAAAGCCACTTTCATCCACATGATATACCAGGTGAAAAGGTGGAGGCTGATGGTGATGACACACAGTTGCCATCTGGCCAGTCAACAATATCAACTCGGAAGAAGGATGACATGGACGACGAGGTGGCCGATGATGAGACCACCGATCCAACCTGGACCGTTGGCACACATAGCCAGCACAGCAGCACAGAGGAAGAAGGTGGATACATAGCACCAACAAAGGCACCAAGGGCTTCTGGTTTGAGCAGAGTGCGAAGTGTGTCAACTGTTGCCAAGAGCAATCCCTCTGTGCCCCAAGTCAAGGCAAGGGTGCGTTCAGCCACTGTCTGGAAATTTTTTTCAGATAGTCCTTCTGAACCAAATGTTGTCATCTGTAGCATCTGCCATACGAAGCTGAGCAGAGGCAAGGGCAAAGGCAACCAAAGCACCACCAGTATGCGGAAACACATGGCAGCCAAGCACCCTAGTCTGGGGGCGGAACAACAGGGTACCAAATCGGTGTCTGCGGGTCAAACCACTGCCATGTCACCTGTGATCTGTCCTTCCCAATCTGCTGGGCAGGAATCAGGTGATCATCATACCTCTTGCTCACAAGCTGCAGTTGCACAGACACAGGACACAACAAGCTCATCCACTTGTTTGTCCCAGCCAAGCGTCCAGTTGTTCGTGCCCCAGATGTATGAAAGGAGGCATAAATACCAAGCCACGCACCCACAAGCACAAATACTGAACGCGTACATTGCCAAGTTGCTAGCCATGGAGATGTTGCCATTTAGTCTTGTGGGGACACAGTCTTTCTGTGATCTATTGGCTGTGGCTGCCCCACTATACTCGGTTCCCAGCCAGCACTATTTTTCACTGCGTGCCATCCCCGCGTTACACCAGCACGTCTTATACAATCTAAAGCATGCTCTCACCAATGCCGTAACCGTGAAGGTCCACCTTACAACAGACACGTGGACAAGTACTTGTGGCCAGGGATGATACATATCTGTCACGGCACACTGGCTCAACCTGGTGGAGGGTGGGACAAAGTCTGAAACTGGACCATCTTATATCCTACCCACGCCACGAATAGCGGGCCCAACCTCAATCAGGGTTTCCGCCTCATCATATACGTCCTGTCTCACCTCTTCCTCCTCCTCCTCCGCCTCGTCATTCTATGCTGATTTACCCTCCACATCACTCCCAAGTTGGGAGCTGTGCAGCAGCACATCAGCAAAGCAGCAACACGCTCTGCTAAAGATGATCTGATTAGGTGAAACACCACACACTGCAGCAGAGCTGTGGCAAGGAATAAAAGAACAGACCGATCAGTGGCTCTCCCCACTCTCCTCCAACCCGGTCTGGTTGTCTGTGATAATGGGCGTAACCTGGCGGCGGCTTTAAAGCTCCGGAAGCTGGTACACGTGCCATGCATGGCTCACGTGCTGAACCTAGTGGTGCAGAAATTTATAAAAACATACCCTGACTTGCCGTACCTACTTGATAAGGGGCTCTGTATTTGCGCCCATTTCCACCATTCCTCAACCGCTGTTGCTGGTTTTACAGCGCTTCAAAAGCAATTTAATTTGCCAAACCACCGACTCATTTGTGACCTGCCAACATGGTGGAACTCAACATATCATATGTTGGCACGGATAAGTGAGCAGCAGAGGGCACTTGCTGAATACCAGCTTAAACATGCCCATCACACTGAGACTCAGCCAAGACACATAACAACTGTCGAGTGGGTGTGGATCGCTGATATTTGTGAGGTGCTTGATAACTTTGAGCACCAAGCTTGTGAGCGGAGAGGAGGAGGTGGAGGAGGAGAGTCAGTGTGAGGAGAGGATGGATATTGTTCCTCCTTCTAGGGTCACAGAACATTTGCCTTTTTGCAGCTTGGCACACATGGCACACTTCATATCTGACTGTCTGTGCCAAGACCCTCGCGTAATCCACATTTTTAATAGCAACCTATACTGGTTGGCCACCTTTCTAGACCCACGGTACAAGTACAAATTTCCTTCTCTACTGTTGCAGTCACCAAAGGATTTCACAATTGATTCCTTCAAGAGGGCCGTTGTCGATCATTTGATGGCAACAGCACCCTCAGACACCGCTGCTAGCAGAGGTACCAGCTCTGTGCAACAGCATGCATTAATGGCCGGAGACACGCCAAGCAGGTCCAAAAGAGGTGGTGGTAAACTGTCCACAAACTGGGCCATCTTCAATAAACCGGCTCATCAGCAAGGACTAGCTGGAGCAGTAACAATGTCAAGGAGGGAGAAGTTGAACAAGATGGTCAACGACTATCTAAGTGACCATACCTGCGTCCTTCATGACGCTTCTGTTCCATTTAATTACTGGGTATCCAAGCTGCATAGTTGGCCAGGCCTCTCCTTATATGTCTTGGAGGTGCTGGTCTGCCCTGCTGCAGCTAGTGTGATGTCAGAGCGTGTTTCCAGTGCCGCTGGGGCAATCATCACAGATACCCGCACACGGTTGACTACAGAGAATGCTGACAGGCTGACTCTAATAAAATTTAACAAGGACTGGATTTCGCAACAGTATTTAATCTCTCCAGATGACAGTATCCCAACCTAAAGTCACCCAAAACGTTATATGATGCAACTGGTGATCACGTCCATCCCTTCCCATACAAACCCCTTTTCTTCTTCTTACACGTTTTCAACTCCTGCTTCTGCCACATGTACCTCATGGTCAATAAGCTAAAAACAATGTTCCGTTCATTAATATTTCCCATTGGAGGCACTTGTGATGAGACCCTTCTTCCTTCATCAACCATGGTATCATGCCCCTTGGGCTAATTTTTGGAGACACTATGTCTATGCCTGGACACTGGGCACTGCAACTACTGAGCTAGTAGTCTAATTTCATAATTGTTTGGCTCTTGAGGCCTTCTTCCTGCGTCAACCATGATACAGGCCCTAGGGCTAATGTTTTGAAGACACTATGTCTATGCCTACACATTGGGCAGTGGCAGTGGAACAACAAGGACAGTAGTCCAAGCTTTATAATTGTGAATCCCTTGTGATGATGATGATGATGGGTGGCTTCTTCCTGCGTTAACTATCATACAGGCCCTAGGGCAGATCGCTCTCCTTACACCACTTACACACTTATCTGTCAGAAGATCGCCTCCATCATCACTCGCTCTTACGGCACTTCTGATATATCACTGGCACTGTGTAAGTGGCATACGAGTCACGCTCTGCCGGCAAAAAATGACAGGAATTCAAATAGTGTTTGTACATTCTAGTGAAGCAGTGGTGTAAAACCACTCGTGCAGCCCCTGACCAGGTGCCCCCATGTTATATACATTTGTTTACAGCAGATGTGTAGCCCAGCTACGCAGGCACACATAAAAATCCAGGAGAGTGCACAGGAAGGTAATAGCAAAGCTTGATATTCATTCACTGCCACTCACTCTTCAGACACACCCATCTGAGATATAAGGGGGAGTGACACGTGGCTTGGGAGATCTAGAGATAGTTTTCCGAGAGGAGTCAGTCAGTTAGCTCCGGGAGGCTCAGGAGTGAGTCATCCCTTGGATAGTTATCTGTCTGAGACAAGATCAGTCTGTGTGGAGCTTAGTGTTTAGTGGAGTTCAGTCTGTTAGCTTCTGTCTCAAGGACAGAGCAGCCATTCAGTCTCGGTCCTGTGTGGACTTTGGAGGAAACTGAGAGCTGTGCAGCGAGCTCTGGATGAAGCTGACATTATTCCACAAAAGCCACCAGTGTTTATGTTAAGAGCGGAAAGCAGGGCGAAGGGCACAGTGGAGAAGACAGAGAAGTGCTACAGGTATTGGATTACTTGCACTAAATTGCCGGACACCGGGGTCCGAAGTGTTGCTACTGTTTCAGGCATAGTAACAAGAAAACCAGAGGCATCTGGACTACAGGTCGCAGAGAGCAGCCCTAAGTGTCAATACGTAACCGGAGTCAGGTGGAACAGGGACTTTGAGTCAAGTGCACGACAAAAGTAAGGACTTAGTTTCATCACTTAGAAGGCTCCACCACAACGTTGGCCGGGCAGTACAGCTATAGAGAAAGCTGGAGTTTCAGAGTTAACTTCGCTTCAGGCAAGTTGGACTCACATGTACCTTGAAGTTAAGGAGGCCTCTAACCTGCTCAGCTGTTACCGGAATGTGCACTCTCCACCCCGACCAGCTCCCCGGGATCTGCTTGAACCATCATCAGTAAAAGGTATGAAAAGGAGCTACCTTGTGTGTGACTGAATTATTACTACACCCTGCATCATCTCCACCATAGACTTCCAGGGACCCGTCTCACCTGTGGGAGACTTACTACCAAGCTGCCCCATAACATCCCCTGTGAAAGTCCTTATAGAAGCGCTGGTACAATTACCAGAAACCGCAGGTGGCGTCACGAACTACCTATCCTTAAAATCCCCTGTAAATACTCCCCCATTGCACGACCGCCAGGGCCACGGACCGAGCCACCGCTACCAGTGACAACTCCCATAGATCCCCATGGGCTCGGCTCCGAGTACCCCATAGCCCTGGTATCCACAATTGTGGTGCGTGGTCGGAACACATACATTTTTTTTTACATTTACACATTTTTTAGCCTTTTCCTCAGCCCCCAGACCGCTTTGTAGGGTCCAGCAGACAATTACTCGCATTTTCCATTGACTAACATTGGACTCGCTACTCGTACCGAATACCCGAGTATTACGATATACTCGGTACCAGTATAGTGAGTCCGAATATTTCACTACTCGCTCATCCCTAATGGTGGCCATAGCTCCAGCCTATGCTATAAATAACAGGGCATGTTCCTGATATTATACTTATTAGTGCATTATAACGACTTCAATGGTTCATTTTTTGTCTCCATCTCAGCATTTTGTCCCGGTATGTCACTGTAAGTTTTGGACCCACCTCAGCTTGTTGTTGCTCCTGTGGTTTGTTTGATATTTCTGTTTTTATTGCAATGCTAGGATCTCATCCTGCAAATTAATATAGTGGCCCATAGATTTATTATCACAGGAAAATGCAAACTAAGGTGATATCAGGATTCTTTCTATGGCTGAACCCTAAAAGAGATTTAGGGGATTAGGAGCAGTAGAACAGGATTAGGAAGCCTCAGTAGAGGCAACAAGAGGGGAACGGCATTATGTGTCTGTATTCATAAATCATGCTGCTTAATAAATAGCATAAAAACAGAATCAGCTATAGGTTAATCTGCCCAAAAGAAACCATAGTCATTCTTCAGTGACATTCAGATGACATACAGTGAACTTACATGCTCAGTTTGACTCTCAGTTGCCATTGTTGAGCTCCCCATGAAGCTCCCTTTAGAGCTACAGAGCAATAGACAACAAAGGGGAGACATTACTGAGTGGTCCTTTTCTCTTCCCTTTCCATTTGGAATGTAATAGAGATGTCCAACAGAAGGGAGCAGGTGACATTCAGATGATACAGTTTCATTGCGTGTCACATGCATAGTTACTTGTGAAATAAGATGTCACAGCAGTTTTATTCAATATGTGCTGAGAAAGCATAACACCTCTGAACTGTTCTGGCCTCGTGTTTTATGTCACTGCTTGACTAGACCTTTGGCACTGTTATTTGTACACAATAAATGTATTCTCTTGATTCCTACCATGTCACCGTGGCCTTGATTTACATTGGTAGCGAGCCTACAATGTCATGGTGATGTCAACTCGCTGTATCCCAGACCTGCGTATGCAAAATCTTTGACAAAGTCATCAGAGATAGTAAAGACAAACCAAATGTGACAAGGGGACATTAATTGCCTGGCCATCGTGTAATCTAATATAAAACCGTGCTGGTGGAAGATTCCTATCTTGAGTCTACATAGAAATTTGGGTGGATGTTTACATAGTCTTTGATACTTTTGTAATGGAGAACACTTTATTTTGTAGCATATATCATTATTGGGAGGCAGGGAGGGAGGAAGGAAGGAAGGAAGGAAGGAAGGAAGGAAGGAAGGAAGGAAGGAAGGAAGGAAGGAAGGAAGGAAGGAAGGAAGGAAGGAAAGAAGGAAGGAAGGAATGTAGGCCAGTGGGAAGTAGGGAGCAGTAAGTGAGGAAGGGAGGGAGGGGAAAAGGAAGAAAAGAAAGAAAGAAGAAAGAAAGAAAGAAAGAAAGAAAGAAAGAAAGAAAGAAAGAAAGAAAGAAAGAAAGAAAGGAAGGAAGAAAGAAAGAAAGAAAGAAAGAAAGAAGAAAGAAAGAAAGAAAGAAAGAAAGAAAGAAAAGAAAGAAAGAAAAAAAAGAGTGAGTGAGAAAGATTAAGAAAGAGTGAGTAAGAGTAAGAAATAGAGTGTGTAAGAAAGAAAGAAAACAAGAAAATGTGAAAAAGGAGAAAAAAAAAGAGAGAGGGAAAGAAAGAGTGAGTGAGAAAGAGTAAGAAAGAAAGAGTGAGTAAGATTAAGAAAGAAAGTGTGTAAGAAAGAAAGCAAGAAAAAGTGAGAAAGAAAGAAAAAGGCAAGAAAGAAAAATAGAGAAAGAAGGAAAGAAAGAACAAAAGCAAGAAAGAAAGAGTAGGAAAGAAAGCAAGAAAAAGTGAGAAAGAGAAAGAACGATTGAGAAAGAAAGAGAAAGAAAGAACTAAAGCAAGAAAGAAAGAAAGGAAGGAAATAGCAATTCTATCTGAACATAGGACCTCTGGTGTGAAAGGCTCTCGCAGATAGAAGAATGCCTTGAACAAGGAACCCACACCCTTTCCACCAGCCTAATGTTATTTCAGTATTTTTTGTATTTTATAAGCATTATCATCAGAATTTGCTCCATTATGACACTGTGGCCAGCATGAATCTGGCTATTTTTTGGCAGCAGATACTTGTGATGTTCAATAGCATGACACTGGCTAGAGAGTCCAGATGCACAAGTATGAGGTCTTGCTTACTGGTTAATACAATTTCTGTATTCTTAAACTGGGTCCTGATAGTGAAATAAACAGTTGAGCAAGAAATGGTGCTGAATGTTGACAGTTAATATGCCCTGTAAGTTTTGTGTTCACTTATGTCATGTCATTTTATTTTATTTGCTATCTTCTAAAGACTCCTTAGAGCGTTGAACGCTTGCAATGATTCCCTACGTGTTTATGTCTCAACATTAAATTGCTGTTATTTTACTGTTTTCAAAAATGATTTTTTTATAGACTTCACTTACCCTTTGAACCTACAGGAAAGATAAGCCATAAATAAGAATTCTTTTACTGCAATGTCCATGACTGTACAGGAAAATCTATTTTTCATACTCCAGAGTAAATAGCACAATAATGCTAGATATTTTCATGTAAAGTGAATTGGTGCCAGTACAACAATTACTTTTGGTCTTATGGTTATTCACCCAACCACGCTGATAACATGTCTAGTAACATTCTGGCAGAGAGGACCAGAAGGACAATAATTAGAGTTTAATCAGGGCTTAATAATGGCAAATTGTGTTTATGTGTCATAATGTGAATTTGGCTTTCACTCTGACAAGGAAGTAATCAGGTTCTGGTTACAGCACAGGCTGATACTAGATGAAATCGGTGTCTTCTATAGAAAAACTTTGCTTTCCTATAATTAGGATGTCATGGGACTTGTAATATCATAAGGAAGTATTGATATTCAGATTTAGATTTACGGGGGACAAATAGGAAGAACACAACTGTCTTCCTTGCTTTTCCCTGTATGTGGTTTATAAGGAGTCATGGAAGACACTGATAATTATAGATGGGAGAACCCGGATGGTAAAGTTCGATGTCCGTACTGGACACGTAGTGTCCGTGCACGAACCCCGGAAAGGACATCTCCTGGAAGTCTATTATTGTTCGGGTTCGGCAGCCCAAACAAAGCTTGGCAAGTATTGGCATGGCTGTGATTGGCTGGCAAACCATGAAAAAAAAATACGTAGGGTCCCCTCTATTTTTAATAAGAAGCGCAGATAAAACAGACAGCTGCTGGTTACTGCAAGTAATTTTTAAAAAATGGCATGGGATCCCCCCATTTTTTATAACCAGCCAAACTAAAGCAGACAGATGGGTGCTGGTATTCTCAAGCTGGAAAGGCCCATGGATATTTGGCCTTCACCAGCCTAAAAATAGCAGTCTGCAGCCATCCCAGAAAAGGCACATCCGTTAAATGCGCCAATTATGGCACTTTTCCCAGCTCTTCTCGCTTTCCCTGGTGCGTTGGTAAGTGGGGCAATATTTTGGAGTTGATGTCAGCTTCGTAATGTTAGCTGACATCATGTCCAGGGGTTTGTAATGAAGAGGTGTCTATAAGACACCCCCATTACTAACCCAGTAGTCAAAAGAGAAATCGCTCTTCTCCTCTTCTCTGCACAGAGATCTAGAAAGATGTCAAAAAGTAAAAGACAGGAGCCCTAATTCATTAAAACTGGCTTTGTGCATGCCAGTCTTAATGAATGGGGCTGCTAGAGTAAGGTGTGCTAAATTCATAAACACATCTTACAATTGCTATGTATCTCTGGCAGAAAAAATCCTCTAATCAGCAGCTGAAGTACATTTCTGGAGTAATTTACATCAATAAAGTGGTGTAACTTTTCCTGAATTTGATGGGCAGGGATAGCTACCACCCATTCCACTCATAATTTACTCATAGTGATGGAGATATAGTAGGTATATGTTATGTTTAGGTAGTTTTGGAGGCAGGAGCAAAGAACCGCATAGGCAGCCTAACACCAGAGAGGTTGGAAACTAATAGGTTGCAGACCCCTAAACTAACCGCACAACTAGAAATAGCCGTGGGACGTTCCTAAGGTGCCCTAGACGCCTTGTCACAGCCGGAGAGATAGCTATCCCTGAAGAAGAAAAGAGGAAAGCTAAATGCCCCGGAGTAGACCCCAAAAGAATAGGAAGCCCCCAGACATATAATGGCGGTTAGACAAGATGAAAATACGAACACAGCCAGAAAATAGATTGCGCAAACGCTGGGGCCCAAAACTGTCTAGATAGGACAGCAAATGAGAGAATACTGTCTGCAACCCAAAAAACCATAGGAAAAACTCCAACACTTCTGAATACAAAAATACTGAGACCACATGGTCTCGACCACCTATATCAGATCTCTGGTGTGGACACGTAGCAACTCAGCATAAAATATCACAAGAACTGAGCAAATGAACAAATACAAAAAACGAACGGAGACCAGCCAAAGCCCCCCAAAGGGTACACAATGTTCTCTGGAACGCCGTGCAACTGAACCACCTGTTGAAAAAACAAGGGCACCAACTCGGAGGAGGATGGCAACTTAGGTAGTGGCACAAGATGTATCATCTTGGAAAACCTATCACAGATTACCAAAATAACGGTCATTCTCTGAGAGACAGGGAGGTCGGAAATAAAATCCATAGAGATATGGGTCCATGGCCTCTTGGGCACAGGCAATGGCATTAACAAACCACTAGAGCGAGAGCAAGGTTTGGACCGAGAACAAGTTCCACAGGACTGCACAAAGTCCCTGACGTCACGAGACAAAGTGGGCCACCAAAAGGACCGACTCACCAAATCTCTGGTACCAAAAATACCAGGATGGCTGACCAAGGTGGAGCAATGAATCTTGGACATCACATTCTTCCTCCACTGGTCTGGGACAATCTCCCAGCAGGGCAACGTTCAGGTTTATCCTCCTGAAATTTCTCCAAAGCCAGTCTCAAATTGGGTGAGATAGCGGAAACAACCACACCCTCCTTCAGAATAACAGCAGGCTCAGTTACCTCAGGAGAATCCAGAAAGAAACTCCTCGAGAGGGCATCCGCCTTAACATTCTTAGTGCCCGGGAGAACAGAGACCACAAAATTAAAACGTGTGAAAAACAAGGCCCACCTGGCCTGTCTAGGATTAAAGGTACTGTCACACTAAGCGAGATCGCAAACGAGATCGCTAAAGAGTCACCGATTTTATGACGCAGTAGCGATCTCGTTAGCGACGCAGCTGTGTGTGACATGTAGCAGCGATGTGGCCCCTTCTGAGATGTCGTTGATCGCTTATGAACATTCTGAGCCATTTTTTGGACGTTGGTGTCCCGCTGGTGAGCCTGAATTGCTGAGTGTGACACCCTTTATAAACGACTTTACCAGCGTAGCAGGTGGGACTAGGTTTTCCCAACAACCGCAGAGGTCGTTATACAGATCGCTGATCTCTGATGAGATCTTTGTGTTTGGAAGCTAACTAGTGACCACATAGCAATCGCACTAGCGATCTCGCCAGGTTGTGAAGTTGTCGTGATCGCTAGTGCGATCGCTAAGTGTGACAGTGCCTTTAGTCGCTTGGCTGATTCAATACAAACCAGGTTCTTATGATCCGTGAGGACCACCACCTGATGCTTGGCTCCTTCCAGCCAATGTCTCCACTCCTCAAAAGCCCACTTCATGGCCAATAACGGAAAATTTTAGAGAGAAAAAGGCACAAGGGTTACTCTTTGAGGTCTCCGGATCCCTTTGGGACAAAATGGCTCCTGCACCAATCTCAGAAGCATCAACCTCCACCTGAAATGGTAGAGAAACATCAGGTTGGAACAGAACAAGAGCAGAAGTGAATCTCCGCTTAAGCTCCTGAAACGCAGAAACTGTCTCAGGAGACCAATTCACTACATCAGAACCCTTCTTGGTCAAATCAATCAGTGGCTTCACAATACCAGAGAAATTAGCTATAAATTTACGATAAAAATTAGCAAAACCCAAAAATCTCTGAAGAGCCTTCAATGTAGTGGGTTGAACCCAATCACAAATGGCCTGAACTTTGACCGGGTCCATTTCAATAACAGGCGGAGACAAAATGAATCCCAGAAATGAAACCTTCTTTACGCCAAAAAGACATTTTGATCCCTTCACATACAATGCGTTTTCTCTCAAAATCCGGAATACAGTCTGAACATGTTCCACATGAGAATCCCAGTGATTGGAAAAAATCAAGATATCATCCAAATAAACGATCAGAAATTTATCCACGAAATCCCGGAAAATATCGTTCATAAAGGATTGGAAGACGGAAGGGGCATTAGTGAGCCCAAAAGGCATCACTAGGTACTCAAAATGCCCCTCTGGGGTATTAAACGCCGTCTTCCATTCATCTCCGTGCTTGATGCGAATAAGATTATATGCCCCCCTGAGGTCAAGCTTGGTAAACCAACAAGCACCCTTCATCTGGAAAATAGGTCAGAAATTAAGGGTAACGGATATTGATATTTAACAGTGATCTTATTCAGGAGACGAAAATCAATACACGGCCTCAATGAGCCATCCTTTTTGGCCCCAAAGAAAAAGCCGGCTCCCAAGAGTGAAGAGGATGGTCTGATATGACCCTTCTCTAAAGACTCTTTGATATAAGATCGCATAGCCACATGCTCAGGTACAGATAAATTAAAGAGTCGACACTTGGGAAATTTACAACCGGGTACTAAGTCAATAGCGCAATCATAACTCCTATGAGGAGGTAAGGATGCAGACTTACTCTCACTAAACATCAGAAAAATCAGTCAAATAGTCAGGAACATCTTGAGACTGGGGGAGGCAGAAAAAACATCTTGAGACTGGGGGAGGCAGAAAAAACAGGAGTGTCAGCACAAACACATTAACAACCCCAACTGGTCACAGACACAGATTTCCAATCCAAAACAGGATTGAGAGTCTGTAACCAAGGAAAACCCAGTACAACAATGTCATGTAAATTATGTAACACCAAAAATTAGCAATTCTCTTGGTGGTCCGGGTCAACCCGCATTATCACCTAGGTAGAAAACAGGGGTTTATTCTCCGCCAAGGGGGTAGAATCAATGCCCAGCAAAGGAATAGACTTCCGCAGGGGTATCATAGGAAAACCACAACGTTTGGCGAAATCAAAATCCATCAGGTTTATAGCTGCCCCTGAATCAACAAAAGCCTGAGCTGAAAATGTGGACATGGAGCAAATCAAGGTAACAGTCAACAGAAATTTAGTCTGAACACTACCCAAACAAACTGAGCGTGCAAGATGTCTTCCCCGCTTGGGGCAGATGGAAATAGCATGAGAAGCGTCACCACAATAGTAGCACAACTTATTACGCTTGCGAAATTCATGACGCTGTGCCCCAGAAGTCACTACATCACACTGCATGGGCTCAGGGGTTGGCCCGCAAAGCATTACAATCTCACACATATTTCTACGCTTGCGCAGACGTCTGTCAACTTGAATAGCTACTGACATAGAGTCATTGAGACCAGAGGGGACAGGGAATCCCACCATAACATCCTTTACAGTCTCTGCCAGACCCTTCTGAAAAAGAGCTGCCAGAGCATCATCATTCCATTTAGTAAGGACTGCCCACTTTCTGAATTTCTGACAATACAGCTCAGCGGCTTCATGTCCCTGATTCAATGCCAGCAAGGTTCTTTCAGCTTGATCAGTAACATTAGGTTAATCGTACAATAACCCCAGAGCCTGAAAAAACACATCAACATCATTCAAAACAGGATCCCCAGGTGTCAGGGAAAAAGCCCAATCCTGAGGGTCACCGTGCAACAGGGAGATGACAATTTGAACCTGCTGCGTTGTGTTCCCTGAGGATTTAGGCTTCAAAGCAAAAAACAACTTACAGTTATTTTTAAAATTCAAAAACTTAGACCGATCCCCAAAAATAAATCCGGCAGAGGGATCCTAGGTTCCACAGCAGTCAACCC
The DNA here is from genome assembly GCA_033576555.1 of Oophaga sylvatica. Taxonomy (NCBI): domain Eukaryota; kingdom Metazoa; phylum Chordata; class Amphibia; order Anura; family Dendrobatidae; genus Oophaga; species Oophaga sylvatica. Next base: position 347,479,648 of record JARQOD010000002.1, read on the forward strand.
AGCAAGATAGATAGCAATACTCCGAACTTCAGCAGCAAACTGCTCCACACAATCGGACAAATGCTTGACCTCCATTGAGGAGGAAAAAAAATTCCTCCTCAGCCCCCAGAGAAAAAGAGGGAAAAAATGTAACAAACAGGAAAAAAAAAATTTCTGACAACTCTGACAACTTTTTTTTTTCCTTTACTATTTTTCCCTTCTATTGAGTACCATAAAATTTTCAGTATGGCCGGTGATTCTGTTATGTTTAGGTAGCTGAGGAGGCAGGAGCAAAGAACCGCATAGGCAGCCTAACACCAGAGAGGTTGTAAACTAATAAGTTGCAGACCCCTAAACTAACCGCACAACTAGAAGTAGCCGTGGGACGTTCCTACGGTACCCTAGACTCCTCGGAGTCGTCACAGCCGGAGCGAAGGCTATCCCTGAAGATGGAAAGAGGAAAGCTAACTGCCCCAGAGTAGACTCCAAAAGAATAGGAAGCCCCCAGACATATAATGGCGGTTAGACAAGATGAAAATACGAACAAAGACAGAAAATAGATTGCGCAAACGCTGGGGCCCAAAACTGTCTAGATAGGACAGCAAAGGAGAGAATACTGAATCCAAAAATACTGAGACCACACGGTCTCGACCACCTATATCAGATCTCTGGTGTGGACACGTAGCAACCCAGCAGTAAAATATCACAAGAACTGAGCAAATGAACAAATACAAAAAACGAACGGAGACCAGCCAAAGCCCCCCAAAGGGGACATGGCTGAAGACAAAAAGCAATGCAGCAAAAAGCAAGGAATTCAAACTACAGCAAAAAAAACTGAAAGAGACTTATCTGAATGCAAGCAGGAGACAGCAGAAAAGCAAGCTGAATTCCAACCTAGACCAGGAAGAACAATTCACCGGCGAGGATCATGGGAGGTCAGCTCACTTATATCAGACCAGTCAGTATCACCTGACAACCACTCGTCAACTGCAGGTGTAGGACTCTTGGTGTTCAACATAGGTTCAATACCCTCAGCAACCACCAGAGGGAGCTTCAGCTCCGAAGTCGTCTCCAATGCGTTCACAACAGGTATATATGTGTCATCAGGCATTCCATCAATCATAGTGGGCTGCCTGTTTACCTGCCTTCTGGATAGAGCTTGTTAGCCATTATTGCCAGTGAGTCCTGCGCATACAGTATGTGTCTATAATACAAGTCAGGCTTAGTAGGTAGGTCCATGGCATCATGGTGTGTGCACAGTGGCGAGCATGGCTTTTGATTTTTAAAATTTTTTTTTTTGTGCTGTTTACAGACAACCTATTATGTGTCGATGTTATAGTTTCCATTTTTATGGTTAGAAGAAATAAATAGCAAATGAATTATTACTATTATACTTTTACCCAATTTACCCTAATTAAAAATCTTATTTATAACTTAAAATGCCTCCAATAGTATACTCCGGCACACAAAAAGAAACAATATGATGCTTAAGAGTGCAAAAAAATAGTCAATTTTTATTTCAAGCAGTGCAAGCTCATTGAAGAAAAGGATGTCCAGCAGACGTTCATGAATATAGGTACGTATATAACAACGTTTCGGCATACAATGCCTTTTTCAAGTTGTACCTTTATAACTGTACAAAAACATAAGAAATACGTAAATGAAAACAGCCACAAGTATATGAGCAAAAAATATATACAATAGAATGTGTACTACAACCAGAGTTGGTGCACAGAGAAGCACAATGTGCTGGGGCATAGAAAAATGAGAGAAAAAAAAGAGAGAAAAAAAATGAGAGAAAAAAAGGAGAAAAAAATAAGAGAAAAAAAACTATGAAAATATATATACACTCATGTATGTTCATATCCATTTATCAATATCTCTAAACAAAAAACAAAAAGCAAAAGAGACCAATGGTAATCTGTGTGATAGTAATATAATGATACAATGATATAACCCCTTATCATAGGTATCCCATGGTCTTGTAACGTTCAATAGACGTATTGTAACGTATATGAGAAGGACAAAATAAATCACTGAAACCTAGTACACATAATGTATACATAATGTATATAAGGAAAACAAAAAAAATGTAGACCCCTTAGAATATAATACTGATAGTGAAAAGGATGCAATCTACAATGCCCCAAATAAGGAAAATCCATATAGGCGTGATCCTCGGCTGAGACCACAGGTGTCCGATAAAACAGGGCTTAGAGACAAGACAGGTTATAGTGTGAGACATACCTTTTACCGTGAGAATATGCACCAGGACGGCTTCCAATGGCTAATATGGCGATATAAAGCTGGTGCGCCATGACAGGCGTGCTCCTATATATAAGCCCGACAAATGCCGGGCGCAAGCGCTTCCGGGTAAGGCAGAAAGGGTGAAGTGCATAGTGCGCATGTGCAAAGAGCCGGAAAGTATCGAAGGAGAGCCGATAAGGGCCGAGTCCCGAAGGATGAAGTGCGCATGTCAGAAGGGGAGTCAAGGCATAGGATCGGTGCCGATGTGCTGTAAAAGGAAAGGGACATTGGTTATGAAATGAATACTAGATAAACATTCAGTTTAGGAATCACAAAGAAAAATCTCATATAGTGGACTTAGTAGATCCTGAGATACCATATATATCGCATACATGAGGGATAATAGATGCAAAAAGAAGCATACAATATGACATATTGTCCAAGGATCACACCATAATTCAAATTAGAGTGAAATAAGTAATAATATAATGAATGCGAATGCTACTATGGGCCAGCTGTCAAGATCAAAGATAATGTAAATAATTCCATAAATAATTCAATAAATCAATTGCTTAATGAATATAGGGATCTATCTATAAGAAAGATCGTATTCTCGGTTAAGGCCATACGGGGAGAGTGTCCTCAACTTGTGGATCCAGTAGGATTCCCGCTCTTTTAATTTTTTGATTCTGTCACCACCCCTTCTTGCCTTGGGGACATGGTCTATGATTTGGTATCTAAGTTGAGCAATGGTATGTCTATTTTCAAGAAAATGAGCTGGAATCGGTAAGAGAGTGCGTCCACATCGAATGGTGGATTTGTGCTGAGAGATACGGTCTCGGATATGTTGGGTGGTCTCCCCAACATATCCAAGGCCGCACGGACACTTAATTAGATATACAACGTATGAAGAATCACACGTGTAACGACCCTTAATGGGAAATCTCTGACCCGTTCGTGGATGTGTAAAAACATCACCTTTAGTGATATTTGAACATTGGAGACATCCCAGGCATGGGAATGTTCCATTACGTGGGGTATGTAACACACTCTGTCTCAGTTCTGTCTTGGATGTACCAATATCGGCTCTGACCAAAAAATTCCTAATGTTACTAGATTTTTTGTAACAAATTAGTGGTTTATTATTAAATTCCGGGACCTCAGGATAGGCAGCCTGTAAGATATTCCAATGTTTCGTGATGCATTGGTGAATACCATGTTTCCATGGATGAAAAATGTTAACAAATGGGATTTTCTAAAGGTTAATGTTCGATGTAGGTCTAATGGCCTCATCTCTGCAGGATTCTTTCAAAATTTTTTCAGGATAACCACATTCCCGAAATTTCTTATCCATGTCCTCATGTCTCTTACCTCTAATGATCGGGTCCGATACAATTCTTCTAACCCTATCGTGTTGGGATATGGGTAGTGACCTTTTAATGTGCACTGGATGGCTGCTGCTGTATAGGAGAAGACTGTTTTTATCAGTTGGTTTGGTGTATAGGTCGGTCATAATATGACCGTCATCAGATAACCTGACCATTGTGTCTAGAAAGTTGATGCAATTATGATCATACTGTATAGAAAACGTGACATCCGGAATACATTTGTTAAGGTCTGTATGAAATTGATGAAGGGATTCAACGTCTCCCGTCCAGATGACAAAAACGTCATCGATGTAACGTCTCCAGTACAACACTTCTGTTGAAAAGAATGGGTGGGGGTACACCCACAGTCTTTCAAAGTAATCCATGAAAATGTTAGCATATGGGGCGCCATATTCGAGCCCATCGCAGTGCCTTTCTTTTGGATGTAAAATTGATCACCAAAAAGAAAAAAATTCTTAGTGAGGATCAAGGTAAGTATGTCCTCACAAAATTGAATCTGTAAGTCACTAAATAAAGTATGTTCTCTGAGGAATGTGGTAGTTGCTTGAATACCTGCGGTATGATCAATACTCGTGTAGAGACTATTTACATCCATAGTTACCAATAGTGAACCCATTGGAATCGTACCTATATCCCTGAGTGTTCCCAAGAAGTGCGTGGTATCTCTCAAGTAAGACTTAATAGAAGGGATAAGAGGTGAAAGAATCCTTTCCAGGGTCATCGCCAGAGGAGATAAGATGGAGTTGGTGGACGCTACGATTGGTCTACCTGGTGGTAGGCGTAAGTCCTTATGTACCTTAGGGAGGGTGTAAAAAACCGGGATGACAGGAAAATTGTTAACCAGAAATTTACCCAGTTTATCATCAATAATGCCCGTCTGTTCATAATTTGTGACCAAAGCAAAAATCAATTTTTCAATTTCAAAAGTGGGATTAATTGAGACAGGCATGTAAGTATTGGTGTCACTCAATTGTGTAAGAATCTCCTCCATGTAATAAGATTTATCTAAGACCACAATGGCACCCCCCTTATCGGCGGGTTTTATTATCAAATTTTTGTTGTCTTTCAAAGAAAATAAAGATCTATATTCATCATTGGTAAGATTATTTTTAACCTTAAGGTTTCCATCACCAATAGACTCTAGATACTTAGATACATCCCTCTTCACCAGTCCTATATATGTTTCCACAGGATGATGTGTCCTAGGAGGTTGAAAGGTACTTGGAGTCTTTAAACCTAAAGTCTTAGTCTTCAACCTCAACCTCCTCAACATTCATTTCGGATGGAGAGAGAATGGTCGACAACACCGTAGATCGCCCGAGAGTCGTGACACGTTCTCAGGTAGGAGCACCTCATCAAACCTTGTCTATAACATCTCGTCGACCATTCTCTCTCCATCCGAAATGAATGTACTTGAAAAGGGCTTATCTTTTTGCCCAGTTCCCCATTTTGATACATTTCAAGTTGACCAGGAACTACATCAATTTTTTAGGAGGTTGAGGTTGAAGGCTCACTTTTCTTCTCAACACCAGGATCTTTTGCCTATTACCCCTGCATCAAAATCCTTATTTACTGCTAAGACTTTAGGTTTAAAGACTCCAAGTACCTTTCAACCTCCTAGGACACATCATCCTGTGGAAACATATATAGGACTGGTGAAGAGGGATGTATCTAAGTATCTAGAGTCTATTGGTGATGGACACCTTAAGGTTAAAAATAATCTTACCAATGATGAATATAGATCTTTATTTTCTTTGAAAAACAACAAAAATTTGATAATAAAACCCGCCGATAAGGGGGGTGCCATTGTGGTCTTAGATAAATCTTATTACATGGAGGAGATTCTTACACAATTGAGTGACACCAATACTTACATGCCTGTCTCAATTAATCCCACTTTTGAAATTGAAAAATTGATTTTTGCTTTGGTCACAAATTATGAACAGACGGGCATTATTGATGATAAACTGGGTAAATTTCTGGTTAACAATTTTCCTGTCATCCCGGTTTTTTACACCTCCCTAAGGTACATAAGGACTTACGCCGACCACCAGGTAGACCAATCGTAGCGTCCACCAACTCCATCTTATCTCCTCTGGCGATGACCCTGGAAAGGATTCTTTCACCTCTTATCCCTTCTATTAAGTCTTACTTGAGAGATACCACGCACTTCTTGGGGACACTCAGGGATATAGGTACGATTCCAATGGGTTCACTATTGGTAACTATGGATGTAAATAGTCTCTACACGAGTATTGATCATACCGCAGGTATTCAAGCAACTACCACATTCCTCAGAGAACATACTTTATTTAGTGACTTACAGATTCAATTTTGTGAGGACATACTTACCTTGATCCTCACTAAGAATTTTTTTCTTTTTGGTGATCAATTTTACATCCAAAAGAAAGGCACTGCGATGGGCTCGAATATGGCGCCCCCATACGCTAACATTTTCATGGATTACTTTGAAAGACTGTGGGTGTACCCCCACCCATTCTTTTCAACAGAAGTGTTGTACTGGAGACGTTACATCGATGACGTTTTTGTCATCTGGACGGGAGACGTTGAATCCCTTCATCAATTTCATACAGACCTTAACAAATGTATTCCGAATATCACGTTTTCTATACAGTATGATCATAATTGCATCAACTTTCTAGACACAATGGTCAGGTTATCTGATGACGGTCATATTATGACCGACCTATACACCAAACCAACTGATAAAAACAGTCTTCTCCTATACAGCAGCAGCCATCCAGTGCACATTAAAAGGTCACTACCCATATCCCAACACGATAGGGTTAGAAGAATTGTATCGGACCCGATCATTAGAGGTAAGAGACATGAGGACATGGATAAGAAATTTCGGGAATGTGGTTATCCTGTAAAAATTTTGAAAGAATCCTGCAGAGATGAGGCCATTAGACCTACATCGAACATTAACCTTTAGAAAATCCCATTTGTTAACATTTTTCATCCATGGAAACATGGTATTCACCAATGCATCACGAAACATTGGAATATCTTACAGGCTGCCTATCCTGAGGTCCCGGAATTTAATAATAAACCACTAATTTGTTACAAAAAATCTAGTAACATTAGGAATTTTTTGGTCAGAGCCGATATTGGTACGTCCAAGACAGAACTGAGACAGAGTGTGTTACATACCCCACGTAATGGAACATTCCCATGCCTGGGATGTCTCCAATGTTCAAATATCACTAAAGGTGATGTTTTTACACATCCACGAACGGGTCAGAGATTTCCCATTAAGGGTCGTTACACGTGTGATTCTTCATACGTTGAATATCTAATTAAGTGTCCGTGCGGCCTCGGATATGTTGGGGAGACTGTTATGTTACGGTAGCTGAGGAGTGCAAGTAAAAAAGGAAATACACCAGAGAGTTGGAAACTATGAGATTGCAGTACCCTGACTAACCACCGCAACTAGAGGCAGCCGTGGAGCGTTCCTACGTTGGTCCTAGACGCCTCGTCACAGCCTGAGAAACTAACTACACCTAAAGATAGAAATAGGAAAGCTATCTGCCCCGGAGCAGAACCCCAAAGATAATAGAAAGCCCCCAAATATGTAATGGCGGTTAGACAAGAGGAAATACTGACACAGAAAGAAAATAGTATGAGCAAACGCTGGGGCCCAAACTATCTAAATAGAAAAGGATAGGAAGGGTACTTACTGCAAACTCAGAAAACCCTGAAAAAACACCAACTCTACTAATTTCAAAATCACCTGAGATCACACGACCTCTACCACCTAAATTAGTTCTCTGGTGTAACAAAAACAAAACAGCAGCCACTGAAAAAAAAACTGGAAAAAGCAAAAGTACAAAACACAGTGGCTGGACTAAACTGAGAGGGCAAAAGCCCCCGGAGGGGACCCTGAAGGCCCCCACAGAAGTGCAGGACAAAATGCGAAAATATAGCAAAAACACAAAATAAGAAATTGTCTTATCTGATAGCAGGAGATGCAGACACGACACAGCAGGCTACAAGGGAAACTGGAAAGAAGGATTCAGACCAGAACAATTGATCACCGGCAACCCTGATGGGAAAATGACTCCCTTATATAAGACCAATCAGTAACACCTGATTCCCAGTCCTCACAATCCTCACTAGTACCGCTTGTAACCACCAGAGGGAGCCTCTGCTCAGAACTCATCTCAAACCCATTCACAACAGTACCCCCCCTTGAGGAGGGGTCACCGAACCCTCATTTGAGCAACCAGGTCGGTCAGGATGAGTTCTATGATACGCACGGATAAGTCTCCTAGCATGGATGTCCGAAGCAAACACCCAAGAATTGTCTTCCTGACCATAACCTCTCCATTTAACCAAATACTGGAGTCTTCGTCTAGAAAAACGAGAATCCAATATTTTCTCAACCACATACTCCAGATTGCCCTCAACCAAAACAGGGTCAGGAGGCACAGCAGCAGGAACCACTGGCTCAACAAACCTCTTCAACAAGGACTTGTGGAACACGTTATGGATCTTAAATGTCCCTGGAAGAAGCAAACGAAAAGAAACAGGATTAATAATCTCCATGATCTTATAAGGTCCAATGAACCTAGGCTTAAATTTAGGAGATGCTACTCTCATAGGAATATTCTTTGAGGACAACCAGACCAAGTCCCCCACTTTAAACCGAGGACCATCAGTCCTATGCCGGTTAGCAAACCGCTGGGCCTTCTCCTGAGAGAGGGACAACTTCTCCACTACCTGGTCCCAAATCTGCTGCATACGCTCAACAACAGAGTCAACACCTGGACAGACAGAAGCCTCCGTCTGTCCTGAAGAAAATCGAGGGTGAAACCCAGAATTACAGAAAAACGGAGACATCAAAGTGGCAGAGCTAGCCCTATTATTAAGAGCAAACTCAGCCAAAGGCAAAAAAGAGACCCAGTCATCCTGATCAGCAGACACAAAGCATCTTAGATAAGTCTCCAATGTCTGGTTTGTTCTCTCAGTTTGACCATTGGTCTGAGGATGAAATGCCGAGGAGAAAGACAATTGAACACCCAGTTTAGAACAAAAAGTCCTCCAAAATCTGGAAACAAACTGGACCTCTCTGTCAGACACAATGTTCTCAGGAATGCCGTGTAAACGAACCACGTGCTGAAGGAACAACGGCACCAATTCAGAGGAGGAAGGCAACTTAGGTAATGGCACAAGATGTATCATTTTGGAAAACCTATCACAAATTACCCAGATGGTGGTCATTCTCTGAGAAACAGGAAGATCGGAAATGAAATCCATAGAGATATGGGTCCATGGTCTCTTGGGCACAGGCAATGGCATCAACAAACCACTAGAGCGAGAGCAAGGCTTGGAGCGAGAGCAAGTCCCGCAGGACTGCACAAATTCCCTGACATCGCGAGACAAGGTAGGCCACCAAAGGACCGACTAACCAAGTCTCTGGTACCAAAAATTCCGGGATGCCCAGCCAATGCGGAACAATGAATCTCAGACATCACACTCTTTTTCCATTGGTCCGGGACAAACAATTTTCCAACAGGGCAGCGCTCGGGCCAATCCTCCTGACACCCCTCCAGAGCAAGTCTCAAATTGGGCGAGATGGCGGAAAGAACTACACCCTCCTTCAAAATAACAGAGGGATCAGATAGCTCAGGAGAGTCCGCAAGGAAACTCCTCGAGAGGGCATCCGCCTTAACATTCTTAGTGCCAGGAAGAAAGGAAACCACAAAATTAAAACGTGTGAAAAACAAGGCCCACCTGGCCTGTCTAGGATTGAGTCGCTTGGCAGATTCCAGATAGACCAGATTCTTATGGTCCGTAAGGACCACCACCTGATGTTTGGCTCCCTCCAGCCAATGTCTCCACTCTTCAAAAGCCCACTTCATGGCCAATAACTCCCGATTACCTACGTCATAATTACATTCAGTAGGAGAAAATTTTCGAGAGAAAAAGGCACAAGGGTTACTTTTAGAGGTCTCTGGATCTTTTTGGGACAAAACGGCACCTGCCCCAATTTCAGAGGCATCAACCTCCACCTGAAATGGCAGAGAAACATCAGGCTGCCGTAGAACAGGAGCAGAAGTGAATCTCTGCTTAAGTTCCTGAAACGCAGAGACTGCCTCAGGAGGCCAATTCACCACATCAGAACCCTTTCTGGTCAAATCAGTTAATGGTTTAACAATAACCGAGAAATTACCAATAAATTTACGATAAAAAATGGCAAAACCCAAAAATCTCTGAAGAGCCTTTAATGAAGTAGGTTGGACCCAATCACAGATGGCCTGAACCTTGACCGGGTCCATTTCAATAACAGATGGGGACAAAATGAATCCCAGAAATGAGATCTTCTGTACGCCAAAAAGACACTTTGATCCCTTCACATACAGAGCATTCTCTCTCAAAATCTGGAATACAGTTCGAACATGTTTCACATGAGAGTCCCAGTCATTAGAAAAAATCAAGATATCATCCAAATAAACAATCAGAAACTTGTCCACAAAATCCCTGAAAATGTCATTCATGAAGGACTGGAAGACGGAAGGAGCATTAGTGAGCCCAAAGGGCATCACAAGGTACTCAAAATGCCCTTCAGGGGTGTTAAATGCCGTCTTCCATTCATCCCCGTGCTTAATGCGAATAAGGTTATACGCCCCCCTGAGGTCAAGCTTGGTAAACCAAGTAGCGTTTTTCACCCTGGAAAACAGGTCAGAAATCAAGGGTAACGGGTATTGATATTTCACAGTAATATTGTTCAAGAGACGATAATCAATACACGGCCTTAATGAACCATCTTTTTTGGCCACAAAGAAAAAAACCGGCACCTAAGGGTGAAGAGGATGGTCTGATATGACCCTTCTCCAATGATTCCTTGATATAAGACCGCATAGCGTCATAGAATCATAGAATCATAGAATCATAGAATGGTAGAGTTGGAAGGGACCTCCTGGGTCATCTGGTCCAACCCCCTGCTCAAAGCAGGATTCTCTAAATCATCCCAGACAGATGTCTATCCAGCCTCTGTTTGAAGACTTCCATTGAAGGAGAACTCACCACCTCTTGTGGCAGCCTGTTCCACTCATTGATCACCCTAACTGTCAAAAAGTTTTTTCTAATATCTAATCTGTGTCTCCTCCCATTCAGTTTCATCCCATTGCTTCTAGTCTTTCCTTGCGCAAATGAGAATAAAGATGATTATGTTCAGGTACAGACAAGTTAAAAAGGCGACCTTTAGGGAATTTACTACCTGGCACTAATTCAATAGCGCAGTCATAGCTCCTATGGGGAGGTAAGGATGCAGATTTACTTTCGCTAAACACATCAGAAAAATCAAACAAAAAGTCAGGAACATCCTGAGCCTGGGGGGAGGCAGAAAAAACAGGAGTGTTGGTATTAACACATTGGCAGCCCCAACTGGTTACAGACACAGATTTCCAATCCAAAACAGGATTATGAGACTGTAACCAAGGGAAACCCAGCACTATAATGTCATGCAGATTATATAGAACCAAAAATTTGCAGCACTCCTGGTGATCAGGTTCAACCCTCATTATCACCTGAGTAGAAAACTGGGGTTTATTCTCAGCCAAAGGGGTAGAATCGATCCCCAGTAAAGGAATAGACTTCTGTAGGGGTATCAAGGGAAACCCACAACGTTTAGCAAAATCATAATCCATCAGGTTAATAGCTGCTCCAGAATCAACGAAAGCCTGAGCAGAAAATGAGGACAGAGAGCATATCAGAGTGACAGTTAATAAAAACTTAGTCTGAACACTACCCAAGACAACTGAGCGTGCAAAATGTCTTCCCCGCTTAGGGCAGACTGAAATAGCATGAGAGGCATCACCACAGTAGAAACATAACCCATTGCGCTTTCGAAACTCATGACGCTGTGCCCCAGACACCACTCCATCACACTGCTCAGCAGCTGGCTCACAAGGCAACACCACTCCACGCATACTTCTCCGCTCACGCAAACGTCTGTCAATTTGAATCGCTAATGACATAGAATCATTGAGACCAGAGGGGACAGGGAATCCCACCATAACATCCTTTACATTATCCGACAGACCCTTCCGGAAAAGGGCCGCCAAAGCGTCGTCATTCCACTTGGTCAGGAATGCCCACCTACGGAATCTCTGACAGTATAACTCAGCGTCATCAAGCCCCTGATTTAATGCCAACAAGGCTTTTTCAGCTTGATCAGTGACATTAGGCTCATCGTACAATAACCCCAAAGCCTGAAAAAATGCATCAACATCACTCAAAACAGGATCCCCAGGTATCAGGGAAAAAGCCCAATCCTGAGGATCGCCGCGCAGGAGAGAGATGATAATTTGAACCTGCTGCGCTGCGTTTCCTGAGGACTTAGAATTTAAGGCAAGAAACAATTTACAATTATTTTTGAAATTCTGAAACTTAGCTCAATCCCCTAAAAACAAATCTGGCATGGGGATCCTAGGTTCCACAACAGGCAACCTAGCAAGATATGCAGCAATACTCTGAACCTCAGTGGCAAGCTGATCCACACGGCCAGACAACTGTGCAAACTCCATTGGGAGAAAAGATCCTCCCCAGCACCCAGAGATACAGAGGGAAAAAAAAAAAAAAAATGCAACAAACAGAAAAATATCTCTGACAACTTTTCTTCCTTCAAAATATTTTTCCCTTCTGTGAGTACCATACAATTTTTATGGCCGGTGATACTGTTATGTTACGGTAGCTGAGGAGTGCAAGTAAAAAAGGAAATACACCAGAGAGTTGGAAACTATGAGATTGCAGTACCCTGACTAACCACCGCAACTAGAGGCAGCCGTGGAGCGTTCCTACGTTGGTCCTAGACGCCTCGTCACAGCCTGAGAAACTAACTACACCTAAAGATAGAAATAGGAAAGCTATCTGCCCCGGAGCAGAACCCCAAAGATAATAGAAAGCCCCCAAACATGTAATGGCGGTTAGACAAGAGGAAATACTGACACAGAAAGAAAATAGTATGAGCAAACGCTGGGGCCCAAACTATCTAAATAGAAAAGGATAGGAAGGGTACTTACTGCAATCTCAGAAAACCCTGAAAAAACACCAACTCTACTAATTTCAAAATCACCTGAGATCACACGACCTCTACCACCTAAATTAGTTCTCTGGTGTAACAAAAACAAAACAGCAGCCACTGAAAAAAAACTGGAAAAAGCAAAAGTACAAAACACAGTGGCTGGACTAAACTGAGAGGGCAAAAGCCCCCGGAGGGGACCCTGAAGGCCCCCACAGAAGTGCAGGACAAAATGCAAAAATATAGCAAAAACACAAAATAAGAAATTGTCTTATCTGATAGCAGGAGATGCAGACACGACACAGCAGGCTACAAGGGAAACTGGAAAGAAGGATTCAGACCAGAACAATTGATCACCGGCAACCCTGATGGGAAAATGACTCCCTTATATAAGACCAATCAGTAACACCTGATTCCCAGTCCTCACAATCCTCACTAGTACCGCTTGTAACCACCAGAGGGAGCCTCTGCTCAGAACTCATCTCAAACCCATTCACAACAGGAGACCACCCAACATATCCGAGACCGTATCTCTCAGCACAAAACCACCATTCGATGTGGACGCACTCTCTTACCGATTCCAGCTCATTTTCTTGAAAATAGACATACCATTGCTCAACTTAGATACCAAATCATAGACCATGTCCCCAAGGCAAGAAGGGGTGGTGACAGAATCAAAAAATTAAAAGAGCGGGAATCCTACTGGATCCACACGTTGAGGACACTCTCCCCGTATGGCCTTAACCGAGAATACGATCTTTCTTATGGATAGATCCCTATATTCATTAAGCAATTGATTTATTGAATTATTTATGGAATTATTTACATTATCTTTGATCTTGACAGCTGGCCCATAGTAGCATTCGCATTCATTATATTATTACTTATTTCACTCTAATTTGAATTATGGTGTGATCCTTGGACAATATGTCATATTGTATGCTTCTTTTTGCATCTATTATCCCTCATGTATGCGATATATATGGTATCTCAGGATCTACTAAGTCCACTATATGAGATTTTTCTTTGTGATTCCTAAACTGAATGTTTATCTAGTATTCATTTCATAACCAATGTCCCTTTCCTTTTACAGCACATCGGCACCGATCCTATGCCTTGACTCCCCTTCTGACATGCGCACTTCATTCTTCGGGACCCGGCCCTTATCGGCTCTCCTTCGATACTTTCCGGCTCTTTGCACATGCGCACTACGCAGTTCACCCTTTCTGCCTTACCCGGAAGCGCTTGCGCCCGGCATTTGTCGGGCTTATATATAGGAGCACGCCTGTCATGGCGCACCAGCTTTATATCGCCATATTAGCCATTGGAAGCCGTCCTGGTGCATATTCTCACGGTAAAAGGTATGTCTCACACTATAACCTGTCTTGTCTCTAAGCCCTGTTTTATCGGACACCTGTGGTCTCAGCCGAGGATCACGCCTATATGGATTTTCCTTATTTGGGGCATTGTAGATTGCATCCTTTTCACTATCAGTATTATATTCTAAGGGGTCTACATTTGTTTTTGTTTTCCTTATATACATTATGTATACATTATGTGTACTAGGTTTCAGTGATTTATTTTGTCCTTCTCATATACGTTACAATACGTCTATTGAACGTTACAAGACCATGGGATACCTATGATAAGGGGTTATATCATTGTATCATTATATTACTATCACACAGATTACCATTGGTCTCTTTTGCTTTTTGTTTTTTGTTTAGAGATATTGATAAATGGATATGAACATACATGAGTGTATATATATTTTCATAGTTTTTTTTCTCTTATTTTTTTCTCCTTTTTTTCTCTCATTTTTTTTCTCTCTTTTTTTTCTCTCATTTTTCTATGCCCCAGCACATTGTGCTTCTCTGTGCACCAACTCTGGTTGTAGTACACATTCTATTGTATATATTTTTTGCTCATATACTTGTGGCTGTTTTCATTTACGTATTTCTTATGTTTTTGTACAGTTATAAAGGTACAACTTGAAAAAGGCATTGTATGCCGAAACGTTGTTATATACGTACCTATATTCATGAACGTCTGCTGGACATCCTTTTCTTCAATGAGCTTGCACTGCTTGAAATAAAAATTGACTATTTTTTTGCACTCTTAAGCATCATATTGTTTCTTTTTTTGTGCCGGAGCATACTATTGAAGCTATTTATTTTGTTCTCCTGAGCACCTACATATTTTGTGAGCCTCCCCTTTGTACTCACTATTAAAATGCCTCCATATCATCCGCAAAATAGATCAAAGATGACCAACGGGCCCAAAGACTTTAAAGTCTTGCGGGTTCTCTTGTGCTCTCTGTTGCCTTCCCATCAAATCTGACTTTATCTGAAACTTAAGCTCTACAAATGACCTTTAATTATAGATGTAGAGACAACCTGAATAAAAAGGTGTGTTTGATTAGTTCAGTTTCTAAATACTGTCCAAATGCCTTCAATGTCTTGTGGCCGGGTGATCTTTTGGACCACAGCTATGCCTCCTGATAGCCTGACTTCCCAAATTATGTAAAGGTCTTCTTACAGAATTAGAAAATCATCAAAAAGTTAATTTATTTCAGTTCTTCAATACAAAAAGTAAAACTCATATATTATATAGAGTCTGTTAGGGTTCGAGTTCCCGCTGCTGCACAAGGGGAGTCTCGAACCAGTCCCGCTGCGGTCCTCCATTCATCTCCGGGAACAGTGGAGCCTGCTCAGCAGAGACGTCGGTCCCAGTGTCTCACCCAGTTTAACACTGTGCAGAGGCTTGTTGTGGTTTTTCCTGGTTCCTCTATTATAACCAGTGCTGGAGCAGGCAGTTCGGGAACTAAGTCCCTGCTTTCTCCATCTGAGCATGCCCAGGGCAAGATCTCCCATTGGAGATCAGGGGTCACATGCTGAGTAACAGCAGCGACTCCCATTGGTCCACCAGGAAGGTCCTGAAACTACATGTGTTCTGGAATGGTTTCGAATTGGTCCTTTTCTGGTAGGTCCTGCAGTTGCTACTATAAAATGGTGGCATGGCTGGGCCGCCATGCGCTAGTATCAAATCCGTTACGTGCTTGCGCCAGTGTGGTCGTGTATGCATGTGGTTAGGTCTGGCTGAAATAAGCCCCTAGAATACCGGCACCTCCGGTGAGGAGATTGTATGCACGTGTTCAGGGCTCGGCTGAAAATGCCATTAGAATACCGGCTACTCCGGTGAGGAGATTATTGCTTGTGTTCTGACTGCATGATCACGGACTGCTATCCGCACAGCAGTCAACCATGTACCTGGACCCAGTAGGGTTACTCAGCGACTTTGTGACGCAACAGGGTTCGCTTTAAAATGCTAGTCAGTGCCCTAGTGTTTTACTTTGCGGCTCACTGAAGCTAAGTGAGTTCGCACTTATCGCCATATAGCGCTGTGGCATTCCTGTTAGCGGCTCTGTGGATTAACAGAGTTTGCACTAACTGCCACAGCGTGCTACGGCGTTTATTTTAGCGACTCTGCGGGATAACAGAGTTCGCTACTCACGTCATCTTACTGGCAGCAGGCTCTGCCTGCACGGTGGACCCCTGGCTGCGAACGCACCTCTCCTTAATATCTATTAGGTGCTTTCCGCAGGCCCTTAACAGAGTCATTACAAACAGAGTGATCTATTCCAAGTGTTTATTTTTGTTAATGT
Organism: Oophaga sylvatica; assembly: GCA_033576555.1. Lineage (NCBI taxonomy): Eukaryota > Metazoa > Chordata > Amphibia > Anura > Dendrobatidae > Oophaga > Oophaga sylvatica. The sequence goes on from JARQOD010000002.1 coordinate 347,495,972, forward strand.
TGATGATTATGTCTTACAGCCTATGAAAACCCAAAAGTCATTATCTCAGTAAATTAGAATACTTTATTACACCAGCTTGAAAAATGATTTTAAAATCCAAAATGTTGGCCTACTGAAATCTATGTTCAGTAAATGCACTCAATACTTGGTCAGGGCTCCTTTTGCATCAATTACTGCATAATTGCGGCCTGGCATGGTGGCGATCAGCCTGTGGGAATGCTGAGGTGTTATGGAAGCCCAGGTTGCTTTGATAGCAGCCTTCAGCTCGTCTGCATTGTTGGGTCTGGTGTCTCTGATCTTCCTCTTGACAATACTCCATAAATTCTCTATGGGTTTAAAGTCAGGCGCGTTTGCTGGACAATCAAGCACAGTGATACTGTTGCTTTTGGACCAGGTATTGGTACTTTTGGCAGTGTGGACATGTGCCAAGTCCTGCTGGAGAAGAAATTTCCATCTACAAAAAGCTTGTCTGCAGAGGGAAGCAGGAAGTGCTCTAAAATTTCCTGGTAGACGGCTGCACTGACTTTGGTCTTGATGAAACACAGTGGACCTACACCAGCAGATGACATGTCTCCCCAAACCATCGCTGATTATGGAAACTTCACACTAGACCTCAGGCAGCTTGGATTGTGTGCCTCTCCACTCTTCCTCCAGACTCTGGGACCTTGATTTCCAAATGAAATTCAAAATTTGCTTTCATCTGAAAACAACACCTTTGACCACTGAGCAACATTCCATTTCTTTTTCTCCTTGGCCCATGTAAGAAGCTTCTGGCGTTGTCTATTAGTCATGAGTGGCTTGATACAAGGAATGCGACACTTGTAGCCCATATCCTGAATGCGGCTGTGTATGGTGGCTCTTGAAGCAATGACTCCAGTAGCAGTCCACTCCTTGTGAATCTCCCCCAAATTTCTGAATGGCCTTTTCTTAACAATCCTTTCAAGGCTGTGGTTATTCCGGTTGCTTGTGCACCTTTTTCTACCACACTTTTTCCTTCCGCTCAACTCTCCATTAATATGCTTGGATACAGCACTCTGTGAACAGCCAGCTTGTTTGGCTATGACCTTTTGTGGCTTACTCACCTTGTGGATTGTGTCAAAGACTGCCTTCTGGACATCTGTCAAGTCAGCAGTCTTCCCATGATTGTGGAGCCTACTGAAACAGACTAAGAGATGTTTTTAAATGCTTAGAAAGCCTTTGCAGGTGTTTTTTGTTAATTATTCGAGTTTACTGAGATAATGACTTTTGGGTTTTCATTGCTGTAAGCCATAATGATCAATATTAACAGAAATACACACTTGAAATAGATCGCTCTGTTTTTTAAGGACTCTATATAATATATTAGTTTCACTTTTTGTATTGAAGAACTGAAATGAATTAACTTTTTGATGATATTCTAATTTTGTGAGAAGCACCTGTATGTAGCAATTTTATGCCTGAGCGAGGGGAACAAGGGACCACTTGCACTGCGCAATGCTCAGCATAAGGCAACATTCACACATTCAGTGTTTGGTCAGTTTTTTTTACCTCAGTATTTGTAAGCTGAATCCAGGAGTAAGAGAAAAATGCAAAAGTGGTGACGTGTTTTTGTTATACTTTTCCTCTGATTGTTTCACTCCTGATTTTGGCCTATAAATACTGATGTAAATGCTGACCAAATACTGAACGTGAGAATTTGGCCTCAAATCACCACTGTCCGGCAACATATTTGCTGGTCAGCAGTTATTTAAAATCCTGTCTACATAGGCAGACTGCGCCTCAGATGCTCGCTGAACAATCACTAATGGATCGGTCAGTGTACATAGGCTGCATGCAAACGGTCTTGACAGCACAGGTCCTGATTACACAGAATCATGTTCTGCCAAAAACAATCGTCTTTTGTGTAAACTAAAAGATCATTTCACCTAATGAATTAGCATTTTGCTCGTTCACTGGGTGATCGATAGTATGTTTAGACTAAAATATTATGAGGAAATGAGGGTTACTAGGAACACTTTTTCACGACAATCATGCAGTGTTAAGTCCCCTCTCAGACAACTCAAGAGGGGACTTATCTCCAAGTTTAACCCCTTGGTGACAAGCCAATTTTGACCTTAATGACCAAGCCAAATTTTCCAATTATGACCAGTTTATGTGGTAATAACTCTGGAACGCTTCAACGTATACACTGATTCTAAGATTTTTTTCATGACATATTGTACTTCATGATAGTGGTAAAATTTGTTCGATGTAACTTGCATTTATTTATTAAAAAATTGGAAATTTGGCAAAAATTTGGAAAATTTGGCAATTTTCAAACTTAATTATTGTGCCCTTAAATCACAGAGTTATGTCGCACAAAATAGTTCATAAATAACATTTCCCACTTGTCTACTTGACATCAGCACAATTTTGGAAACATGATTTTTTTTTGTTAAAAAGTTAGGAGGGTTAAAATTTGACCAGCGATTTCTCATTTTTCCAACAAAATTTGCAAAACTATTTTTTTAGGGACCACATTACATTTGAAGTGACTTTGTGCGGCGTATATGACAGAAAATACCCAAAAGTGACACCATTCTAAATTCTGCACCCTTCAAGATGTTCAAAACCACATTCAAGAAGTTTATTAACCCTTCAGTTGCTTCACGAGAACTGTTGTGCAATTTCTCCTGAGTACGCCAATATCCCATGTGTGGGGTAAATCCACTGTTTGGGTGCATGGCAGAGCTCGGAACTGAAGGAGCACCGTTTGACTTTTTGAGGTCAAAATTGGCTGGAATCGAGAGTGGATGCCATGTTGCGTTTGGAGAGTCCCTGATGTGCCTAAACTGTAAAAAAAACCCACAAGTGACCACATATTGGAAACCACACCCCTCAGGGATTTTATCCAGGGGTATAGTGAACATTTTAAACCCACAGGTACGACACCGAATTTTATAACATTAAATTGTCATATTGAATATGTCGTCATTAGTGTTGAGTGCAAGTGCTCTATACTCCAGTTTGCTTCGGGTGCTCAAGTATGCACCAAATATTGGAGGTGCTCTAGTGACATTCTCAAGTGCCTGCCCTGCATGTTTTTTGGCTGTTAAATACCCAAAACAAAACATGCAGGGATCCGCAATACTTTGTGCATACCAGAGTACCCGACCCGATGCAAACTAGAGTAGTGAGTACTTGTGCTAAACACTAGCTGTCATGTCGTCATCATTATTTTTTACTTTTGAAAAAAAAACAATTCTAACTCCAACCCAAACCCCTACCCTAACACAATCCTAACCCTAACCGCAATCCTAACCCCAACCCTAACTGCAAAGAATGGAAAAAATAAAAAATATATATTTTATAATTTTTTTCAAACGAAGAGGTGACAAAGGGGGATTTGATTTACAATTTTTTTTATTTTGATCACTGTGATGGGGTCTATCACAGTGATCAAAAGGAACCAATATGAAAAATTCCCTATTGTTGCTGGGTACCAGCCGGCAGATCTCAACGGGCGCAGTGCAAAAGATGACATGGAGAGCTGGAGGATGTAGCAGGAGGTTCCAGGGATGGCCGAGGTATCTGGATGCTTCGACGGACCCTATTTCTCTCTTCTCTGATATGTTAGATCACAACAGAGAAGAGAGAAATTAATTTTAAATCTGACCTTTTTTTTTTGATCACCGTTATTTATTGAATAATGGCTATCACGTGACAGGGGACCGTAAAGACTGGCCCTGATTATGTTCTCCTGATCCTCAGCTACCCCCAGAGACCCCAGAGATTTTCCAACGCTGGGGGGGGCGCTATAACCTTATTTCTTAGTGCAGTTAAAAAGCAGCGATGAGAAATAAGTACCCTTAACTGCCGCCATTAAAAGGCGTTAATAAAAGAACCGTTAATTAAAATTCAATCTTGACAATTCTTTCTCCCAACAACATCTTTCTGAAATAGTAGAAAATCCGGTTTTACTGAAAGGGCTCGTATAAGCATATAAGTCGGACGAGTGCTATCTGATTTTTTTATCAGTAGTACACTGACCAATGTTATTCAACGAAGTAGTGCTGATGATGACCTATTTTTTTCACTGACAAAATCTGCATGTTGCGGTTTCACTCTGTATTCAGCTGAGTGCAAGAAAAAAATTGGATGCCATACAGAACATCAGTATGGCATCCACTTTTTAACGATACTTTGCAATTCTGTAAGATGGGAAACTGTAAATTGTCCTGTAGAAGATTAATAGCTGCTGAGTAAAAAAAAAAACAGATTGCACAAGTGAGAAAAAAATAATTCCACTCTCCTGGATCTGAATCGGACCGATTTTTTTATACACTCATGTGACCCCAGCTAAATGGTCAAACTTTGCACAATGTACAGGCATCTTAAATTTCTCCGTAAATTCATATAATGGAAAGTTAGAGATAAAGTAGCAGTAGTTGCAGAAGTAAAAATGGGGTGAAGAAATTAAATACCGATAACTTGATATTATATTTCAAAGTAACGGTACCTGTCTACTGAAAAATTCATAAAGGAAAGTTTACAAACATCAATGAAGAAACTTTGAATAATATAATTGATCACAATCACAATCAATCATTTCTTCTAGTTCACACATTACTGATCAACATAAATATATCTTTCATTTTAGTTAACGAAAGTAAATCTACAATGTGCAAATATGTAAAATGTGTATGACCTGTTTTCCTTTTTTCTAATATTACATCTATATATATATATATATATAAATATATATATATATATATGTCAGTGGAGGAGGCGAAGAAGGGCATGAATCACTTTTCTTCCTTTGGGTTATAATAGTGATGGCAGAGAAATACCTTGCTAGCACTTCTGGAAGCAAAAAGCTTTATTCTGCCCTTGGGGAGTGAAGATGGCTCTGCTTCTAAACACGGGGACAACTGCAGCTGAACAATTGGTGACTGTCACTGATCATTAGTAGAGAGGGCTGGAAATCTGGTTAACATTCTCAGGGTGGTGCGAACAAATAACCCAACATCTGCTTTATGGCCATAGGGAGCAAGTTTTAATTTTGCATTTTTTATACGCACACACACATCCAGGAGGTCGAGGCTGCAGATACCCAGGGGAGCAGATCATGAATCTGCCCCCTTATTTTATGATGGGAAATTGGGGGGGTGGGGAGAGAGTGTGACCTTAGCACCAGTCTATATCTACATAGTTCCTTTATTATATGTATGTGTGCGGCACACATAAAGCGCAGAAGGATATTAAACAGCAGCCTTTTATTAGAAGCAGTAAGAATTAAATTTGCAAACGCTACATGTTACAATACAATGACAAAATCTCATCTCTCTCATAGCCAAGCTGCCCTGCGTGTAGTGTACCTCCTCTAGTAATGTATGCAAACTCCTGCTGAATATCTAGGTGTTATTATTCCTTCCCATTTTCTATTACAGTGTGATAAATGATGCCCCTAGGGCTCAAGCTGCCCTTGTGAATGCTTATTACCGTTCACTTAAGTAGAAGTTGATTTAGCTTAAATAGCATGTTTCATGTAGCATAGACACCGCGCTGCCTCTGCTATTGTAGTCAGCAGTGAAATAACGGGCCTTTAATTGAATTATAACTACCTTGCATGCCTATTAGTGTGTTAACAGTGTATTATACCTTGTAAGGCTGGATGGTGAGAGCTAATTTCATGTTGGGAAGGCAGTAATGTATTTACATTTGAGAGTGTCTTTTTACAGTAACGCCGGCGTTTAGGGTTAATCAGCTTTACGAAAGTCAGAATAGATTTCTAAGGAAAGATGTGCACTTGGTATTCAAACAATAGCTTCCTTTACACCATTAAGAGTGTGGCGGTCAAAGGGTGGCATAAGGAGCAGTGTGAGATGGCGCTTCAATATTTATTTTCTGTTGCCCATGATGCATTGATTTGAAATGCTAGAAAGAAGAGAATCAATTAATAGTAGTAAAAAAAGATTGTGGAAATGCAACTGACAGTACTTTAATGCACCATACTGTAAAGATAGGGTTAGTAAAGGCTGCATTCCCTGGATTAAGTTTGTGTGACAACTTTAATTCATATTTAAAAGCCAAACCACAGCTGGACAAAGAGAATGTCACTGATATGGGTGAAATAAATATTAATCTGATACACGGTGCCATGCTTTGTGCATGGTGGCACACAATAAAAGAATTTTCTCTGTGCACAGGTTGAAGATTTGTCGTGTTTTTTTCTGCACAGATTTGTCACAAATATTGAAGGTTTTCCTTACGCCAGCAAAGTGAATAAGAATCCTGAAGTCTCATGCACACGTTGCTTATTTTTGACTGCAGATTTGTCAATTGCAGCATGTCAATTATTTCTGCATTTTTGCTGCAGATTTCATGCATATTGTGGAGAAAAATCTTCAACAATTACATATGCAAAAACGCAACAAAAACACGGAAAAACACACCTATTTTACGCTACGTTTTTCCTCCCAAGAGATGCAGACGTTTCTGCACCAAATACTTAACGTGTGAGAGTGCACATACCCCAAAGGCGTTGCACAAGCAGCGGAGAATATTCATCAATTTTGTTATTTATTTTATTTATTATCAAGCCATTGGATGTATTTTGCACTCAAAACTGTCTTTCATGACCTGCACCAAATTTATTATGAGTTTTAGACTCCCTTCACAGCTTGTTTGGCAGTGGAACATAGCCCCACATAAAGAGGTGTAGTTTACTAGAAAATAGGAATAGCCTAACATGACACTGTGAATTCAATGATACACCTATACTTTTAGTAAGCCAACCAATAACTGCTGTAAACTTAGACTAGACAGTTTTCAATTACACCAGAGTTTTCAAACAGCATAAGCCACTGGGAGCCAGTGGTGCATTTTATGAATGCTTAGTCTAAGGTCCCGATTCATAAAAGCTTTGAAAAGTTGCAAAATTTGGGCGCAACTTAGTGTTCTGACTTAATTTTGTGACTTTTGCCGTTTTCATGCCAGTTTCTCACAGCTCTGCCAAAATGGCCAGAACTGGATGCAGTGGGGGCGTGGGGAACACCGCTCATCAAATTCGTGATGCGCGGTGGCATTCCGCATGCCAGAAATGTCATTCTGTAGGTAACAGAAAGCCGGCACACTGCTGTAAAAGTGGTCTTGCTTTATGGAATGGATAGTAATACCGTAGAAAAAATATAGAGAACCTCAACACTGACACAAATTAATTAAGTTATTCTTGCTTGCAAAAAATAGATTTATTATCAGATCCATCACCACAGATAAGGAACAGATAGCATCCAACGTTTCGACCTGCAGGAGGTCTCTGTAAAGGACATCTGTCAGTGTGCTGCCGGGTATATGTGCGTAAATGGCTCTCAGGTCGATATATTGGATGAGATATGTTCCTTATCTTTGGTGCCGGATCTCATAATAAATATGAACTGGGTCTTTGATTTTCACTATCATAGAATTGTACAGTATTGGTAAATGTGGTCCCATGGCTTTCTGCGAAAAGATACAAGAAAAAGAAAATGGTTCAAAAGACCTGTGTAAGGCCTAAAGGCTCATTCAAATATTAAGGATTTTTCTGATGCCAAAAAAATAGACAAAGTTTCATCATTGAATTGAATCAGATTTTCTTCAGTGTTTGATCAGTGTGTCAGTTTTTACTAACACAGTTTAATCATCTTTTTTATGTACATGAAGTTTTTTCAAGCTTCTCCTATCAAACAGACATGAAAATCGGATAACACACAGATGGCATCCCAGTGTAGTATGATTTTTTTAATGGACCCATAGACTTGCATTGGCGAGTTTGATCCTTGACTCGGAGCAAAATCAGACATGTCTCCATGTTTTGATGTGGACCAATCACTCTGCAAAAATACATGTACATGTGAACAGCTCCGTAGACGATGAGGCTATGCTCACACACATAGTGTAAAGACTGGGTTTATCCTGCCAGGAAGGTCTTCCTACCAGCTAGGCTGCTAGAGGTGTGAGCTTTTTCACTTGGAGCTGTTGAAGCTGGACCACCTGCTAAGCCAGATGTCCTGTCTCAGCTTCACACATACTGTATATGATACAGTCAATTGGCATGAAATTATATCCCCAATATTCTTCACAGAGGTTTAGTTTATCATCTGGGAGGTTAAGCAGCTATTTAGCTTGCAATCATAAATGCGTGGGGCTCAAAAGTGTTCTTCAATCTCAAGATCGATAATGTTATATATGGAACAAGGTACTTCTGACAACCATGGTGGTGTATAATATTGTATATATTGTACATACAGTATTTTTTAAGAGAGATAGAGGCTTATGTTCTTTAATTCTTTTTGTGAGTTGGGGGGAAATTAGTGCATTTTTGCTATTTTTTTTCATCAGTTGGGCTCTAAATATAGAAGCCATCCTCCCATCAAAATTTCTATACTCTTAATATATTGCAGTCATTACATTATATAACACTGAGTACTTACAATTGCTCATTTTGCCTTTCTACCCAGTTGGTTCTTCTCTTTTCTCTGCTCCATGTAGAAAAGGGAAGTGTCTTGTCCTTACAGACTTCATCCCTCTATTTACCTCCTGACCGAGCTGCTCCCATCCCACCAGGGACTTTTGCAGTAATTGTGACACATACAGGGAAAATTGACCTCCTGTTTCTCCATAGAGCTTAAAAGGATTCAGTTCGTTTTTAACCATATGATGTGATAGACCTAATGGAAAAGCCAAGAATTATCTGGGTACAAAGGCAAAATGAGCAATTGAGCAATTGTAAGTACACAGTGCTGTATAATATGATGATTGCAATATATTAAGATGATACAGATTTTGATGAGAGGAGGAGGGCTTCTTTAATATTACATGTGTATGTCCGTTCAACAATTTGTATCTTCTAATCCAATATTACTTTCCTGGCAACAAACACTTCCATAAACTGGTTCACAATAAATGTGGTATCCTAGCAACTGCAAGAGCCGCACCACTTGATGGATGAACGTTACCATAATGTTATCTACACTAGGCAATGGCATGTTGCACTAAGTACAGACATTACTTACAACAAATATGGGTTGCAATAGATTACCCCAATCATTGTAACCCTCTGCTTTCTCCACAACCCATACTAACAGTCACCGACTTCTGTGCATTACCATTAGCCCATATTTACTACACTGTGCCAAATACTTCTCAATACATAAATATCTATTTTCCCTTCAAAGATGTGAATACATACATTGTATATAATGGATTTTATGTACAGGAAAACTCTGCTGTTGACAGAGATTTCTCTCCCAGGTATTTGAAATTTATTTTGGCCTTTTTCTAGGTCTGCTTCCTTGTTTTGTTACCATTCGCTATTTAGCGTATTGGACAGGTTTTACTAGGCAATTTGCAATCTCAACTTAAATGTGGAGTGATTGGGGATAAAATTGATATCACACCAGAATCTTCACAATCGGATTGATTTTCAAGAGTTGAGCATGATGATAAGAAGCCGGGCTCGCGACCTTTCTTCAAGGTCACTTAGTTGAAGGATTAATTTAAATATGTTTATTGGCAAACAAGCCATTTCTTCATTGAGGTTTTCTAGTTCACAACAGAATTTCCTTGTTGGCCAACCTGAAACTTGAGGCTCAATTTATCGCGGAGTAGAAGCTTGTTTATTATCACAGATTTATGATGCATTGTGGCTCAGGTCATGTTTCTTATCTGGAGGAAAATATAAACTGAGTGCCCCAATTAATTCCTCTGGTGCCTTAAATGTTAAAGCACTACGGTAAATGTTAACTGTCTTATAGAGTGAAACTGTTGTCAGGTTTATTTTGTAGAGGAATTGTTTTATCTGATAAACAATATTCTTTATTTTACATTTTAAAGCCATTTTCATAATATGTGACTGTAGTTTACCACCTATAAAGTGCTATAAAATGATAAAATAATTGCATTTTTGGTAGTTTATCTACACATAGATTACTAATTCAGCAAAATCTGTTAGCAGTGTGTGGAAACCCAAATAGAATCCAACCCTAATCATTGCTGTTTAATTTAGAGGCTTAAGGTACTGCCACACTACACGATCCCGCTAACGATCTCGTTAGCGTCGCATACTAATGAGATCGCTAGCGGGATCGTTTACAATATCGCTAGTGTCGGCCACATTTAGCGATGTCGTTAAGGACGCTATCGCGGTTAGCGATCTCCTTAACGACTTTAGCGGTACAAAAGTACCGCAAAATCGCTAAAAAAGGTGCCACACTCAGCGATATATACTTACCCAGCGGGACGCCGACGATCAGAATAGGGTCCGGAACGATCAGGACGACGGACGAGATCACAGCAGGGGCCACGTCGTTGCTGCATGCCGCACACAACAACATCGCTAACGGGATCGCTAAATAGTGACGTTTTTTAGCGATCCCGTTAGCGATGTTGTTTAGTGTGGCATACCCTTTAGGAATGGAAAAGTAGGTGCAAGATGCAAAGTGGATTTATAATGATTTTTCTTTTGAAGGTTACTGCACTTTTTATATTACTTACAGTACAGACCAAAAGTTTGGACACACCTTCTCATTCAAAGATTTTTCTGTATTTTTATGACTATGAAAATTGTAGAATCACACTGAAGGCATCGAAGGCATCAAAACTATGAATTAACACATGTGTAATTATACATTACACTTTACAAAAAAGTGTGAAACAACTGAAAATATGTCTTATATTCTAGGTTCTTTAAAGTAGCCACCTTTTGCTTTGATTACTGCTTTGCACGCAGAAAAGGTGAACGGATGGACTCTACATGCCTGGTTCCCACCGTGAAGCACAGAGGAGGTGGTGTGATGATGTGGGGGTGCTTTGCTGGTGACACTGTTGGGGATTTATTCAAAATTGAAGCGGTGAGCGGTCCAGCTCACCCCAAACCATCTTGATTGGGTTCAGGTCTGGTGACTGTGGAGGCCAGATCATCTGGCGTAGCACCCCAACACTCTCCTTCTTGGTCAAATAGCCCTTACACAGCCTGGAGGTGTGTTTGGGGTCATTGTCCTGTTGAAAAATAAATGATGGTCCAACTAAACGCAAACCAGATGGAATAGCATGCTGCTGCAAGATGCTGTGGTAGCCATGCTGGTTCAGTATGCCTTCAATTTTGAATAAATCCCCAACAGTGTCACCAGCAAAGCACCCCCACACCATCACACCACCTCCTCCATGCTTCACGGTGGGAACCAGGCATGTAGAGTCCATCCGTTCACCTTTTCTGCGTGCAAAGCAGTAATCAAAGCAAAAGGTGGCTACTTTGAAGAACCTAGAATATAAGACATATTTTCAGTTGTTTCACACTTTTTTGTAAAGTGTAATGTATAATTCCACATGTGTTAATTCATAGTTTTGATGCCTTCAGTGTGATTCTACAATTTTCATAGTCATGAATAGTGTTGAGCATTCCGATACCGCAAGTATCGGGTATCGGCTGATATTCGCTGTATAGGAATTCCGATACTTAGTTCCGATATTTTTCCAATATCGTATACCGGAATCGGAAGTTCCCATAATTCTTTGAGAGGCAATGTGATTTTAGTCAGCCAATGAGGAATCTTATGAAGTGTGGGCACATCCTGTAATGCTGCGGTCATCTTAACTAATGGCATGGCTGGGATTGGCTGCTGAAATGATGTCAGAATGCACTATAAAAGGCGCCGCCGCCATTTTAGCATCACTGTGCTGTGAACTCAGTTAGGGACAGAACGCTGTTCTGCTGCTGACTTTGAGGGACAGTTAGATATTGCGATTTTGTGTACTGGGCTTTAGGCAGGCTAGTTTACCAACCGCTGTGTAAAGCTTCCTTTTGCCAGTGTTGTTTTAACAGCTCTGTGCAAGGTGTGTGTGAGAGTGCAGGTGACGCTGCAGTTTGCTCTGCATGCAACGCTGTCTGTAGGCATCTGCACGTTTCACTGACAGACTCTTTTTTTTTTCTTCAGTGTAATTCTTGCTGCTCCATGCAATTTAACTATTAGTGTGACGCGCTTCCATCCGTATCCAATACATTGGTTGCAAACACTATAGAAGTAGACAAAGGAGTAGCCTTTCACAGCTTGTGAACAGTTGTGTTTCAGTGTTCACTTCAGTCTGTGTTTTTTATTTTTTGAGTGCACATCACGCTCCAGTTACTTGTTCAAGCACTGCTGCTTGTACTCTGCTGAGCGTGTCTCAGTGCCGCATCCTTTTCATTTTTCTCCAATTGGTGCTGCTCCATTATATTTGAAATCTAATCTATTAGTGTGACGCGCTTCCATCCGTATCCAATACATTGGTTGCAAACACTATAGAAGTAGACAAAGGAGTAGCCTTTCACAGCTTGTGAACAGTTGTGTTTCAGTGTTCACTTCAGTCTGTGTTTTTTATTTTTTGAGTGCACATCACGCTCCAGTTACTTGTTCAAGCACTGCTGCTTGTACTCTGCTGAGCGTGTCTCAGTGCCTCATCCTTTTCATTTATCTCCAATTGGTTCTGCTCCATTCCATTTAAAATCTAATCTATTAGTGTGACGCGCTTCCATCCGTATTCAATACATTGGTTGCAAACACTATAGAAGTAGACAAAGGAGTAGCCTTTCACAGATTGTGAACAGTTGTCTGCAGTGTTCACTGCAGTCTCTGAGGAATAACCACACTTAGGCCTTATAACTTTTCTGACTTTCTTTATCAATCTACCAAGATGAAGAAGGCAGGGAGTAAGGCACGTGGTCGTGGCCGTGGAGTTTCAGCAGGGAGAGGACGTGGGGATTCTGTGGCTGCTGCCGCACCCAGTGACACAGCATCCACCAGTTTTCCCCGTGAGCGTTCCTTTATGCACACTTTTGTAGGAGCTCAGCGTACCCCCCTGCTGCGGGAAGAACAAATTGAAGCCGTTGTTCGTTGGATGGCAGCCAATGCATCGACTTCAATTCCTTCCACCTCCTCTCAGGACCACAGCACTGTTGAACAACCATCTGTCTCTTCACCGCCTGCCAAATTGCCCAGGCAGTCAGAGAGTTCTGAACTGGAGCCAGCTGAGTCTCTGCTTCTGTTCTCAGAATCTGTTGGCTTGCAAACAGGGGCCCAGCCAAGCAGCATTCACGAATGTGAAGAAGAGGCAGTATGCAGTGATGCGCAACAGCTGTGTCTCTCTGAATGTGAAGAGGCGGGTGAGCCAGTGCCGATGGTCAGCACACCGCAGAACGCATCTGATGATGATGAGACTCAGGTGCCATTTTCTGTTGAGCATGGTGCTGACCAGACCACCCAACAGCAGCAGGTGTTGGAAGAGGGTAGTGGAGATGATGAGGTCCAAGACCCAACATGGCGTGAGGAACAGGAAGGTGGTGGTAGCAGCTCTGAGGAAGAGATTGCCTCAACGGTCCAAACAGTAGGGAGAGGTAGGCTGCAGACTCGGTTGCCTGTAGCCCCAGTTTGGCACCCGTTTGTAGCAGTTCTCTTCCAACAGCCAAAACGGGCGCTCCCAGGACTTGCACTGCGTGGTCCTTTTTTGACACACTTGCAGATGATATTTGCTATGTCAAATGCAAGCTGTGTAATCAAAAAGTAAAAAGAGGTAAAAATGTCAGTAACCTTAATACCACAAATATGTGGAAACATGTGCGGTCAAAGCACGTGGTTGAGTTCCAAAGACACACTGGAGATGTAGGCCAACCTACAGCAGCACCTACATCTTCAGCTCGTGTTGGAGCCTCTTCCTCCAGCTCACACACAGCTGGTTCGGCTTCCTCACAGGATCGCCATGGAAGAACCTCTGTCACTGTTGTCCAGAGACCCAGTGTTATTCCACCCACCGCTGCAAGTTCCCTGTCATCCTCACACTCCCAGGCCACAAAACAGCCATCGGTAGCACAGGCATGGGATAAAAGACGGCCATACTCGGCAAACCATCCACGAGCACAGGCTCTGAATGCTGGCATTGCAAAACTCCTGTCCCTTGAAATGCTGTCATTCAGGCTGGTGGAGACTGACAGTTTCCGTAACTTAATGGCATTGGCAGTCCCACAATACAATGTGCCCAGCCGATTTTATTTCAGCAGGCAAGCAGTCCCTGGTCTGCAAAAGCATGTTGAGGGAAAAATTAAACATGCGCTACTAAACGCCGTCAGTAGCAAGGTCCACCTGACCACCGATGCGTGGACCAGTACCCATGGCCAGGGACGATACCTTTCCCTCACTGCCCATTGGGTCAATGTTGTGGAGCCGGGTACAGATCGTGCGAGTGGCGCTGTACGTGTTCTGCCAACTCCAAGGATTGCAGGAATCAAGTCTGTCCACATTGACTCCTCCTCCTACTCCAGTTCCTCAGAATCATCGCTGCAGGAGCCGTCACGGTCTACCTCCACATGGACCCGTGAACGCTTACCTGATGCGACCGATATGAGCACAGCCGTGGCCAAACGTCAACAGGCCGTCCTCAAATTAATTTCAATGGGGAATCGAAGCCACACAGCGCAGGAGAGCGACGTGTGGTTTTTGCCAGCGAATCTCCAGCCAGGCTTGGTAGTGTGTGACAATGGCCGAAATCTGGTGGCAGCTCTGGGCCTTGGCAACCTCACTCACATACCATGTCTGGCACATATGCTCAACTTGGTCGTGCAGAGTTTTTTGAGGGACTATCCAGATCTTGATGCACTGCTGCACAAGGTCCGCCTAGAGTGCGCTCACTTGCGACGTTCCAGCATGGCCAGATCGCGCATTGCAGCTCTGCAACGCAGATTTCGCCTTCCTGAACATCGCATCATATGTGACGTACCCACCAGGTGGAATTCCACGTTACATATGTTGGAGCGGTTGTGTGAGCAGCAGCCAGCAGTAATGGAGTATCAGCTGCATCAGGCGCAATCAACTCGCAATTTGCGCCGTTCACACTTCACCACTACTGAGTGGGCCTCTATGAAGTACATCTGCCACGTTTTGCATGCGTTTGATGAGTCAACGCAGATGGCGAGTGCAGATGATGCACTAGTCAGCCTGACTGTCCCCCTTATCTGCCTGCTTCAAAAAACACTGCAAGCACTAAGGGATGAGGTTTTGGAAGAGGTGGAGGATGAGGAGTCACAAATTCCATCACCTTCTGGACAGTCAGCGCAACGTGGTTCCTCACAAAGGGCTGGGCAGGGCTCACTTTGTGAGGAGGATGAGGAGGAGTCAATGGAGGAGGAAGACATCGCTCCAGAGGGAGGTACACAACGCTCTAGTCAGTATGTAGAGCGAGGGTGGGGTGATGCAGAGCAGGCAGAGATGACGCCTCTTGCAGGGGACAGCGTTTGTTGGCCAGTTGGGAGTCTGCAGCACATGGTTGATTTCATGCTGCAGTGCCTGAGAAACGACTGCCGCATCGCCCACATTCTCACCACGTCTGATTATTGGGTGTACACCCTCCTAGACCCTCGCTACCGGGACAACTTACAAAGCCTCATCACACCGTTGAACCGGGAGCGTAAAATGCGGGAGTACCAAGACACACTGGTGCAATCCATAATGTTCTCCATTCCAGCCGAGAGCACTGCTGCTGGTACTGCTTTACAAAGCAGCTCTGTGCGTCGAGGCAGTGGAGACAGCTCTGCAACAAGAGGGAGCACAAGCAGCGCCTCTGCACAGGGCAAGACCAGTATGTTCCAAATGTTGCGAAGTTTTGTGGCAGCGCCACAAATGTCTACACCATCCGAGACGGCTCCAGTCAGCAGGAGGCAACGTTTCCGTAAGATGGTGACAGACTACATGTCTTTCCCTCTCAGTGTACTCCCAGATGGCTCTTCCCCATTCAAGTTTTGGGTCTCTAAGCTGGATACATGGCCAGAGCTTAGCCAGTATGCATTGGAGGTGCTGGCTTGCCCTGCTGCCAGTGTATTATCGGAGCGCGTCTTTAGTGCTGCAGGTGGTGTACTAACAGACCGTCGCATGCGACTATCCTCCAATAATGTAGACCGGCTTACTTTTCTGAAAATGAACAAGGCATGGATCTCGCCAGAATTTGTCTGTCCGTTTTCAGATTAAATAACTGGTTCGCAACGCTATCCATGTCTCCTGTTATGTTCATCTTTCTACCACCTGAACTCTACTCCCTGGGCTACAACACTGGCAGTTGCTGCTCTGAAGTGTCGTGTCCACAGACCAATACACAAGCTATAGTGTTACTGGGGTTCAGTAATGTCAGCTGTTCCCCTGCTGTGTGAACGGCAAAAAGTCATGCTGCCTCCACCCTGTTGTCTTCTCATCCCTGGGCTTCAACACCGCCAGTTGTTGCTCGGAAGTGTCATTGGCACGGGTACTCACTCCTGCCCAGACTGGTTACAGCACGCCATCTGTTTCCTGTCAGTGTAAACGTCACTTAGCCTCCGATAAGTTGTCCTGTCGTGTTGCGGTCGGGTTAGCCGACTCTATGGTGCTTTGAGTTTAGGTGCTTCCTATGTGTGCTGAGGGATATGCAAATAAAGGCTGTTTCCGTTGTGACAATAGGACAATCACCCACTGTAGTACTGTGGGATTCGGTAACTGCAGCCGGCTCGCGGCCTGTCAACTTAAATTTCCATGGGTACCTTCTGCTACCCGTCCAGGTTACAGTACCGTCAGCTGGTTCTCCGCAGTGCCTTTGCCCTAGGTGCCTCCATCTCGGTATCCGAGTTCCAGCAACGTCTGCTGGTCCTTGGTAGTGCTTTGGAGCACAGGTACCTCCTGCTTAGTAACCGTGTCCCAGTAACGTCAGCTGGTCCTCGGTTGTGCCATTGGCTCTTTTCCTTCTGCTGCCCCTCCGGGTTCCAGCACAGTCAGCTGGTCCTCGTTACTTGCATTGGCTCTTGTACCTTCTGCTACCCGTCCGGGTTCCAGTACCGTCAACTGGTTCTCCGCAGTGCCTTTGGCCTAGGTGCCTCCATCTCGGTATCCGAGTTCCTGCAACGTCTGCAGGTCCTTGGTAGTGCTTTGGAGCACAGGTACCTCCTGCTTAGTAACCGTGTCCCAGTAACATCAGCTGGTACAAGGTTGTGCTACAAATACAAGATACAGAACAAGAGACACAAGAACAATAAGCAGAAGATCTAAAAGTAGAAGAACATGAAGTATAAGATCAAAATGAAGAGCAAAATATATGCTCTAAATTATAAGCAGAAGAAGACTAACCAGTGTATGGGGGTGAGTCCGTTCCTCCTCGTGGTGCCCCTGGAAAATGCCTGCTGCTGCGATACCATTCCGATTCCGATACTTTTGGATATCGGAAAGTATCGCTCAACTCTAGTCATGAAAATACAGAAAAATCATTGAATGAGAAGGTGTGTCCAAACTTTTGGTCTGTACTGTATATGCATGTGAAGTTTATGTGATCCTTTAAACCCTAAATCTGAACTTTTTTATACGTGTATTTAGGAACAGTGATCCCATAACAAAACAGAACAATACCAATACTAGTTACAAAAGTGCCACCCTACGTATATTGTCACATCTCCTTCCAAGCCTGCTCCTGTGATATCTGCTTGTGTCACCACTCTCCAGGCACCACCATATTCATTCTACAGGCAGCACAGACTCTGTCCAGCAACTGAGGCTGGGGCTTCTGGAACCTGTAGTGGCATCAAATCTGACAGTATGGATGTGTGTGCTGTGTCCAGCTTGAGTACACAACTCCGTGCTTGTCCAATGGGACTCTAGTTGAGTTCTGTGCTATCAGCTCATGCTTAGCTTGTTTGTATTCCTGTTGTCTGACTGCTGCCTTTTTTCCTGACTACTCATTTACCTTCTTATTTTGTACCTTTATTGTCCTCCTTGTTCTCTTGTTCTAATCCAGCTACCTGATCACTTCTGCCAGCCTGTCTATCAGCCAGCAGCTGACTTTGGGGTACCAAACAAAAGGCCCCTGTGTAAGTCCAAATCCCAGTACAGGGCTTCAAGGGTGAAAGCCAAGACAACTCCTGGAATATACTGTATACTAAGGAAGATTGTGCTATTCCTGTTCATGGTAGCCATTTTAGAGCTGCCATTTAACCATTGACAGGCCCACGTAACAAATTTTCTCCCAGCTGATACATTTAAAAGTATGACAATCACATATAAGTCTGTCAACACCTTGCCTCCTTAATACATCTCTCGCTTAGTTTCCTATGGAAACTCTAGTTCCTAGCAAGGTATTCTACTTTGCTCTCCAGTTTGACATAATTGACTTTATGATTTTGCTTGTTCATTACCCACAATTTGCAACTCACTACCCCACTACTCTCTCATATTGCAAACTGTCAACAGCATCCTTAAAAAACATCTTTTTAGAAATACTTGTAACATGCAATAACACAGCTAGAACTACACAACTTTGGAAGGTAATGTATAATGATCTTGAATTAACATAAAAAATTGTATATAGCAAATACTAGAAGAATCAAACAACATGCTCACATAAAAGTACCAGCAACGATGCTCCATCACATTGCATGCCATTCTATCAGCATTCTTTCCAGGGTTAGCCACTCAATCCATTTACTATTTCTCTGATCATGCACTGTCATATTTTTGCAGGAGGCACTTACATACTAGCAGTTAAGAGTTTACCCCACCTACAACAGTTATTAACTATTTACAGGATAGATGATAAATGTATGACCACTGAGGGACTGGCAGCTGGGATCCTACCAATGCCGAAAACCAAGAGCACAAAGTCCTGTGTGAATAGAGCAGTAGTGAACATGTACGACCACTGTTCCATTCACTTTGCATGGAAGTGGTGGTTGCAAATTCTCGCTAGTGCTCTATTCACATAGATAACCTTGAGACCTCAGTTCTCATGATCGGAGGGAGTCCAAGTGACTTCTTCCCCAGAATGCTCTTGTCATAATTGGATGGAAAAGTATTCACATCGATTCTTCCCCAGTTATCAGACATTTATTATCCTTCCTGTAGTGCCAAGAACAGAAGTTGGTGCCATATACTTGAATTGATTGATCTTGCAGCTACTGGCCAGGAATACCCCTGAGCAGAGGAAAAACTGTGAAAGGAATCCAGTTACCAAGGGGCATAGACATGGACGTAAACCAGATCAGGTCGGGGTCAAAGCACGAGATAGCACGACAGTACCAAAGGATTAGACAGAACGGATAGTCATGACGTAGCAAGAGATCAGTAAACCAGAACTGGCAATAGACGGTACAGAAACGGCAGGCAAGAATCACAACCGGGATGGAACCAGATCAGAAACCAAACAAACAGACAGTAGTACATGCACGAAACAGAGGCACAACAGGGTCAGACACACTCAGCCAAGGATTAGAGTATAAATGACAAAGATTGGCCTCACAGTGAGGCTATAAAAAGCCTCCCAGGACCCAGAAAGAGGCCATCTGAGTTAACCCTTCGACTACCTGACCTGAGAACCCAGTATGCCATGAGAGGTTCCTTTTGATCACTGTGATAGACCCTATCACAGTGATCAAAATAAAAAAATAGTAAATATGGGCAGCACGGTGGCTTAGTGGTTAGCACTGCAGCCTTGCAGCGCTGGAGTCCTGGGTTCGAATCCCACCAAGAACATCTGCAAGGAGTTTGTATGTTTCTCCCGTGCTTGCGTGGGTTTCCTCCGGGTTCTCCAGTTTCCTCCCACATTCCAAGGACATACTGATAGGGAATTTAGATTGTGAACCCCATTGGGGACAGTGATGATAATGTGTGCAAACTGTAAAGCGCTGCAGAATATGTTAGCACTATATAAAAAAAAATAAAATAAAATAAAATCCCTCTTTGTCACCCTCTTAGTTAGATAAAAATTAGAAAATATTTTTTTAAATTTTTTTTTCCATTCTTTGCAGTTAGGGTTTTGTTAGTGTTAGGGTTCTGGTTAGGGTTGTGTTAGGTTTAGCATTGTGTTAGGGTTAGGGTTGGAGTTAGAATTGTTTTATTTCAAAAGTTAAAAAAAATATGACATTATGACGGCTTGTGTTGAGTGCACATGCTCGCTACTCAAGTTTGCATCGCGTGCTTGGGTATACACGGAATATCACGGATTCCCGCATTTTTTTTTGGGGTGTCTAACAGCTGCAAAATATGTGAGCCAAGCACTCAAGCATGTTACTTGAGCACCCCCCGATATTTGGTGCATACCCAAGCACGCAATGCAAAGTGGATTAGCAAGCACTTGTGCTCAACACTAACAATGACATGTTCAATATGAGGATCTAATGTTATCAAATTCTATGTTGTACCTGTGGGTTCAAAATGCTCACTATATTCCTGGATAAAATCCTTGAGGGGTGTGGTTTCCAAAACAGGGTCACATGTTGGGGGTTTCCAAACGCGACATGGCATCCGCTCTTGATTCCAGTCAATTTTGCATTCAAAAAGTCAAGCGGTGCTTCTTCCCTTCTGAACCCTGCTGTGCACCCAAACAGTGGATTTCCCCCACATATGGGGTATTAGCATACTCAGGAGAAATTGCACAACAAATTTGTGGTCCATTTTCTTTTGTTACCCTTGTGAAAAATAAAAAAGTTTGGGTCTAAAGCAAATTTTTTGGTAAAAAAAGTTAAATGTTCAGTTTCCTTCCTTTTCTCGTGAAGCAACTGAAGGGTTAATAAACTTCTTGAATGTTGTTTTGAGCACCTTGAGTGGTGCAGTTTTTAGAATGGTGTCACTTTTTGGTATTTTCTGTCATATAGATCACATCAAAATCACTTTAAATGTGAGGTGGTCCTTAAAAAGAATGGTTTTGTAAATTTTGTTGGAAAAATGAAAAATCGCTGGTCAACTTTTAACTCTTATAACATCCTAACAAAAAAAAAATATGTTTACAAAATTGAGCAGATGTAAAGTAGACATGTCGGAAATGTTATTTATTAACTATTTTGTGTGACATAGATCTCTGAATTAGGGGCACCAAAATTAAAAGTTTGAAAATTTCAAAATTGTCAACATTTTTGCCAAATTTTCATTTTTTTCATAAATACAAGTCATATCGAAGAATTTTTACCACTATTATGAAGTACAATATGTCACGAAAAAAACAATCTCAGAATCAATGAAATACGTTGAAGCGTTCCAGAGTTATTACTGTGTTGAGAATTGTAAAATTTGGCTTGGTGACTAAGGTCAAAATTAGCTCTGTCACTTAAGGGTTAAAATACTTTAAAACAGAAAGTGACAGAGTGACTTCCAACATAGAGAAATAAAGAGTGTGCATTCTACCTCTATGGAGCGGCTTAAACCCTGTAGACTACACTGTTGTGTGTGACACTGCATAAACTGCTGTCACTTGGAAAGTTTATCTTCATGCTGGGAGTGCTAAAGAGGCTAGGTAAATCTTAATTCGATGCTTGTGCTGTTCTTGCTACAGGTATATTGTGAGCACCTGGCAGCTGTAACGTCTCTGGTTCACACATTTCTCTTTTCATGTTATATCAGCTGCTTCCTTTTATTGAATATTACTTAACTACAGCTTACTACTTAAATAATACATAAACAATTGACAGTGCTTTGCTTAATATATATTATGGAATTATCTAAAAAGTAATTCCCTAATATATTGCTTTAAACAATATAGCCTGGTTAAGGGTATGCCACACTAAACAATATCGCTAACGGGATCGCTAAAAAACGTCACTATTTAGCGATCCCGTTAGCGATGTTGTTCAGTGCGGCAGCTTCCAGCGACGAGCTTCCTGCTGTGATCTCGCTCGTCGCTGGAATCGCTCCGGACCCTATTTTCTCGTCGGCGCTCCCGCTGGGTAAGTATCTAATCGCTGTGTGGCACCTTTTCTTAGCGATTTAGCGGTACTTTTGTACCGCTAAAGTCGTTAAGAAGATCACTAACGGCGATAGCGTCGTTAACTATATCGCTAAATGTGGCCGCACTTAGCGATATAGAAACAATCCCGCTAGCGATCGCATTAGTATGCGTCGTTATTGTGATCGCTAGCGGGATTGTTTAGTGTGGCAGTACCTTTAGTTACAGGGCTGAAGGCTAATGTTTTCTGCCCTCGTACACAAATGCCCTGGCCAAGGCAAAGTGGCTTATAAGCATCTCTATGGTACCTAGAACCTAAGAAATATGTCCTCCTGATAGCCTCCACATGGCATGTCTGTGAATTTACATCTGTAGAACATAGATTACTGTTTATGGCTGGTTATAGTATGCAAACATAATTTATCATACAGATTATCCTGGAAAGCCAATGGTACTGTGATGCCTTATTAGATGTTTTTCATTGGTTTCAAATCTACTTCAGGTTTGAGTCAAAAAGAGCCAAAAAGTAAAGTCCCATCCACATAATGGTAAATGATAGTAGATAGATGGTAGTACATTTTCATCAATAGATCTTGGATTAAAAATAAATTCCACAATTGATGTGTTAAATAAAATGCTCCTGTGCTGAGATGATCTTATAAATCTGCCCCAGCTGTGTACTATGTAAAGACCGTGTCTGGCCATGCAGGAATGTAAGGGGGTGACAGAGGCAGTCATATGCCTCCCCCTCCTTGAACAGTGTTCACATTAAATACATGAGGTTCCAAAGAGTCTTATGTACATTGCTGTATTTGTTTAATGATATTATAATGTGCATGTGCTTTACATCTACTTTGCATAAGATTAAGGAAAGATATAGAAGATAGAATAGAAGAGTAGCAGTAGCATAAAACAACAATGGGCATAGATTAGTGGGGCACACTAGAGATAGGGAATGAGAGTGCCAGCACAGGTATAGTTAGCATAAGGGGCTTTCTAGACTGGGAGGAGTCAGAGATGGGTGTAGTGAGTGATAGTTTAGAGACTTCCTGTTTAGTGAGGAGAAGTGATGCAGAAGTCAGAAAAGGCTGTCAGATAGCTGTGGGGGTTGTTATGTTTTGGTAGCTGAGGAGAGCAGGCAAAAACGGCAATACACCAGAGAGGTTGGAATCTACTGGATTGCAGTACCCTGACTAACCACCACAACTAAAGGCAGCCGTGGAGCGTTCCTATGTTGGTCCTAGACGCCTCGTCACAGCCTGAGAGGTTAACTACACCTAAAGATAGAAAGAGGAAAGCTATCTACCCCGGAGCAGATCCCCAAAGAACATAGGAAGCCCCCAAACATTTAATGGCGGTTAGACAAGAGGAAATACAGACACAGACAGAAAATAGTATGAGCAAACGCTGGGGCCCAATCTGCCTAGACAGAAAAGGATAGGAAGGATACTTACTGCAATCCAAAAAAACCCTAAAAAAACCCAACGCTACTAATTGCAAAAACACCTGAGATCACATGACCTCTACCACCTAAATTAGTTCTCTGGTGTAACAAAACTAATCCGCAGCCAGTGAAAAAACTGGAAAAGGCAAATGAACAAACAACAGTGGCTCCAGAGGAACCAAGAGGAGCCCAAGCCCCCCGGAGGGGGAACCTGGCCAACCTCACAGAAATGCAGAGAAAAATGCAAATGGCAAGGACAAAAACAAAAAACAGAAAATATCTTTTCTGAGAGCAGGAGAAGAGGCAAGACTCAGCAAGCTTCCAAGTGAACAAGGAAACAACGTTGAGACAAGAACAATTGATCAACGGCAACCATGATGGGAGGGAACCTCCCTTATATCCAGCCAGTCCATGATTCCTGATTGTCAATCCTCACTGAATGGTTTAGTACTGTTTGTAACCACCAGAGGGAGCTTCTGCTCAGAATTCATTTCTAAAACATTCACAACAGGGGATGAAGTTGCTGAGGCAAGAAGGGACCCCAGGCTGAGCAGCATGCGAGTGGTCACCATCTTATTAAGAAACCATTTCAAAGAGCATCCAGGGCCTACGTCCAGGACTAGGCAGAGCTGAGCGCGCCTTTTACCTTTTCCTATTGAAACCTGACAAAGGAAATGGGAGGCAGTTGGTGGACCTAGGGGCACGGATGACGCAAAAGAGAAAGGAGTATCTGCGGGACATGAGTTGTTGGAAGGGACAGGGATACAAGTGCCTTCAGAATGGAAGCTGTGTCAGAGAAGACAGGTAAAGCTCAAGGAATGCCAATGTATGTGAACTGTGCTACGTCTGTATCAAGAACCCTGTTTTCAAGTAAAGTTAAACTGTTGAGTATGAACATGGAGTCTGGAGTTGTTTATGTGGACTGTGAATCTGGAGCTGGGATTGCAGAATCCGAAGGAGCCTTGGAATCTAATGTGAGTGCTCTGCTTCGTACACATTATACACAACAGATGGGACTTTGTGTTTCCTTTGTGGGGAGCCAGGGTGTGGTGATGCAACAGCTCCTCCCCATGACTACAAGAATATGGTCTGATCATACCACATCTCCTGGGCAGGGGAGGAAGCAAAAGAGAGTATACAGACATTACAGCATGGGATCAGAGCTTCTGATTCTTTCTGTGAGGTAAAACATTTCCCTGCCTGTTTTTAAACATCATTTCTGAGGAAATTTCTCATGGACAATGGCTTCCAGTATATACTATGCCTACATTTAAATTGGTTATATCACCAACAAAATGCATTTTAATCAATAGATCTTCTAGTAACAATATATTACACAATCGGATGTGGAATTTATTTATGTGAGGTAAAACATTTCTTTCTGTGTGGTCAAACATTTCTCTGCTTGTTTTTACACAGGTGAGAAAATGCTTTACCTCACATAAAGCAGCAGCTGTAATCCCATGCTGTAATATCTGTATACTCTCTTATGCCTTCATCCCTGCCCAGGAGATGTGGTATGATCAGACCATGTCCCTGTATGGTCAGACACAGCATTACACAGTACATAGCAGGGTCACATATATAAGATTTTCTCAGCACAGAAACATTTTTCTTTATCACATCCAATTGTGAAACTTATTTTTATTCCAAGATCTATTGACTAAAATGTACTTTGGACAGCTATTTTAATATTGAGGTGACACTTTTGAAACCTCCCTTATCACATTTTGCTTACATTATACAGTAAATACTTTAAATTGCATTGTCCTTTAATCTCCAGGAAGTCACAAGCAAGTTTGCCATTTGCACTGGTTGGCTGGATCGTCCTTAGCTTGGATAGATCTGCACAAGTGAAGGATGTTTCAATGTTGTAATGTTTTTGAGATATCTCATGCTTTGATGGTGTGGGAATGTAAAGGGTGCCGCATCTTCTACCAGATATTGTACCACATCTAAGAAATGGGTTTACATACTCATAGCCCATATTTGAAGGCTAACACTGTCAGCATTGTATAGGCCTGTGAGAAATATACTTGGTTCACAATATTGATGCACGCAGGTAAAAAAGGCAGAAGAGGAGATTTTGAAGGGCATTTCACTTACTGAGCCTGACACCCATGTAAGGTTTATAAACAGGATCACAACAAGTTAACATGTTATTTCATGCAGATTACAATACATTTGCTATACTAAGGTGACGCCCATAACCCCCTGTGGTGAAAACAGAGGAGTGTTAGATGGTTGAGTGGTCTTAATTTCCAATACTACAAAGATAGGCTTTTTTAATGGATTGTTATCTCCTAAGGCTTCCAATCCATTTACACATAGAAATCCATCACCCATCTGTTGTTTTCCCTGTCCCATTCATCTTAACATGATATCAGTAGACATGTGACTACAGCAAGATGTATCATTTGAGCTGCTTTGAGGTTATGAAGTAGTTATAAACAATAATGCTTTAGTCTCAGAATGTATGTAGTCCATTGTCTACAGAAGGGTGAACAAAGGCACGTCTGCAGCATTGTTTCGGTATTGTGTTCCACGTTATACACATGGATATAGGCACAAGTGTATCCCAAGTAATGACATTTTCTGAGCCGCATTAATATAATAATGTTTTACTAGTCTATTTAAATGTGTAAACTTTGTTTAATTGGCAACTCTAAGGGCCCCGTCTCACATAGCGACACACCAGTGATCCCGACAACAATCAGGATCGCTGGTGTGTCGCTACTTGATCGCTGCTGAGCTGCCAAACAGGCAGCTCAGCAGCGATCAGGACAGCGACACTGCGGATAACGTTGCCTAGTTACCCGCAGTGTATGTTGGATACCAGCCCGCTGATGCAGGGAGCTGGTAACCAAGGTACACTTCGGGTTTCCAGGTGCTGCGCGATGCCTGGAAACCCACTGTGTACCTTGGTTACCAGGAGATCGCTGGTCTCCTGCCTGTCACACGCAGCGATGCGTGCCTGTCAGCGGGAGACCAGCGATCAAGGCATTTCTGACACGACCAGCGATTCACAGCAGGGGCCTGATCACTGGAACGTGTCAGATATAGCGAGATCGCTGTTTAGCAGCGATCTCACTATGTGAGACGGGGCCTTAAGTCTAGGGTTACACGAGCATATAGTCTCTAGTCCAAAAGAATTATGCAAATCACACTCTGATCAAACTAGGATCAACGTAGTGTGATGTGATTCTCTCAGATGAGGAGCAGATGGAGAAAAGAAATCTCCATATCGGACTGCACTTAGATGATATCTGAATGCAGTCCGATGTTTTCCATGGACTCATTGACTTGCATGACCGAGTGTGATCTGAATATTGGATCAAACTTGGGCATGCAAACATTCTTTCCCCATACCGTCTCTGCCTGAGGAAAGATCAGACATGTTTATGGCCCCATAACATACCATTGGTCTGAGGGCGAGCGGATGTTTTGCCAGATCGCACTTTTACCAAAAATACAGTCTTGTGTACAAGTACTTAAAAAAAGAATACCATGAAAACCCTAGTATACCTATACCTGGTATGGCTAGGACAAATGTCATATCTGTACATTGTTTAATGGAGAACAGTTAAAACCAATCTTTAATTTCATAGTGAGGATATTTTAACCACAAGAATTTACTCATTATAACAATCTGGATTAGCCAAAATCAAGGCACGTTTAAGTTATAGGTATTCTGGGAAATCTGTCAACAATGTTGACCGTTCCAAACTACTGATAACAATAGATAGGTACAGTGACATGTAAAGGTTTGGGCACCCTTGGTCAAAATTAGTTATAGTGAACTGCTAAGAAAGTTGAAGATGAAATTATCGCTGAAAGGTCTAAAGTTAAAGATGACACATTTCCATTGTATTTTAGCCCCAAAATATGTATATTTTCATCTTTTATATTTTAAAAATTACAGAAAGGAAAATTGGCCGATGCAACATTTTAGGCACCCTACATGGTTAGTACCTAGTAGCACCCCCTTTTGCAAATATTACAGCTTGCAAACGCTGACCAGGGTGCCCAAACTTATACATGCCACTGTAATATAGAAATCAGATACAGCATAACCATATTGATGTTCATAATAGTGGCATAACTGAGGAAAAGAACATTTAATATGATGTGTCTTATGATGGAAACTGTCTGCTGGGTATACCTTAAAGGATGGGAAGCTATTAATATGTTTAGGAGGTTTAGTATTAGACCTTCACATGACGATATAGGACTGATAACTACCTTTCTCAATACAACCCTGATGTAATTACTAAAGTGATGACTAATGAGAAAGTGATGTTAGCAACCCCCTGTGTGATATTATGCGTGATGTCTGCCCTACGAGACATTAATCAAGGAAAAATGAGTATACCAGGAAACAGCGACTATTCATCCATCTATAGTACAAGTCAGAGAACACGGCACTAGTACAATAATGAGTTGTTGGTGCTCAAGTAGGGTATCCTGCCCATCGCATCAATAAGTAGAAAAACTTGGCAGTCAAAGATTATGAAGAAAGACTTCCATTTATTGTGCATCCAGAAACATACGTTGTTAAATGTTTTCGGTCCACAGGAGGACCGCCACAGACACGCTGTTCCATACGGATCTCAAACGGCATCCAGGCACCAAATCCCCTTTGGAGTATCATTATACAAAGTGGAGTATAGAATCTTCATATCTTCTGAACCAGTTAGTTCTGATGAAGGTCCTCCTGTGGACCAAAAACGTTTGACAACGTATGCTTCTGGATGCCCAATGAATGGAAGTCTTTCTTCATAATCTTTGAGTGCCAACAAGTTTTTCTACTTATTCATCCATCTAGCAATAAACCCTTCCCACGGCTTGTGAGTGACTCTACCATGTGATCTAGGCGAACATTAGAGCCATCACAGAAGCAATGGGGATATATTACTGTTGAGAAATTATTTCAATCTGTCCTTCATGGCCTAGATGAGAACAACTTATTCTAGGTCCCAGCAAGAAAAAATATTTGAAACCGTTGGCTATTGGGGTTACAAATACAAAAAACAGACTAACTAGGAAAAATCCCAAAGTTTTTTTTAGATATAAAGGCTAAAAATTAACTTTTAATACATCTAATTAAAAGACAAAAGACAACCATAACCACCGTGCACATATGGAATTTAGGGTTTCTATCGTAGAGTGCACTTAGAAAGCACGGTATATGTGCACGGTGATTGTGGTTGTCTTTTGTCTTTTAATTAGATGTATTAAAAGTTAATTTTTATCCTTTATATCTAAATAACGTTGGGTTTTTACTAGTTAGTCTCTTTTTTATGTCCCAGCAAGCCAGAGTTAGAATAACAAAACTGCCGCATTTTGTTGCTTGTGGAAATCCCATAGAAATGACTGGCAGTTGCGGAAACAATGTAACATGGTGAGCTACACAGTTTCCACAACTTGGGAGTTACAGCTGCAGAGTAGTTCACTTTGTTACACTTTTTACATTCATGGGAGTTAAGGCACTACCACACTTAGCGATCGCACCAGCGATCACGACAACGTCACGACCTGGCGAGATCGCTAGTGCGATCGCTATGTGATCGCTAGTTAAATTCCAAACACAACTCATCAGCAATCTGTATAATGACCTCTGCGGTCGTTGGGAAAACCTAGTCCCACCTGTGATGCTGGTGAAGTCGTTCATAAAGGGTGATTCAGGCTCACCAGCGGGACACCAACGACCAAAAAACAGCTCAGAATGTTCATAAGCGATCAGCGACATCTCAGCATGGGCCACATCGCTGCCACATGTCACACACAGCTAAGTCGCTAACGAGATCGCTACTGCATCATAAATGGTGACGCAGTAGCGATCTCGTTAGCCATCTCGCTTAGTGTGGCATACCCTTTACGCAGGCAGCATAGCATAGTGCAGCTGTGAGCGACTGTTTTATTAGCTCCATCTTTTGGAAGTATCTAATAATCACAACCCAATAAATATCATATAGTAAGTGCTTCACAGAAATGGAATATCATAGCCTGGGTAGTCCACTCAGACAGCCACAGCTCCTTTCAATATAGGGAAGGAGAGCTGCCATTTATTGGAAGCAGCTGGTTCTGTCATGTGCAGAATGAATGCAGCAGATGGATTGTGCAGGAAATTAATGCGCTACAGCTTCAGCCAATATCTACAGAGCACTGACTGACTGCTCAAAGGGGGCATGGTTGGCACAACTGTGGGTATTGCTTGTAAAATAATGAACCTTCTAAGTGGAGAGATCACCTGTTAACTTAAATGGATTTTCCTGTTTCAGAAAATCGCTCCCCTTCAGAAAGAAAACTGCGCCTTGCTCATCATCATCAGATCCACTGCTGAGTCTCTGTGTCTGCTTCCGGCGTCTGTTAGTATCTGCAGTGCTGATGTCATGTTGACCGCACTGCAGCCAATAACTAAGCGCAGCAGCCCTGACAGAGTGCATGGCACAAGCCTGTCGATGCCTCCGAGCTCAGTTATTGGCTGCAGCACTGTTGATGTCATGTCAGCGCTGCAGATAACACCTGCGAGCAGTGACAGAGCTTCAGCAATGAACCTGGGGTGGGTGAGTAAAACCATTTTTAGATTTTTGTTTCATATTGATTTATTTTTTTACCTGATTGGCCAGTGAGATAGACATTCAGATTGGTCATAAGCGCCATATCCTGGGTACCCAGAGTTACTGTGCGGCACCGGATAACATTTCTGTCAGTGCTGGCAAGACCATAGCGGTGGCACTTAGCTAAGAGGATCGGTACTGGAACGTGGCATGGTAAGCTTTTGACAAACTTGATCAAAGTCATCACATAATCAATTAGAGGTCTGCAAAGAAATACACAGCTTAATATGTGGGCATAACAAGGATATAACATAAACAGAGAATATAATATACATTGAAACCTTTTTGAGACAACCCGCATAAACGCATAGTCTTAAAGTGGAGTGCGCCTCATAAAGAAGATGCCCACTATGGATACTATATGGTTTCATAGGTCTAGATCAGGGGCGAGGAATCTCTTTTCTGCCAAGGGCCATTTGGATATTTATACCATCCTTCGGGGGCCGTAGAAACTCCGCCCACAAAGTACATCCTGACTCTGGCACTGGTGTCAGGACGTAATCTTTCATTGCATAACCTTCAGTGGTCAGTAGTGAACAATGTGTGTGAGTGCTAACAGAGCAAGAAGAAATTAATGAGCTGGTGGCAATCAAAATACAGCTCCTTGCCAAAGCACTGCGGTCCTGAGAATCTGCCCGGGGGCCAGATAAAAGGTCATCGAGGGCCGTAAATGGCCCTGGGCCTGAGGTTCCCCACCCCTGGTCTAGATAAAAGGGGTGGTTTGCAGAACCCAAATACACCACTAAATATATACAGTATACGGCACACAAATATAGGTATCCTACCTTGTGCCGCACTATGAAAATATCAATTAAGTTTTACTTACTGCCTTGGTATTGATAACATTATAGGTTACATGTTCATTTAAAATGTTCAAAGATTCCTATTAGAATTGTGGGTAATCGCATAAAAGGTTATGTGTGCCTATTATATATGTGTGGAATAAAAATCCCGGCCTTTTTGTATTAAAATAATAAATTGCATGGGCAAGGCAACACGAGAGAATGCATTGAATAATGTGATGTGGAAGGCTTGGCTCTTCTTGTTTGGCGTGTAACGCTGGCAAGTATGAATAATATATAATATACTTAGTTGCACACATGAACACACATTAGGCTTCATTTAGCTCAGCCGAATATCTCATGGACCAAGAGTATTTTATCTGTTCTCCTTTAGCCAGAGGGAGTCATTTATCAGCAGTGACATGATAGTAGGTTGGGAAGGCAAACAGCTTTATTGCGGAGTGAGATTAAGCCAGACTGCAGTAATTAGGGACCAAGATAAGGAAATTATAGCAGCGTCTAATAAAATAAATCTTAATGCCTAGTGGACAAAGGGGATCAAATGCTGAGATACTTCACAAGCTCTTAATACACCGAGTGTTTTACAGTGCGATCTTCCTTGTAGAGATATGCATGAAATCGTGATCTGTTTGCAGAAAATCGGAGCTGAATTTTGCAAAGGGAAAAATGCAGCTTTTTATTGTGATTTGGAAACAGAAAGAAAGTTCCTTCCCCAGCGGTTAATCAAAAAGACTTTATGGTGCAGATCAGAGTTCATATAACTATAATCCGGATAATGTTTACTTTTTTAACCCTATGTGATACAGATACATTCACATTCACTTACTATAGGGATGTGTGCCGTACGTGTACACCACGGATTGCAAACGGAGAGTGCACGCAGCCATTATAGCCAACGAGCCAGTGCACATGGCCGATTTTCCATAAGGGCCATTGGTCTGCATGGAAAAAATTGCAGCATGCACCACTTTGGTCTGATTTATGAAAAACAGACTGGTTTATGTGGACGAGCACACGTCAATCTGCAGACGTGACTGGCCTGAGTTTTAGTACAGCCGTCTGAACCTGGTTTTAAACTGTCTATATATAATCATTACATCTATGGTACCAAATATTCAGCTAAGGCCAATGGAAATCTGTTCCACAGGGATATCAACATATTTGAAGGACCGATAAAGATTTTATAATAATCTGTTTATTTTCCATAAACTGTGCCATTACTTTACTAGAGAAAGACTATTTTGATGAATTCCAAAAAATACCTTCAAAAGGAAATGTAGGATCAGAAAACAACCTATTTTTCGAATCAGGTTTTTGTATTTAATGTTTTTATTTTTGCCATTGTTTTTTTTTTTCCATATCACAACCTGTATTAAAATAATTTAGAAATCTTGCAGTTTTCACACTGGCCAATGGGGCTACTTTAAATTTATATTTTCTGTTCTTTAGAGAAGACTTCTCAGCAGTCTCATTATTATGAGTGGAACAGGCTGCCACGAGAGGTGGTGCTGGTGAGTTCTCCTTCAATGGAAATCTTCAGAGACTGGATAGACATCTGTCTGAGATGGTTTAGTGAATCCTGCTTTGAGCAGGGGGTTGGACCAGATGACCCAGGAGGTCCTTTCCAACTCTACCATTCTATGATCATCACAGTCAGGATTACAATGACAGGCAGCACCCCTATACACAATTTATAACACATGATCCATCTTTCTTAATTGGTAATGTTAAAGCTCCCTCAACTCCCTCTCTATTCACAATAATATTTGCACACACTCATTAGGGCCCCATCACACCTAGCGACACACCAGCGATCCCGACAATGATATGCACTTGTCAGGATCGCTGGTGTGTCGCTACATGATCGCTGGTGAGATGCCAAACAGGCAGCTCAGGCAGCGATCAGCACAGCGACACTGCGGGTAACGTCGCTTAGCTACCCACAGTGTACGTTGGATACCAGCCCGCTGGTGCAGGGAGCTGGTAACCAAGGTACACATCGGGTTTCCAGGCACTGCGCGGCACCTGTTAACCCGATGTGTACCTTGGTTACCAGCTCCCCTGCAGCAGCGCGCTGGTATCCAACGTACACATCATATTTCCAGGCGCCGCCCGGCGCCTGGTAACACGATGTGTACCTTGGTTACTAGCTGATCGCTGGTCTCCTGCCTGCCACACGCAGCGATGTGTGCTGGCCAGCGGGAGACCAACGAGCAAAAAAATGTCCAGGACATTCAGCGACGATCAGCGATACCCGGCAGGGGGGCTGATCGTCGCTGAATGTCACACACAGCGATATCGCTGGGGAGATCGCTGCTGCGTCACAAAACTAGTGACTCAGCAGCAATCTCACTAGCGAGATCGCTGTGTGTAACGGGGGGGCTTTAGATACATTAGGTGCATTTTTTTAAAAGAACAGATAGTATGAGTGTCAGAGGTGTCTGTCAGTGGCTCTCATGGAGAACAATGGAGCACTCAGTGGAGTTTGAGCTCCTACCCATAAGGGTCAGGAGAGATAGCTGTGGGCCAAACGATTGTTTCTGTCAACTATCTAATGTATATAAGGGCTGTTATTTTCATTGATTTCAGTAAAGAGATGTATCTGCACATCTTTACAATTCTGTGTGCTGGAGTTTCAACAATGAGATCTTCTGACATGTTTAAATTAAAAAAAAAAAATACAAAAATCACAACTCTGTGTTTCCATCTAAAGCCACATTCTTGCTTTAATAAAACTGTTGTATCCAGAGGCATCGGAAAACAAACCTTGATCATTTTTGACCATTACATATCTAATTTCTGGTAGACTGTACGTGAATAAATAAGAATGAATAGAACTTCGCCAACTCAGAGTCAAATTGGTTAAAACGCACATGATTAGCAAAAGAAAAAAAAATTACACAAAACATGAAAATGACAGATAAAGTGAGAAAGTAGGTAGAGAGTAGGCATATGTGTAATTGAACGTTACATAGGACTATTAGTGTGACGCACACAATTACTGTCACTCATGCAATTGTGCTATATGAACTGTGTGTTGTTATTTCACACACCACCACTTTGAAGAATGCAAAAAAAATAAGTTATGGTATATGTTTTGTTGCTGTAGAAATCTATTTTTGCATGTTGTTTGGTATAATTTCTAACAAATAATTCTTGGATGAGTAATTTGTTGGTAATTTGGAGGCAGTAGAAAAGGTGCTTATTAAATTAATCAATCTCCTTGTGTTCTATCGGAATACTATAGTATGCTTATGTTGTTAGAAGATACATACAGTATACTGTACAATAAATACTACAGAGATTTCAGAATGATTTTAAGGCTATCCAGTAAAACCATACATTCTGCCGTATAAGCCACAATACTCTGGTCACCATAAAAATTTCATGTCATTCTATTTACCTGTAGGTTATAAATCTCCATAATGTAACAAATCCATGACCGCTCAGTTACAGCATGCATGCAACTATAATTCAACCAAAAACCCAACATGTGTAGGCTATATAGTCATGAGTGATGTTACTTCCAGATCATGAAAATGGGTCATTTAATCTGGAAATTACATGCTCCCGTTAAACATTTGGAAAGTCAGATTCATATACACTTAAGCCTTGATCAAATGTCATACCATTCCTGCCAACTCAGGGTTTAATCAGGGACGTTTTCTCACATGGGCCATCAGATGCGATTCATTCCCAGGTGTCTTTCCAAAATTAATTCAAGAGGGCAACAACAACCCATCCTAGCAATAAAAATTCCAGGATAACATCCTTGGAACAAAAGGCCATATGTTTGATGAGCGTCAATACAGCATTTCACAATTGGAATGTGATATATGGTAGTGGGATTTATCTTAAAGGGAAAAGGGACCATTTTCTGCCAACTATTGGCACTTTTTGTGATACGAATGAGTGTAAAAGATGCTGGATGGCAAATATCTGCAGAAAAGGTAATCTGTCATTTTCCGATTGTTTGGTTGATGTTGCTGTAGTTATTCATACCAAAAGGCAGAATCCAATAAATGGAAGCCTAAACCAGGCCACAGATCATGGCAGAGAACAATGGCCATTTTTTCTTTTGTAAGTTATGACAGTTTCATCCAAAATGACAATCACTACCTGAAATGGCCATCTGAAACCTATACTGTATAGCCTTCTTAAGGGGCTATCAGGGACTTTTTTTGTTTTTACAATATCCCTGATAGCTAAGAGGCAGTTAGTTATGGCCAACATCGATATCTGCCAGCACAGAGCAGTCGTAGACCGCTGCTGCCGAATATTCACCAGCTTCTGCTGATGTCACATCAACAGAGCAGCTGCTTCTCTTCTTCTCTGCTCTGTTGATGGGGCGTGACTTACGATGTCATGCCGATCGACAGGTGGCTCTCTGTTGCCTAAATACAGGAAGCTGGCTGTCAATAAGCATGATGTCAGCAGTCACGCCCCATCGAAAGAGCGGACCAAAAGAAGATCTGCTTTGTTGACATGAAGCAGCCAAATCACCGGCAGGAGAGTTGGGCAACCACTCTGAGATGGCAAAGTGTAAAACAGGCTGGTATGTAAGCAACTAATTTCCTGTTTGATTTTGGACCCTAGTAGAGAAGAAAAGTCCTAAATCACCTCTTTAAGTCAGGGTCAAGACCAATGGAGATTTTACAGCAGATCTTGAAATGAGGAGTTCATGAATTAATTCTGATTTAAAAAAGTAAAAAATAAAACATCCCCAAAATTGATTTTAAATCATAGAATTCTTTAGTTGCACTTTGTTGCTGTTAAAGTTGTTTGTAAGGTTTAAGGGAAGGCTGCCTACTCCCATCGGTGGGTGTGTAATACCTATGCTCTTTAAAAGACTGTTTACTTTGAACAATTCCTTTTTGTTATTATGGTCAATTCACAAAAATTTCCATCCTTTGAAACCCAGTGATCAAATGTAATCTGCAAAAAAATCAAGTAAAAAGTGTTTAGCTCTCCTTCAGCAACACCATAGTAGGAATAAGTCATTAAACAGTGGAAATCAACAATTTGCGGCCAATCTCTACTCTGATGGATGAGAGTCCTGAATGAAAGATCCCCTCTACTGACTTAATTCCCCCAAAATTTATTTGAAAATGTTTTTTTTTTTAAATCAGACAATTCTTTAAAAAATTGCAAAAGCACCTAAATCAGAATGGTGTATACAAGAATAGAGAAGATAATATTCTATTAACAATGTGATATTGTGTTCTTTAAAACAGTCTTGCACAATCAAGTTGACGTTAAGACATATGATTATAGAATTCTGTTTTTGATGATTCCATAAAAGTACAGATTGCAGATTAGGTCCCATACTGATTTTTTGTAGCATTTGAATAAAATCTACTGTTTTGGGTCAGTGAGTTGTGGTGAAAACTTTGTGTTATAATGCTCTCTTAACACCATCATCTATAACAAAACATATATTCTAGCCATCTGACCCTGTGTTTTTGTAGACCAATATCATTCGAAGGCTAAGAAAACTTTTGTCACCTTGGAAAAAAAAAACAACAAATCATTAAAATGCAAATACTGCTTGTTTTTCAAGAGTAAAAAAAATATGTCAAGAGAGTTTAGGTGATTGCTGGAAAAATGCAAAAAAAAAGTCAGAAAATAACTTAATAGCACTTCACGGAGAAAGGAAAAGTGTTATATGAGTGAGCTGTGAAAGAGAAGAAGAAAAGCACAATGCTGGACCTTTCACACACACCTTCAAACAAGACGCTCCTTAACAATGAAATGATGATTTGCTGAAATTAAAATGCTATTATGGAGAAATTAGGGCTTCAATATTTTTAGCAGGTTTAATAGCCCATACAGCTTAAGGGACATCAGATAATAGATAATTACATTTCATCTTCAAGCGAATGAGTTGTTTTCTTACGGAAAATACTTTTCTTTCTTCCGCAGAGGTTAAAGCATAATCATCATTAGTAGACGCTGTAGGACTAAGGTGCCTGCATCAGCTTGGGGAATTTGCATTAGCATATAAATAGCCTTCGGAAGCTGTCTGATTCTTGCTATTTTACGTTTCATTGTGGCATCAGAATGCTCTTAGCGAAAAGCTTTCCTGGAGAAGAAGAGCCCTGTAATATGTACTAAGAATCTCGACTTTGTTGTAGAAGATTGTCCTGCAATATTTTTTTTTTTTTTTCCTTCTCTGGTATTGTACTCATTCAATAGCCTAATTACAAGCACCAGGGCACAAGCTGATACAATCACAACTACTGGCAGTTTACTGAGTGGTTTCTCTATCCACCTAGCAAATAATTACAACTTGAAGGGAAGCCTTTGAATTTGAATAGTTGCAAGTGTTTCGAGGACGCAGTGCTTGCTTAAAACTCAGTTTGTAGGTTTGCTATCCAAGTGACATCACCGGCTATAAAAAAAAATTGTGAATCCAGATTTAATATCAAAATGAGCCATCCCAGTGACCACTGTAAAGATCTGTGCTACCACTCAAGCAAAACTAATTGCAAAAATGGTAGTGTTACGCCGCCACTTGCTATGACTAAACGCAGCCCATGCACATTGCTTTACTGACAAAGGTGTCAATTTGAACAAAGCCCATAGAAACCAGTCATGCTGCTCATCATGTAGTTTGCACTATACAGATAAAGGTTAATTGCTGCTAATTGCTTGCAATTGCCCTAAAGCCCCCATCACACATAGCGATCTCGCTAGCGAGATCGCTGCTGAGTCACTAGTTTTGTGACGCAACAGCGATCCCCCCAGCGATATCGCTGTGTGTGACATTCAGCGACGATCAGCCCCCCTGCTGGGTATCGCTGATCGTCATTGAATGTCCTGGACATTTTTTTGATCGTTTGTCTCCCGCTGGCCAGCGCGCATCGCTGCGTGCGGCAGGCAGGAGACCAGCGATCAGCTGGTAACCAAGGTACACATCGGGTTTCTAAGCGCCGCGCAGTGCCTGGAAACCCGATGTGTACCTTGGTTACCAGCTCCCTGCACCAGTGGGCTGGTATCTAACGTACACTGCGGGTAACTAAGCGACGTTACCCGCAGTGTCGCTGTCCTGATCGCTGCCTGAGCTGCCTGTTTGGCAGCTCAGCAGCGATAATGTAGCGACACACCAGCGATCCTGACAAGTGCATATCATTATCGGGATCGCTGGTGTGTCGCTATGTGTGACGGGGCCCTTAGTCATCCAAGAAATCCCTCATTGTTTTGGTTTATCAGTCGAATGCACCTACATAGCTACGTTATATAAAACATCTAATGCAGACGTCATAAGTATGTATGAGATAAATGCAATTTTTTAATATTTACAATGTTCTGCCTCTGTCATCTGTGAAGATCAGACATACTTAAGATGTGTGCATCTGTGTAGTTGCATTAGGGCCCGATAAGGAAGGGACCCCAATGTTACCATGAGAAGCAGTGTGTTTTGCTGTATTTGGGACTCCCCCAGCAGTGAATGCCGAGACCCACGCATGTGTGGCCACCTCTCCTGTCACTGTGTGTAGTGCACCAGCCAGAACAGAAGATCAGTAGATCCCTCTTCTAGAGATAGGTGTGGATTTCAGAGGTGGTACCCGTGTCTCTTCAACATTTAAGCATGTGTGTAGCCCTGGTACACAATACCAGGAGGATGAGTGGAGAGGTAACAGTTAAGGGCTCTTCATAACATCACGTACACTTCGGACACACCCAGCAGGGGTGTGGAAGGGGGTGATTTTAGTCAGTCAGTTTCCTGTCCTTGGACAGAGTAGACGTGTCCAGTCTGAGCCTGTTAGCAGTTCAGAAAGTGGAGGCTAGTACAGGTGGTCTAGTTCACCTCAGCCTAGTCAGAGCTGTGCCCCACTGGAAGACAGACTGAGATATCTATTAAGAGTCGAGCAAATCGAAGGGCAAAGTGGAAGGAATATTTAA
This sequence comes from Oophaga sylvatica, assembly GCA_033576555.1. Taxonomy (NCBI): domain Eukaryota; kingdom Metazoa; phylum Chordata; class Amphibia; order Anura; family Dendrobatidae; genus Oophaga; species Oophaga sylvatica. Next base: position 347,534,428 of record JARQOD010000002.1, read on the forward strand.
AAGTGCTTTTGGCTTGGAGAAGTCCTGCACATTGTTACCGGTCACTGGGGACCGAAGGATCACTATAGCTTCAAGCATAGTGGTAAGAAAACCAGAGGCTTACCGGACCTTAGGTCGTGGCAAGCAGCCTTGAAGAGTCAGTACGTAACTGGGGTCAGAGGGAGTGAGGACCTTGAGTCAGTGCACGACAAGATAGGAATTCAGCTCTCTCACAGGAAGGCTCCAACCACAAAACTGACCGGGCCGTACAGCTTTGGAATAGCTGGAATTATAGAGGGAACTACGCTTCAAGCTGGTTGGACTCATCATCATTGGACAGTAAAGGAGGCCCCTAACTTGCTTAGCCGTTGCCTCAAAGCTCATCCTCCATCAACCCCATCAGCCTCCCTGGGACCTGCATTACCATCTTACAAGTAAAGGTATGGAAAGACGCTGACCGTGTGAGACTGAGTTATTTACTTGCATGCCTGCACAACCCTGCCTTAACCATCGACCTGAGGGAAGAGTCCCACCTGTAGGGGACCCGACATCTAGCTGCCTCACCATCCCCTCAGAGCTCTACAGCAGCGCTGGTATAAATTACCAGAAGACTACAGGTGGCGTCACGAACTGTAAATATACCTATCCCCTGTAAATATTCCCCCCAACAAACGCCAGACCGCCAGGGCCACAGACCGAGCCACCGCTACCTGTGACAATCCCCATAGACTTCCATGGGCTCGGCTCTGAGTACCCCATTGCCCTGGTAACCCACAATTGTGGTGGCGGGTCGACACAAAACTTTGGCGTCACGAACAGGATACGAAACTTGCAGCATTGCGAGCCCTGTGTGCCTGTGGAGTGTTTTGGTGAAAAAGACTGTTGCTGTTGTTTGGCGCCAAATACCGCCATATTTGCCGCCAGATTCGCGCCCTAAGGCGCTGGAGAAGAAGGTGGGCGTACCTGAAAGAGCGCGCAAAGTCTTGGACACGCCCCCGGCTCTGACTCAGCGGCAGGTCCTGCAACAGGAAGTGAACGCTCTGACATCAGAGCGCCTGCGACGAAGGTCCTGTTCCCACTGCGGTGCCTGTGAAATAGCAGCGTCTGAAACCGGTAGGCTCCGTTTAACCAAGGGGGCACTAAGATGTCACAACAACCGGCTGACAGTGCGGCCCGGCCGGAGGCCCCAATCCCGCACCGCTTGGTGTTGTAGCGCCAGATGGGGGCGCAGGCCCTGCACCCAGTCCGGTAGTCCCGATCATGCCACTAACGCTCCCATATATGCCTGGGGTGAAATGGCTTCCCCAGTACAGCGGTGAGCCAGGCACATTAGCAGGCTTCAAGCGGAAGTTATGCAGCATCCTAGAAATGTACTCCATGCCTGAGAGACAAAAAGCTGCTGTGCTAATAGGGCAGCTAACTGGCGCTGCTGAGAGGGAAGTGGAGACTTGGGATACCGTTGATCAGGAGTCGGTACCTGCGATCTTCCTTAAGCTGCATGCCATATTTGAAGACCGCACAGAAACGGATCTCCGGATGGCCTTCTATCACTGTTCACAACAGCCAGGTGACAGCATCCGGGACTACGCTTGCCGACTACAGGGAGCCCTGAGAGCCCTCAAGCAAATTAACAATTTAAATGCTATCGACGAGAATAAAATGCTGAAAGAACAATTTATACAGGGATTGAGATCCCAAGAGGAATGCAGAACTGTAAACTGGTGGTCCTTAGATCATCCGGATGCTACCTTTGATGCCCTAAAAGACATGGCAATAAAAGGGCTGCGGCCCCTGGGCAAACTTGAGGTGGCAACCCAACATCATCAGGCTGAAGTCACTCTGGAACCGGCAGTAACCCCCTGTTCCCCGCTAGTGGCCGAAGCCAAAGCGCAGGTGACCCCTCCTAGTGAATTGGACTGTCTGCGCTCAGAGGTGCGCCAGCTGACTAAAAATCTGGCTGCTGTAATGAGTGCCCTGCAGCTGCGGAAAGAGGAGGAAGGAAGATCTTGTTAGCTGACTGCCCAGAAGACGTCCCGTGGATGCACCGGAGAAGAAAGAAGACGTCGCCCCCCCGGAGGAGGACAACGCCACCCCCAGGAGCGACCTCTGATCAACACCCTCCTCGTCGAGAGATCATCTGTTACCGATGCAACCGGAAAGGTCATCTGTCTCCACAGTGTCCTTTAAACGGGCAGAACCTGGGTCCGAGGGCCAACACCCAGGAGAATACCCGTCAGGCCCCCTAGACTGGAACCGCAGGTATGTGGGTGGGCGACCCTACCTGTCTATTATTCTAGATGGTATTGCTGTTCCAGCATTGTTAGACACTGGGTCGCAGGTGACCCTAATACCTGATGCCCTATATACCAAGTACTGGTCAATGGACAGTCTTAAACCTCCGAGCCTTGACTTTACCGTGTATGCTTCTAATGGTCTTCCTGTAGAAGTACTCGGAACAAAATGTGTAGATGTAAAGGTGGGCAGAGAGGAGTTGAAAGACCAGGGGCTTCTGGTAGTAAAGACTGTAAATGAGGAGAACGGTTTAAATATAATTTTGGGTACTAACATTATCGGTAATTGTTTGGGAGAAGTTGTGTTCTTGCTCCAACAGCTCGCTGAGATTGCCCGACCAAGGCAGAGAGGAGTAATCCAAAGAGAGATCCGGGCCCTGGTGTGTCAACAGCAAGCGAAGCTTACAGACGGCGAAATTGGTAATGTACGGGTCACTGACTCGGATCCTATTGTGATACCCCCAATGAGTGAAATGATCATTTGGTGCAGGGCGGCCATAGGTCTGAGAGGACAGAATTACCAAGCTGTAGTAGAACCCCACCATTCAGAACATAGACCTACACTTATGACTGATAGAGGAGTAGTAGAAGTGGTGAATGGAAGAGTACCGGTACGGCTTCTCAATTGGGGAGATGATGAGGTAAACTTACCCCGTTATGCAACCATTGCTAAACTACATGCTGTTGATAATAATTCTATTCTCCCGGCTGAGTCCTTAGACTCCTGTCAAATAGCGGAGGACAATGACCCAGCAACTCAGGTGGCGGAGTGGTGTCAGCAACTCCATGTTGGGACGGACACCACTCCCGCTCACCAGAAGCAAGGGGTATTACGGGTGGTGCAAGAGTACGCCCAAGTGTTTAGCAAAAATCCACTTGATTTTGGGATAATTAAGGGAGTACAACATCATATCCCTACAGGCAGTCATCCTCCCATCAAAGAGCGGTATAGGCCCATACCTCCAGCTCATTATCAGAAGGCTAAAGAAATGTTGCATGATATGAAGAAAGCTGGGGTGATAAGGGATAGTTGTAGCCCCTGGGCAGCCCCTCTAGTTCTGGTTAAAAAGAAAGATGGTAGTATGAGAATGTGTGTGGATTACAGGCAGGTGAACCGCATAACACACAAGGATGCATACCCGTTACCACGTATAGAGGAATCATTAGCTGCTCTGAAAACGGCTAACTACTTTTCTACCCTTGATCTGACTAGTGGTTACTGGCAAGTGGCTGTGGCTGAGGAGGATCGTGAGAAAACGGCTTTCACCACCCCAATGGGGCTCTGTGAGTTCGACAGAATGCCGTTTGGGCTCAGCAGTGCCCCAGGAACATTTCAGAGAGTGATGGAAAATTGTCTGGGACTAGGGTTGAGCATTCCGATACCGAAACCCGGTTCCGATACCTGAAATCCAATGTAAGTCTATGGGAACAAAATATCGGAATTAAAAATATTCCGATATTTTGTTCCCATAGACTTACATTGGATTTCAGGTATCGGAACCGGGTTTCGGTATCGGAATGCTCAACCCTATCTGGGACATCTCAATTTTGAAACCGTGCTGCTATACCTAGACGACGTCATCGTGTATTCCAAGACATATGAGGACCATCTGAAACACCTGGCAGAAGTGTTTGAGTCCCTGTCCAGGTACGGGATGAAATTAAAACCCTCAAAATGCCATCTACTCAAACAGAAGGTACAATACTTGGGGCACATCGTCAGTTCGGAAGGAGTAGCGCCGGACCCAGAGAAAGTCACTGCCATCCAGAAGTGGCCGGAGCCGAAGAACCTTAAGGAAGTGCGACAGTTCCTGGGACTAACGGGTTACTACAGAAGGTTCGTGAAAGATTACACGAAGAAGGCAGCTCCTTTACAGGACCTCCTGGTAGGACAATCCTTAAAGAGCAGAAACCCTCCCTTTAATTGGGGTAAAGAACAGGCTGAAGCATTCCAAAAGATGAAAGAGATCCTTACAGGTGATGAGATCTTAACCTATCCTGATTACAGCCAACCGTTTCCTGTTGTACACCGACGCCAGTAATGAAGGTTTGGGAGCAGTTCTCAGTCAGAAGCAGAATGGCCAAGAAAAAGTCATCGCATATGCCAGCAGAAAACTCAGGCCAACTAAAAGGAATCCGGAAAATTATAGCAGCTTCAAGCTGGAGTTTCTGGCGCTGGTCTGGGCCATTACTGAAAGATTTAAGCATTATCTGGCCTCTAATCAGTTCACTGCGTTTACAGATAACAACCCGTTAACGCACCTGGAAACTGCCAAGCTGGGTGCCATGGAGCAGCGTTGGATGGCTCGGTTGTCCAATTACCAGTTTACTATCAAGTACCGGGCAGGTCGAAAGAATGCTAATGCTGATGCGTTGTCCCGAATGCCGCATGACTCTGATACGGAAGAAGAATCGGACGACCTGGAAGAAATTGAGCTACCTGCGTTCCATCGAAATGGGGTAGTCCACGAGCATCGAGTCAACAGAAAGCAGTATGGTGCAACATTAAATCCTTTACCCCATCACAGCTGGAAAGAGACTCAGGACAGTGATCCAGTGGTCAGCCGCATCAAGGAGTTGTTAAGACAGGAAGGCTCCTCTTTGGAAAAGGAAGCACCTATGTCAGCCAAGCTCCTGTGGAACGAGAAAAGCAGGTTGTTCCTATACCGTGAGAAGTTGTGCAGGAGATACGTCAACCCCAGAACCCATGAGATGGTCTGGAAAATAGTGGTCCCCAAGGCAGACGTCCCAATGGTGTTGGAAGCATACCACGATCAAGCAGGACACTTTGGCTGGAGAAAGCTGGAGACCCTGTTGAGATGCCGGTTCTACTGGGTAGGGATGCGCAGCTCCATTGAGAGGTGGTGTCGGAACTGTGGACCCTGTGGTCTCAGAAGGAAGGACTACGGTAGTCAGAAGGCACCCCTGCAACCTATCCGGACGACTCGCCCCCTGGAGATTGTGGCCCTGGACCACGTCAAATTGTCGCCAAGTAGATCTGGATACTCATACGCCTTTGACCATGGTGGACCATTACTCCAGATTTCTGGTGGTTGTTCCAGTTAAGGATCAGACCGCAGTGACGGCCGCGAAAACCTTTCAAGCAAGCTTCTGCAGACCGCATGGGTATCCGGAGCAAGTATTAACCGATCAAGGACCTGCTTTCGAAGCTGATTTATTCAAGGAATTCTGTCACATGTACGGGTGCAAGAAAATTAGAACAACACCATATCACCCTCAAACCAACGGTCTTTGCGAGAAAATGAACCATATCGTCCTTGACTTGTTGAGATCCATACCGTTGGAAGATAGAAATCGATGGCCGGATTTACTACCTGATTTGGTTGATTTGTATAACCATATACCTGTAAGCTCAACTAACTGCACTCCAGCTTATCTTATGCGAGCAAGGCCCGGAAGACTACCAATGGATCTAGAACTTGGAGTGGTAGAACCGGAGGCAGACGACGCCGTTGAAAACTGGGACATCAATCGGCAAGAGCAATACAGAAGAGTGCAAATCTGTGTAGAGGAAAGTCTCAACAAGGCACGGGAGAAACAGGAAGATGTTTACAACAGAAATGCTCCTGCCAAGCCTTTGATGCCTGGAGAGGTAGTATTAAAAAGAAAAAGGAAGATGCACAAATTGGATAATCAGTGGGAGCAAGAACCCTACGTCGTACAAGATTCTAAATATGACAACAGAAAAGTTTGTGTCGTCAGTAAGGACGGAGGAAGAACAACAACCACTGTGTCCAGAGACCATTTGAAATTGTGTCCAGAACCCTTAAAGCGTTGTGAAAAGAACCCTGTCATCAATCAAGAAGAAAGAAAGGAAGAGGTCATACACACAGATCTGGGAGATTTTCCTGCGGATTGGCCCCGACTGGGAGATGCTGTGATAATTCCAGTGTTGCAGTTTTATAAGCCACAAGAGGAAGTTCTACCTCCAGTTGTGCCCGTGGTGCCAGTCGAGCCCGTTCAGGAGTTACCCATTCCAGCAACCTCAACCTGTGGAACCTCAAGAAGGATCATCAGAAGCAGCGCCCCATACTATGGGATCCCTGGTGAAGCTGACTCACACCGCCCAGCCATCAGTACGCTTGCCAGATCCATAGAAAGATTGAGGCAGTTCTGTAGTTTGCCGTTACGCAGTGCAGACAGATCGCAACTTGATATACCTGAAGCTACACCACGTAGATCAGAGCGAACCACCAAAGGGAAGTTACCCATTAGATATCAGCAGTGACCATAACGAATTAATGTGAATATTGTAAAAAGTCTATATATATATATATATGTGTTTTTTTCCCTATTATGTCTTATAATGGACTCAGAGGCTGAGGACTGAGCCAGCCCAAAAACTGTATTTTGTAAATAGTTGCACTAAGGTGCCTTTTAATGGTTTCACATGAAGCCTTGACTTACCTCTGAACAGAAAACCGTGTGGTGTGGCACTGAGTGAGGTCTGCATTCGGATGTCCTGCAGCCCACCCAGGACCCACGTTGAAGGTTTGGTGCGGGTCCTTCACAAGCATATTGTCTATTTATATGAAAATGTTATTTAATATTTGTATTTTTCTATAATGTTTTGTTTGCAACGTTTAAGACATCCTTACCTCCCGGATGGGACGAATTAATGTTTAATGTTGATGTTAAATGCATAAACAAATTGTCTCTTTATATTTTACAGCCCGGGAGTGCTGTCATTTACCATGGGGGAATGTGTAGCCCTGGTACACAATACCAGGAGGATGAGTGGAGAGGTAACAGTTAAGGGCTCTTCATAACATCACGTACACTTCGGACACACCCAGCAGGGGTGTGGAAGGGGGTGATTTTAGTCAGTCAGTTTCCTGTCCTTGGACAGAGTAGACGTGTCCAGTCTGAGCCTGTTAGCAGTTCAGAAAGTGGAGGCTAGTACAGGTGGTCTAGTTCACCTCAGCCTAGTCAGAGCTGTGCCCCACTGGAAGACAGACTGAGATATCTATTAAGAGTCGAGCAAATCGAAGGGCAAAGTGGAAGGAATATTTAAAAGTGCTTTTGGCTTGGAGAAGTCCTGCACATTGTTACCGGTCACTGGGGACCGAAGGATCACTATAGCTTCAAGCATAGTGGTAAGAAAACCAGAGGCTTACCGGACCTTAGGTCGTGGCAAGCAGCCTTGAAGAGTCAGTACGTAACTGGGGTCAGAGGGAGTGAGGACCTTGAGTCAGTGCACGACAAGATAGGAATTCAGCTCTCTCACAGGAAGGCTCCAACCACAAAACTGACCGGGCCGTACAGCTTTGGAATAGCTGGAATTATAGAGGAACTACGCTTCAAGCTGGTTGGACTCATCATCATTGGACAGTAAAGGAGGCCCCTAACTTGCTTAGCCGTTGCCTCAAAGCTCATCCTCCATCAACCCCATCAGCCTCCCTGGGACCTGCATTACCATCTTACAAGTAAAGGTATGGAAAGACGCTGACCGTGTGAGACTGAGTTATTTACTTGCATGCCTGCACAACCCTGCCTTAACCATCGACCTGAGGGAAGAGTCCCACCTGTAGGGGACCCGACATCTAGCTGCCTCACCATCCCTCAGAGCTCTACAGCAGCGCTGGTATAAATTACCAGAAGACTACAGGTGGCGTCACGAACTGTAAATATACCTATCCCCTGTAAATATTCCCCCCAACAAACGCCAGACCGCCAGGGCACAGACCGAGCCACCGCTACCTGTGACAATCCCCATAGACTTCCATGGGCTCGGCTCTGAGTACCCCATTGCCCTGGTAACCCACAATTGTGGTGGCGGGTCGACACACATGTACCGTATGTCATTGTTTATTTTAGATGCTTATATAGCGCCATTAATTTTCACAGCTCTATAGAGATATCATCACTGCTCACATTACATCCTCATCACACACAGCGATCTCGCTAGCGAGATCGCTGCTGAGTCACTAGTTTTGTGACGCAACAGTGATCTCCCCAGCAATATCACTGTGTGTGACATTCAGCGACGGTCAGCCCCCCTGCTGGGTATGCTGATCGTCGCTGAATGTCCTGGACATTTTTTTTGATCGTTGGTCTCCCGCTGGCCAGCACGCATCGCTGCGTGTGGCAGGCAGGAGACCAGCGATCAGCTGGTAACCAAGGTACACATCGGGTTTCCAGGAGCCGGGTGGCGCCAGGAAACCCGCTGTGTACATTGGATACCAGAGCGCTGCTGCAGGGGAGCTGGTAACCAAGGTACACATCAGGTTTCCAGGTGCCGCACAGCGCCTGGAAACCCGATGTGTACCTTGGTTACCAGCTCCCTGCACCAGTGGGTTGCTAGTCAACGCACACTGCGAGTAACTAAGCGACGTTACCCGCAGTGTCGCTGTCCTGATCGCTGCCTGAGCTGCCTGTTTGGCAGCTCAGCAGCGATCAAGTAGCGACACACCAGCGATCCTGACAAGTGCATATCGTTGTCGGGATCACTGGTGTGTCGCTATGTGTGACGGGGCCCTAACACTCACAATCTAAATTCCCTATTAGTGTGTCTTTAGATTGTGAGAGGAAACCCTCACAAACAAAAGGAGAACATACAAACTTCTTGTATGTTGTCCTTACTGGCATTTGAACCGGGTGTAACAGGCCAAATTACCCCCTGTCCAGATTCAACCTGGATATAGTTTGTCCCAGGGGATAAACTGTCTTTGGCCAAACTATACCCAGGGGTGTAAAATAGCCTAGGCCAAATTATACACATCCAGGCTACAATATATCCCTCAATTTTATAGCCGTGAAAATGAGATAGATTTTAGATGCCATTTTTAGTCATTTAAAACTTACATATAGTGGGAAGGTATTTGTGTTGTCAATTACATGATGAAGATTGGTCTTACAATACAGTATGACTGGTAACAGACATCAGGCATTACATCTGAGATTACACTGTTGTCCATTAAGATAAATGCTTTTACCTTAGAATGTAATTGTAACTTATTATTATTATTTATTTATATAGCACCATTGATTCCATGGTGCTGTACATGAGAATGGGTTACATACAAATTACAGATATCGCTTACAATAAACAAACTAACAATGACAGACTGATACAGAGGGGAGAGGACCTGCCCTTGTGGGCTAACATGCTACAGGATGGTAGGGAAGGAGACAGTAGGTTGGGGGGTTGCAGCAGCTCCGGTGTTGGTGAGGCGGTAGCTCCTGTAGTGGTGAAGAGGCAGCAGTGTCATTGCAGGATAAAGGCATTCTTGAAGAGGTGGGATTTCAAGTTCCATCCAAAGGAGACGAGTGTGGTTGACAGTCAGATATGTTGGGGCACAGAATTCCAGAGGATGGGGGATATTTGGGAGAAGTCTTAGAGATGATAGGGTGAGGAATGAATAAGTGTGGAGGAGAGAAAGAGGTCTTGGGATGACCGGAGATTACGTGAGGGAAGATATTGTGAGATTAGTTTAGAAATATTCGGAGGAGACAGGTTATGGATGGCTTTGTAGTTCAGTATTAGTAATTTTAACTGGATACGCTGAGGGAATGGAAGCCAGTGAAGATATTTGCAGAGGGGAGAAGTGGAGGAGAGAGATGAATTAGTCAGGCAGCAGAATTAAGTATGGACTGGAGAGATGCAAGAGTGTTAGCAGTGAGGCCACAGAAAACTATGTTGCAGTAGTCAAGGTGGGAGATGATGAGGGCATGCACAAGCGTTTTAGTAGATTGTGGTTTGAGGAAAGGACAGAATCTGGAAATATTTTTGAGGTGAAGGCAACAGGAGGTGAAAAGAGCTTGGATGTGCCGTTTGAAGGACAGGGCAGAGTCAAGGGTTACTTCGAGGCAGCGGACTTCAGGTACGGGGGAAAACGTGATGTCATTTATTGTGATAGATAGATCAGGAAGGGAAGATCGGTGAGATAGAAGAAAGATGATGAGTTCAGATTTGTCCACATTGAGTTTGAGGAAGCAAGAGTAGAAGAAGGAGGATATGGCTGATAGACACTCCGAGACTCTGGACAGCAGAGAGGTGACATCTGGGCTAGAGAGGTAGATCTGAGTGTCGTCAGCATAAAGGTTGTACTGGAAGCCATATGACTTTATGAGTTGTCCCAGATCAAGGGTATAGATTGAGAAGAGTAGGGGTCCTAGGACAGAGCCTTGGGGGCTCCAACAGAGAGAGGGCGGGATGTGGAGGTAGTATGGGAGTGAGAGATGCTGAATGTGCGATTGGAAAGGTATGAGTAGATCCAGGATATGGAGAGGTCTTTGATGCCAAAGGAAGAGAGGATCTATAGTAGGAGGCAGTGATCAACTGTGTCAAAAGCAAAGGAAAGGTCTAGAAGGAGGAGTTTCGAGAATTGTCTGTTAGGTTTGGCTGTAAGTAGTTAGATAGTAATTTTGATCAGGGCAGTCTCAGTGGAATGATGGGGACAGAAACCAGATAGTAGATTGTCAAAGAGCAAGTAAGATGAGAGGTGGGAGGAAAGTTCAGCGTAGACGTGCTGCTCCAGGAGTTTGGAAGCGAATGAGAGCCACAATATGGGGTGATAGCTGGACATAGCGGTCGGGTCGAGAGATGGCTTTTTAAGGATAGACGTGATTGTGGCATGTTTGAAAGCAGAAGGGAACATACCAGAAGTTAGTGATAGGTTGAAGAGATGGGTTAGGGATGGGATAAGTGTGGTGGTGAGGTTGGGGAGGAGGTGGGATGGGATGGGGTCAAGTGCACAAGTGGTGAGGTTTGATTTGGAGAGGAGATAATTATCATTCAGTGATGTTGGAGAGGAAAGTTATGTGTTTAGGGCATTGGTCTAGTATACAAAGGGGTTGTGGTGGTTGAACAATAAAGACTTGCCTTGTTTAGTCTATCTTATTTTTGAAGTGTGTGGCAAAGTCCTCAGCAGAGATGAGAGAGTTTGGAGGGGGCAGTGGTGGGCGGAGGAGGGAGTTAAAAGTGTTAAATAACTGTTTGGGGTTGTAGGATAGGGAAGATATGAGGGTTGTGAATTAAGCCTGTATAGCAGAGGTGATGGCAGATTTGAAAGCGAGGATTGCTTGTTTGAGTGCAGTGAAATCATCTTGCAAATGTGTTTTCTTCCAATGCAGCTCCACAACGCTGGACACTTGCCGTAGCTTTTTAGTGATTTTATTGTGCCAGGGTTGTCTATTGATACATCACACTCTGCCCTGAACGAGAGAGGCGACAGCTTCAATACCTGATGCAAGAGTGACATTGTAGAAAGCAGTGACAGTGCCTGTGTCATGGAGTGAGGATATGGATGCCAGTGGTAGAATAGAGTCAGAGAGTGTGTGGGTGTCTAGATGTGTGAGGTTTCTGCAGGGGTGTGTTAATTGCTGGACATGGGTGACAGGTGAGGAGAACAGGGATGAGAAAGTGAGTAGATGGTGGTCAGATAGAGGGAGAGGGGCGGTTGAGAAGTTAGATAGGGAGCAGAGATGGGTGAAGACCAGGTCTAATGTACAGTCAGGGCCAGAAATATTTGGACAGTGACACAATTTTCGCGAGTTGGGCTCTGCATGCCACCACATTGGATTTGAAATGAAACCTCTACAACAGAATTCAAGTGCAGATTGTAACGTTTAATTTGAAGGGTTGAACAAAAATATGTGTTAGAAAATGTAGGAATTGTACACATTTCTTTACAAACACTCCACATTTTAGGAGGTCAAAAGTAATTGGACAAATAAACATAACCCAAACAAAATATTTTTATTTTCAATATTTTGTGGCGAATCCTTTGGAGGCAATCACTGCCTTAAGTCTGGAACCCATGGACATCACCAAACGCTGGGTTTCCTCCTTCTTAATGCTTTGCCAGGCCTTTACAGCCGCAGCCTTCAGGTCTTGCTTGTTTGTGGGTCTTTCCCTCTTAAGTCTGGATTTCAGCAAGTGAAATGCATGCTCAATTGGGTTAAGATCTGGTGATTGACTTGGCCATTGAAGAATGTTCCACTTTTTTGCACTCATGAACTCCTGTGTAGCTTTGGCTGTATGCTTGGGGTCATTATCCATCTGTACTATGAAGCGCCGTCCAATCAAGTTTGCAGCATTTGGCTGAATCTGGGCTGAAAGTATATCCCGGTACACTTCAGAATTCATCCGGCTACTCTTGTCTGCTGTTATGTCATCAATAAACACAAGTGACCCAGTGCCATTGAAAGCCATGCATGCCCATGCCATCACGTTGCCTCCACCATGTTTTACAGAGGATGTGGTGTGCCTTGGATCATGTGCCGTTCCCTTTCTTCTCCAAACTTTTGGCTTCCCATCATTCTGGTACAGGTTGATCTTTGTCTCATGTGTCCATAGAATACTTTTCCAGAACTGAGCTGGCTTCTGGAGGTGTTTTTCAGCAAATTTAACTCTGGCCTGTCTATTTTTGGAATTGATGAATGGTTTGCATCTAGATGTGAACCCTTTGTATTTACTTTCATGGAGTCTTCTCTTTACTGTTGACTTAGAGACAGATACACCTACTTCACTGAGAGTGTTCTGGACTTCAGTTGATGTTGTGAACGGGTTCTTCTTCACCAAAGAAAGTATGCGGCGATCATCCACCACTGTTGTCTTCCGTGGGCTCCCAGGTCTTTTTGGATTGATGAGTTCACCAGTGCTTTCTTTCTTTCTCAGGATGTACCAAATTGTAGATTTTGCCACTTCTAATGTTGTAGCAATTTCTTGGATGTTTTTTTTTCTGTTCTTGCAGCTTAAGGAGACCTCCTGTGACCGCATGTTTCCTTCACAGCAAAACCTTCCAAATGCAAACACCACACCTCAAATCAACTCGGCCCTTTCATCTGCTTAATTGAGAATGACATAACAAAGGGATTGCCCACACCTGTCCATGAAATAGCCTTGGAGTCATTTGTCCAATTACTTTTGGTCCCTTGAAAAACAGGGTGGCACATGTTAAGGAGCTGAAACTCCTAAACCCTTCATCCAATTTTAATGTGGATACCCTCAAATGAAAGCTGAAAGTCTGGACTTCAACTGCATCTGAATTTTTTTGTTTCAAATTCATTGTGGTAATGTCTAGAACCAAAATTAGATAAATGTTGTCTCTGTCCAAATATATATGGACCTAACTGTATGTCTATCTGTGTGGGTGGGTGAGGAGGACCACTGAGTAAGTCCAAAAGATGAAGTAAAAGACAGGAGTTTGGAGGCTGTTGACTAAAGTGTATGAAGTGTATCAGTAGGGATGATGAAGTTGCCCATGATGATAGTGGGGATGTCAGTGGAAAGAAAGTGAAGAAGCCAGGTAGAGAATTGGTCAATAAAGGCAGTGGCCGGACCCGGAGGTGGGTAGATGGCGGCCACTTGGAGGTTGGAGGGAGAGTAGATGCGGACCGAGCGGACATCAAAAGAGGGGAGGATAAGGGAGGGTAGAGGTGGGATTGGGTTAAAGGTGCAGTTAGTGGAAAGGAGAAGACCACTCTCCACGATGTCTGTTGCCAGGGTGAGGAGTGTGGGTGAAGTGGAGGCCGCCGTAACACAGAGCAGCAGGGTAGGCGGTGTCAGCCATGTTTCTGTGAGGCTGAAGAAGGAAATATTGCGTGAGAAAAAGAGGTCATGGATCACATGAAGCTTATTGCAGATGGAGCGGGTGTTCCAGAGTGCTCCAGAGAAAGGGAGAAGGAGGTGGGCGTCAAGGGCATGGGTTTTATGTTGGAGAGATTGCGGTAGTTCATATTAGGTAGGGAGCGGTTGGAGTGGGAATTAATGGGAGTATCAGCTGTGGGGGTACAGGATTGGGAGATATGTCGCCAGCAGTGAGAAAAAGCAGAGAGAGGGAGAGCAGGTGGGAGAAGGAGAGTGGCAGAGTGTGTGTTAGTAGGAGAGATCTGAAGTTGCGGACAGGTCCGCAGAAGACAGAAGAGGTCAGGTGGTTAGGTAAGAGGGAAGGGGAGATTATTATTTGGTTAAAGGATGCTGGGGTTTGGAGATAGCATAGGAGAGTGAGGATTAGTGGAGCAAAAACTGTGAGAGCATTTGTTAGCATGGTGAAGATGAAAGAGTGGGATGAACTTAATCTTATCACTTCAATGGTTTTCTCACCCTGTCCCTGATTGGATTAACAGTGTGAAGATTTCTTTCTATCATACTCAGACACACAGCTGACTTTATTGTGTAACTACTGAGAAGTGCAGTAGGATTCTTTACCTCATTATTGCATTATTAAGTCTATGTGTTTAGAACTTTAAGATTTATGTCAATTATCTTCTCACATAACTTACCTGACAAATCTGAACTCCTAATAATATATTGAAAAATTAAGCAATTCTTGTGTATATAACTCAACGCTGCTGAGCTCAAGGGGATATAATCTGGCATCAGGGGGTATGAAATGGCCTAGGCCAATTTATGCCGCAGAGTATAAATTGGCGTAGTCCACAATGTACCCAGGGTATAATAAAGCCTAGGCAGCTTTCACCCCGGGTATAGTCTGGACTCGGGGTATACTATGGCATGTTACACCGGGACCCTTAAAGTGCTAACCAATGATTCACCATGCTGCCCTATGTCACAAATATATATTGTCTGACATCTCCATTAAGTATACAGGGAATGATTCATCAAAGCTTTTTTGCCAGATTTTTGGTGAAAAAAGCTTTGAAAAGTCACGCAGTTTGAGGTTGCGCAAAAAAAATGAGACTTCTTGTGTTATTACGCCATTCTTGCTCCAGCTCAAACATAGTGGGCGGAGGTAGGGCAGGATGTGGGCGTGGCAGTGTGTGGCGAGCCCGGTTCAGAAAATTCATGACTAGCGGTGGCACTACATATCTTACTCCAGTTTCAGACTGGAGTAAGATTTGTGGCAAGGTGGACATAGAAGCGCATGCCTCTACACAGGTCGCCTGATTCATTAGCCCCTTTCTGACATTAGACATAATGATCCGTTCATGTGACCTGGGCCAATTTGACCATGGACGAATCATTACGTCTAAGCGATTGACCGTGTTCACGGGGGGAACACGCCCGATCGCGACTGGGTGTCTGCTGATTCTGACAGCAGACACCCGGCACTTTAAGCCCTGAAATGCTGCGATCTAACAAGATTGCAGCATTCCGGGAGCCGGTCGAGGGCTGACAGCCCCTCTGCCTTTGGATAGCTCTCAGAATAAAGTGATGCAAAAACAATTATTTTTTCTATAAAATAGTTTTTATTATATAAAAGCGCCAAAACATAAAAAAATATAAATGAGGTATCGCTGTAATCATACTGACCTGAAGAATAAAACTGCTTTATCAATTTTACCACACACGGAACGGTATAAACCCCCCAAAAAAGAAATTCATGAATTGCAGGTTTTTGCTCATTCTGTCTCGCAAAAATCGGAATAGAAAGCGATCAAAAAAGGTCATGTGCCCGAAAATGGTACCAATAAAAACGTCGACTCGTCTCGCAAAAAACAAGACCTCACATGACTCTGTGGGCCAAAATATGTAAAAACTAAAGCTCTCAAAATGTGGTGATGCAAAAACGATTTTTTGCAATAAAAGGCGTCTTTTAGCGTGTGACAGCTGGCAAACATAAAAACATTAGTTTTCAATCTGGATGATGCAAGTTGCAACCGTCCTCGCTGAGAACCAATGGTGAATAAGCTGCTGGGAACGCAGCATCAGTAACCGGGGGTGACGTTATAGAGGTTACCTCCGGTCACTGGGCTCCGTTCCCAGTCGGGCTGAGCTGCAGTGAGATCCCCCCTAGCATCATGAGCACTCACGGGTCTATCGGGGATCTCACCGAAGTCACCACAGTTACATCCAGTCGCTAGGTTCTGTTCCCAGCCGGGCTGAGCTGCAGTGAGATTGGGGTCACTTCTAAAATTCACATTCCAAGAAACAGTAAATTAGTTCCAAAAAGGGGGCACTTATTGGGCATTGCCACTGTTAAGGCACATCTAGATAAGTTCCTTGGGAGGTCTAGTTTCCAAAATGGGGTCACTTGAGGGTCATTTCCACTGTTTATGCACATCAGGGGCTCTTCAAACGCGACGCCCACAGACCATTCCATCAAAGTCTACATTCCAAAACGTCACTACTTCCCTTCCGAGCCCCGACGTGTGCCCAAACAGTAGTTTTCTCCCATATATGGGTATCAGCGCACTCAGGACAAATTGGACAACGACTTTTGGTGTCCAATTTCTTCTGTTACCTTTGGGAAAATTAAAAATTTGGGACTAAAAGATCATATTTGTGGGAAAAAATTATTTTTTATTTTCAAGGCCTGGCATTATAAACTTTAATGAAACACCTGGGGCTTCACAGTTCTCACCACACATCTAGATAAGTTCCTTGGGGGGGGGTCTAGTTTCCAAAATGGGGTCACTTGTAGGGGGTTTCCTCTGTTTAGGCACATCAGGCACTCTCCAAATGTGACATGGCATCCGATCTCAATTCCAGCCAATTTTGCGTTGAAAAAGTCAAATGGCGCTCCTTCCCTTCCGAGCTCTGCCATGTGCCCAAACAGTGGTTTACCCCCACATATTGGGTATCAGCGTACTCAGGACAATTTGCACAATAACTTTTGAGGTCCAATTTCTCCTGTTATCCTTGACAAAATAAAAAATTGGGGGTGAAAAATAATTTTTGTGGAAAAAATATGATTTTTTAATTTTACGGCTCTAAGTTATAAACTTCTGTGAAGCCCTTGGGGGTTCAAAGTGCTCCCCACACATCTAGATAAGTTCCTTGGGGGGTCTAGTTTCAAAAATGGTATAATTTGTGGGGGGTTTGCACAGTTTAGGCACATCAGGGGCTCTCCAAACGCGACATGGCATCTGATCTCAATTCCAGCCAGTTTTGCATTGAAAAGTCAATTGGCGCTCCTTCTCTTCCGATCTCTGCCATGCACCCAAACAGTGGTTTACCAGCACATATGGGGTATCAGCATAATCAGGACAAATTGCACAATAACGTCTGGGGTCTAATTTCTCCTGTTACCCTTGGTAAAATAAAAAATTTGTATCTGAAGTAAAAAAAATTTAGACATTCCAAAAATTCCTGTGAAGCACCAGAAGGATTAATAAACTTCTTGAATGTGGTTTTGATCACCTTGAGGGGAGCAGTTTTTAGAATGGTGTCACTTTGGGTATTATTTGTCATATAGACCCTCAAAGTGACTTCAAATGTGTTATAGTCCCTAAAAAAAAAATAGTGTTTTAAAAATGAGAAATCATTGTTTAATTTTTAACCCTTATAACTTCATAGCAATACAAAAAATTTGGTTCCAAAATTGTGTGATTGTAAAGTAGACATGTGGGAAATGTTACTTATTAGGTATTTTGTGTGACATATTTCTGTGATTTAAGGACATGCAATTTTCCAATTTTGAATTTTCAACATTTTCAAAATTTTTGCCAAATTTCGTTTTTTTTTTCACAAATAAACGCAAGTCATATCAAAGAAATTTTACCACTATCATGAATTACAATATGTCACGAGAAAACAATGTCAGAATCACCGGGATCCATGGAAGCGTTCCAGAGTTATTAAAGTATCTCATAATAGGACAGTGGTCAGAATTGTAAAAATTGGCCCCATCATTAACATACAAACTACCCTTGGGGGTAAAGGGGTTAAAAGCGTGCGCCTCTTAATGAATCATGAGTGTCCGCTCAAATACACCCCCTTCATCAAGACTGAGGAGAAAATAGCCAATGTTATGGATCAGGGCCATAAAATTCTGAAGAAGTATATTGTTAATTTGGCAGTTTGCTATTATTGAACAGATACAGCATACATTTATGTTAAGCATCTAAAAACTATATATATAAAACATATATAAATAACTGCAGTAAGCAAACAAAGCATTTAAATTACATTACAATAGATTTCTTGAAAACTGTAGATATAGTCATTTTTTCTTAAAGACAAGGACTAATCATCCTTCTCATCAAAATGGGTTAAAAATGTGTCTGCGCCTTAAATGGAGTGCGCATACAAGTATTTTATGGGTTACAATGCACATTAGAAGTGTTCGCTATAATAGTGACCTACATTTATCAAATTCATACTTGAGATAAGCCACCTGCCATATAAATCAGCCACCCACTTTCTTCACCAATTTACAAATCTAGGGCAAAGTCTTGAACATCATTTAAAAATGTAGGCATGCAAAATAAGGTAATATCTATTTTTAAAACTCAACATAACCAAACAGCCCTTTATGTTTCATTATATTTTCAGTATAGCATACCGTAATAGGTTTCATAAAAAAAAAGGAACCCAATTTCTATGAATATGGCATGTACATTTGAAAATAGATAGGAGCTGGGCAAGCTTGGACAGTATCACACAAGCTTGCAGTATTAAAGTGCACCTAGGGAATACATTGTTGCAAAAATAGCTAAAAGTATTTTTTAAAACCAAGTTTATAAAGCACTATTGTTATGAGAAAATAGTATACCATTTTTTTTTAGTACAAGGCACTGTTCCTCTACAAAAAGACAAAGTATCTTTTCCTTTAAAAGTCAATTATTCTGTTCCTATGTTATTCCTCTATCAAGTTTATTAACAAATGGACAAGTGGGCATTAACGTTTTCCTTAACAAAGAGGTGTGTCTCTGCACTGCTGGCAAAAAATGGGGAAATGGGTGCTCAACTGTTATGGTGTAGGGTACTCAGAAGTAAACGATAGTCATTAGCAAATGAAAAAAGTCAGCACTCCAATTGCAATAAAACGTAATATTTTATTAACATATGAACGACTCAAATGAAAACAGAAAATAATCAACAGTTTCAGCCGTATGCAGCCTTTCTAATGTACTTCTGTGCAAATAGGAAATAATAAACAAAAATAAATAAAAAATAATTAGGGTCATGTATCAGATAAATTAAATACAATTGGCATGTATGTATCAAATATGTTTACAAACAATAAAAACACATTACTGTATATACTCGAGCATAAGCCGAGTTTTTCAGCACATTTTTATGTGCTGAAAATGCCTCTCTCGGCTTATACTCTAGTCATTGTCCCAGAAGACAGTGGGGGAGGGGAAGCGCAGAGCAGCCGGTCACAGGAAGCAGGAGTTGGCTGCTGTGGCTAAGTCCAGTGCCCGCTGCTAAAGAGAAATGAGTATTCACTGCGCTGACAATGAATATTCATTTCTCTCATAGTGCACAGTGTCAGCCGCAGCAGCCGGCTCCGGCAGCGGCCGGGCGATCACGTGCACCCGCTACATAAGAGTTATGAATATTCACCTCTCTCCATTCCCATAGGCATGGAGAGAGGTGAATATTCATTCCTTTAACCCTTCACCCCCAAGGGTGGTTTGCACGTTAATGACCGGGCCAATTTTTACAATTCTGACCAATGTCTCTTTATGAGGTTATAACTCTGGAACGCTTCAACGGATCTTCGCGATTCTGAGACTGTTTTCTCGTGGCATATTGTACTTCACGTTATTGGTAAAATTTCTTCGATATAACTTGCGTTTATTTTTGAAAAAATGCAAATATGGCGAAAATTTTGAAAATTTTGCAATTTTCAAACTTTGAATTTTTATTCCCTTAAAACAGAGAAATATGTCACACAAAATAGTTAAGAAATAACATTTCCCACATGTCTACTTTACATCAGCACAATTTTGGAATCAAATTTTTTTTTTCTTAGGAAATTATAAGGGTTAAAAGTTGACCAGCGATTTCTCATTTTTACAACAAAATTTACAAAGCCATTTTTTTAGGGACTACCTCATATTTGAAGTCACTTTGAGGGGTCTATATAGCAGAAAATACCCAAAAGTGACACTATTCTAAAAACTGAACCCCTCAAGGTACTCAAAATCACATTCAAGAAGTTTATTAACCCTTCAGGTGCTTCACAGGAGCTGAAGCAACGTGGAAGGAAAAAATGAATATTTAACTTTTTAGCCACAAAAATGATTTTTACAAACTTTTTTTTTATTTTCACAAGGGTAAAAGAAGCGAATGGACAGATAAAGTTGTTGTGCAATTTCTCCTGAGTACTCCAATACCCCATAAGTGGGGGAAAACCACTGTCTGTGCGCACAGCAGAGCTCATAAGGGAAGTAGCGCCGTTTGACTTTTTCAAACTAAAATTGGCTGGAATTGAGATTGGATGTCATGTCGTGTTTGGAGAGCCCCTGATGCGCCTAAACAGTGGAAACCCCCCACAAGTGACACCATTTTGGAAACTAGACCCCCTAAGGAACTTATCTAGATCTGTTGTGAGCACTTTGAACCCCCAAGTGTTTCACAAAAGTTTATAATGCCTGTGTGTGAAAAAAAAAGAAACAATTTTCCACCAAAATTATTTTTTAGTCCCAAATTTTTGATTTTTCCCAAGGAAATTGGACCCCAAAAGTTGTTGGCCAATTTGTCCTGAGTACGCTGATACCCAATATGTGGGGGGGGGAAACTGTTTGGGCGCACGGCAGGGCTTGGAAAGGAAGTAGTAACGTTTTGGAATGCAGACGTTGATGGGGGTCATGTTCCATTTGCAGTGCCCCAGATGAGCCTAAACAGTAGAAACCCCCCACAAGTGACCACATTTTGGAAACTAGACCCCCTAAGGAACTTATCTAGAGCTTTGGTGAGCACTTTGAACCCCCAAGTGCTTCACACAAGTTTATAATGCCCAGGCATGAAAATAAAAAATCCTATTTTTTTTCCCACAAAAAATATTTTTAGTCACTAATTTTTTATTTTCCCAAGGGTAACAGGAGAAATTGGACCACAAAAGTTGTTGTCCAATTTGTCCTGAGTACGCTGATACCCAATATGTGGGGGGTTTCCACTGTTTGGGCGCACGGCAGAGCTCGGAATGGAAGGAGCACCATTTGACTTTTTCCAACCAAAATTGGCTGGAATTGAGATTGGACGCCATGTTGCATTTGGAGAGCCCCTGATGTGCCTAAACAGTGGAAACCCCCACAAGTGACCCCATTTGGGAAACTAGACCCCCTAAGGAACTTATCTAGATCTTTGGTGAGCAATTTGAACCCCCAAGTGCTTCACACAAGTTTATAACGTAGAGCCGTAAAATTAAAAAATCATATTTTTCCCACAAAAATGATCTTTTCACCCCAATTTTTATTTTCCCAAGGGTAACAAGACTCCAAAAGTTATTGTGCAATTTGTCCTGAGTACGCTGATACCCCATATGTGGGGGTAAACCACTGTTTGGGTGCATGGCAGAGTTTGGAAGGGAAGGAGTGCCGTTTGACTTTTTCAACGCAGAATTGGCTGGATGCCATGTCGTGTTTGGAGAGCTCCTGATCTGCCTAAATAGTGGAAACCCCCCACAAATGACACCATTTTGGAAACTAGACCCCTCAAGGAACTTATCTAGATGTGTGGTGAGCACTTTGAACCCCCAAGTGCTTCACAGAAGTTTATAACGTACAGCCGTAAAATAATTTTATTTTTTTTTTTTTTTTACAAAAATGATTTTTTCGTCCCCAATATTTTATTTTCACAAGGGTAACAGGAGAAATTTGACCCCAAAAGTTGTTGTCCAATTTGTCCTGAGTATGCTGATACCCAATATGTGGGAGAAAACTACTGTATGGGTACACGTTGGGGCTCGGAAGGGAAGTAGTGACGTTTTGGATTGCAGACTTTGATGGAATGCTCTGGTGGCGTCATGTCGCATTTGGAGAGCCCCTGATGCACCTAAACAGTCGAAACCCCACATAAGTGACCCCATTTTGGAAAATAGACCCCTCAAGGAACTTATCTAGATGTGTGGTGAGCACTTTAAACCCCTAAGTGCTTCACAGAAGTTTATAGCGAACAGCCGTAAAAATAAAAAATATTTTTTTTTTTACAAAAATTATTTTTTCGCCCCCAATATTTTATTTTCACAAGGGTAACAGGAGAAATTGGACCCCAAAAGCTGTTGTCCAATTTGTCCTGAGTACGCGGATACCCAATATGTGGGAGAAAACTACTGTATGGGTACACGTTGGGGCTCGAAGGGAGTAGTGACGTTTTGGATTGTAGACTTTGATGGATGGTTGGGGCGTCATGTCGCATGTGAGACCCCTGATGCGCCTAAACAGTGGAAACCCCCCACAAGTGACCCCATTTTGGAAAATAGACCCCATAAGGAACTTATCTAGATGTGTGGTGAGCGCTCTGAAGCCCCAAGTGCTCCACAGAAGTTTATAACGTACAGCCGTAAAAACAAAAAAAATCATTTTTTTTTTAAAAAATGATATTTTTGCCCCCAGTTTTTTATTTTCCCAGGGTAACAGAAGAAATAGGACAAATTGCACAATAACTCTTAGGGTCCAGAGTACGCTGATACCCCATGTGGGAGTAAACTACTGTTTGGGCGCATGGCAGAGGTCAGAAGGGAAGGAGCACAGTTTGACTTTTCAACGCAGAATTGGCTGGAATTGAGATCAGACGTCATATCACATTTGGAGAGCCCCTGATGTGCCTAAACAGCGGAAACCCCCCAATTCTAACTCCAACCCTAACCCCAACACACCCCTAACCCTAGTCCCAACCCTAACCACAAACCTAACCCTAACACACCTCTATCCCTAATCCCAACCATAACCCTAATACTAACTTTAGCGCCAACCCTAACCCTAACTTTAGCCGCAACCCTAACCTTAACCATAACCCTAATGGGAAAATGGAAATAAATACATTTTTTTAATTTTATTAGGGGGTCGTTACAGACGCGGCGATACTAAATATGTGTACTTTTATTGTTTTATTTTTTTCATTTACAGGAAGAAATGAATTTTTTGGGGAATATTTTTTTTTCTTTTAATTTATTTTGGAATTTTTTTTTTACACGTTTATTTTTATTTTTTTTACTTTTTTACATTGTCCCAGGGTGGGACATCACTGTAAAATGTCAGATCGCTGGTCTCACAGTGTGCACAGCACTCTGTGAGACCAGCGATCTCACAGGCAGCGCTGCAGGCTTCTCCGTGCCTGCTCTCGGCAGGCACTGAGGAAGCCGCCTCCCTCCAGGACCCCGGCGCCATCTTGGATCCGGGTCCTGGGAGGGAGGAAGCCCTCAGAACAGCGCGATCACATCGCGCTGTTCTGAGGGTCTCAGGGGGGGCGCGCTGGGAGCCCCCCCCCTGCGCGATGCTCCCCTGTGCCCCCAGTACACCGCGATCATGTTTGATCGTGGTGTGCAAGGGGTTAATGTGCCGGGAGCAGTCCGTGACCGCTCCTGGCACACAGTCCCGGGTGTCAGCTGTGATAATCAGCTGACACCCGGCGGCGATTAGCTGCGCTCCCCCCGGGAGCGCAGCTAATCGCTATGACGTACTATCCCGTCCATGGTCAGATTGTCACAGGTTTTATGGACGGGATAGTACGTCAGATGTCAGAGAGGGGTTAATGAGCAAGGACACGTGATCGCCCAGCCGCTGCAGCTGCTGGCACTGGAACAAGATGAGGGAGGGCAGCGATGGTAAGTTGGATTTTTTTTACATTTTTTATGCTTTTCTCATGGAGGCCATGCATACAAGGATAGGGATGAGGAACCATGCATACCAGGATAGGAATGAGATGGCCATGCATACAAAGATAGGGATGAAGAGCCATGCATACATGGATGGGGATGAGGAACCATGCATACCAGGATAGGGATGAGGGGACCATGCATACCAGTAGAGGGATGAGATGGCCATGCATTCAAGGATGGAGATGAAGAGGCCATGAATACAATGATGGGGATGAGGAGATCATCCATACAAGTATGGGGATGAGGAACCATGCATACCAGGATTGGGATGAGGGGACAATGCATACAAGGATAGGGATGAGGATCCATGCATATCAGGATAGGGATGAGGAGACATGCATACAAGGATAGGGCAAATGAGCCATGTATACAAGGATAGGGATGAGGAACCATGCAGACCAGGATAGGGATGAGGAACCATGCATACCAGAATAGGGATGAGGAACCATGCATACTAGGATAGGGATGAGGTGCCATGCATACAAGGATAGAGAAAATGAGTCATGCGTACAAGGATATGGATGAGGAACCATGTATACCAGGAAAGGGATGAGGGGACCATGCATACCTGGCTTATACTCGAGTCAATAAGTTTTCCCAGTTTTTCGTGACAAAATTAGGTGCCTCGGCTTATACTCGGGTCGGCTTATACACGAGTATATACTGTATGTAAATTCACAAGATCATTGAACCCCAAAAATTAACAAAAGGATAGCAGTCCACTATAAGTAGATGTATGCAGATGAATTAAAGAGTAATCCAATGGAGTGTTCCAAGAGAGAGGCATAATATAGTAAGTGGCTCTCATTTTGGCATATATCAGTAAGGCATTGTTCAGAATATAGAAAAAAGGCCCAAAGAAAAAATAAAATAAAATGAGAAGGAGGAAGAGGTAAGGTAAAGGACTGAGCGTGAGGAGGAAGTTTATAAACAAAAGAGTAAACCCCATAAACAATGTATACATGTCAGAGAGGCAAAGAGAAAAGCTTAATAATACCTGCATTGGTGTGGGGTTCCAACATGCGAATATGTCGTGCTATGGCACTGTGGTAATGTCCAGTGGTCAAGTGGCGCACTTTACGTGGTGTAGGGGCAGGATCGCAAAAGACATCCAGCGACGCGGGTGCTGGCTCTCGGGCATAATAGTGTGCAAGCTGATTGGTGTCGGAAAAAGCTGAGGACGGTGCAGTCATGCACTGTACAAGTACTATAAAAGAAGGAGATGATAAAAATGATAGTATGCACACAAAAGAGAGAAATAAATAACAAAGAAAGATAGATAAACAAGCTGAGTGGAGATTAGCATGTGGGTTCTTACAGTGTAAAAGGAAGATGATATATTGTATAGGGATCTATACCTTTAGGAGTTTATTAGAAAATTTAGGGTAAAGAAGGAAAACAAATAATAGGCAACCATAACAATATAGCAAATTCAAACAACTCACATAAATTAAAGCTGAACCTAATATTCTTTACTGATCCCATAAATCAGTATGTTTCTCATACTCTCAGTTAAGGCCAAGTGGGAATAAAGTCTGTAGGACATGAATCTAATAGGATTCACAGTCTTTAATTTTTCCTTAGCAAGTGGGCACTACAGTTTTCTTTATCAAAGAGGCGTGTCTCTGCACTGCTGGCACTCTGAGTACTGATTGGATGTCATCATACTGCGTAGGGTCAAATGTTAATATATTCATAAAGAATGAAAAAGGAACGGCACAACACAAAGTTATAAGAAAAAAAAGCTTAAAAAATTGTATTTTATGAAGAACGCAGGTATTTACTAAAACGAACATGTTAGGAAAGCTAACAGGTCCTTGTCTCTAATTTGAGATCTCTATGGGATCCATATGTAAAAATACATCTGTTTTCCCATTAATCCAACTGCAGTTTTTAGATATCAAAAAGTCATATAGTATCTGTACCGTGGTTTCATATTCACCCATATTCACATATTCAATTTTTCAGTTTCCATTGTCTTCTATTATATGATGGAGTCTTACAATTTTGTATTACTCATTTACACAGAAAAAGTAAAAAGAATTCATACCAAAAACATATAGCTTTAAATAGGGGTATGAATTTTTTTTTTAGAGAACTGGTAAAAATGCAATGTGCTGTAACGACCCTGTCAGCGCCAGCGAACTGCCACGGATGAGCAGGGTGACTCACCCACACTGCGGAGGAAGGGTCGTAGGGGAGGCTCAGGCAGACGGGACCTGAGCAGCGTGGTGAGAGGAGACACTGAGGGTAGCAGTAAGCAAAAGGACCTGCGATCCTGTGACCACAGGGGGCAGGGCTTAGCTTCCTGCTGCTGAAGCAGAGTGCAGGACTCTCCAGGGATCCTGGATTAGTAAAGAGGGAAACTCAGGTCAGACAAACGGGGGTCATACACGGAGAGGACGGCGAAGTACAGAAGGGGCGAGCAGAGAATAGTCAGAACATAAGCCAGGAGTCATACACGGAGATAGCAACGCAGTACAGGAGGGGTAAACAGAGAATTGTCAGGACAAAGGCCAGGGGTCATACACGAGATAGCAACGCGGTACAGGAGGGGCAGGCAGAACTCATAACAGGAACAGAACCAAGTCAAAACCAAGCAAGCATAGAGAATCACAAGCACAAAGC
This sequence comes from Oophaga sylvatica, assembly GCA_033576555.1. NCBI lineage: Eukaryota > Metazoa > Chordata > Amphibia > Anura > Dendrobatidae > Oophaga > Oophaga sylvatica. The sequence continues at coordinate 347,560,808 of JARQOD010000002.1, forward strand.
ACAGGGTCCAACACACTCGGCAAAGGGTCAAAGTATAAGTGAAAGGGAATGGCTCCACAATGAGGCTATAAGAAGCCTCCCAGAATCCCAGAGTGAGGCCATCCAAATTAACCCTTAACCTACCTTTTCCACAAACTCAGGAAACCATGACATGTGCCAAATGCTTTCACTGGTGCATGTATACAGACATTTGCCATATTCCTTTTGCGGCATCTCTATGTGGTTGACAAAGCTGCCTATAAATTTTTGAGTTGTCACTTGACATCTTATTCTTTATTTGCTAAGCAATTCAAGTCACTGCTTAGCAAATTTTGCAGTTTTGAGAATATTCAACAATGTTCATTGGGGTGACTAATATTCTGTACTGTACAATCACACAAGAAGAATTGCAGTAAAGTGCCTACAGACGCTATTACAGTTAATGACAGAACAATTTGATGGTTGTTAACTGTGATCACTATATCTAGAATAGTGAAAGAAAAAATCTGTGACTGACCGCTCATTTTAAGTGTGCATCATCAGTGGCAAACACTATCATTGTAGAATTTAATGTAATATCTAAAAAATGTGTATGGAAATATTGTCAGCATATGGCACACATCCAGGGTTGTAGTGCCTTAAAAGAAGAAAATCTGGAGAAATTATGTTTCTTGGCCATCTTTAATCACTGTGTGCATTCACTGTCTGTATTCAGTGCTAGCTCTGGGCTTGTCCCATATACTTTTGTGACTTTGTTTTTTCCTACAGGGAGCAAATGGGTATGCACTGAGCAGCTAAAAGACTATGTAGACTTTTAGAGACCTGGTAGATTGGGCAGAATGTGAACTTTAATTTGCCATTGTGGCACACAACCGCATATGTGTAAGGTTACCACAAAGCATTTGCATTTCCAACCAATTAGCCAATAAAAAGGTATCCGTTATGGGAGAAATTGGAATATTCAAGGACAAATTGTGCTAACAGCTATGGCAGTCTTACTAAAAGGGTTAAATTATTGCTTAATAGGTCAATTATGAACCCAAATCACCTACTCTAATTGTTCAATCAGCATTCCAATTTAAGGACAGATCATTCTACCCTTTCAGGTCACAGACCTCATCTCTAGAAAATTTAGATGGCTTCTTCCCATTAGATTGGAACAGGAAACTTAATTTTTGATAGCACTGAAATCAAAATTTGGTTTCCCTACATTGTCTATGTTATTATCATGTCTAAGCATAGCATTTAATCTCTGTGACCTTTCATTAAAGGGGTGGTTTGGTCTCAGAAGAACAGTTTTCCGAATTGTGACAGTGTTCAATGCACACACTGCCAAGATTTCCCTGTGGGTGGGCAGTAATGGGATCAATTAGCATACTTGAGGTCACCTGTCCACTAGTCTCCTGTGCTTCTCTTAAGTCTCTTTTATTAAAAAAAAGTCTAGTCGGGACAAGACCACAAGAAGAACTATTCCAGAGTCATTGGAGCAAACTGTTTGCTAAAGGTTCTCATATTTTGATTGTACTCTTGCTTTTGCCTTACAGTTACCAATGAAATACTGCCCAAAATAGTGAAGCGAGTTTAAAGCTTTAAAAGTCCTTCTTGTTTCAGTGAACAGAATCTGTACAAGTCATTTTTTTAAAGCTGATTTTAATCTAACTTGTAGAATGATTGTCAAATAGCAGATCCTAATGGTAGTCGGCATAATCGACATATGCAACTTTTCTCCGGTCTCAAATCCAGTTTTTTCTCAGTTGGTGCTAAAAATACAGCCGTGTGCACGTAGAACATAAAATAAAGCATGAAACTTCTCACTTTCTTTTTACACTTTTAGTTTACCTTTTGTATTTTAATTATCATTTGTATGCTATTGCATAGAAAATGAATGACTGGGTCATGCAATCAATGCAGGTTCAGTAAAATACGAAACAAAAACACGTATTGTCTGTTTGAAAAAATATATATTTCCTTCCAACTTTCGGCAATGCACTTATGACGAGACAACTCGAAGGCTTTTAGGTACAGTATTTGCAAGTGGATGAAAATACAAGTAGAATAGGCTAAAATAAAATATGTGTAGTTGGCAGTAAATGGGAGCCCACCACAGGTGAGAAATGAGAAATTTCGAGGTCAGTTGCACACTGTAAAAAAGGAGAAGTGCCGTTTAATGTAAATGTTTTCAAAGATAAATCAATCATCTCATCTCAGCTGAACATTAGCTCTGGGGTGTCCTAGAATCAAGTCCAAATAATTCAGAGTTATCAGACTCACAGGAGCTGATAATATTGATGTGGAGGATTTCAATGGAAAAGTAGTTTGCCCGATTTCAGCTCCTAACAAGTCTTGTAAATGTGTTTATTTTTTATTATTTAGAACTGTGCCACCTGAGTCAACTATATTCTGCCCCACACAAATGGCACTGCCATGTGCAAAGAGACTATATGGCAGAACACGGAGGATTGCAGACCTCCATGTATCTTCACCTGGCATCATATTAGAATTAATACTCCGATAGTGCATGCCATGATATGAAACTAGGTCATACAAATACTATGGGGCTCCCTCCGAAGTCTATAGAAACAGTATTTAGACAAAAAATAACCAGTTGGAATAAAAAACTATAATTATACTTTGAAAAACATGAATATTAGTGAAAGAAATATAGATCCAGTTTGGTGTTTGCTGACATGCCTTGATCTTTACCTAAACCTGACACTTTTTCATAACGAAACAATAAATTCTTCATATACTAAATTTTTTTCTAGTGTCTGTCACTCATTTTTACGCTGGCAGTCCACTTAAATGCAATCAGTAAAGATTTTGAGGCTTTTTACTTTAGATTCCCAGCGTAATGCTAACTCATCAGAACTAATTCATTTTCTATTTAAGTAGAAGCTTTCCCTTTTAAAGGTATTATTGGAGTTGACATACAGATATTACTTCTTATGCCCTAGAGACTTTCTGACTGTGTTACTTATCTACAAATAACAATTATATGTTATTAAAAAGGTTTGAACATATATAGCTGGAGTGATTAGAAGCTGAATGACTCTAGATGCTGAAATCATATTAACTTCAATTAGATTAGAACAAATTGGTTGTGAAATGGAGATAAATAAATACAATTGTTACCAGTTATGAATGGGAATCTTGCTGGAAAAAGAAAAGCAATGCAAAATAGGCAAAAAATAGAATGGCGCAATGAGTCTGCTTAGCTTTTTACGTTTCTGAGCTCTAAATGATCTCTTACATTTTGCCTTACAGATATGCGCTCGAAGCAGGTTCTGGACCACCAACATTTAGTAGACTAAATTAAGGCTTTCATACAGTTGCTAAAGAAACAAATGTTTTTAGATATCTACAAATATATATACAGTATATAAAACCAAACCGGTGATACACAGTCAATAACTGAAACAGCTATGTAGAAGGATTAAATGGATGAGGAACAGTCAAACGCTGCTACAAAGGTGAGGTTGTGGAAGACTGCTTCATGTCACTGGTCATGCACCATGACAATACTAAGAACAATAAGATTATATCAGCAAAGTCTCTCCCAGGCAAAGATTTCATAGCAGATTAGGGTTTCAACATGTGTTGTTCAAGTTATTTTGGTATTGTAGAGGGCAGGGGTGGACATACTGCTGATGCAGCAAGTTCAGCCACACATGGGCCTAGAGGTGGATAGAGGCCAAGACAGGACCCCATTATAGTGAGAGCAATCTGACTTATCATCTGCGGCCTGATGCTCCGGCTGCTAATGCCCAGCTTACCCTCATTGCAATCTATTTTGGCATCAGCAGCAAGGCGGACAGGTGGACTTTCCTTCAGCACTGCTGCATGCAATAAAAGATAGCTGTGGAGTCCAGAAAATCATCTTCAGCTTCCTGCATTTCCATGGCCGCCACTCTGTCTATGACTCAGCGGTGCGATTAGGTCATCACGCTGCTGAATCATAGAGAGAGTGCTGGACGGGAAGCTGAAGATGATTTTCTCACGTCTGCATCATCTAGCAAGTGCCTGGTCAGAAGAGGATGGATTTGGCACTGCAAGGGATTGTCTGGAGAATCAGAGAATCTTTTTATTAGCACTATGGGGGAGAGAATGATGAAGGGTAATGGGGAAAAGACAACAGACAGTCTTCTAATGAATTGAGGGAGAAGACAATGGATGGTCTTATAAATATAAGACCATCCATTGTCTTCTCTCCCCAATTCATTATGAGACCTGTATTGTCCTCTTTCCCACCAATGCATTATAAGACCCTGTGTTACCTTCTCTTTTCCCCAAATTCATTATAAGTTATAATGCATTGGTGGGAAAGAGGAGAATACAGGGTCTCATAATGAATTGGGGGAGAGAGGACAATACAGGTCTCATAATGAATTGGGGGAGAGAGGACAATACAGGTCTCATAATGAATTGGGGGAGAGAGGACAATACAGGGTCTATAATGAAAGGGGTAAGATAGGACAATACAGAGTCTTGTAATGAACTGGGGGTAACAAAGGACAATATAGGGTCTTTTAATATATTGGGTGAGAAAGGACAATAAAGAGTCTTATGATGAGTTGGGAGGGTCAGAGAAGACAATAAAGGGTCTTACAATGATTTGGGGGGACAAGAATATAATGAAATGAGGGGTAGAGAGAACAATATAGGGTATTATAATGAACTGGGGGTGACAAATGATGAATTGGAGGGGAAAGTAGACAATACAGGGTCTTATTTCTTATAGTCAATTGGGGGAGCGAGAGGGGACAATACTTTGTCTTATAACGAACTGGGGCAGCGTGAAAGGGACAAAGAACATGAACTGGTAATTTATTTGGAGGAAGAGTCACCCAATTTATATTTTGCATAGAAAGTGGCTAACGTTGGTGTGGAACATATTTGTATTCAGGGGCACATTGTGAAGGATTTTTAGTCAAGAGGCAAATGTATATAATACAGCCAGCATCTGCTCTCGGCTTCTGAGTCTGTTAAAGGCCCTGGCATGCTTCATGACAGAAATATCCGTCATGGGGCATTACGGAGTTAATAGTCTGCTTAAGCTGGCAAACCGCAGTTAACGTACAGATCGTTCAGTGGGCATAGGCTGCCAATGTAATCCCTGTTTTTTATATGAATTTCTACTGTGTTTGTTTTAGCAGCGGTTTTCGTCTCTTATTGGGATGTCATGTTTTAAGTAAAACTACGTAGTTTTGGAAACTTCCTGTTTTCTGAGTTACCTAATATTATATTAATAAATCTCTATTGTTAAAGTCATTTGTGGATTACATCTGCTTTTACTGCAGGTCCACTACAGAAATAAAGTAAAAACGCAAACATTTTTTACCTGCAGATTTTTCTCATTCAATTCTATAGAGGAAATGTGCGGATAAATCTCTAGGGAAATTGACATGCTGCGGGTTTCACAAATGCACCACAGGACAATTTCTGCAGTTTTAGAGAAACAGTACAGTGAGCATTACAAAAACTAAAAACATGACAATACAACAGAATACAATAAAATATTTTATTGTATTGTCATTTTTATGTTTTTAGTTTTAATTCCTTTCAATACGTGTTCTTTGCAAATGGGACTTGATAAACTTTGACACATTGTGTGTCCTTTTTGGCGCCATTATTTGAAATCTCATCACTATAAATGTGTCTGTATCATGTTTGCTTCCATATGGTTTTTTTTGTCCTGAATAAGAAGTATGTTAACTTCAAAACATGTAGACAAATAAAAAGACGCATACCCTTCCTGTGTGCACCTGGGTTTGCTATTCCACCCACCCACAGTGCGGAACATCCACAATCTCCTTTTACTCACGTTCTTTTTCAGGATCAGACTCAGCTGAAAAATACTTTAAGTGTATATAGCCTAAGGGCAGGTGCAGACAATTGTATTTTCGGTTTGAATTTGTTAGACAAAACTACTGGTCACGCTCAGACCAATGTTCGTTTATGGAGGTGTGCACAAGTCTGATTTCCTCTTCGGACAGAGCTTGTCCAAGGAAAAAAATTGCTTCATGCCACAGTTTAAATGCACTCGCAATATTCGGATCGCAATCGGACATGCCAGTCAATAACTATCAGACTGCACTCAAATGTCATCTGAGTGCAGTCCAATTTCCATGGACTGACAGAATGGAGAATTTTTTATCTCCATCTTCTCATCCGAGAGAATTGTATCATACTCTGATCAGACTGTAATCGGAGTTCGATTTGCATAATCGGGCCCATTCTCTCAGATGAGGAGAATATATGATCAACTGCTCCTGCCCTAAAAAGGATTCATTAGAACTGAAGACACAGATAAAATAATCATCCTTTTTTCCCAAGCAAAGCCAAATTTGTTTTAATTGGTGAAAACCCAGTCATATTTAGAAATATGGCTGCCATATGTCAGAATACATAATATGGACAAACGATTAATATAACATGAGAAATATTTTCAATCTACAGTGAAGATTACCAGTATCTCTTTTCTTCTGCCTAATAAAGAGATTTACTATCTTCACCCAAGAGGTTTTATGAGTAGTGTAGACCATAATCTTGCCAAATGAACACCTAAAATGCTAAATCACATTTCTGAAGCAAGGGTTCACCATACGTTTCGTATCTTTTGGAAAAAAAAACCCTGATATGTTGTGAAAGAAGAAAGGCCCATTTCAATATCTCATTGCTTTTATTCTAGATCCCTCTGTTTCCAATGGTAATTCTCAGGCCTCCATCTGTCTGCTCTAATAATATGTAAATAATAGGTCACCGGCTCTTGAGAATGAGACGGCCTCTAATGACCTGACCAGAAGATAAATGAGAGGCAAATAAGATAGGTGCTTTGTGATCTAATTCCGCTACTGTTATTAGAATTATGAAGAAACTGCTTTGGGCCTCCAAGTCAAATCATACATTGGTGTGAAAGTTATTGTTTTAGGATCCACTGAAGAAAATAAGAAGCTATCACCATCCACAAGATATTTTAATAAGCCTAGCTAGGTTTCAGGGTCTGCCAATTTAAACACATTTAATATCCATGCACACAGCACACAGATACAGTCAGGAAAATGGGAAACCTGAAGAACCTTATACAAATGAAAAGGCAGAAGGAGAGGCTCAAAAAAAAGAATATGTAATATTTACCAGCACATAGCCACAGAAGAGGCTGCACTGAAAAGTGAGCAATTTCTAGGTTTTGTTTCCATTTGCATCCACTTAGTATATTAATTCTTTACAACAGTTTTTGTATATACGAGCCTTTTTTTTAACTTTTTGATGTCTCTTCTATTTAGCCATTTATAAGGCCTCGTTAAGATGTCCATTTCATGGAAGAGTTTTTTGTGTTTTTTCATGTCTGTGTTTTTGCACAAGTGTTCTGCACCATAACATGGTGACATGTTTGATTTTGATCTGAGTCACTGATCAAACTCGCTAAGGTGAGTCTGTGAGTCAATGGAAAAATTGGACACCATTCTAGTCACATTCTAGTACTGTCCAATTTTCATGCTTGTTTGCTAGAAATCATAAACAAAAATAAGTGATGAAACGTTGATGATACTTTTTACCATTTACCTTTCAGGTCTCATCATGGTATCTGTTGACTTATGTGTTATTCTGTTATGTCTTTATTGTCTGAACAAGTCCCTTCTAAAATGTAAATGTGACGCCCCTGAGGGTCCAGTCGCCACAGAGGTACTGCAACTCAACCAGAGGTGTGGTATACCACCTTTCATGTAAGATTGAGATGCTTGACCTGGCTCTGACACAACACCACGTCCATCACACACTATAGCAGCAGTTCCTCTCTTATTCCTGCTGGCTAGGAAAGAGTGTGAGAAGGTGGGTGGAGCTGGAGGGTTAGAGCGGAAGAATTGAGGGAAGAGTGGGTGAGTCTTCCCACAGGGGAAGAAGAGGAAAGACGTGCATAGGCAACCTTCCCATAGGGGAAGGAGGGAAGAGATAGAATTGTGCAGCAGTCTCCTAGTCTGGAGGAGCTGCTGAAACGGACAGAAAGACTGAAGGAAGCTCTCTGAAGAAGGAAGGGATTTCTTAGAGGCACAGGCTGAACAAGTGTTACACGTGGGGCTCGTTCCAGGCTGACGGACGCCAGTTGGGGGAAAATCCAGGTCACAGAAGGGTCTCGGCCCCTTGACTAGTGGAGCGTACAACAGGACTCAGCTAGCAAGCGAACAGCTGTGTTATGTTTCGGTAGCTGAGGAGTGCAGGTAAAAAAGGCAATACACCAGAGCAGTTGGAATCTATGAGATTGCAGTACCCTGACTAACCACCACAACTAGAGGCAGCCGTGGAGCGTTCCTACGTTGGTCCTAGACGCCTCGTCACAGCCTGAGAAACTAACTACACCTAAAGATAGAAATAGGAAAGCTATCTGCCCCGGAGCAGAACCCAAAGATAATAGAAAGCCCCCAAACATGTAATGGCGGTTAGACAAGATGAAATACTGACACAGAAAAAAAATTGTATGAGCAAACGCTGGGGCCCAAACTAACTAAATAGAAAAGGATAGGAAGGGTACTTACTGCAATCCCAGAAAACCCTGAAAGGCACCAACTCTACTAATTTCAAAAACACCTGAGATCATACGACCTCTTCCACCTAAATTAGTTCTCTTGTGTAACAAAATCAAAACAGCAGCCACTGAAAAAACTGGAAAAAGCAAAAGTACAAACATCAGTGGCTGAACAAAACTGAGAGGGCAGAAGCCCCCGGAGGGGACCCTGAAGGCCCCCACAGAAGTGCAGGACAAAATGCAAAAATATAGCACAAACACAAAAGAAGAAAATGTCTTATCTGTTAGCAGGAGATGCAGACACGACACAGCAGGCTACAAGGGAAACAGGAATAAAGGATCCAGACCAGAACAATTGATCACCGGCAACCCTGATGGGAAGGTGACTCCCTTATATAAGACCAATCAGTAACACCTGATTCCCAGTCCTCACAATCTTCACTGGACAGACTAGCACCGCTTGTAACCACCAGAGGGAGCCTCTGCTCAGAACTCATCTCAAACCCATTCACAACAGTACCCCCCCCTTGAGGAGGGGTCACCGAACCCTCATTTGAGCAACCAGGTCGGTCAGGATGAGTTCTATGATACGCACGGATAAGTCTCCTAGCATGGATGTCCGAAGCAAACACCCAAGAATTGTCTTCCTGACCATAACCTCTCCATTTAACCAAATACTGGAGTTTCCGTCTAGAAAAACGAGAATCTAATATTTTCTCAACCACATACTCCAGATTGCCCTCAACCAAAACAGGGTCAGGAGGCACAGCAGCAGGAACCACTGGCTCAACAAACCTCTTCAACAAGGACTTGTGGAACACGTTATGGATCTTAAATGTCCCTGGAAGAAGCAAACGAAAAGAAACAGGATTAATAACCTCCATGATCTTATAAGGTCCAATGAACCTAGGCTTAAATTTAGGAGATGCTACTCTCATAGGAATATTCTTTGAGGACAACCAGACCAAGTCCCCCACTCTAAACCGAGGACCATCAGTCCTATGCCGGTTAGCAAACCGCTGGGCCCTCTCCTGAGAGAGGGACAACCTCTCCACTACCTGGTCCCAAATCTGCTGCATACGCTCCACAACAGAGTCAACACCTGGACAGACAGAAGCCTCCGTCTGTCCTGAAGAAAATCGAGGGTGAAACCCAGAATTACAAAAAAATGGAGACATCAAAGTGTCAGAGCTAGCCCTATTATTAAGAGCAAACTCAGCCAAAGGCAAAAAAGAGACCCAGTCATCCTGATCAGCAGACACAAAGCATCTTAGATAAGTCTCCAATGTCTGGTTTGTTCTCTCAGTTTGACCATTGGTCTGAGGATGAAATGCCGATGAGAAAGACAATTGAACACCCAGTTTAGAACAAAAAGTCCTCCAAAATCTGGAAACAAACTGGACTCCTCTGTCAGACACTATGTTCTCAGGAATGCCGTGTAAACGAACCACGTGCTGAAGGAACAACGGCACCAATTCAGAGGAGGAAGGCAACTTAGGTAATGGCACAAGATGTATCATTTTGGAAAACCTATCACAAATTACCCAGATGGTGGTCATTCTCTGAGAAACAGGAAGGTCGGAAATTAAATCCATAGAGATATGGGTCCATGGTCTCTTGGGCACAGGCAATGGCATCAACAAACCACTAGAGCGAGAGCAAGGCTTGGAGCGAGAGCAAGTCCCGCAGGACTGCACAAATTCCCTGACATCACGATACAAGGTAGGCCACCAAAAGGACCGACTAACCAAGTCTCTGGTACCAAAAATTCCGGGATGCCCAGCCAATGCGGAACAATGAATCTCAGACATCACACTCTTTTTCCACTGGTCCGGGACAAACAATTTTCCAACAGGGCAGCGCTCGGGCCTATCCTCCTGACACCCCTCCAGAGCAAGTCTCAAATTGGGCGAGATGGCGGAAAGAACTACACCCTCTTTCAAAATAACAGAAGGATCAGATAACTCAGGAGAGTCCGCAAGGAAACTCCTCGAGAGGGCATCCGCCTTAACATTCTTAGTGCCAGGAAGAAAGGAAACCACAAAATTAAAACGTGTGAAAAACAAGGCCCACCTGGCCTGTCTAGGATTGAGTCGCTTGGCAGATTCCAGATAGACCAGATTCTTATGGTCCGTAAGGACCACCACCTGATGTTTGGCTCCCTCCAGCCAATGTCTCCACTCTTCAAAAGCCCACTTCATGGCCAATAACTCCCGATTACCACGTCATAATTACGTTCAGTAGGAGAAAATTTTCGAGAGAAAAAGGCACAAGGGTTACTTTTAGAGGTCTCTGGATCTTTTTGGGACAAAACGGCACCTGCCCCAATTTCAGAGGCATCAACCTCCACCTGAAATGGCAGAGAAACATCAGGCTGCCGTAGAACAGGAGCAGAAGTGAATCTCTGCTTAAGTTCCTGAAATGCAGAGACTGCCTCAGGAGGCCAATTCACCACATCAGAACCCTTTCTGGTCAAATCAGTTAATGGTTTAACAATAACCGAGAAATTACCAATAAATTTACGATAAAAATTGGCAAAACCCAAAAATCTCTGAAGAGCCTTTAATGAAGTAGGTTGGACCCAATCACAGATGGCCTGAACCTTGACCGGGTCCATTTCAATAACAGATGGGGACAAAATGAATCCCAGAAATGAGATCCTCTGTACGCCAAAAGACACTTTGATCCCTTCACATACAGAGCATTCTCTCTCAAAATCTGGAATACAGTTCGAACATGTTTCACATGAGAGTCCCAGTCATTAGAAAAAATCAAGATATCATCCAAATAAACAATCAGAAATTTGTCTACAAAATCCCTGAAAATGTCATTCATGAAGGACTGGAAGACGGAAGGAGCATTAGTGAGCCCAAAGGGCATCACCAGGTACTCAAAATGCCCTTCAGGGGTATTGAATGCTGTCTTCCATTCATCCCCGTGCTTAATGCGAATAAGGTTATACGCCCCCCTGAGGTCAAGCTTGGTAAACCAAGTAGCGTTTTTCACCCTGGAAAACAGGTCAGAAATCAAGGGTAACGGGTATTGATATTTCACAGTAATATTGTTCAAGAGACGATAATCAATACACGGCCTTAAAGAACCATCCTTTTTGGCCACAAAGAAAAAACCGGCACCTAAGGGTGAAGAGGATGGTCTGATATGACCCTTCTCCAATGATTCCTTGATATAAGACCGCATAGCGTCAAGTTCAGGTACAGACAAGTTAAAAAGGCGACCTTTAGGGAATTTACTACCCGGCACTAATTCAATAGCGCAGTCATAGCTCCTATGGGGAGGCAAGGATGCAGATTTACTTTCGCTAAACACATCAGAAAAATCAATCAAAAAGTCAGGAACATCCTGAGCCTGGGGGGAGGCAGAAAAAACAGGAGTGTTGGTATTAACACATTGGCAGCCCCAACTGGTTACAGACACAGATTTCCAATCCAAAACAGGATTATGAGACTGTAACCAAGGAAACCCCAGCACGATAATGTCATGCAGATTATACAGAACCAAAAATTTGCAGCACTCCTGGTGATCAGGTTCAACCCTCATTATCACCTGAGTAGAAAACTGGGATTTATTCTCAGCCAAAGGGGTAGAATCGATCCCCAGTAGGGGAATAGACTTCTGTAGGGGTATCAAGGGAAATCCACAACGTTTAGCAAAATCATAATCCATCAGGTTAATAGCTGCTCCAGAATCAACGAAAGCCTGAGCAGAAAATGAGGACAGAGAGCATATCAGAGTGACAGTTAATAAAAACTTAGTCTGAACACTACCCAAGACAACTGAGCGTGCAAAACGTCCTCCCCGCTTAGGGCAGACTGAAATAGCATGAGAGGCATCACCACAGTAGAAACATAACCCATTGCGCTCTCGAAACTCATGACGCTGTGCCCCAGACACCACTCTATCACACTGCATGGGTTCAGAAGCAGGTTCACAAGGCAACACCATTCCACGCATACTTCTCCGCTCACGCAAACGTCTGTCAATTTGAATCGCTAATGACATAGAATCATTGAGACCAGAGGGGACAGGGAATCCCACCATAACATCCTTTACATTATCAGACAGACCCTTCCGGAAAAGGGCTGCCAAAGCGTCGTCATTCCATTTGGTCAGGACTGCCCACCTACGGAATCTCTGACAGTATAACTCAGCGTCATCAAGCCCTGATTTAATGCCAACAAGGCTTTTTCAGCTTGATCAGTGACATTAGGCTCATCGTACAATAACCCCAAGGCCTGAAAAAACGCATCAACATCACTCAAAACAGGATCCCCAGGTATCAGGGAAAAAGCCCAATCCTGAGGATCGCCGCGCAGGAGAGAGATGATAATTTGAACCTGCTGCGCTGCGTTCCCTGAGGACTTAGGTTTTAAGGCAAAAAACAATTTACAATTATTTTTGAAATTCTGAAACTTAGCTCGATCCCCTAAAAACAAATCTGGCATGGGAATCCTAGGTTCCACAACAGGCAACCCAGCAAGATAGATAGCAATACTCCGAACCTCAGTGGCAAGCTGATCCACACGGCCAGACAACTGTGCAAACTCCATTGAGAGAAAAGATCCTCCCCAGCACCCAGAGATACAGAGGGAAAAGAAAAAAAAAAATGCAACAAACAGAAAAATATCTCTGACAACTCTGACAACCTTTTTTCTTTCACAATATTTTTTCCCTTCTGTGAGTACCATACAATTTTCAATTTTTAGGCCGGTGATACTGTTATGTTTTGGTAGCTGAGGAGTGCAGGTAAAAAAGGCAATACACCAGAGCAGTTGGAATCTATGAGATTGCAGTACCCTGACTAACCACCACAACTAGAGGCAGCCGTGGAGCGTTCTACGTTGGTCCTAGACACCTCGTCACAGCCTGAGAAACTAACTACACCTAAAGATAGAAATAGGAAAGCTATCTGCCTCGGAGCAGAACCCCAAAGATAATAGAAAGCCCCCAAACATGTAATGGCGGTTAGACAAGATGAAATACTGACACAGAAAGAAAATAGTATGAGCAAACGCTGGGGCCAAAACTAACTAAATAGAAAAGGATAGGAAGGGTACTTACTGCAATCCCAGAAAACCCTGAAAGGCACCAACTCTACTAATTTCAAAAACACCTGAGATCACACGACCTCTTCCACCTAAATTAGTTCTCTGGTGTAACAAAATCAAAACAGCAGCCACTGAAAAAACTGGAAAAAGCAAAAGTACAAACATCAGTGGCTGAACAAAACTGAGAGGGCAGAAGCCCCCGGAGGGGACCCTGAAGGCCCCCACAGAAGTGCAGGACAAAATGCTAAAATATAGCACAAACACAAAAGAAGAAAATGTCTTATCTGTTAGCAGGAGATGCAGACATGACACAGCAGGCTACAAGGGAAACAGGAATAAAGGATCCAGACCAGAACAATTGATCACCGGCAACCCTGATGGGAAGGTGACTCCCTTATATAAGACCAATCAGTAACACCTGATTCCCAGTCCTCACAATCTTCACTGGACAGACTAGCACCGCTTGTAACCACCAGAGGGAGCCTCTGCTCAGAACTCATCTCAAACCCATTCACAACAAGCTGTGGCAAGTTTAGGGTCACAGCCAACAGCCACAATTATCTTCTCCGGAAAGGCAGCTAAAAAGAATCAAGTAAACACTTTGGGCACGTTATCTGACAGGGTTCTCAGCTGCTAGACTGGGACACTGATTGTGTGGTGCTGGGAAGGAAGAGGAGTGGAAATCAACACAGTGAGACGGCCAGGGAAGGCATATACTGACAGGGAGTTCTGGAAAGGTGTTCTCTATCTGCCTGGAAGTTTGCTGGATCCCTCACTTGGAGGATGTGGCACCAATCGGGCATCTGTGTGCACCAGAACTGTGAGTAAAGCTTTGGAAACTGCACCTGACTGTGTCTTCTCAAGTTCTTCCTACAACACCCACTCAGCACTGCTACATCCCTTGCCCAAATACTACATCTTTACCATCCACCTTATATTACGTCTGCCCTGGTACATAGCTCCACCTGCGGGAAGCTTTACCAACTCTTCTGCAACACCACCAGTCCCAGAGGATCTGCACTGCAGCACTGGTCACCTCTGATCAGAAACCACAAGTGGCGTCACAAACACTTTATTACAAACTCTATTACCCTTGTAAATACTCCCCTTTTACTGGACGCCCAGGGCCATGGACCAAGTCACTGCCGCTGTGACACTTCCCTTTTAAGAAGTGGCCCGGCACCGAGTACCTAACTGCCCAGGCGGGCGCTCGATATAGTGCTGCGGTATATCTTAGCACTATAGAATACAAATTATTATTATTGTTATTATTATTATTAATAATAAAAACTGACACACTGACCAAATACTGATGGAAATGTCAACAGTTATGAAAATGGTTCCATTCCTTATGTAAGGGAAAAATCTCTGATATCTGATCGAGCCTTAACGTTTAGCACTTAATTTCTTTGGATACAAATTTAGTGTTTATTGTCTTCTTTGTTATTAAAATCCTGTCCTGTTTTTGTATAAATTGTCACCTGGGGCATTATTTTTATCTTTATCCACATCTAATCTATACCTGATTATCAGGGTGCCTATATATAATATATTTTATATAATTGTACCATTTGGATTATCATGCCCTTCCCCTGCTTGTTGTCATATATTTCTTGCTTTCAATTTTTTTAACCTTGCATGTTTGTCATCACTTTGTTTTCAATAAAAAAATATGTATCTTATTATAATTTTTATGTTTAGGTGTGCCCTTTTTTTCTCTGTGCAGCTTTTCTTCTTGTTGTGTTGCTTTATTGCACCACAGTTTATTGTAGCACCCTTTTCTCTATAATTGATATATATATATATTTTTGTGGTGCCCACTATATCCTTTTTCTTACAGTCGACAAAGCATTGGATCGCACTCCAACCAGCGTTATTCTATGGGGCCGTGCACATGTCGGATTTTTTCCTCGGACAGTAATCTGATAGTCAGATCGCACTCAGCCATGCAAGCCAACGATTCTGTGGAAAACATCGGACTGCACAGACTGGAGAAAATGGAGAATTTTTTTTTACCATCTTCTCACCTCCAAGAAAATCGTATCACTCTATGATCAAGCTCTGATCAGAGTATGATTAGCATGATCAGCCCGATTGTTTCAGATGAGAAAAAATACAGTGGTGTGACCCTGGCCTAAAATTGATGAAACTCTAGCCAAACTTGGTAAAAACTGATACACTGACCAAACTCTGATAGTAAAAACTATCACACACACCAAAATCTGATGAAACAGTGTTGAAAGTCCAATTTTTTTTTTGTACGAGAAAATCAATAACATCTAAGTGAACTCTTAGTCACATCTGATTTTTAGGATCGCCTGATGACAGCCTAAAAAATCATGTATTCATACAGAAATTGGTAATCCAGATTTCTAGATATGAAATCTGCCTAGTTATGCAGAAAAACAGTTTCTTATGTATGAGATGTGACATCAGAGGAAGGTTTATATAACTTCTATTACATTTTGTTCATTTGTTTCTATGTCCTTATATTAATGCTATTAAAATCCTGTAACTAAATGTGTTTCATCTTATAGTTGGAATATTTGTGATATTATTATTTTTTAGAAATCCTGTAAGAATGTTCGAACAGTTATAATCTTCATGTGAAAGCAGAAAAGCCAGGAGGTATAGGATGGCTCATGGCTACCAGCAGACAGAAAATTGCCCTTTTATCCATCAGAAAAAGATTTTATGCCCATCCCCCTTCTTTCATTAACCTTGGATCCCTTAAATCCTCCAATGCATTCTGAAATCTCTTAACTGTTCTCATGTGGAAATTGTGATGCATATGCTGATGTGCACAAATGTATGTATGTGACTTCTGAAATCCAAATTTTCTTCTCTTGTCTTTTTAATGACATTAAGTACAAGTAAAAGTTTGGGCACTGCTGCTCAGTATTACTCTTATTGTGAACAGTTAAGCAAGTTGAAGATTAAATGATCTCTAAAAGGCCTAAAGTTAAAGATGACACATTTCCTTCGTATTTTAGGTAAAAAAAATTATATATTGTCATCTTTTAAATTTTAAAAATTACAAAAAGGAAAATGGGCCAATGCAAAAGTTTGGGCACCCTTGGAGATTTGTGTGTTCAGATAACTTGACCAAGGTTTCAGACCTTAATTAGCATATTAGGGTTATGGTTCGTTCACTATCATCGTTAGGAAAGGCCAAGTTTCCCAGCTTTATAGAAACCCAGCCTCGTCAAACCTTGTGCCAAATAACAGCAGCCATGGATTCTTCTAAGCAGCTGCCTAGCACTCTGAAAATAAAAATGGTGGAGGCCAACAAAGCAGGAGAAGGCTATAAGTAGATAGCAAAGCATTTTCAAGTTGCCCTTTCCTCAGTTTGAAATGTAATTAAGAAATGGCAGTTAACTGGAACAGTGGAGGTCAAGATAAGGTCTGGAAGACAAAGCAACATTCAGTGAAAGCTGTTCATAGGATTGAAAGGCAAATCAGAACCCCCGCATGACTGCAAAAGACCTTCACTCTGCAGTTGTGGTCTATTATTCTACCATTCCGAGACACCTGCACAAATATAGCCTTCATAGAAAAGTCATCAGAAGAAAACCTCTCCTGAATCCTCATCATAAAATTCAACATCAGAAGTATGTAAAAAAACATCTAAACAATCCTGATGCATTTTTGAAACAAGTCCTGTGGACCGATGAGGTTAAAATAGAACTATTTAGCCATAATGATCATAGGTATGTGTGGAGAAAATAAGACACAGAATTTTAGAAAAAAAACATCTCTACAACCATTAAGCATGGGGGTGGATCAATCATGCTTTGGGGTTGTGTTGCAGCCGATAGCACGGGGAATATTTCACGAGTAGAGGGAAGAATGGATTCAATGAAATTTCAGTATAGGAAAGATGTGTATCTTCGTACCGTATTAGCCAGTAGATAGAAAAATATTTAGACTTGAGAGTCCTCAGTGGTTGATACCTTTTAATGGCTAACTGAAAAGATGGTAACACATTGCAAGCTTTCGAGACTACTCAGGTCTCTTCATCAGGCGAAGACTAATACAACATCTGAAGAATCACATATTTATGCACAACACAGCTCAGAAAAAATTCAATAAGATAAGACTCCAATCAGAGGGCAATAAAACTTTCACACTCCTTATCTATGAACTGTTCCAATATTTATGTTCATCCCTCTGCCATAATGACAGTTCTGCTTCACGTCACTTGTCTTACCTATTGCATTTTTTCTGTGCTGTGTTGTGTATAAATATGTGATTCTTCAGATGTTGTATTAGTCTTTGCCTGATGAAGAGACCTGAGTAGTCTCGAAAGCTTGCAATTTGTTACCATCTTTTCAGTTAGCCATTAAAAGGTATCAACCACTGAGGACTCTCAATTCTAAATATTTTTCTATGAAATTTCAGCAAATTGATGAAAACATAACACCATCTGTAAAAAAGCTGAAGTTGAAAAGAACATGGCTTCTACAAATGGACAGTGATCTAAAAACACAGAAAATTCCACAATAGACTACCTCAAAAGGCGAAAGCTGAGGGTTTTACAATGACCCCTGATCGGAACATCATTGAAAATCTGTGTTTAGACCGCAAAATAGCAGTGCATGCAAGATGACCCAGGAATCTCACAGAACTGAAAGAATTTTACAAGGAAGAATGGATGAAAATGTTAGTATTGGAACTGTTCATAGATAAGGAGTGTGAACATTTTTTTGTTCTTTGATTGAAGTCTGGTCCATGGTTGGGATGTCCCAAAAGGTCTGAGAAGCACATTGCTTAGTTGATGTAGAAGGACGTCTTCCAATCACAGGAGAATAAAACTTTCACACACCTTATCTATGAACTGTTTGAATTTTTACAGTCACAATGCCTGATGAAGAGACCTGAGTAGTCTCACCTGACAAAAGAGGGGCTTATATCATACCTGCATACTGTAAATTTTAAATATGCAAGAAAAAAAAACTACTGGCATTTTTCAATCCACCTGTAGAAGAAATACAGGATAGCAGCTCATGGAGCACAGTGGGTTTGTAATACAGACATAAGGTCCATGCATGCATAATGCTGTCTGTGCAGTGCTCCGCAGTAAACTGTTCATACTAAAGAAAAGGAAAACTATAATCAGCCACTTAGCAGGTTATAGAAACTTGTCCTTTTTCCTCTTCCTCTTAATAAGTTAGCTCTGAGGTATGAAAATCCTGTACAGTTGATAGCCCATATGTATCCAGCAGCAAGCAATGCAAATATTTTTGATCAGTATTTCATCAGTATTTGTATGCCAGAACCAGGATTGCTTCCAAAACACGCAACAGGTGTAAATCTTTCACTTATATTTCTCTGTAAGTTCCAAAGGTAGTTATAAATATATACACTATACTACAGTATATATATAAATTCTGATAAGCTGCGTTCCTGAATGTGTAAACCTTAGGCATCTTTCAGATGTCAGTGTCTCCAGTACGTGTGGTGACAATTTTCACACGTACCGGAGACACTTACCGGTACACACATAGATCCATTCCAATGAATGTGTCGGCGCACATGTCAGTGTGTTTCCACGGATCAGGTGTCCACGGGCAAAACATGCAGACATGTCTGTTTTTAACAGCAGCACCAGTGGCATAACGTCCCGCACACGTGCACAGTGATGTGCTAATACACGTCAGATTTTTCCTGTAAATGTATCCCATTATTTAATACTTAAGTTGCTGAAATGAATGGCATACACTTTATATTTAGATTAAATCATAGCAGGAATCTGTGTTTTCTATTGGAATTTCTGATTCTGATTAAATATTTGGGATTTGCCATCAATCTGCAGGATTCCAGTTTTCCACAGATTCCTTTTCAGACAATGTAAACATTACCGTATTAATTGTGGTATGTACCTTTAAAAATCTGCATTTCATGGCTGTCCCTGCCCTAATGTCTGTTTCATCTAATTTTCCTAATTCTCCAAAGACCGTTGATAAATGACCCACTGAATCCACATCACTGCTGATCCAACCTTATATAATATATGTGGACCTTAGGGATGTTTCTATTATGGTAATACAAGGAAAACCACGTTATCTGTTATTAAGACCCCAACACAAGACATGCCGATTGCTCATTCTATGCTTTTCCATACATAACCAGTACTTTTTACTTGACAGCATCTTAAACTGGTAATTTGTAAAGTGAAAAGAATGATTTTCCTCATTTTCCTGAACAATAGAGACAACATGGAAACACTTCCAGCTTACCTCACATTGTCATTACATACAATTGTCTATAAATGTGTTGTGAATCATATTTCTTAATGGTATACGGAAAAATCATAATTACACCAATGACCTTACACTGAGCTCAATAAATATATTACATGAAGCCTTTGTCAGAGTGCACACAGAGGAGATTGACCTTCGTGGGGCATATAATTTGCTGCGGGTGAAGGAGGGCGATGAATGGAAGACAGCCTTTAATACCCCGAAAGGTCATTTTGAGTGTCTGGTGATGCCTTTTGGCCTTACTAATGCGCCTGCGTTTCTTCAAAATTTCATCAATGACATTTTGAGGATTACCTTTACCCCAAAGCATAGCTAGCAGGCTAGGTAGCCCACCAAGCAGAGACTCCAGGACAGTCCATAAAAATAGGACACTTTTTTGACCTGTCTGCAAAAAATATATAACTATATATACATATAGTTATATATATATAACTATATATATATATATATATACAGTATACATATCATTTTTATTTTTCTTGGGAACAAAAGTAAGTGAAGCCATTTACTTTTTAAAGAAACACTAAGGGGGCATTATTACATTTTACAAGGGTATTTTTCTTTTATAAGGTGACATAATTAGTTTCAAGAGGGCACTAATGCAGTACAATTTCTTTTAATGGGGCACTAAGTGTTAGAATCTATTTCGTTTTGACCAGCCGCCATCTTGTTGTGGTTTTCTGGCTGCTGGTCTTTTTTCCCTGGTGCTTGGTTTGTCTAAGGTCAGGTGATTGTATCACCCTTTATTACCCAGCACCTGCCTCCCAGTCCTTGCTGGACAACTGTGTTAAACCGCTAGAGTTCTGGCTAGATGCTTTGATAGCTTTCTGTGTTTGATATTGTGCAGTTCTGGGATCCCTAGTTCTGCCTGCTTTGTTTTTTGGTTCTCCTTTCGTTTCTGCAGCTTCCTCTATTTTCCTACTAGGAGGTTACCTGTTTTTTGGTTCCCAGTCCCTAGATCGTTCAGGGATACCCTTCCCCCTACCTTTAGGTCTTCGTTTGAGTTTAGCCTAGTAAACGTTGGTGGGTCTATTCACAAGGAATAAGTCGCCCACTCCATCGTATGGCTTCAGCCTAGTCCTAGTACAGGGTCAGCTTCTCCCCTTTCTGCCCTAGTCCTGAGTTACAGATCCGCAACAGTTAGTCCAGCCACACATATAAAAAAAAATCCTCTCTCGGATTCCTTCAATATAAACAGCGTCCAAGAACTTGCTCAACGCTTGCAAGGGTTAGCTTTGGAAGTAGCCAGCCTGCAACAGCATGTGAGTAATTACCGGGGAGCACGCTCTGAAGAACCAAAGGTAGAATTACCTGAGTTTTTTTCTGGTAAACGGCAGGAATATTTTACGTTTAAAAATGCATGTTTACTATATTTTCGGCTTAGACCTCAATCTTCAGGGAGTGAATTACAGTGTGTGGGGATTATTATGTCTTTATTGCGAAGTGAACCCCAAATCTGGGCATTTTCATTACATCCTGATGATCCTTGTTTGACGTCAGTAGAAGCATTTTTTACTGCTATGGGGTTGTTGTATGATGATCCTGATCGGGTAACATCAGCTGAGGCAGAGCTCAGACGGCTTAAACAGGGTTCTGGTGATGCTGAGAGGTATTGTACCTATTCAGACGATGGTCCGCAGAGGTCAGGTGGAATGACCCAGCACTCAAGAGTCAGTTTTTAGCAGGTTTGAGTGAAAGGGTTAAAGATTTGCTCATTGCATATTCTGCACCTGGTACTTTGCTATGCAGTTAGCTATCGTCTTGATAGAAGATTGAGAGACAGGCAGAATGAAGAGAAGGCTCTTATAATGCTGGACCCAGTCTCTCAGGATAGCCCCGTCGACAGCGGGGAACTGATGCAACTTGGGGCGATGTCCTCTCATTCCCAGGAGAGGGAGAAGAGGTTCTCTGAGGGGCTATGCTTGTATTGTGGTAAGGCAGATAATTTTATTAAGCAATTCGAGTTTTTCATAAGGAAGGAAAAAAAAAAAGGTCAGTAGGAGCAACACTCCCGTTCATATTGCGTTTTTACCGTCCGCAGGAGTTTTTTTTTTCTGGTAATACCACCTATCGTGGTCATTCCATTGATTTTCAGGTAATGGTGGATTGTGGTTCTGCACCTACCGTATTTTTCGGACTATAAGACGCACCGGACTATAAGACGCACCCAGGTTTTAGAGGTGGAAAATAGGGAAAAATATATTTGAAGCAAAAAATGTGGTAAAATATTTAATAACATACTATTATATGTGGTGTTATTATATATAATAGTATGTTATTATGTTGGAAGCTACGGGTAGGAGATGGTGCTGCGGGACCAGTGTTGTGTCTGTAAACTACTATGTGAAGACGCTGGAGGGTGAGTATAAGGCCGGGGTCACACATGCGAGAAACTCGCACGATTTCGTGTGAGTCTCTCGCATGAACACCCGGCACTGACGCCGGCACTCAGACTGGATCGTGCGGCTGCATATAAATACATGCTGCATAGAAATAGAGACAGATGATAGAGACAGAGTTGATAGAGACAGAGATGATAGAGACAGAGATGATAGAGACAGATTATAGAGACAGATGATAGAGACAGAGATGATAGAGACAGATGATAGAGACAGATGATAGAGACAGAGATGATAGAGACAGAGATGATAGAGACAGATGATAGAGACAGAGATGATAGAGACAGAGATGATAGAGATGATAGAGACAGATGATAGAGAGAGAGATGATAGAGATGATAGAGACAGATGATAGAGACAGAGATGATAGAGACAGATGATAGAGACAGATGATAGAGACAGAGATGATAGAGACAGAGATGATAGAGACAGATGATAGAGACAGATGATAGAGACAGAGATGATAGAGACAGAGATGATAGAGACAGATGACAGAGACAGATGATAGAGACAGAGATGATAGAGACAGAAGAAAGAGACAGATGATAGAGACAGAGATGATAGAGACAGAGTTGATAGAAATGTGACATGTATGCGTTTCATATGCGCATGATGCGCTGCACAAAAAAACGCAAGTGTGAAAGTAGCCTAACCTTTTAATTAATTCTCTGTTGTACAGTGTGTCTGAAGGACCTGTGATGACATCATGAAGAGGCAGGGCTTTGGTCATGTGATGCTCCAGCCCGCCTACTTCATGACCTCATCACAGGTCCTTCACAGGAGCATTCAGCCTCCCATCAGCACAGCCCCAGGCTGTCAGGTATGCCAGCTGCTCCTGCTGCCTCCTTCTCCTTCAGACACCGATCTGCCAGCTGCTGCAGGAATCAGGCGCTGGGGAAACTGTGTGGCTCTGTGATCTGCTGCTCCCGCTCACTGCTCAGCTGATAGGTGGGCGGGGAAGCGGCTGATTAATATTCACTGCACTTAAGTAGGGACCAGGGGTTTCCCCAGCGCTTGTTTCCTGCAGCAGAGGGGATATTTTCTTGCCTCCTGCTGATCCCACTCCACCGCTGCCCCCTGCCCCCCTCCCCATATGTTACATTCCGACCATAAGACGCACCCACACTTTCCTCCCAAATTTGGAGGAAAAAAAGTGCGTCTTATGGTCCAAAAAATACGGTAATTTGATTGATCAACAATTTCTAGTCAAATATAAGTTTGATTCTGAACCAGCAAAAAGAAAGGAAGGTGTGCTACAGTGATGAAACAATCCACTGATGTATAAAAATAGTAGTTTATTTAATTCTTAAAAAACATAGAAAAATGATGTGGGTAACAGAAAAGGAAGTAATATGACCAACGCGTTTCAGCAATTAAGCCTTAATCATGGTATATCATGATTCTGAACCAGTGTCATCTCCTTTTCCTGTTGTGGTGATTGATAACACTCCCCTGAAGCATGGATGCATTTTTCAAAAAGTCACCAGGTTCCCACTTATTGTGAATATGGAACATCAGGAGTGTATAGACTTGTTTGTACTTGCTAATTTGCCTTTTCCAGTCATCTTGGGTTTACCCTGGTTAAAAATGCACAATCCTTTGCTGGACTGGTCATCTAGTACTATAAGGTCCTGGGGTCAGGGTGTTATGGTAAATGTTGCAATGTTCACATTGCTGCTGTTGTGAAGTGGGAGTTACCTGAAGCCATTCAGGATTTCTGGAAGGTTTTTTCGGAAGTTGAGTCGCAAGCTCTACCACCCCATAAAGATTATGATTGTGCTATTGAGTTCCCAGGTGCTACACTCCCTAAGAGTCGTTTATTTAATCTGACGATTCCCAAGAGAAAGGCCTTAAAGGAATACATACAGACTAGTTTAGCTGCAGGTCATATAAGACCCTCTAAGTCCCCTGTGGCTGTAGGATTTTTTTTGTCAAAAAGAAGGATGGGGCCTTAGGCCGTGTCTGGATTTTTGGGAGATTAATAAGATCACTGTGCACAATCCTTACCTGTTGCCGCTAATTCCAGATTTGTTTTACCAACTAACCGGAGCTAAGGGGTTCTCTAAGATTGACCTTCGTGGGGCATATAATTTGCTGCGGGTGAAGGAGGGCTATGAATGGAAGACAGCCTTTAATATCCCGGAAGGTCATTTTGAGTGTCTGGTGATGCCATTTGGCCATACTAATGCACCTGCGTTTTTTCAAAATTTCATTAATGACATTCTGAGGCCGTTGATCAGTAGGAGTGTTATTGTTTATTTGGATGACATTTTGATCTATTCATCTGATATAGAGTCGCATTAACAGAGAGTCAGCGAAGTTTTACAGATTTTGAGCAAAAACACACTCTTTGCTAAATTGGAGAAATGTGAGTTTTCAGTACAGAAAATGAGTTTTTTGGGGTACTTTGTCTCCAGTGATGGGTTTGAGATGGACCCGGTGAAGGTTCAGGCAGTACTGGTGTGGCCTAGGACTGAATGTTTAAAATTGGTTCAAAGATTTTTAGGGTTTTCTAATTATTATAGAAAATTCATAAAGAATTTTTCTGTTATCGCTAAACCTATTACTGATCTCACAAGAAGGGTTCTAATACTGTCCAATGGTCCACTGAGGCTGTTAAGGCTTTTGAGCATCTCAAGGAAAGGTTTAGCTCTGCTCCTGTTTTGATCCAGACAGATGAGACCAAGCCTTTTCTGGTAGAGATTGATGCCTCATCAGTAGGGGTGGGGGCAGTTCTGTCCAAGGAGGGAGAGGATGGGGTACTTTCTCTGTGCTTTCTTTACTAAAAAATCTTCAGAGACTGAGCTCAACTATGATGTTGGGAACCGAGAGTTGCTGGCTATTAAACTCGCGTTTGAGCATTGGCGACATTTTTTGGAGGGGGCTAGACATCTGATACAGGTTTTTACTGATCATAAAAATCTGATTTATCTGGATGCTGCTAAACCTTTCAATGCCCGTCAAGCTAGGTGGGCACTGTTTTTTGCCTGGTTCCATTTCTCCGTAACATATATCCCTGGGAGAAAGAATGATAAAGCGGATGTTTATTCTCGTAGTTTCTCTCCAGCAGTTAATACTGAGAAGGAGGAATGTATTTTGCAGAGAGCGGTGGTGGTTGCAGCATTGGGTTCTGAGTTGGAGAATAGCATCCTAGAGGCCCAGAATGCTGCACCAACAAACACTCCGTATGGTAAATTATTTGTGCCTAGAGCCTTGAGGAGAGCTTCGTTTGCTGAATGTCATGAGTCTCGGTTGGCGGGTCATCCAGGAATTTCGGAAACTAGACAGTCGATTGGTCGAAGTTTCTGGTTGTCAGGGTGGCAAAGAGAAATCATCAAGTGGGTGCGTCAGTGTACTGTGTGCGCTAGGTCAAAGGCCTCATATGCCCTGGCTGCATGGTTGCTGTGCCCTTTGGAGGTTCTTAGTTCGCCATGGATGCATATTGCTATGGATTTTATCACCAATCTGCCTGTCTCTGAGGGTTTTTCTGTCATCTGGGTTGGTGTGGACTGGATTAGCAAGATGCGTCATCTGGTCCCATTCAATAAAGGGGTGTGCGTTAGGGACGTGGTGACCCTTAAAGGTATATGATCCATTAATTGTACTCTGTTTATTGTACTGCACTTTATGCGATAATAATTGTGGCTTCCAATCACTGATTTTCAACTATTTGGCTATTATTGCAACAGATTGTGCCTTTTATACATATGCACTTTGCACTTTATATTGGGGCTATTGTGGAATTAATTGTTTTTTTGCATAATCACTATATTTTGTGGTTTCTTTGCACTATATGTGATGTTTATGGAAATAATGTTTTTTAATTTCTTCACTTTTTTATGAGGAATATATATTTAATATAATATACATAAGTGGGTCCATTTGTACTGTCTTACAAATATTGTAAGTTGTCCCTATACGTGCACATTATTTTAATTTTGTTTTTATATTACCACCTATATAATAAAAACTATTTATCAATTATACCTTGTTTGGTTTCTTCCTGGTCTATTGGTTTTTGGTTGTTGGGTTGTGGTCTTTAATTAGTGGTTTTCAGTACTCTCACTGAATACTGTGGTAGTCTGTATAAATATTATTATATGGTTATTGGTTTATTTCTATATTACCACATTTAGTGTTCGTGCTTTTAAACTTTTGGTCCCGTTCAATGAATTACCCTGCGCCAAGACTCTAGCTAAGGCATTTGTGAAAGAGAATGTCAGGCTCCATGGTGTTCCCACGGACATTGTTTCCGATAGAGGACCACAGTTTCTGGCTCGCTTTTGGCGTGCTTTTTGTGACAGATTAAAGGTTCATTTGTAATTTTCATCAGGTTATCATCCAGAGTCCAATGGACAGACCGAAAGGAAGAACCAGGACATCGAGCAGTTTTTGAGATGTTTTGTAGCAGACAATCAGGAGATGTGGTCGGAATATATACCACTAGCAGAGTTTGCTCTTAATAGTCAAATGTCTGCTGGGTGTTCTCCTTTTTTTTGCTGTACAGGGAGACATCCATCTTTCGGTCCATTTTCAAAGATTGGGGCAGAGGTGCCTGAGGAGGAGCGTTTTTCTGGAAGTTTGGAAAGGGTTTGGAACAGTGTACGAAATAATCTGAAAGAGGCGAATAGGTCAAAGAAATATTTTGACAAGAAAAGAAGGGAGGTGTTGTTTGCAGTTGAGGACATGGTCTGGTTGTCCTCTAGGAATCTGTGTTTGAAGATCCTTCTAAAAAAACTGGGGCCTAAGTTTGAAGGACCCTTCAAAGTGGTTCAGGTTGTCAACTCGGCAGTGGTGAGATTAGACATCCCCTCGTCCTTGAGAATTAATTCAGTTTTTCATGTATCTTTACTGAAGAAAGTTGACACGCCAGATAAGGAGGCGATGCCGACTGTTCCTCCAGTCGATGAGGATGGCGAGTTTGAGATTTCATGCATTTTAGATTCCAGGTGGCGCAGAGGAAGGTTGCAGTATCTTGTGTCTTGGAAGGGTTTCGGTCCTGAGGATAATTCCTGTTTGAAAACTGATGACGTCTCTGCCTCAAGGCTGATTAAGGCTTTTCACAGGAGATTTCCGAAAAAGGCTAGGCCAAGAGTATCCGGAGGATCCTCATAAAAGGGGAGGTACTGTTAGAATCTATTTCGTTTTGACCATCCGCCATCTTGTTGTGGTTTTCTGGCTGCTGGTCTTTTTCCCCTGGTGCTGGGTTTGTCTAAGGTCAGGTGATTGTATCACCCTTTATTACCTAGCACCTGCCTCCCAGTCCTTGCTGGACAACAGTGTTAATCCGCTAGAGTTCTGGCTAGGTGCCTTGATAGCTTTCTGTGTTTGATATTGTGCAGTTCTGGGATCCCTAGTTCTGCCTGCTTTGTTTTTTGTTATCCTTCCGTTTCTGCAGCTTCCTCTATTTTCCTACTAGGAGGTTGCCTTGTTTTTGTTCCCTGTACCTAGATCGTTCAGTGATACCCTTTCCCCTACCATTAGGTCTTTGTTTGAGTTTAGCCTAGGAAACGTCGGTAGGTCTATTCACAAGGAATAGGTCGCCCACTCCATCGTAGGGCTTCTGCCTAGTCATAATACAGGGTCAGCTTCTCCCCTTTCTGCCCTAGTCCTGAGTTGCAGATCCGTAACACTAAGGAGGCATTTTTACTTTTTAGGATGGCACTACTGCAGCATTATTACTTTTATGGGGTCACAAGGGACATTATTACTTTTAAATGGGAACTTAGGGAATAGGTAATTTTTAAATTAAGGCTTTTAAGGGGCACTATTGCTTCCTAACAAGGACACTCAGAGGAACTATTATTTTCAGGGGTGTTACCTGTTTGTGAGTATATTTTTGGAGGGGTGGTAACAATAGTGAGTGCAGCACTTTTTGGTTCTTCATAGCAATTACAGTAATAGAGGTGAGGCCAAAACAGGCTCAGGTTGCAGCAGCATAGGGAATTTTTGCCCCCATCTTTTTATTCCCACTCTTTCCCTGAGTTTCCCCATTATTTCTAACTTCCTCTTTTCTTCTATATTTGTCTTAAACTAATAAAAATTATTGAACCAGAGAGTTTGTGTAGATTTGGTTAGAAATTGTCATGGCGGTCGAGGTAGTGAATGACTCCAATCAGATTGGCCATTACATGTAAGTTGCTATATAACTGTACATCACTTGCAGCATATGGTCTACAGAACTGATAGTTACCACTATATGGTCCTTGTATGGTGGCAATACTGGTCTTGTTTATGTAGTGATATAATATTCAGTAACAACAATGTCGTCAGCTGAGTTGCGCACTAGACCCCAATAATTACTGTCTGCCTCTGCCATTGTTAGCACACTTTATAATTTGGGGTCCACTAATGTATTTCATTTCCCATGTGCTAATCCCTAGATAGCTTACACCTCTGTTTTACCCTATTAGAGTCTATATGACTTTTAATAGAGGAATACATACTGCATGTTATGTAAAATTTTTCTATAATAGACATTGCTGTACATTTTCATTTTTTTTTACGTTTAACCTACTATGATCACACACCTAAAAATATTCAGATTATTACCAGGAACACAATACAACGTTCTACAAGTTTTTTTTTTACAGTGAGCGCAATTTTTTCTTACTTTGGCAGAGTTATCATTTACTGGAAAGGAATGCAGAGAAGTCCTACAATGCAATTTCTATTATTACATGAAAGATACAAGTTCTCATTTGCATATATTTGCTTCTACATATATAACCAACCAACTATTAATTTCTCAGAATGCAGAAGTGCATAAATTGTCCATTATGCAGAAATAATGATCACACTTGTAGTGCACTATTCTTGTAAGGGTTGAATCCAGTGACTTGTATCCTAACAAAACGTATTCATACGCATAAACCACTTTACCAATAATGTCACAACCATTGTTGTTTTTAGTGATGAGCGAGCATACTCGGTAATGCTTGTTACTCGCCCGAGCATCGCCGTACTCGTGGTGCTTGGCGAGCGGCGAGCATTTCCGGGATTGTTCGGCGGGAGTTCGGGTCCCCGCCCTGCATAATTGGCGCTCCTTAGAGCGTCAATCAACAATCAGGGATTGTTTGCCACGCACTGTAATGCCACAGCCATGTTAGATGTGGCATTACAGTGATTGGCTGGTCACACAGCGTCATTTCAGACCTGGCGCCGCCCTGCTCGTCACATTCAGCTCCGGAATCAGATAGTGTAGGGAGAGTTGCTGAGATGGGTTCAGATTTGGGGGTTTCAAAGTTTGTGTGGGTATACCATAATTGAATACACAAATCCAGCTAAATCAACAGTCCTTCTAAGGACTAATTACGGGGTACATAGATTACAGTGCTAGGCAAGCAGTGAGTGTATGTGGGTATATACATATTAGTGCAAGGCATGCAGCCACTGTATGTGGCATACTACATTGCATACATTAAGAAGGTCCATTCCATTATGGTCTGCTGCTGCTGCCTATTATACATAGGCCCAGGTATCAGTGGCCAGGAATATTTTTTTTTTGCATCTTAATCCTGATTATTTTATTAAAAAGCAATCCAAAGCACACATTTTTTTTTCTCCATTTGCTTTTTGACACTGCAGAATACAGCCAGATCCTTTTCATAGTACAGCATGAAATACAGCTATTTTAAACGGGTTTGCCTGTCCCAGCGATCACATCTGAGTTCGCAAAACATTCTGCCATTTTTGTGGTACTGTAAACATTTTTTGGAGTGTCTTACACAATTTCTTGACACCATTTTGCTGCCAAAAAATATTTAGCTGCCAAAAAATTTTTTAGCTACAGGGAAAATATTTTACACTGGGTTTTGTCCGCCACACGGATCGCATATCATTGCGCCTCAAAATTGTGCCATTCAGGCCTCCATAGAATTGTTTTTGTTGTGTCTTAGCCTACTTGTTGACACAATTTACTGGCTAAAAAAAAATACAGGCCACATATTTTACAGTGTGGTATCTCCATCACACGCCTCATCTATCTGTGGGCAAAAAATTTTGGCATTTGAGCCCCATTCAACTGTTTTTGCTGTGTGTTACCCTAGTTCTTGACACTATTTTGCTGTAAAAAAGAAAGAAAAAGACAGGCCACATATTTCACAGTGTGGTATCTCTGTCACACGCCTCATCTGTCTGTCGGCTACAAATTGTGGCATTTGAGGCCTCCATTCAACTGTTTTTGCTGTGTTACCCTAGTTCTTGACACTATTTTGCTGTAAAAAAATAAAAATACATGCCACATGTTTTACAGTGTGGTATCTCCGTCACACATAAAGAGAAAAAAATCCAGCTCCGGAAATAATGTAAAAATCATCCTTTTATTAAGGCAAATATTAAAATACAAAAATCCAGCATGGCTGCTGTACTAGTCTCAGCGGCGAATAAATGAAGACATCGCAAACAACAGTGACTGCCCACTGAAGTCTGGACGTGCTTCGAGCACCAATGTGACTGTGTCTTTGGCTAGTTAGTGACATTATTTTTTCTGTTTTAAAAAAAATACCGGGCTGATAATTTAAAGTCTGTTTTCCCACCACACGACTCACCTATCTGTTGTCTAAAAATTGTCGCATTTCAGGCCTACATTGAACTTTTTTGCTGTTCTTAGCCTACTATTGACACAATTTTGCTGTGAAAAAAATACAGGTTAGATATTTGAAAATGGGGTATCTTTGTCACACAGCTCATCTATCTGTGGGCTACAAATTGTCCATTTGAGGGCTCCATTGAATTTTGTTTGCTGTGTCTTAGCCTACTTATTGAAACAATTTTGCTGTAAAACAAAAAAAATAGGACAGATAATTTAAAGTCTGGTATCTCCGTCACACGACTCACCTATCTGTGGGCTAAAAATTGTGGCATTTTTGTTGCTCCATTGAACTGTTTTGGCTGTGTCTTAGCCTAGTTAAGACACATTTGCTGTTTTAAACCAAAATACAGGCCAGATATTTTTAAAGTGTGGTATCTCCTTTTACACGCCTCACCTATCTGTGGGCTAAAAATTTGTGTCATTTGAGGGCTCAACCAAGATGGTGATGGCGATGACACCATAATTAGCATCACCAGCCCACTTCTCTGTGTTCTAAAATGCTCTCTGCTCACATCAAAGAGGATGCATTGCAGGCGGAGATTGATGAGATGGAGCAAGGAACATACAGGGTGATTACACAAAGCCCAGCCTCATCTCATCCCAACGTGGATTGGGTAACAATGAGGAAGAGGAGGAGGAAGAACAGGAGCTACTTTCATGCGCTCTAGCAGTACTACAAGCACAACTGTCATCCCATCTTTTCAGCGTGGATGGCCTGGGGAAACAGGGAGGGAGGAGGAGGAGGAGGAGGATAGCATGGTCAGTCTACCTCTTGGTGAGGACACAAAAGTCTTGCCTGGTTGCAGTCTGGCACACATGGCTGAGTTTATGTTACGCTCCCCTTCCCTGTGATCCACGCGTTCTCAAAATTTAGGGTGTCAGTCATTACTGGTTGGTGACCCACGCTACAAGGAGAACTTTCTATCTCTTATTCCAGAGGCAGACAGGTCTACTAAAATGGTGCAGTACCAGAGGGGCCTTGTTGCGGAATTATTAAAAAAATTCCCATCTGAAATGCTGGGCAGAGGTCACAGTTCTTTGGGAAACAACCAAGGGTACAGGCAAGAGAGACACAAAAGTATCCAGCAGAGGCGGGGTAAGACTGAGTTTTCTCAACCCTCCATCGCACAGGCTCGATTCACGGGGTACTGCACAAGGAGTGCAAAGTTTTGGAAATTCTGAAGAGTACCTTGCTGACCGAACCAACGTCATCTGTGATTCCTCTGTGCATTTTAATTATTGGGTATCCAAGCTGGACACGTGGCATGAACTGGCTCTCTATCCTTTGAGGTCCTATGCTCAGGAACAGGGCGGTCACACCCTTATATGCGCAAAATGCACTTTGAACAAGATAAGAAACTAGATCTAAGCTGAAAAAGTAAGTTAATGTGTATGCAAAATGTCAATGCATTTTATCACATGACCTTTACACAGCGAAAACCAGACACAAAAAACAAATATCTAAAATAAAATAAATAAAAAAATTTTTTTGTGATATAAGGGTGTGACCGCCCTGTTTCTGAGCTGAGAAATCCATCCTGTCTGGCCTATGCTTTAACTGGTGGTTCAGTCCCTCTGTCCTTGTTCACATTTACTTGGCAAGTGGAAAAGTTTTTAATACAAGAGTTAGGACTGCCCCACAAGGGTTGCCTTGACGTGGTGGGATGGCTTGTACATTCTTTTGATGAAATTATGCTTACTAAATACCCTTATAATTATTGCTACCTTCATGCATTTTTTGCAACAACAAAAAAAAATTATTTATTTATTTTAGGATATTTGTTTTTTGTGTCTGGTTTTTTGCGGTGTAATGGGCATGTGTTAAATGCATTTACATTTTGCATACACATTAACTTACTTTTTCAGCTCAGATCTAGTTTCTTATTTGTTCAAAGTGCATCTTGTGCATATAAGGGTGTGACCGCCCTGTTTCTGAGCTGAGAAATCCATCCTGTCTGGCCTCTGCTTAACTGTTGGGTTCATCCCTCGGTCCTTGTTCACATTTCGTCACTTGACAAGTGGAAAGGTTTTAATACAAGAGTTAGGACTGTCCCACAAGGGTTGCCTTGATGTGGCGGGATGGCTTGTACATTCTTTTAATCAAAATTATGTTTACTAAATACCCTTATAATTATTACTACCGTCATGCATTTTTTGAAAAAAATAAATAAATAAATTTTTATTTATTTTATTTTAGTTGTTTTTTTGTGTCTGGTTACCACCAAATGATAGCAGCGAAACATAAGCTGTAATCCCGTGTCAATTTTGGGAACTCTATTACAATGCACCTCTTCACACACACACGGGTATACGCTTCCTGATTTCGTTTATTTGCTGTTGTTGTCCTCCTCCTTCTCAGAATCCTCATCATCCAGCACCACAAAAAATCACCATGGTGAATGTAGTCCATGATGCAACAGCCACGTTATTGTGTTAAAGGGTGTTTTTGATGGCAGTAAAAAAAATGTTTACACATTATGGTTGATGTGTACCCCCCCAGGGGAAATGTTTGTCAGCCAATACACTTAGTGTATGGGCATTACAAGTATAGGAGACCCGCTCCTTTGTAATGGGAAAACATTTTTATGAGGCCCCCTCCACGTTTCTTCCAAGGGGGATTGGGGTGCATGCAAATTTGGGGCAGGCTTAGCATTCATGCATAGCCAAACAGTATGGTAGACCCAGTTCTAATAATGGGAACTGTAGGCTTGGTCATGCTGCTTCAACAAAGCAATTCTCAACTTTTGGGTCTTCACCCCCAACACTGAATTCTGCACTGCAGGTTCTTCAGCTTCAACATTGAAATTCTCCACTGCAGGTTCTTCATCCTCCACAATGCAATTCTCCACTGCAATTTCTTCAGACTCAACACTGCAATTATCCACTGCCAGGTGTTCTTTAGCCTCACCACTGTAATTCACCAATGCAGGTTCTTCAGCCTCAACACTGCAATTCTCCACTCCAGATTCTTCAGGCTAAACCACTGTAATTCTCCCCCTGCTGGCTCGTCATCCATAACACTGCAATTTTCCACTGCAGTTTCTTCATCCAAAAACACTTCAATTCTCCGATGCAGGTTCTTCAGGCTTAACACTGCAATTCACTGCATAGTCAAACATATGGTGTACCAACTTCC